>CP126892.1:22642000-23264000 GCA_030440675.1 Furcifer pardalis
TGACCACTCAAGTAAGGCCCTTGGACCCCGCTATTGATGGATATGAAATATATGTGGGGCAGGAATTACTAGCCCAGGAAGGGAAGGGGATCAACTCAGATGGGAGCCACTTAGAAAAGGATCAAGGGGAAAGAACTACCTTGCAACCTTAGATGATATATAGATGGCCTTTGGGTCAGAGTAAGGATGGGAGATATTTGCACCATATGCAGATATTCAAAGCATGTTCTCCTAGTGGCCATTCATGTATACACATAGGAAGAGATGGCCCTGAGTGTTGCTGATGTGTGGAAGGTAGAAGGAGACAGGAACAACCTCTGTTGTGAGGACCACCAAACAGGGATCCATCTCAGCTCTGGTTACTTTTGGAACAAGTGTTGTGGAGGAAAATCTAATTTAAGTGTGCTGCTTATTGGATCCTTATACCCAACTGAATCAAGATAAGGAGAGACTGCTCTGATGAAAATTATAGCAGGCCTTTATTTCTGCTGAATCAAAGATCTGGGCTACACACAACTGCAAATATATTGAGGTGTGGCATGCTGGACAAAGAAAGCAGGTTATATTTAAGCCCATTTCCAATGTTCTTCCCTGCCCCCCTTACCCAATTTATAGCTTTCAAACAATGTAGTCAAAAATCAGATCTTGAATATGCACTTAAACCCTGAAAAGCAAGGGGTCCAAAGTTCTTCTTGCTTCTGCTAACAGTTCTCTCACTCCCTGTTTCATTCCAACAGGATGTTTCATCATCTTGCAAGTGGGAATTGAGAGGGTACCTTCTCTAAAGTTCACCAAAGCGAGAGGCAAAAGTGATCTTTTGGGGCTGCACATCGAACAAAGACAGCCAAAGTTTATGCAAGCTCAGCCATAAAGATGTGAACCATATAATGAATCAAGAGGTCTGTGTAAGATAACTGACAATACATTCCTTAAGTATGAGAGCATGAATAGAAGCATGTAGTATCTTATCTAATATAATATAATCATGGGCAAGCAACATGCATACATATGAGAATGATAATTCTATAATTAGTCCAACAGAGTCAACTAAGTCAGTCAATTGCTTCCCAAGGGACTGCAGTGGTTCAGTGGTTAAGATGCTCATCTTGTTAGCTGGAAGGCTGGCAAAGTCAGCAGTTCTAGACCCAGGTACTGTATGATGGATTGAGCACCTGTCTCTGCCGCAGTTCTTGGGGACATGAAAGAAGCCTCATTTGGGCGATCCCTGAGCAGAGTTTCTTCCACAAAAATCCTTTAAACACAAAATAATTTCTGACACAAAATTATTATTATTATTGCTTCCCACCTCACCACTGAGGTCACCATCAGTAATCTGCGGCAATCCAAACAGGCCCCACACACACTCAAAGGCAGAGATGGAGATGGAGAAGACAAAAGAGCAACCATAATGCCTCCAGCAGCAGCAACCATTCAGTAACCAATGCAAGCAAGTTTTGAATTGTGTCTGAACTCTCTCCTCAGGAGGACTGCCAGCTTTGGTCTCTTATATCTCCAGAGCAATGCTGCCCACTGATTCAGCCAAGAGTGAAGAAAGGAGCTGGCATTCAAGAGGACAGTAAAGAGCACAAGATCAGCAGAGAGCCCCTTGCCCTCTGTCTCCACTGACGAACTCACAGCCTCCCCATCCTAGGAGGTTAGGGGGTACAGGGTCCTTTGTGTAGAAAAAGAGAGGGAGGGAAAGTGATCCCAGGATTCCCAGGATGAGCAGGGGGCATGTGTGGATGAGTACACTCGGCAAGACTTTGGCTTACTTTTGTCGACAGTAGCCACAGTGTACTCATCACTGCCACCTTCACCTCCTCCAGTGAGGGATTGAGATGTCATTTCACATATTTATTTATTTTAACAAGCATGTTTTGTATTTTTCCAAACATGCCAGGCAATTATCAGCTTGGGTAAGGTTTTACTGTTTGGGTAAGGTTTTACAAAGGACACATGAATTGATAGAAAGACCACATGTTCTAAATTGACACCCCCGCAAACCCCCCAACAACAACCCCTGTTTGGAAGCTTGGTTCTTTTGACAGCCAAGATACAGCCAAGGATAGGCATAGCAGATAAAACAAGTTTACACTTACAAACACGTCAGACAGACAAATGAAAATGTTGGAAAAACAAAGGCTTCACAAGCCAGAAGAAGGCAAGCAAAGGTGGAGACCCTTCAACCTCATGGAGGTGAAGGATTCTTTCATGACAGTGTGATTGCTTCCAACCTGCCGTGACTCTCATAGGACTTTAAGGTATGTATGTGAAATGTTCAAGACATAGTTTATCATTGCTTGTCCCAGTTGGGTTTCCATGGCTAAGGAAGTATTGGAAATTATAGTTCAGTATAGTCCACTATATCACACTGATTCTCCTAGATACAGTACTTAGCAAGAATCTCCTAGTAAGAATAAGCTGGTCACATTCCATTACTGCCTGATATCAATCCAGAACTTTAGTAGTAGCAAAATAATGAGTATGCATGAAAAAAGAACCAGCTGTGCACTTGATTAGCATGAGAATGTAAGGTTATCAAATCTTATAGCAGTGACTGAAATATTGGGAAACTGCTATACTCTCCAGGCAAGACAATAATTTCAAAGTGATCTGACGCCAAAAAAGGATAAAACTGATTTTTGTGTGTGACAGCAATCTTTATAGCCGTTGCCACCCATACTCAGCTAGTGCCAGGGCTGACTAGCATAAAAGTGTTTGCTAATGTGCTCTGCTTGTTTCCTTTTCAGCCTTGTCTGCACTATCTCTGTGACATCAGAAGGAACTACCAGTTGGTTTCAGACTTAATTCTTGACATCTCAAAGAAAAGGATGCTGTTGAACTGCAGAAGGGGATTCATATACATGAGCAATTCCCTTATGAGGATGGGCTTCTAAGCCAATGATGATCTTCCTTATGTGATAGATACAGAAATTCCCTTCACTCACTCATCAAAGCATAAGATTAACCCAGCTCCATTTTAGAATACTTTGTGGGCATTTGTTTGAATTTCTCTTAACGGCTGAAAGTGCTAACATAGAAACTTGGGCTGATCTGAAAATTGAGGAAGCAGCAGTCAGAAGACAGATGAACTACTCAGTGTTTTTTTTTTTTAAAATGCTGCCAATATCATGTACATTGACATTAGTAGGTACAATATAATTGTTCAGGCTTCAGTGAAGTAACCATATACAGTACCTGGGAGTAAGCATCACTGAAACCATAAGGCATCTAGGTAAGCATGTATGTGGTTGCATTAATAGAATATGAATTAATACTTTTTTTATTTAAAGTTTTAAAAATGTTTCCAAAATTACTTTTAAACTTAGTTTTAGTCTTGATTAATGTTGATTTTTTTTTAAAAAATGTTTTTGTATAGTATTTTAAACCTGTTATTATTGTGCAGCTTTAATGAACCATCTTGGGTTCCCTACAGGAACAAAGCAGTGTGTCAATTAGCATAAATAAATATAAATTTGGTAGCACATGCAACTTGCAATGTGAGTAAAAAAAAGTTTTCATTTTTGGGGGGTATGTTCCTTAATACATTTTATTTGTTCTCCCTTTAATTGTAGGTTTTTTTAAAATATAAAACTACATTAGCTACATTAAATAACATTTTAAATAATTCAGAATTTCCCACACTGAACATTTCATTTCTTAGGTATTTCGAAAGCTTATTATGAAACCTAATATCTATATTCCATTTCTATAAATTATAAGTAAGCTGCAGGTGTTAATGAAAGAGATATTAAAAATGTGACAGAACGGTCTTTTTACTATAGCTAATGCAGGTTCACAGTGTAATGCGTAACTTTTGAATTAAATAAAACTCTTGGTAAAGTTTGATGCAAAAACAAACAAACCCTGAAATTGAGACCAGGGGAAGAAACATTCATGACAATATGAGGAGCAATACCTCCCCAATTGAATTCATGGGCAATTAGCAATTTCAGTGTGCTCTCCTTGCTCTCCTGGCTTGCTTGTTTTCTTAGCACTTGCTTCCACCCTCAGTAGAAAATTTTGTCCCTGAATTCATCCCTCATTCAGACAATGGGTAAAAGAAGAAACCACAATATGGTAAGAGAAACAGCACAGCATTGCATAACTTTGTGTTTTCCTTATAGACATAACTGCAAGACAGACATCTGCAGTGGGCAGGCTTTTGTGCATATCACTTAGTGGTGGGTTGTTACCAGTTCGGCCCATTTCGGCAGAACCGGTAACAACATTACGGAGGGGAGTGCTGGGGTGGAGGTGGAAAAACACCGGACGACCTGGTTCAGTCACCTCTCTGGGCAGTAAAATAGATAGAACTGTGCATGCATCAAATAGAAGTTTGATGCATGCGTAGTTCCGGGCAGCCAAAAGCTGCCCAGAAAGGAAGCAATGCGCGTCCAAAAGCGGTGGTGGCGGCCTTTCCGTGCTGCGCCTCTGCTGCATTTCCTAGTATAAATGAACACGTTAATGCATTTTGATTTGTGCCTGGTCAGTCTGCGTGCAAGCTCATCTCAGCTTTTACTGTCGCAAGTTTTGTTTTGATTCTGAAAGCCGGGCCAAATCTGCAACAACTCCTTAGGCCCATAATGATGCACCACTGCAACCTTAGAAAATTGGCACTTCTCATAGTTAAGTTTATACACATTGAAGAGACCCCAGGGTCTGCCTGCTTCTGGTAAGTTTTCCTGGGTATTTTGTTAGGGGTTTTGAGGTGTGTGTGTTTATTTTATTTATTTTTTATTATTATTATTATTATTATTATTATTATTATTATTATTATTATTATTATTATTATTATTATTATTATTATTATTATTATTATTATTATTATTATTATTTTGGCTCTGCCTGCAACATCATGATGTCATGATGTTGGCTCTGCCCACGATGTCATCACATTGGCCCCACCCACAACGTCCATGACATCACGGTGGGGTAGTAAAATTTTTGACACCCCACCACTGATATCACTGGACATGTAAGGGGCTTCCCTGTGACTTGGAGTCCTGTGCAACCCACATTCCATATGTTCAGATGTATATACAGTTGTACTTTGCTTACAGAGCATAATGTGTACCATGGCATTGCTCTTTAAGTGAGATTGTTCTTTAAGCGGAACACCACTGTAAGTGACCAATTGTGACTTCTGGCTGGGGGGGGATTGTGAAACCCAATTTAGTTGTTAAGTGAGTTTTTGGTAGGTTTTTGTTAAATGAGCTGACCATTCAGAGAAAATTCTGCTCTTTAAGCAAGTTAGTCCAAGCGAGGCGCTCTTTATGCAAGGTTTTACTGTACTACAACCTTTCCCTTGCAGGGAGCCACATCCTCTGATTGCAGAAGCCTTAGAGAGCAGCTACAGGATGGTCATGATGTCAGGGGCAGAGCTCCATAGTATGGCCCTATTCTCATTCTCAACTTTTACTTTATGCCTGAGAAGAGCTTTAGTCTGAAGCTCTGTACAGTGGAACTTCATATAATGAATGCCTCTTATAGCAAAAAACTTGCATAATGCAAATTAAAAAAAAAACATGGCACCTCACCTAACAAGATTTTTTGCTAAGTGAAAATAGTGCTCCCTATAAGGCTGCAGTGGCTCAAGTGGCTAAGACGCTGAATGGAAGGCAGAAGGTCAGTAGTTTGATACCCAAATACTGCAGGACGGAATGAGCTCCTGTCTTTGTCCCAACTCCTGCCAACCTAGCAGTTCGAAAGCAAGAAATTGCAAGTAGATAAATAGAGACCACTTTGGTGGGCAGGTAAACAGCATTCCATGCGCTCTGGTGTCTAGTCATGCCTTGCACATGACCACGGAAACATCTGCAAACGCAGACAGTGCTGATTCTTTAGCTATGAAACAGAGATGAGCATTGAACGCTAGAGTTGGATGCAACTGGCTTCGAGAAAGGGTGACTTTTACCTTTATCTTTACCTATAGGAAAAACTCGCATAACAAGTTTCCCTGTGGAGAAAACTTGTATAACAAAAATTCCTATGGGAAAATTCTCATAGCAATTATTTTTTGTTATGCAAGTTTCCCCACAGGAATTTTCATTATACAAGTTTTTCCATAGGAATTTTCGTTATATAATTTTTTTTCTTGTGATGAAAAAAATTGCATAGCGAACAGCCTCGTGGAACAGATTATTTTCATTATATGATGTTCCACTGTAGTCAGTTTGTTTTCACTTTCAAACGATGAAGGGAAAATACTTACAGGAGTTATCTCACAGAACAACTGGCCTATACTATATGTGTAGGATGCAGATATGAAGCTAAAGAGAAGCAAGTAAACTTCTTCCAAAACTGTAGAACTACTCAGATCTCTTGGTTGTTCGTGAGACTGAGAATGGTAGCAAAAGTGATAGGTCTTATATTGGCAGGATTGTGGTACCATTAGAGAAAGTGAGGCAATCAGGTGGCAGTTGCTAGTGGCAGCAAAAATCTGTCCTTCTCTCATGGTCAGCAGTTTAGTGCATCTTTAAACTGATATATCAGCCTGTAGTGTGAAGGAAGATACTATCTAATCACCAATATTAAACTGAGAATCACCTGGCACTTCTTTGTGTGGAGGAGACACCCTCTTCCTGTCTGCCTCAAGCAACCAGATGACTTGGACTGACAGGAGTACTGGGAAACCAGAAAACAATATTAAACTCTGCATAGTCATTTATAGGGATTAGAAATTGTTGCCAAGTGAGTTGAGGAAACTGCCTTTATCCCTGGGTTTTGTTTGTTTGTTTGTTGCAGCATAGGTGGAGCTATCTGAACTTTTTGTCTGACTGAAATAAATGTATGGCAATTTTTATGGTTTCTGAGGTGTGAGGTATTTGCATAATATTGTTTGAAATGATTTGTTCTCTTTTTGCGGTAAATTTTATTCTGGGATAGTGAACTGTTTGAATTTGAATGGATTAGTACTGCACAGGTTTTGTTTATCCTCTCAAGTATAATGTGAGACTTTGTTTTTGTGTATTGTGCTTGATGGATCATACTGCTTTCCTTTTTTTACCCCATTATATTACTATTTTTTATCTTTTCTTAGCGCTGTAGACATTTCCAGTAAAAATCCTGTTTAAGAACCCACATGAAACTGCCATCAAGCATATGCATTTCCAGATTTATTTATCTTATTGCAATATGAACCTCTATTACCATGTGTACCTTTTAAAAAGCTTCTGGAATATAAAAGTTTTACCATTTCGGTGGTTAGCTATTTTATGGTTCTGCTTTATGGAACCATATCATACTTTGTCAAATTCCCCTTTATAATTATTAACAAATCCTAAATGACAAAAGTTCATTTCTTGATACCTTGTATGACAGCAAGCAATATAGGCATTTCCTTCTTCCATCTGAATTGCTTGCAATATAGACTAATTGGCATACTAATTGACTTCTACAATAATTTAGCTTTATGGTTTATTGTTTTTAAGGTTGTTAGGTAGCACGCATTTATCTACTAGTGCGAAGCAGGTATTACATTTTTGAAAAAAGGCTAAAATTGTTTTAATTGTATTATGGGAGTAATGCACAGAGGGTACCATTTAAGCTTCCATTTGAGTCGAGAAACAAAGTGATTTCAGGGTGTTGGAAGGGAAATTCCAAAGGCCTACTCAAGATTGAATTGCCAGAAAGCAGTGCAATTTAAGAACATTTGTTATGCTCCTATTTGTTATCTTATACCTCAAGTAATGGAATGCTTGTCAGTATAGTAAAGGTTTCCCTTGCTCGAAAGCCAGTCGTATCCAACTCTAGGGGTCAGTGCTCATCTCTGTTACTAAGCCGAAGAGCCAGTGCTGTCTGCTTCTGCAGACATTTCCATGGTCATGTGGCAGGCACATGGAACACTGTTACCTTCCCACCGAAGTGGTCCCTATTTATCTACTTGAAATTTCTTGCTTTCGAACTGCTAGGTTGGCAGAAGCTGGGACAGAGACAGGAGCTCATTCTGTCCTGCAGTACTCGGGAATCGAACTGCTGACCTTCCGCCTCCCAGTCAGCATCTTAGTGACTTGAGCCACTGCAGTATACTGTCAGTATAAGCTATGAGTAAAAAGAAGACCAGCAGCACTTGAGACCTCAAGATACACCATTGCACACAGGTTGGCCATGTCATGTAGCAAATGAAATTGATCTAATTCATGTGGAACCATGGTGTAGTGGTGAGAAGACATTGATTAGATAAAGGCAAGCAGTGATGTCTGAAAAGTGCATGACCTTTCACTGCTAGCTCCAATGAGGGTGGGGCAATTTGAGAGCTCTACCTCACACAGAACAATGTCTTTGGCTGGCACTGGCAGAATGTGTGTCTCAGCCCTTCACTTATGGAGGGCTCCATACTCTGCCTCCAGGGAAATACATCTCCTACCTCAACAGTACTGCCAAGAGCAGCATCTAATATTTCCAAAATTGACCCAAACATCAAGCACTCACTTACATGTCTAATATAAAAGTGTGTAGATTCAGGAACACCAGCTCTTCTGGATCATATCTTTTGCTATCTAAAGAGTCCCATTAGGCCATTAGAGGAACTATTTTTGGTCCTGGTTCTACCAGAACTAAAGGAGGAAGTGCTTCCCAGCATTTCCCAGATAAAGAGTACTTTGAAGTAGTTTACCATTATTAATATTAATTCAAAACACAACAGTCTGCTTTTAGTCATTTTTGCTTCTATAGACTCCAGACTTGACTTGATCTAGCATTCCGTTGTTTGTCTTTCTGGAAGCCAATTGGAACCTCCAACACCACATTCCGAATTAAACCACCACCACCCCATCTGTTTTATTCAATGTCCACCTTTCACATTTGCATATAATAATGAGAAATACCATAGTAAGGATGATCTTGGACTTTCCAATAATAATAAATGTAACAACCAGTGGTAGACTCCAAAAAAAATTTACTACCACACTGTGGGCATGGTATGGTGGGCATGGCCAGGGGGAAAACCCTGTGTTGCACCTGAATTAGGACTACTTTATTTCAAAACTTGGATGGGAAGGGCCAGTTGGAATTTCTGCTACCGTTTCTGATGAACTGGTGTGAACCTGCTGATGCCCACCACTGATAACAACCATTACAATATTCTAGCCTCTTAGATCAGTAATTACTAGATAAATGATGGCAAAGCTGAAATGAATTGGTAGAAATACAATGCAACAATTATGTGCTTAATTTGCATAATGTAAACTTTTGATATTAATTCACATTGAGTAGATGTACTTGTCCTCAGTGATGGGCAGCAACAGGTTCGCACCAGTTCGCCAGAACTGGTAGTAACTTTTCCTGGTGTCCCGGAGAACCAGTAGCGGCTTTTGGGGGGAACCACCACGGGGGCTTATCTTTTCACCAGTTCCCCCACTGCACATGTGCACCAAGAGCTTGGTGTGATACATGCCTACAGCGCTTGGCGCAGATGTGTGGCCTCCTTGCTGTCCTCCCAATTGGGGAGAAGCTCCCTATAGCCTATTTCCCAGGGAAAGTGAGTCACCTTTGGGTGTGAGGTGTGTGTGTGTATTTTAATGTGTAATTAATGTGTATTTATTTTTAATGTGTATTTTTAGTGTTTGTATTTTTACGTGTTTTTATGTCTATTTAATGTGTATTTAATGTGCATTTATTTTTAATGTGTATTTTTATGTGTTTTATGTGTATTTAATTTGTATTTTATGTGATTTATGTCTACTTAATGTGTATTTTATATGTTTTCATGTGTATTTTTATGTATTTTTATGTCTATTTAATTTGTACTTTTATGTGTACTTATGTTTATGTTTTTTTTTTATGTTGGCTCTGCCCACATCATTGGTTCTGCCCATGACATCATGACATAGGCTCCACCCAAGATGTCATGACCTTGGTTCTGCCCACAATGTTGGCTCTGCCCACAGTGTGGTAGTAATTTTTTTGGCTGCCCACCACTGCTTGTCATGCAAATGAAACTTCCATATTTGTATAAAATTCAAATTAGGGTACCTGAGTTTGAAGAACTGGAAAACTTTTAATTTCTCTTCATTTCTTTCTTGCTTTTTGTTTAGAATAAGGTGAGGGAGGGGTAAAACCTAATCAGTTGGTTTTTCAAGAAATATGTGAGTTCCAAGATTGGTATGCATTCATCATTTCAACTTGCCGCTTGAATTTCCTTCCCCATGTGGGGAAGGTAATTGTGGGGACTTCCCAGTTCAATGCGGGGACTTCCTAGTTCAACGCGGGGACTTCCCAGTTCAACGCAGGGACTTCCCAGTTCAACGCTTACACAGTATTCCTAGTTCCTATTCCACAACTCACAAAAATAAGTAAAAGAACCAGTGATTTGAGCAGAAACGATGATGCTTCTTTTAAACTTTTTCACATGGGAATTACAACATGGCTAAAGTGAATGTGCTTCTCTCATTCTACCCTGAAGGACGTTGCCTGCAATATTTCTTTAGGTTCTGGGCTAAGAATTTCAGTGTATATATATGTCTTCATTTTATTTTCCTGCCTAAAGGACAGTTAGTTTTAAAAAGTATGTGAATCCTCAGAGTGACCCATTCCTGAAATGGAATATATGCAGACAAATTTCTATGCAATGCATATATTTCATTCTCAAAGTTCAAGCTAATGCTAAGTTCATTACTCAAGTGCCAGTAGTCTGAACCTTTAGCTTCCCATCACCCCAGGCCAACCAATTACAAAGCCCCTTTAAGCTTTATTGACCTTCAAATCTGACTCATCGGGCTGCTTAAATCCAGGAGGTACCAAAAGCAATGCTTAAATAACATTAAGACTGTGCCACACACTGATAAAAGACAGGAAGTTTCAAATAATTGCTGACACTGTCTTTTCATCATCATGTGTGAAAAAGTTTCAAAAAGATATCTTCATATGAATTAGCATGTCCTGTCTTGCCTTTAATTCTACATTTTCAGGATTGTAGGATAAAGGCTGCACTGATCTCTGACTTCATAGAAATTGCTACAAAAATGATTTATTATACTTTGTTTGCTAATGTGTAGGCTTTTTCAAAAATGCAAACTATATTTCAGCTATGAGTGAGTGAGAATTATGTTCAGTTTTTACAGGCTTTTATAGACTTTTTTTAATAGACCAAAATCTACATATTTCTTCAGAGACAGTGTGGAAATAAATTGAAATTTAAAATAAAAGTGAAAGATATATCCATCCTGGTGGAAAGGTATGAATATTTTAGCTCTTAAAAGTCTTAATCTCTGAGTGCTGGTGTTCAGCAATGACTGCCTATCTTAAACATGGAAGGCAGGTACCACAGGGTACTCTCTATGACGCAAACAGTATAACCAGGGCAGCTGGGTGACAATTTAATTTCAGTTGTCTGTCTGATTGTTTTATAACTTAACAAAAATTTACAGATTTCTTCACAAATTGGATGGGGGTGGGTGGGAATCAGAAATCTAAAATGTGAGACAAACTGATAGATTGTGTTTCTGTGTTTATTTTTGTTTTAGGTAAATACTTATTGAATGTAGCCTATGGTTTTGATCATTTCCGCAATTGCCTAAATATAGTGTAGCTCATGTGTCAACAGCTGCTGTATTTGTAGTACAGATATCAGAGATAAGATGCATTCTATTCCATTGGTGGTCCTGGGAGGTATAAAAAAGTACAGAACCATAAATCCAACAAATTTATTTCATACTCAATTGATGTCCTCAATTGATGTATTGGGTGGTGGTGGTCAATAATCAAACAAATACTGAACTACCACCACACAACCTGATCCTCTGTATTATGTTAAAGATAGAGTCCGGGTTGGTGCTGGATCACTTCCATGGGCAAGTTGAGGCAAAATGTCTACACTGATGGCATGAAAAGCAATGGTTCTGAAGTAGGAAGGTGGTATTTCACAGGTTCCATCTGGCTGTCTGGTCTTACCACCTCCCAGAGAACTATTGGGGAACCTTATTGACTGAGGTCCTATGCCACACTATGGGAGCTTTGTCGGGCCCTGGTTGGCAGGGGTCGACTGCAGCTTTTGCTGATTATCTGACAGAAAAAAAATTGCTTGGATCCGCTCGAAGTTGAATCCTGGCATGGAAAATGCAGAGCTGGGGTTGACTGAAGTGCAGTCTAGCCATGTTATCTGGGATCAGTTTGATCCAGTTGTCCCTGAGGAAGTGGACAGGCTCCTGGTAGCTGTCCATGCCACTACCTGTGTGTTAGATCCATGCCCCGCCTGGCTCATTAAATCTACCAGGACGGTGACAGGTAGTTGGGTCAAGGCAATTATCAACTCTTCATTGTGGGAGGGATTTTTTCTGGTGTGCCTCCTCCTGAAGAAGCCTTCCCTTGATCCAGCAATAATGGCCAACTTTCAGCCTATGTTCAACCTGCCCTTTTTGGGCAAGGTGTTGGAGAAGGCAGTGGCATGGTGGTTACAGGAGATCCTGGATGAAACGGATTATCTGGACCCCTTCCAGTCAGAATTCAGGCCCAGATATGGTACAGAAACTGCATTGGTCATGCTAGTTAATGATCTCTGGAGAGAGCGGGATCTTTCAGAGGCTTTTGATACCGTCGACCATGGTATCCTTTTGGAAAGGCTCCGAGGACTGAGGATCCAGGGCACTGTGTGGTCCTGGTTTTCCTCATTTCTGAGGGGCCAGACCCAGTCAGTGTGGTTGGAGGGTGAGGTGTCCAGCCCTAGGCTGCTCCAATATGGGGTACCTCAGGTCTCGGTGCTCTCACCTCTCCTATTTAACATCTACGTGAAACCGCTGGGTGAGATCATCTGTTCCCATGGGGTGAGGTATCATCAATATGCAGATGATACCCAGTTGTATATCTCAGCCCAGGGGACCCTAGAGATGCAGTGGAAGTCCTTTCCAGGTGCCTGGAGGCTGTGAGGGTCTGGATGGGGGACAACAGGCTACAACTGAATCCTGGCAAGACTGAGTGGCTGTGGGTCGGGGGTCCTGCACTATCTCAGGAGCTACCATCTTTGGTTCTGGATGGGGCAGTTCTGCCCCAAACAGACCTGGTGCGTAACCTGGAGGTCTTTCTGGACTCACAACTCTTGCTCGAAGAGCAGGTGGTAGTCATGGTTAGGAGGGTTTTTGTTCAACTCCATGTTGTGTGCCAGTTACGCCCGCTCCTAGATCAGGACTCCTTGCTCATGATCACACACACTTTGGTCACTTCCAGACTTAATTATTGTAATGCGTTCTACAGGGGGCTGCCCTTGGCGACCATTTGGAGGCTTCAACTGGTCCAGAATGTAGCTGCTCGGGTTGTGATGGGGTGTGGGCATTATGCTCATGTCTCACCACTTCTTGGAGAGCTGCACTGGCTTCTGGTACACCTTCGGGTGCAATTCAAGGTGCTGGTTATCACCTTTAAAGCCCTACATGGTAGTGGGCCAGGATACTTAAGAGACCGCATCACCACAAAAACATCTGTCTGTCCCACCAGAGTGGACCGGAGGGACTCTCTGGTCGTATCATCAGCTAGAGAGGCTCATCTCTCGAGCACAAGAAGGAGAGCCTTCTCTGTGACTGCTCCAGCCTTATGGAACTTCCTGCCAAGTGAGTTGCATCTCCAGATGGAGCTGCTGCCCTTCAGAAATTGGGGGGGGGGGGGAGACCTGGGTGGTGGGGCATGTATGGGGTGTGGCACGGTCGTCAGCTGGCTCCTATGAATAATCCCACCTCTCTCCCTGTTTCTGTGGTTTTTAACTTTTAACTTTTTAGCCTTTTAACTCTTAATTTTAAAATTTTGTTGTAAATAATGTGTTTTAATTGCTCTTAACTGTAAGCCACCCTAAGTCCTCGGAGAAGAGCGGGGTATAAATGTAAATAAATTAATAAATGTCAACCATTAATTTCAGCTACAGCTGGCCTCAGTTTGCTAAAATGAAATCCCTTCCCCAAACTTTGTAGTGGTCATAGTATTTATGTCAAAGCTCCTTTCTAGCGATATACTAGAGCTTGTTGGGAAAATATGACTAAAATCCCAAATTCCTCCAGTGGTCAAACTATCTGGAGGGTTCTGAAAATTATATGCAACTAATAACTTTCCCAAGCTTTATTTACATATGCTAAATACTCTACTCTAACTGATGGTTTCTATATTGGCAACACCATTTGCATCCATTCACAAGCACATTTGCCCTCACTTTTAAAGCAGAGTGTAATATAACATCCTTCTGCCATATTTTGCTTTATGAAACCACATTAGCTTCATGCAAAACATTTATCCCCACCCGAAATCAAATGTTGGGTGCTGTAAATCATGGTTTAACTTGACTCTTTTGCAATAGGTATCAAATGTCAAATCTCAAATGCTGTCAACTGTCAGAGAATATCAAGTACTAAACTACTTTGAGAGTTAAATGCATGATTAAAGCTCACCTGCTGGAACTGGTCAGATTTTAACCTTTGCTTGTTTAGATTGTGCTCCAAATAACTGAAATGCAGTGTAACTGAACATAAAATACAGATATCTCATTTTCTCCATATTTAGAAAACTTGCAGATATTTAGAGAAAGTCCTGTGAGCAGTGCCTTATGTCAGAATGAACAAAGGTGTGTGTGTGAGGTTATGAACAAATTTGTTCAATGATTACTTCTTTTAAGTTTAGAGCAGAATTCACAATGTTGCTGTGAAGCGGCTTAATAATAAAATAAAATAAGGTATCCAAAACCAACCATAAAACACTAGGAGAGACATAAAACAGAACAAAATAGTAAAGGGTCAGCAGTAAAATTCTCAAAACTTATAAAACCATGGGTAATAAAAACCTTGATATTTGTTTTAAGTCAGCTTTGTGTTGGCAGTGTTAATGGCCTTGCAGTAGAAGGCACTTGGGGGGCTCTTTTGGTAAGACAAAGATAGGGAACGACACATCTTACAGAACTGATGGGTTGTCGCAGTCAATTGTCCTGGAGAACAGATTACTAGATTCACAGCTTCTTACTAGACAAAACTGTTCACAGCAGATAGAATTTATCCTGAAAAGTTGCTGCATTCTGCTTGCCGGCACAAAATGCTCTCTAGCGCTCCATCTTTCAGCTGCTGGCAGGTACTTAAAGAAAGGAACAGAAAGAGAACCAATGTTCATTTATGGGTCCCAAACCTCACTCAGTATTCTAGTTTCTTTGATAGGTTTTAAAAGATATTTTGGTCCAAAATAGGATATTACATGGACCCCTGGGAACAATTAATTGTCTCAAGTCTCTAGCAATGCCATCAGCATGATATAGTACTCAGGAAATGTATTGCTTTTTACTCATTGTGTAGGAGGATTTTCCCTCCTTTATTACCCCCACCCACCCTTTTGGCACATTCTGGATGTAACTATTTGTCAACATGGCTCACATTGTTATGAAGTTGTGCAGACAACAAGTTAGAAAGAAAAACAATTATATCAAATAGGGTCTGCAAAACCAAACTGCTCATGTCACACTAAAGAGCCCTTTCACACAATTCTGTAAGTAAACACTGGATTGCACCTGAAACTATATTTGAAGGAGCATGACAGTGGATTCTAAAGGGGTCATATTTATGAACACCTGTTTGAGTGCCCTTGTACACATTCTTCATGTATGAAAGTACATTAGAGCTGCAGTGGGGATTACACCCCACTGAATGCATAACACACACAAACAATAAATAAATAGAATAGTGCTATGTAAAAGATATAGATTGCCCTACTGCAGTAGTGCAGGTTGAGGCATTTCCGTCAGCAAATAAACAATCAGGCAGTGATTTGGAAAATACCACCTGTTGCAAGCATGCCTTCTAAATCTGTGGGAATTACTTGATAATTGAATACAAAGGAATTGTGAGGAACATCACAATTATGATATGTTTCTGTTCTTCCTCTTCCATTCATTTATTGGTTCTTGAGTTCACGACTAATAAAAGGCTAGCATTTTTTGTTGTTCAGTTGCACAGTCGAGTCCAACTCTTTGCGACCCCATGGGCCACCACACGCCAGGCACCCCATCCTCCGAAGCCTGCTCAGCTCTACGCCCATTGTGTCAACAGTGCCATCTAACCATCTCATCCTCTGCCGTCCCCTTCTCCTTTTGCCCTCGATCTTAGCATTCACGCATGTAATTGGACAGAGTGGGTGCACTTTGACACACACACACACACACACCCTTGCTCAGAATGTAGTTGGATTGTGGTTCTGGGACAATTATCTTGGTTCCCGTGGCAGGGGGTGGGGAGTCGAGTGTAGGATTAAAAGCTGTTGCTACCCGCCCCCTGTCTCATGTGTTAAGTGGCAAACAAGCAAGGATGTAGATCTCTTTTTTGGCTGCATGAATTACCAAGGGCTTTTTTGTGGTGCCAGGTTTTGTGGTTGGGGTGCTCAGGGATGATTTGTCTTGAGTAAGCTCCTGCCCTACAAGTTTTCCTTTGTTCCCTTCTCCCTGCTTTCCCCACCCTTCTTGTTGCCTGGGCTGCTTGCATTGATTGCACTGCAACCATTTCCCTGGGCGCCAATAAGAGCTCATCAGTCTGGGTTATTCCTGGGCCTGTAGGTTAGGTAGCCTTTGCCTTCCCCCCTTCCCCCCAACCTTGTCTGGGCTTCCTAAGTGCAGTCCCTGTCTGTCCCAAAGACTCCAGGTGATTTTCATCTAATTCATCACCTCTCCTATCCAGAAGTTTATTATATTTCCCTTGTACTGGGTACTTTTCTGTACACATCATTCGATGGCATGTTCTGCATTGTGCAAACCTGTGGATTGGGGGCACTGCTTGTGAAGTGCGATATCAAATCTGCATTTTGTCACTGGCTAATACAGTTGTACCTCGCTTAAAGAGCAGAATGCATTCCATAGGATTGCTCTTTAAGCAAGTTTGCTCTTTAAGCGAAACACCATTGTCAGTGACCAATTGTGAGGTGGATTGCGAACCCCAATTTATTTGTTAAGCGAGTTTTGGGTTGGTTTTATTTGTTAAGCGAAGTGAACATTCAGAGAAAATTCTGCTCTTTAAGCGAGTTACTCTTTAAGCGAAACATTCTTTATGCAAGGTTTGACTGTACATTCAAATGATTTTCAGCTGTCAGGATTTGCCTTTGAGGGTGATTTCTACATGGATTGTACACTACCATGGGCTGCTCCATATCTTGCTCTGCTCTTGAGCATTTTATCTACTTTTGGAGTGGGCTCTCTATAGGAGAATAGGCCTCTCTCATGTACTCTGTTATCTGATTATTATTTATTTCAGGCCCTTACCTGAGAGCCTGGAGTGCCCTTTGCAGATGATAAGCCTGAGAGCCTAGCCATTTCTGGGCTTAGAGCCGGGCATGGAGCTCCAGGTATCTAACTGCTGGAGAGATCAGAGAAGTTCTTGGGTAACAGCAAGGTTACACTTGGCAGGGTACAGGAGTTAGTAAGGCACTTAGAATTTGCTTGCATGATTGGCTCCAGGTAGAACTTTCCCCCTAGATTTTATGGGGCAATAGAAGGCTTATTAAGCCTCACCATAGCACAAGAATCACAGCTAGGATAAGTATGCCCTGTGAGTATGGTAATGGTTCTTTAAAGAATTTATAGTGGTTTCCTTTTAGAGATCTAAGATGGCCATGGAGGCACACTTTCAGTACATTTAGGTGCTTCTGTATCACTTGGCTTTGGTATTTAATTAGTATAAAGGGTGTTATGGTTCCTTGCTGGAACATTGGCCAGTGTCCAGCATCACATGAGTCTTAACGTTCCTTGGGCCAAATCATTTGTCCCATCGGGGTGACAATCAGATGATGGTCCCAGATGTCCCCTCTCTGACGTACCACTCCACGAGGGATGTTAAGCTAGTGAGAGCTTTTGTCTGCTTAGTTTTGCAGTATATTGTTTTCTGTCACACCTGTCTTGTTACAAGCATGGATAACTCTGTAGCCAATGCCCTGTCCTGTCAACAGATTCAAGGTTCAGGGCATTTACTGCAGGGATGTGTGCCCAGGCCAAGGCTCTTTCTTGAGATGAAAGATTGGCAGGGAGAGATGGATAGGGATATCAGCATGGCCTTGACTCCTAGGACTAGGAGCAACTATGTGGCAGTTCTGTGGGAGTTTATGAATTCAGACTTAAGAGGAAACTGACGGACAAAGGGCCTGTGCCTGTCGAACTGCAGCTGCAGTTTTTAGTCACCCACCATGAGAGGGGAATGGCTCTGAAAATGATGCAGGGAAAGTTGGCAGCATTGGCCTGCCATGTGAATTCAAAGGCCCCAGTGGATAGGACAAGTGATTTTAAGGTTCAGAAGGTAATGGAAGGTAGGGCCAGGGATAAGGGTCAGCTCCAGGTCTTGTTTTTACTGACCATATAGAGCGTCTCCATCTTTGACTGCAAAGTACATAATAAATCTGATTTCATTGTTGGACACCTGGTGAAGTCCATGTGTAAAGTTTCCTCTTAGATTGCTAGAAAATAGTGTTTGCTATGACTAGCGCATTATCGTGGCAAAACCCTATTAGCCTTTGTCCTGCTTGTACTCCAAGGCCAAACTTGCCCATTATTCCAGCTACCTTTTGACTTCCCTCTTTGGCATTCCAATCTACTATGATGAAAAGGACATCTTTTCGTGTGTGTGTCAGTCCTAGAAGGTGTTGTAGGTCTTCATAGAACTGGTTGACTTTGGCCACTTCTGCATCAGTGGTTGAGACATAGACTTGGATTACTGTGATGTTGAATGGTTTGCCTTGAATTCAGACTGAGATCATTGTGCCATTTTTGCTGTTGCCTTCTATATTAATAAGAAATAATTGCCATTTGTGGTCCTGAAAAGGACCATTGGATCATTTTTCACATTAACAAGTTTATAATGCAATCTACTGGATAGGTACCAGGTGGTCAAATTCATGATTTTTATGACAGAAATTTCACTGTCTTCGGCTGTCATAGAAATCATTTATTACAACTATCTAGCCACCAGGAAGAAGGTAATATATATTACAGTTATCACTATAATATATGAGGTGGAACATGAAATCTGGATTTGTCTGCCTTTTCTTTCCAACACTTTCTACAAAACACAGTTTTATTCTCTCTTATTTTGGGGGAGAATTGTCTTTTTCAATGAAACAGTCAAATGCTGAGTGTGTTGGTGCTTTTATAGGCATACTGTTCTTTTAGTTGTTTCACATTTTTCTCAATGGTAAGGAACAGAGATGTAGAATTGCTAGCTCAGATGGCTAAAGCAAAGTCAAAGCAAGGCAAGCTGTATTGCAGGAAGAGCAAATATGCTTTTACAATCAGATGTTCCTGAATTAGAGGGAGCACTGTTTTCTAGGATACAAGATTAGCATAACGTTTAGCCACCTAGCAAAATACAAGAACACTGTATCCACTTTCTTCTTTTGTCAGATACATCATGGTTGGAACCTGATCTAATCTGAGAGGGATGGACAACAGATGTTTGATTTCCAAGCCCAATGATCACAAGCAAAAGACCAGTTGTAGAAAATCTGGCCAATGATGTAATTTGAAGGAAAAAAACAACTTGGTTATAGCAGCTGTTAGTCTCAAAAAGTGAACTAAATAGCCCTTTACTTCTTTCCTTCTATCAGCTTCTTCATAGCTGCAGTAATGTGAGAGGGAAAATGGTTTAAACATACTGATAAATCTTATGGTAGAAATTTTCTGGGATTGTGCTGTTTTAGATGGCTACTAGGAACTATGGGACTTAAAAAAACCACCAACTAGCACATCAGAGGAAATATTAGCTATGGCTAACTTGTTTGCACCATAGTGCCTAGAACACCCAGAGAGGTAGAAAGACAAACACAGAGAGAGACTTAGGTCAGAAAATTAGACAATTAATGGGATTGGTTACACACTTTAAAATAACACTTTTGTATTCGAGTTGATACTGGTGAAATTGGTTCATGTTTACTTGTTTACTTGACACCCATTTAATTTTGCATTATATGTCTTATCAGAAACAATGTTGAAGAGTTTGTGTATTTTAAACCAATATTTGTTTTGTATTAAATTGTAAAGTTTTTGCCCAGGTGAATTGGTGTATATGCCCCCTCAGTTTATTTAGAAATTGATTTACCAAAGAACAACTTCACATTTTAATAACCACATTTGTGTGTGAATCTGTCTGTATAACTTTCAAACTGTGCTTCTCAGTGCAAACTGAGAACCAGAAACACAATGCATTCAGAATTGGTTTAAAAAGAAATGCTTTGCAAAGCAGTATAGTCACGAGGATCAGTATACAATACACAATAAATTGATTTACAAGACTTCTTCAAATACACAAACATCAATTCATAATCCACAGGACCACAAATAAATTTGAAGGAAAAAAAACCGGTGTTGAAATTAGGATTTTTTTGTTGTCTAACTCCAGCTAAAGATTTTTCCTATTCCAAGCTATATACCTTTCCTTATCATGCTGATTTCACATATGCTGCAATGTAGATGGGAGGAAACATTTCATACAGTTTCAGAAGCATGCACATGATTTATATGAATGTCTGGCCAAACATCCCGCTATGGCAATGGAGTAGACCATACAGCCAGCGACTCAATGCCAAGTGTTGGGTGGTGGTTAATAACCTGATTCTCTAAAGGAGCCAATGGCTATGGACAGATAAGTCCCTTTAGGTGGGGTGATGGTCCCCTCAGTGGAGAAAATGCCACTGGAAACCATCATATTGGGTCCAATGGCAAAATGAGCGGAGGAAGAACTCTGATTCCCAAAGGTCATGGAGACACAAGAGGCCATGCTAGATGGACTGGCTGTGAAGGTGCACTTTGATAATATCCTGCGGCAGTCTATTGCAGTCCCAGTGCTAAATCCTGCACAGTGTGTGGGTTACTTCATGGCAAGCTGGGATCCACCTTAAACAAATTCACACCAGTGGCATTTTTCCTGCTTCAGGAAAAAAAAAATGAATTATTGGATATGAGATGAGTTGCAGCCAGCGACAATATGAATGTGTAAAATAATAATGACAAATACAATTAGCATTTTAGGTTCTTTAAGACTCACCTTTTTCATTCCCTTTTCTTTTCATCTTTTTCCTGGAATAAATAATCTCTTTCCTACTGAATGAGACAACATGAATGTGTGGTAATGTTTGAGGTTATTAATATGGTAAGTGCACAAGGAATTTGTGCTAAAGCAGTAATAATTCCTATATGCTAAGTTACAGTTGCATTTGCTCACTTTCCTTCCTTGTTACGCTCGCCTGTCTCATTCCTCCTTTTCCTCTGTTGTCTCAACTGCTGTTGAAATTTACACTGTAATTTTCTCAAGTTTGCCTGATTTGTTTTGTTACTCTATAGAGTGCCATGCACATAAAAGATCCACTGTAATGTTGAATGAAAATAAGATAGAGTTTACTAAAAATAGAACAGGAAATCTGTCACTAGATCATGCACAAACTGTGTCATTATTTATATTTCCCCTTTACTTTAAAAACTCTCAGAAGCTGCTGAGGGTGGCAAGACTTTGTCTGGATTATGTGGAAGAGAATAGTGCTGTCACAAAAGATTCTTCTCCCTTCAAAAAAAAATGATGATTCTGTAGATCTTTTCACATATAGGCATTTGTCTTAAATTCTCCTAAGACTAACAGGAAGAGGTTCTGGTTGAGCAGATGAAAGCCAGCATGAAAAATGGTACCTGCAGAGGTAGGATCTTCTACTGTTGCACTTCGTCTTGCCTGAACAATTCCAGTTTGATACTGAAAGTGAAAGTTCTTTTTTTAAAAAAAAATCATGTCAGAAGCACACAAAGGTGCTTTCTGCGTTGAAAGGATTTTTGCTGGAGGAGCTCAGCTGAGGGGACACCCGAATGAGGCTCCTTTCATGTCCTCAAGATCTTCTTTTCCCACCCAAGTGGTCCCTATTTATCTACTTACATTTTCTTGCTTTCAAACTGCTAGGTTGGCAGGAGTTGAGACAGAGATGGGTCATCATTCCATTATGCAGTACACGGATCTTGAACTGCTGACTTGCCAGCCTTCCAGTTAACAAGGTGAGCTTCTTAACCACTGAGCCACCCCAGTCCCACAAAGTGAAAGATGACATGGCGGTTTTAAAATGGACTTCCAACAGTTTGATCGGAACAGGAATGGCGTGCTCTACAGTCCAAAGGTGGAACATATTCCCCTTTCTGATGCAAAATCTGAAGGGCAGTGTTTCTTATTAACTTATTAACCAGGCGAGGGGATGGCAATATAAATCTGGAAAAAAAAATAAGTAAATAAAACTTTCAGAATCTGAGACTCCAGGGCTAAGGCCTGTGTCAAGTCCTCAGTAGAAGAAATTTTCTATACCCAGGGTGCCCAAACTTTTTGGGCTATGGGTCAGTCATGTCATTGAGCATGCTGATCACATGGTTTCTCCCACCAGAAGTGGAAGTAAAATAAACATGAACATGTGCAGAACGTGCCCACACATGCGCAGAATGCTGCTGTAAATGACAGCCATGTGTCATTTACAGCAGCATTCTGTGCATGCATGGGCGCATTCTGTACGTGTGCATGTGTGTTTTGCTTCTGCTTCCAGGAGTGGTGAGGACAGCGTGGGCCGGATTAATTGGCACTGCAGGCAGGATCCAGCCCATGGGCCATAGTTTGGGCACCCCTATTCTATACAGTTTATACTACTGCTTTGAAAACATTTTCATCTGAAAAAGCATGGATACCTGCAAGAATTCATTTTACAGTAGGAAGATGGATTTTGCAGTCAAAGGAACCTAGAACCAGTGCAGTTCTTAGGCAGTTCTTAGGCAAACATAATAGGGCAGCTAGATGGTCTAAGTGGCTATTTCTTGCTTGGTGTTCTTCATAAAGCTCATCTGTAATTTCAGTCCTCGTGTGCAAAGAATTCAAATGGTGTACTATATTATATATTATACTAGTATGAAACTGGTCCTAAGTAAACAGGATAGATAACAAGAGGGCCAGAGAAGAATATCTTATTTTAAATATGGGGAGGTCTAAATTTTGTAAAGCAGGCTGAAAAGCAATTAAGAGCCATTTCAGAAGAAAAAATTAAAGTACAGTAATACTCTGGATAACGTCAAAACTTGGTTCCTTAGCCATCCAGGTGGGGAGTGTGTGTGTTTCTGAAGAGAGGCTGGGGACCCTTTTCCCAGCCTCTCTTCAGAACTACTGCCTGGATAGCTAAGCCCCTTAGCAATCCAGACAGGTGTGTATGTTTCTGAAGAGAAGCTGGGGAAACTTTCCCAGCCTCTCTTCAGAATTGTCTGCCTTGTTCGTTAAGAGGCTTAGCGATCCAGGTGTGTGGGTGTGGGTGTTTCTGAAGAGAGGCTAGGGACCCTTTTCCCAGCCTCTCTTCAGAACCCCCCTCTGGCCTGGATCACTAAGCCCATTAGCAATCCAGAGATCAACATCGGGAAATTTTGAAGAAAACTTGCATCACACTACATTAACTTGTGCGGTGCAAATTTCCCCTCAAATTTCCCAACATTATCCAGTTTTAATGTTGTGTGGTGCACACATTAACTGGGATATTACTGTATATAGGTACTGAAGTCAAGGAACAAGCAACTTCCTATTTCTCCTCCTTACTCCTTTGTGTAACAAACTGTTTAATGGGAGAATGAGTGAGTCTGCCTACAATTTTTGCTTCCTCCATTTTGCTGCATTCAAAAAAGAGAGGATAGGATGGGGTGGAGAAGCAATGGCAGCTCCACCATCCAGGCTGCTTCTCAGGTCCTTCTGGAGTGTGGAAAAGGTACCAGAAACCAGTGCACATTCCAACTTATATTGAAATCATTTTAACTTTCAATATATATTTTAATTATTTATGCGGAGTTTAGGTTTAGAGACAATTTCAACTGTTATTTTCTTGCTGTACCTCAAAATCACACTCGAGTGTCTTACCTTATTACTAACTTTACTATTAATCTCTGATTATGCTTCTATTTTTAAAATAAAAAACAACACTTAATTGGTTGAATGTTGCACAAAATGTCACAGCCCGTTTCCCAAGACAGGACCTTTGCTGAAGAATCAAAATGCAGGGAAATTCTTTAACATATGCTAGGAGGAGGCAGTGAAATAAACAAGATGTTGAAGAAGTGAGTTCTTGTGTGTAGCTCTGTTATAAAAATGCATTTATATTTACATTCACATTCATTGTGCAGCAAATTCTCTTTTTATTTTTATGCCTGTCTTTCCTCTCAGTCTTAGACATTAATAGTGCTGGTGCATTTTCATTGTTTCAGGATTTCCAAAGGGGAAAAAAAAGACTACAATGCAAAATATTAAGAATTTGCACTTTTTAAATAATTCTGCTATTCTGTCATCAGTTTTTCCTATTGCCTTGTTCTCCTTCTCCCTAGAGAAAAAATGTCCCATTTGCTGTGTAGTTTGGCCCCAAAGATATATTCCCATTTCATCTCCTGCCACTGTTCTTTTCAGACATTTGATTTCTTCTTTTTAATCTCACTTTTATAAGGTTTTTTGTTTCCTATTTGGATTTCTCATTTTAGATGGATAGTATCTAAATGCAAATACTCAAAGAAAACTGCATTGAAGTGAGGTAAAATATTCTAGCAAAAGGGAGCTGAGCAGATTGAATTAGTTTGCACATAAAGTTAGTACTAGATAAACACCTAATACTAATCCTTGGTAAGAAGAGATTAGTTTGTTTTTAAACCAGATGTAAATCCCTTAGTCTCCCCTGGTTCCCAATTATATATTTCCTCCTATTTTTTTGTAGTTATAATTAAATGTAATTGAATTATTGAACAAGAAATCACTAAACCAGCATTTTTAACCCAACTGTCTAAGGAACATTGGAGTTTCTAGAATGTTCTGCAGTCTGTAAGTAGATTGCTAAATGTGGCAGAGTTTCCCTGCAAGATTTGCTATCCATTGGTAATCAGGGATAGGATTTTTATCATTTAACAAAAGATTCAAAAATGAAAGAAGTTGTCTTATAGGTAATTCATGTTGTTCCATCAATTGCTGAAATAGAGTCTCTTAAATTATTGGTGTGTATGAAAGAGGTGTAAATTAGAGTTTCATATCTCTTTTATGCCCTTTCATCCCTTACTCCTGTAACTTTTCTTTTACCCTTTGTCTGTCAAATCACCTGATAATTTTCTTTACCAAATTCACCTCTGACTCATGGCAACCTTATAAATAAGTAACAGTAAAGTAAAGGTTGTCCTTGCTCAAAAACAGTTGTAGCCGACTCTAGGGTTTAGTGCTCATCTCTGTTTATAGCCAAAGAACCAGTGCTGTCTGCATCTGTAGACATTTCCGTGGGCATGCCTCAACACTGGAGTGCATTGAACACTCTTTACCTCCCCCCCCCCAAAGTGGTTCCTATTTATCTAGTTAAAATTTCTTGCTTTTGAACTGCTAGGTTGGCATGAGCTGGGACAGAGATGGAAGCTCACTCCATCAAGCAGCACTTGGTCTCAAATTGTTGACCTGCCAACCTTCCAGTCATCAAGTTCAGCATCTTAACCAGTAAGCCACCACAGTCCCTTGCTTGCTTACATGGCCGCATATGTCATGCAGTACCCAGGAATCGAAATCCGACCTTCCAGTCAGTGAGTTCAGCATCTTAACCATTTGAGCCACCACAGTAACAGTAAACTTTACTTTTATTTGCCAAAGTGCAGTCTTCAGAACAATTGTTCGTCATTAATTAAAAGCTCAACAGTAGAATGCTGCAATCTGAGAGTAAATATTAATTATATTCTAACTACAGTCAAACCTCGCATAAACAGCGCCTCGCTTAAAGAGTAACTTGCTTAAAGAGCAGAATTTTCTCTGAATGTTCGCTTCGCTTAACAAATAAAACCAACCAAAAACTCACTTAACAAATAAATCGGGGTTCGCAATCCCCCCAATTGGTCACGTACAATGGTGTTTCACTTAAAGAGCAAACTCGCTTAAAGAGCAATCCTGTGGAACACATTATGCTCTTTAAGCAAGGTACAACTGTATATTGGTTACAATATTTGCTAGTCAAGGCAGGTAAAAGGAAGTATTCCTTCATGCTACTAGAGTGTGCATTGATGCCTTCTCCTTACATGACCTTTTTCTAAACCAAAAATGTCCTAAATATATAACCTTTTCTCATAAAGGGGTTGTTTCCATGTTTTGATCATTTGGGTTTCCCCTTCTCCAGCTCTATAGTACCCTTTTTCATGTGTGGTGATGAGAGCAATATTCTGGAAATGGTAAGCCCCAGATCTGCATAACAGTTTCTAGATGTTGGTAAAATTGTTTTCAGCTTTTTTCCTAAGAGCTTGCACACAGTAGTTGCATAGTTGTTGTTCAGTCGCACAGTTGATTCCTATGGATCATTGTCCTCCAGGCACCTCTGTCCCCCACCATCCTCCTCAGCCCACCCAGCTCTGTGCCCACAGCATCCACAATACCATCTAGCCATCTCATTTTTGACTGGCCCCTTCTTCTTTTGCCTTCCTCCTTTCCAAGCATCAAGGCTTTCTCAAGTATAAGACAAGTTGCATAGTAGATTGACATTTTCATCCAGCTTTCTATGCCTGTCCCAAGATCCTTCTGTTCTATCACTACCACTTCAAACTGAAGGAGGCAGCAGGGTGTATGGGTACCCATTTGCATCACTTTTCACTTTCTTGCACAACACTACAACTGACATTTTATTGCCGTTTTCCTTTCTGGACAGATCTTTTCAAAGTTTTTGAAAATACTTTTTGTTCATTTTCACCAGCAAGCTTGGTCCCTGGCTTTCCTCACCTCCAGGTCATTTATAACAAGTTAAAAAGCCCTGATCGACTGCAGCATCGGCAGCAATTTTTGGTTGAAAAATAGCCCTTCATCCTAGTATCAATGAACTCACATGATCAATCAAACTGGACTATGTACGATGTCACTGAGGACAAATAAAACTAATTGAGAGTGATGGCAGTGCCTCTTGAATGGGCAAGTGCTTTCACTTATTTTGCCTTCAAAATGAGGTATAGTTGTGTTGAGGAACATTATCATGTAACTCAACAGAGCTGGATGAATGACAGAGTCCCAGTTAAATAAAGAGACATATGACTCACACGTACCCACAACAAGCATGGTGCCAAGCGAGCTGGCTATGAAATACTGGGAGGAGAATCATAGGGCACACTTCTTTGCTGTGCTCTTTTCCATGGAAACAATGCCTTCCTCCAAGATTTCTAGAAATAGAAGGTGCCTTTTCAAGTATGAGGTCAGTGGTAAGTATTTCCCCTTTGGCTTAGCCCTAACTTGTTTTTTTGAGAGGTTGGTCTTTCCACTGCACTTTAAAAAAGCAAGGAAGTTTATTAAAAGGCAGCATGGAAAAACCAGAGGAATATCCCCCCTCCGTCCCCAACTCTTTATACCAGATGAAGAGGGAAAGGGGTAAAGTTAAAGAAGCAGCATTTCTCGCAATAACTCCACCCAAAGGATGCTTTTTTTAAAAAAAAAAAAGCTTCATGAATGATCAGGAAATTCCTTCTCTCCAATCAATGATGGGAAGTGACAGAAGACTGCTGACAGGCTGGTTTGAGGCCTTATCTGGTCCATATTCAGCCTATGGGTGGGAGGTTCCCCATTTCTATCCTATGAAGGTTATGTCATCCACAGTATCAAATCTTTTCTGTTACAAGCTGTCCTTTGACACCTTCTGTGATGACTGATACTGTTGTCCAGCCTTATATCAACTGATTCTTCTGTTTCTTTCTTTGACTTCTAAGGGGAAAGCTGGAATAAAAATAACTATATGTCAGAGAATACCCACACAGTGTTTGCTTTTTATAAGAAAAAAGTAACGAACGATCCTTTCTGGGTTGCTAGCTACAGACGTGGTAATTCTGGGCCATCATAAACTATGAGATAAAAATCTGCATACATTTGCACACATTTGCATGCACTCATGTTGCATTTTGCATTTTCTCATCTGCAGGGGGCAAACAGCAGGCATATCCTTCTTCTTGCATTTCTTGGAGGATTTTTCTCTCTCCCTTTCCTTATTTTCCAAGGTTTTACATTTTTACAGACACTTTTCTCCACTTGTTCTTGGCTTCTGACCCCCTGATAACTCTGGTTCTCATTAAATCAAACATACTTAGAGAGCTTTTGACCATAAATATGATGCACACAGAATTAAACAAATAGATCAGGAACACCCCAATGTAAACCTTCCTATCTCTGCATCAATATAGATCATGCACTATCAGGGTATTACAACTCATATTTTCAAGGGTAGCAGATGGAAGCAGCAGCAATGGTCAGAAAGAAATTAAAGTGGTTGCCAATTGAATTGATATAGTATAAGAGGTTTCCAAATGACCCATTGGTCAGCCAGCATGAATTCCTCTGCTGTAGAATCACTAAATTATTTTTCACTCAAATTTTAGATCATTGAATTTCTTCTTATATCTCCCCTCCCTCTTTTCTCTCTCTCACAGAGAGGGAGAGAGAGAGAGAGAGAGATCTCAGACACAAAGTATCCCTCCTTCTGCCCTGTTCATGATTTCCTATTCAGTCCCATCCAACACAACAGAGTTGTGAATGTCACTGCTTAAAACGAAATGGCAAAGCTGTGAAGAGTTTCATACATCAATCTGGTGATAGATGAATTGCCTTATCTTTAAAGTTGAGTACTAAAGCTAGGAATTAAACAGGAAAGTGCTTGCTTTAGTAAACAGTCTTCAGTGCTATTTGAAATCTCTTGGTCAAGATTCCCTCTGTCAAACTCTGAGGATGGGTCTTCTACAGTATTATGAACGAAGACAGGCAAGATGAGCAGGTAGATCTGCACAAAAAGTTGACTCAGGCAGCAGATTTGAGGTGCCCTGAAAGGGCAGCAAATAGTTATGCAGTTATAAATGTTGCAATTTTTTACTGCTTAGGGCAAAAGTTTTCAACCTTTTAAAGCCAGGTTCCTGGGCACGCTCCCTCAGACAGCTTTGGGGGCCAGACAGCCATTTTGCCCTTCCTCCATCACATGGCACTTCCTGGTGTGGTGGAAGCAGTGGGAGGGCCACATGAAATGGTGCCATGGGCCACACCCACTCCATGGGCTGCAGGGTGAGAGTGTAAAGAGCAGTGGGTGGGATTTTCAAGATCATGTCCCCAAATAAAAGCCCCGCGTTGCACCCGAATTAGGACTACTTTATTTCAAAACTTGGATGGGCAGGGCCAGCCAGAATTTCTGCTACTGGTTCTGACAAACTGGTGCAAACCTGCTGAATCTCACCACTGATTATATGCCTTGGCTTTGATGGTGAGGGGAATACTTTCTGTAATATATTTAGAGTGAATGTGTAGCCCTTAGGCACAGCTGCTTTCTTCTTGTTGCTCTCACTGCCTTCCTGCTTGCCTTCTCTTCCCTGGCTCTGCTGCTTCCTTTCCCCCCAATGCATTTAGGGACTCCAGCTATCAGCCTATTCAGGGTCCTCCAAGTGATGTAGGAGAGATTGAGTTCCTCAGCTATATCCTCCTTTAATGTTGTTCTTTGTCTAATAAGCTCCTTCTAATTTGGGTTTGGTTTTGTTCTTGCATATCATCAAGAGTGTTTCTTCATGCCATAAAGCTCTTCCTTTAACCAAAGGAACTTCCTTAGATGGATCCATTATACTAGTCTGAACATGATGCACTGTATTTACTCTTTAGATTTGGGCACATGACACCTCTGGCCTTGACAAGCTCTGCACTGCCACGTTCTCTTTGTTTTCATTGTGGAGATCATGTGTCACAGAGTTTTGCTGTTGCCATTGAGACTTTGGCCCAAAATTCAGCAGGGTCTGGACCAATTTTGCAGTAGGCTCAGGTTTTGAACATGTATGTGTGGCCTTTTCTGCTATGAATTGACTAACCCATTTCTTGGAAAGAAGATCAAGATTAGGTGCCACCACTGCCTTCATGAAGTCAAAGCTTTTACTATTTATTGTCTCAATAGTCTTACAACAGTGTGTTATGATTACCCCCCTCTCTCTCACACACATACTGCATAGATGATGAACTCAACTGGATAAGAAGTGGCTTGCCTAAGGCCACTGAATAGTCAGTTTGTGACTAAACTGAAGTGGAGACTTCATGGCTCATCCTCTTTATCAACCTCTCTCAGCAAGGTGTTTACAGCATAGTTCAAGTATGTACACTTTGCAGAATTTTCCAACACGCAATAAGCAACCTTGTTTTTCCAACCTCATCAGTCCTCAAAGCACAAATGGTTCATTAGTAAATCAGCATTTACCTTCATCACAGAGCAACGGTGTCTGCCTCCGCCTCACAGCAGGGCTCTTGCCTTTTTCCTACCCTGCCAGGATTTCAATCTGTTAGAGGCTAACAAAACTGATTTATTATATATTTTTTGTCTTCCCAGGCTTCTGCCTTATTGGCTTCTCTAACTAACTGTTCCAAGTTGTAAACGAAGTTGTAGGTTCCAAACACACAAGTGAAACCCTTGTAATCACATAGCACTTTCATTCACAGCTGTGTGAAATACCTTATAGTGGCTGTGACAAGGCACCGGAAAGATAAATGCCCTTTGTTCATTTTCACATGTATGGTAATGGCACTTTCCCTTTAATCTTTTCCAGATTTCTTAGTTTAGGAATTTGTTGTTCAATGGCTTCTCTCTCTCCCGCTCCCCAACTCCCTATATTCAACTGTTTTTTTTTCATCCCTACTTTCATTTTCATGTTAAATTTCTTTATTTTGATTTTTGCTATCTAATTTATTGAGGGCAGAGCTCTCCTGCTTTTGTGCCACTATGAACAACATTTTAATGTCATATAGGTAAAGTTTGCCCTTGCTCGAAAACCAGTCATATCTGACTCTAGGGTTTGGTGCTCATCTCCATTTATAGCCAAAGAGCGAGCACTCTTTGTGTCTGCAGACACTTCTGTGATCATGTGGCAGGCATGACTAGACACTGGAGTGCATGAAACACTGTTACCTTCCCACAAAAGTAGTCCCTATTTATCTACTTGCAATTTCTTGATTTCGAACTGCTAAGGTAGGCAGGGGCTGGGACAGAGATGGGAGCTCACTCCGTCATGCAGCACTCAGATCTCAAACTGCTGACCTTCCAATTGTCAAGTTAAGCATCTTAACCTCTAAGCCACCACAGTCCCTCCTAACGTCATATACTTTGTTGCTATTTAGTTATTGCTTTGGAAGCTTGGTTCCTTTCCCCAATCTAACAAGAACTTGTATTAGTTGCCCTTCTCATTTTGTAATTTGGATGTCCAGGGGGGTTCATTTGTTTGATGTAGATCTAACATTAGTCTCTTTCTTAACTTTAGAATTTCATATATACAAACTTGTCAAGTCATGGTAAAACGAAAAATTAAATTAGACATAATGTTTTTGGACTGCAATTTGACTGAACTGTACATGTATATTTTATTTCATGTATATCATGCCATGAGCCTAGAGCAGTGATGGCTAACCTTGGCACTCCAGGCGTTCTTGGACTTCAATTACCAGAAGCCCAAGTCAAGCATTCCTGCTGATGAAGGCTTCTGGTAATTGAAGTTCAAGAACACCTGGGGTGTCAAGGTTAGCCATCATTGGCCTAGAGTGAGTCATGGGCACAAACAGAAGCTAAACATCATATCCTTTATTTACAAACACATTGTTCTAAGAGCAGCATGTCGAATGTACGTATTAACAAGCCTCTTGGCAAGAAACACCTTCTTTCTCTTCTCTTATGAGCTAGAATCTGCCTTTTATCTCTACTGTTAACAATGTACAGAGGCTAAGTTCTAAAACCACTATAGGGCCCCAAGGTCTTCATATCCCCGATGCAATAAGAGGGAGGGACTGATTATGGCAACATACCTCAGAGGACTACAGCCAGCTGGACTAAGGTTGACTCGCCAGCATGCATGGATATTTTAATGATTCTTTCTGCTATAACATGCCTCATCCATCTCAGTTCTCTGTACAATCATCTGCTAGGATACCGGTGGGTTTTTGTTCTCATCGAGACTCTAAGCCCATGATGGCAAACCTTGGCACTCCAGATCTTCTTGGACTTCAATTATGAGAAGCCCAAGTCAGCACTCTTGGTGATCAAGGCTTCTGGGAATTGAAGTACAAGAACAGCTGGAGTGCCAAGGTTTGTCATCACTGCTCTAATCTCACTGAAGGTTCCACCTGGTCAAAAACTACCAATTAGAACAATAGGAAATCAATAGTATTTTTAAACTATCAGCTTTTTAAGAATTATTTCCTAGGTACAAATTAAACACTGCTTAGGTCCTGGTAGACTTAGATCCTCGCTCGTCATGCAGCATATCAGGTCTCCCTGAATTGGGTCTCCCTGATTGGGCGGCCTCTAAATCAAATTATTAAATTATATTAAATTAATATCAGACATCAGGGCCTAGTAGATCCTAATTTAATAAAGGCTACAATACTGTAATACCTGATTTATGACTAATCCCTATTGAAATCAGTCGTAGGACTTACTTCTCAGTAGATATGTAGAAAAATGCACTGTAAGTTTCTGGTATGTTATATTATGTCTCATCCATCTCAGCGATCTATACAACCACCTTCTTTAGTTTGGTTCTAATAAAAGAATAGGTTGGTCCTAGTAGGTCCTAATTGTAGATTTAGAAAAGTCAAAATAATGACATTTTATCAATTATTTTCAATCCAGCATATAAAACCAGGAAGAAATTGATCAGATGATAGCTCAGACCCCTTAGAAACATGGAAAGTACTGCTGACTTCATGCCTTCTGCCTGATATGACAAGTTTGGCCAGAGACAGGACTCTTTGTCATGTTTTGCATTTTCTTCCTTTCAGCCTTAATGACTTGAATGAAAAACTGTGTGAAATGATCAGACTTTTTGATACAACACCATAGCATGTCTTGCGATTGATCTTATACTTTAGAGCACTATGAACCCTCATTAGCATCTGAGTCCATAATTAATTAATTAATATCCCACCATAATTCATGTTTGGCACTACTCTAGGCGGCTCAAAATAAACACAAAACATCCAGCAATAAAAACACAAAACATCCAGCAATAAAACCATTGTGATGGCTCAGTGGTAAAGAAGCTCACCTTGTCAGCTGGAAGGTCAGCAAGTTGGCAGATCAAGACCTGAGTACTGCATGGCAGAATGAGTGCCCATCTCTATCCCAGATCCTGCCAACCTAGCAGTTCAAAAGCAGGAAATTGCAAGTAGATAAATAGGGACCACTTCAGTGGGAAAAGCTCTTGGTGACATGAAAGGAGCTTAAGTCTTTTACCCCCTGAGTGCAGTTCCTCCAGCAAAAATCCTTTCAACCCAGAAAGTGTCTTTCTGTGCTTCTGACATGAAAAATAAAATAAAAATAAAAACATAAATAAAATAATAAGAGAATCCAAAACATAATACCTGTATATTTATTTATTTTATTTACATCCCACCATGATTATCTAGGTAGCTCACAATATAAAACATCCAGCAATAAAAACATAAATAAATAATAACAAGACAATCAACAACCTAATATTTTTATTTATTTAATTTAAATGAAATTTTGAAAAGGGTCAACATTTTAGTTCTATTATAATATCAGGTTGTCAATACCTGTCTATTACATGCATTTCTACTTAAATCATTATGATTTGAAGATAAATCCAGGGGGAGAGGAAAAATAATTAATCAGTCAATAATATCTTTTCAGGTTCAAACAAGGACTGTCCTGAATATTCTAGCATTTTGATATTTTAAAATAGAAGTTAGTATTTCCAAGTGGAATACCCAATTTCTTGGCACATCCTTTGCTCACAAATTTATCTTTTCTTGATCTTGTTGGATCGGGCGGAGTCCATGCAGTCTTCCCCTTCCTCTAGCCAAATGATTTTTGCTCTTTTCTGAACCAGTTGCAGGGGTGACTTAATCCATTTCTTAGCCAGTCAGAAATCACATAAGTGACATGATGTCACACTGGATTGGTAGTGCTCCCAAGGAATCCTGGGAGTTGCAGCCCAAAAACACCTCTTATCTCTGTTGGGTAGTTACTAATGTTTGGTTACACTGTAATATCACAGAGCAGCCTAAATGAGTAAATGAAGAAGATTTTTCAAGAGCAATGAAAACAAATGTGAGAAAAGGATAAATGTTCTGACACTGATGAAAGGTCCATGGAAACCCCATGACCTGTTTCAACTGAACTCTAAACTGAGCATATTACTGTTCATTTAAGAGAAAGATGGTTTAAATTGTGCTAGAAACCTATTTGAACAAGTACAATTATCCATGGATGTCAGTGAAGGTTCTTATTAAATCTATAACTTCTCAGTTCTGGTTGGGTACTCAGAAATTATGTCAATGGAAACAACAAAGGTTGACGAGTGATAGAATTGTTAGCACTAGTATTATTTCACACTGATCGCTTTTCAAATAGGCATAGGAATGGGTGGGAATCAGCCTCAGGCACTTTCTTCCCAGTGCCAGCTGCAGAACTAAAGAAAAATTGTTCTCTCTCATTCTCATCAAAAGCCTCCACTGTATGCAAAACCGGTCCCTCATCCTGTCTGGATTACAAGTGCCATGGATTTTGATGCACAATGTTCTCCACTATTTTTTTTTAAAACATTCAAATATCCATTGTTAAAGTGAGTAATTTTATAACTGGCTAGCAAATGATGGGAGTTATGCTTCAGGATATCTGGTGGGAACCTGGTTAGATAAGATTGTCTTAATGGCCACTCAGATGAGCAATTATGAGGGATTATGCCATTGTTCAGCAGCAAACTTCATTTTTGATTTTGAGGTGTAAACTACTTTGTCTCATTGTGTGGAATCTGTGCTCACCCCAAAATAGGAAAAAAGTATTTTGTTGTTGTTGTTCAGTCGCACAGTCAAATCTGACCATTTGCGACCTGCACACCAGGATCCTCCGTCATCTGTTATCCTCTGTAGTCAGCCCAGATCTACACCCACCACGTGATGTGGTGGGCGTAATCTTTAATTAGCTTTTCAGAACAGAGAAAGAACTTGGTGCTTGGTCTGGGCCATCACGCAATAGATGCTAGCCCTAAAGGGTAAACTCATTGGCAAATGTGTAATGCCACAATGTTTGTCTTGCATCCATCTACTAAACATTTGCAATTCAAAAGGGCGAAGCTTCATGACTAATCTGAAGAACAGGTACTGTATTACCAATTGTTAAAAAAAACCACATTGACTTGTAGAGTTATCTGTTATGCTCAGTGGTGTGCTGGCCCACAGGGATACAGGTACTCATCCTGGTGCACTCCAGCAGCTGGTGCCCCCCAGAGGCAGGCAGAGATAATGGGAATGCATGGGATTTCTCTCCTCCCCCTCACTGGCCCCCCTATCACTTCCTGTCCAATGCCTTCCCAAGGTGCCCAGCTCACCCCTCCTTATGCTAACCATTCTGTACCTCTGTATCTGATGTGTATAAACTGATGCCATGAAGTCTCAGTCTTGTCTGACAAAGTGGACTTGATCCACGAAAGCTAACATTAAAATAAAAATATAGTAGATAGTCTTTAAAGTGCCACTTTAAACTGTTTTTTTTTACTCTCTGATTTTTAAAAATGTGATTACACTTAAGCCTTCTATTTTTCATTGTCACCTTTCTTGGAGAAGTATTTTTACTGAATTTTTAGTACAGATTTGGCAGAGTGATGCTTGGGAAGGACAGGTGGGTTTACTGCTGCTTGTATGGGAAAAGGAATACTTGTTGGCTGTTTCCAGTGGTACTCAACTTTATAAAAATCAAGAGCCCTATTTGTACCAGAATCTGTCATTCCTGTCAAGTGTTTTCTGCCTAAAGAAATGGCTGGAAAAAAAACATGGAAAAAAGTAGGATAATTTAGGGCATTTTGTGACCAGTTTACTAGCAATGTGCACTTCATAAGCATATCCTGGTTCAGTTCATATTTTTCTCCAACAAGCAAAATGTGACTTTCAGGCAAAGTAATCCAATGGGTAAACTCTACAGGGAAAAGAGTTAATCTCTCATCTTCCATCCTTATGAAATATGTTCAACATTACAAAATCACATTTTTTTAAAAAAAAATCTTACCTCATTTAGTTTAGTGTTAAAATTGCGCTTCCATTATGAACAGATTTACTTCTTCTGACTTTTTCATTACATTAACTTTATATAAAACTTAGATACAGTAAGTCATTTAAAAAGTCAGTAACACATGAAAAGGCCCATTCTCTAGACATTCAGAAGCATTATAGCAAATGGAATTAAAACAGCTCCACATGCTGCAAACAAAGGTATGAATCCACTAGATTGCCCCAACTAGAGCAGGCACTGTAAATCAACGGGATTCACATAATTGTTGGACAGAACTCTGAACATTATATTTTAGAAGGAATTCCTTCTGTCCCGTCTTCCGTCCTGGCAGCCTCAATGATGCTGTTAATTGTTAATGGTTATTAATGTGTTGTTTTGTCAGTACAGTTGTACCTCGCTTAAAGAGCATAATGCGTTCCACAGGATTGCTCTTTAAGCGAAACACCATTGCAAATGACTAATTGTGGGAGGGATTGTGAACCCTGATTTATTTGTTAAGCAAGTTTTTGGTTGGTTTTATTTGTTAAACAAAGTGAACATTCAGAGAAAATTCTGCTCTTTAAGCAAGTTACTCTTTAAGCGAAGCGCTCTTTATGCGAGGTTTGACTGTATTCTTCTTCTTCTTGAGATGTTGTATTCAGTCCAGATATTGACTATCATCATGGTGATAGCCTTTCTGTCCTTAACTCCTTGAAACAGTTTTTCTGAGAATATTCCACATTAGTCTCTCAGGTTCTTCAGCCATGAAGTCTGTCTACAACCTGGGCCTCTCTTCCCAGGGACCTTCCCTTGCAGAGTGAGTTGATTCTATACTTTATGTTGTTCCTCGTGATATAACCAAGGTATTGGAGCTTTCTTCACTTAATGGTCTTATAAGTGCAGGCTACTTTGCTATGGTAACAGAGTAGACCTTACTGCCAGCAACTCAATGCCGATTGTCAGGTGGCGGTTAACTACCCTGACCACCTTCAGTACTAGTGGCCTTCGGCAGCAAAGTCCACAGGGGAGGATGATGGTCCCCAAGTGGATTAAATTCCACTTGATTTCATCTTGATGGAGGGTAGTAGCTTCATCAATACTGGCCTGGGACTGAGGAGGACTTTGTGTGCCAAAAGGGCTCAGGCCCAGAAAGTGACTCATAGAACTGGATCAGTGGTATGGGTGTCATGCTGCAATGTGATGTGAAAGGTTGGGGACAACACTGCATTATGCTGCTCACAGGACAATCTTCATGGCTGAAAGTTGTCAGTATTAGCAGCCCAGAATTTACAGGACAAGATTTTTCTGGTTCCCTCTAGTGTCCTATTCTGACATTGTTCCTGCAGTATATTTATATAAATGCAGAAGGCAAAACTTAAAAATAATTTCCTTGCTATTTAGGATTGATGAGAGAATAGCATCAATCAGGAAAAAAAATAATCTTAATACCTCTATATGTCCTGTATTAGCTCTTTAAAAGTAACATATGAAAATAAAAGGAATTTTGAAGCTATCAGTCATATAATCATTATCCAGCAAGCCAGTTGTCGCAAGTGATTATGTTGCCTTCAACTATTTCCCCCCAACTATTGCTGACTTGTCATTCAGCAATGATTCAGTCCACAAAATCCTGTTGGTGTAATTATATCGGCATAAACCAGATTTGGCTGTCACAAATAATTAATTGAAAGCTCCCTATCTCTGGAGTTTGTTGGGCTCCTTTTTGTCCCAGGGAAATGTTTTGAATCCACAGGATCTAGGACAGGGGTGCCCAAACTACAGCCCATGAGCCATATCTGGCCCCTTACGCCAATTCATCCAGCCCATGCTGCCTCGTCACTCCCGGAAGCAGAAGTAAAACGTGCCCAGGCATGTTTTACTTCCACTTCCAGGAGTGACAAGGGCAGGGTGGGCTGGATGAATTGGCACCAGGGGCTGAATCTGGCTGGATCCATAGTTTGGCCAATGCTGGTTTAAGCAGAGAAAATGGCAATTTAAAATCTATCTCATCCTGTTGCAAAACAGATTGCAAGGCATGTTTTACTTCTGCTTCCAGTGGGAGGAACCACATAACTGGCCTGCTGAACCACATGACCAGCCCACTGAATCATGTGACCAGCCCACGGCCCAAAAAGTTTGGACACTCCTGATCTAGAAGGAAAGACTTTAATTGTCAAAGATCACTGCTAGGGATCCCAAGCAAGAATTCCTGTTGAGAGTTGGAACCCAAAAGAGATAGTTAAGAAGCTTTTAATAAATGTACATTATTATTTTTTCTGGTATCCAAATCCTATTTGTGCCAGCATAGCTATGCCAACAGAATTTTACTCAATAGATTTACTCTACCTGGGACTATCAATTGGATTCAAATCACTGCATATCCTTTTCTTTCTCAGCCAACCTTAGAATTGTCTGGAATGCAGAAGACTCATTTCACTTTCTGTCTGGCACATGTCTGGCAAGCTAAATATGTTGCTTATTTCCTACAGATTCTACCATAGTAAACAAGAGCATCTGCTGGAAAGCTGCCATTGATTTCATGAAGGTGTCACAGTTGCTTTATAATGTGTTGATCAGGTCATAAACTGAATAGTGTGTGCAACGTTAGTGGCAGCAATTGTTGTTCTTCTGCTTCTTCCTTCTTCTCAACATGGGACAAGGCAAGTAGTAAACATAAAAAGAAGTCAGGAGGAGTACCGGGAATCCATTTGAAAGAGATATAATTCAAAATGAAATTATGAACATGTGTCTTTGTAGCATCACATCAGACTGCAGCTATGATTTTCCATGACAAAATGCCTCCCCTTTAAAAAATCCCTGCACAAAGCAAAATGCCACCTGGGAGAAAGAATGAACTAAAACACATCTCCATTGTATTTTATCATTTCCTATATTCATTTCCTATAGTCTTCCTTCTAATGTATTGGCAAATGACAAGTCTAACTGGAGGTCCACATGGGCTCACACCTACATTCCATCCTGCTTCCTGATACTATTTCTATGAAAGCTGCTCATCCCTATTCCTTCACTCTGGTGGCCCTCCATGCACTGCCTGAATGTATTGATCAAATGGAACATGGCTATATGACTTTAGATTTCTAAACAATGGCAACAAATACAGAGCAGGCACTTCTGAAAAGTGAAGACAGAATTTAATAATCTTTGTTGGGGCTGATGAAAAATTTGGACTATTTTTTTTGTGTGTGGTCATCTTGAAATATGTGGATCTGTCCTTTAAGACAGCAAGCTAATAATACTGTATTCAATTTACATGCCTTTGTCACTAACAATTGTATTGTCTTAGAGAGCATGCTGTAGATATATTTGCATTGCTAATTCCAGTCACCATAAATAGACAATTGCAGTGTGGTGTTGATTCCACTAGAGGGTTCAATTGTTCCTGTATGACAAACGCTGAGCTTGTTGGTTTCCAGTGTAGCCTTCTTTCATTCTCAGATATCACAATACGGTAATCTGGCAGCAGCTCAATTTGCTATTATTAACTGACACAATTGTTCAGAAGAAGTGAAAAGCAAGCTGAATTATAAAAGTATAAGCTAATCAGCTTGATTTTATGTATATTTACTCTAAAGTAGAAGTGGTAATTTCAGTGGAATTTACTCCCATACGGATTTACATAGAATTTCAGCCTAGGGGCTCTGATCTAGTTGCTGAGTATGGTTCTAGAACAGCAGTAAATCAGATATATTTTCCATACCATATTGCAATGAGTCCAGATTTGCTTCCATCTGTACACTCATTGAGAACTACATTCCATTGCTAGCAGTGTGATTCATGTAATTTCAGATAGCTGATAGCCACACTTTCACCTAGCATTCTAGGTGCACATTTACATCTAAATGTACCTAAAATGTGTAATGTGAAAAAGGGCTTAAGTACTATGGTTTGTTGCTAACAGGACTATTATACGTGATCTTAAAAGCTTCCAGAGCTCTCTTGTCAATCCTTGTTAAAGACTGTTTTTCATGCTACATAGCAATTTTTCATGGGTAACACTAAATATGTAAGAAGTGAATGCAAAGGTTCTCGTGTTAGCAAATGTTGGCAAAAAAGAGTGGTTTGTTGGCACACCGATACACACTTTCAAAAATGAGCAAGTGCTACAAGGTTTTTCACTCCCATGTAAAAGCAAGAAGACAAGTTGTGAATGCTGTTGCTTACCAACACATAACTATGTATTTTAAGTTAAAACGTCTTGTGTGTCAAATAATTATTCATTCAATAGATGGTGCCCACAGAAAAATATTATGTGGTCAGAGCTGCATGATTTTGAGCCAAATAAAAAAGTTAGGGGTGGAAATCCTCCTGCCTTCTGATACTGCTGTAGTACAAACAGCATAATTTTAGAGGCAAACACTCCCAGATTAAGGAATCACTGTAGATATTATCTAATGTCTGGCCAGATTATCCTGCTATGGTAACAGAGTAGTCCATACTGCCAGTGACTCAACGCTGAGCATCAGGCGGCGGTTAACTAATCTGACAACCCTGAGGAGTAGCAGCATTGGCAAAGTCTACAGGGAAGGGTGATGGTCCATAAATGGATTAAATTCCACTTGGATCCATCTTGATGGAGGGCAGCAGCTTCATCAATACTGCCCTGGGGCTGAGGAGGACTTTGCATGCCAAAAGAGCTCAGGACCAGAAAGTGACTTGTGGAATTGGAGCAGTGGTACGGGTATCATGCTGCGATGCGGAAGGCAGATGAGAGGCCACGGCATTATATTCAAAGGACAGTCTTCATGGCTGATTGCCATGATGATTGCCAATATTCAGAATAGGATATGGCACAACAAGAAGTAGACACTATCAGTTGAATACTGAGTTGAATGACTCAGCGTACAGCTTTAATATCTAAAGTGATTTCTTAACTTGGGGCAACATATTTCCAAAAGTAATGCCATTTGTGTAGCTACACAAGAGGACATTATGCTATCTAAAAAGAATCAGTTTGCAGGTATAAAAAGAATCCCAAATTATGATGATCTTATTGCACTCAGATTCTGAAAGGTATAGTCCAAAACAGGAACGTTTCCAACCTCTGATTAGAAAAAAGTGTTTCTTTTTGTGTTGATTCACAGGACTATCAGGAGCAGAAGGCAGATGGTTCAACATACTATCCCAAGTGGATGTTGGTTAAGGATTCTGAGAGCTAAAGTCCAAAAAAGTAACATTCTACATTTTCAAGTGGGACTGTGATGCCTGAAGACAGCAGCTACAATTCAAAGAGACACTTCAAACAGTTTGCTCCAGTAGACTCACAAAGGCAATTAAAGCCTCATGTTTCAGCAGACAGTAAAGAACCAGATGGTTTCTTGTAACCTATCTTTCCTAAGCCCATTGCTTGTCAGGTGATAACAGTGCTTCATTTTCGCAGCACAGTACTCAGAATTGTGACCACTAGCAGACATAACTAGAACCTTAGGGATTTTTAGGAGCCAAGGGGTAGAATTCCCTTAGGCAAAAGTAGCGGAAGGCTAGTGGTGGCTGGCACAGTTTTGTCAAATGTTAAGTAGGGCACTCTTTGCTCTTTCCTCCCATATTCGTCTCCTTCATTAATCTATTCTTTAATGGTTGGCTCATGGCTCTGGCAAAACAATGCCTTTCACTAAACTGTTACCCCATCTGAATCATTATTTGTCAAGGCATCATACACATAGCAAAGCAAAGCAATCACACTTGTATACCATCCCCATAGTGCTTAGTGCACCCTCTGGGCAGTTCACAAGTTAATTAGCATTTTGCCCCCAACATGCTGGAGGAATGCTGGTGACATCACATTGGTACATGGGCATGCACGGTACAGGCTCACATGCCTCCTCCTCCTTAGACACACGGTCTCTAAAAGATTCACCATCACTGTTCTGGGAGGTATATTACAGTCCGGTGCTATAACTCACATTAGTTCTACATGACATTATGTTAAAAAAACTTTACATGAAAAAAAAATTATGATTCTAATTTCACCCAGCCATTTGCTGAGCAGAAATGTATACTCCAGAAAAGCATGCAACATCTTGCCTTCAGCAGCTGCCTTTTGTCATCCACTAGGGTTACTCCTTTTCTTAGAATTACATTAGAAAGAGTATAGCTCGAGTTTCTAAACTCTTGTGGTACTGATCTTTATTCTCAGAGTTACAGCTGAAAAGTAGCACCATACCTGGGAATTCCTAACAACCTGTGAAGCAACAGAAAGCATATTATAGATGGTTTTGTGGAATGTTATCTACAAAGATGTTTCTGTGCCATATATGCAAACGTATGCTGAGGGCAACATATTGCATGCTTTTCCAGAGAACATGCGAACATGTGCACATTTGAGATACATGTGTTCAATGATTGAACACATAGATGTCATTTGTAATGGTTTGAGTATTCATGTTGTTAAGCCTCATAAGAGTCCTGATCATCTGAATATCTGGTTGTCAAGTTTCCAATGATATCTGGCCACAATGTCGCTAGTGTTATCAGAATGACTAAGCTTTGTGTTTGACCCAGCAGGGCCTTTATTCTTATTTGATAATGTAGTGCCATTGTGAGTGTTCAAGAAGTTCACACTGAGAGTAGTCTCTGCTCCTTTTCTATGCTTATTAATATACAAGCTATACATATCCATAACAAACATGTTCAATATTTTAAATATCGATGTGGTGTGGACCTACCACCACAAAGCCCACTCTTCCCACATGTGTTTGTATACAGTAAACTGTCTAAAGGGCCAGAGTTTATTATGACAGCAATGTCACTACTGAGAGACTGAGGACTGTAAAACATATCTCCCAATTTAGTGTCTTTTCCAGGCCCAAATCCTGTTGCATAGTTAAATCTGCTAAAGGCAAGGGGAACACCAAGCCACAGCTTCTTGCTGACAATTTATATTCAACAATCCAAGTAGAGGCTTGGTAATCAGTAGTGAGGAGCCACTATAATTTACACAATTCGTATCCTACTGGCATAGCAAGGCACCAGGATTGAGACCTAGAAAATATTCTGGTACTATAGTTTGCAATTATTTTATTTTATTTTGTTTATTTTATTTTGTTTTGTTTTCTGATATGCCTGAACCACAGACTAACACGGCTACTATTCCAAAAAATTGCAATTCTCTGTCTCTCAGTCAATGATTCTGCTCTTATAACAACTTGAAACCCTTTAAAACAGGGGCTCTTTGCCCTTCCTCCGCCACATGGTATTTCAAGGTGTGGTGGAGGCAGTGGGAATCCACATTAAATGATGCTGTGAGTCGAATTTGGCCCATGGGGATGAGGTTGAGAATCCCTGCTTATAAAAGTGGGATGTAAACTTTCAGGCTTCCTGACTGTTACACTTTGTTTTCCCATTTTTTGTAATGACTGGGATTTTAGCTAGAAGAAAAGAAAACAGTAGGAAGTTTAGCCACTCTTCATTATTACTAACCAGTTTTTAAAAATAAACAATGTGATTTGGCACTTGGGTTTATTGTTACAGAACCTAAATTGTCACTACCATGATTTCGGAAACTGCATTATTAAATTTCACATGGTCATTGTAATTGCATGTTTGAGTCTATAATCACACAACAATATTCCATGGGAATCTCTTTTAAATAGTATTCCAAAGGTCAACATGGACTAAATTATTATACGAAAACAATGTTATATTTCGCAACAAGCATTTTACATAGCAATTTAATTTATAATTATCTTTTTTTTTTTTTTTACAAAGCAGTCAATTATAAAAAGATACAGACTTGCTAAGATCTCTGTGTTTGTATTTGATGAGAAGGTGAACTACTGGTCTTGAATCTCTCTTCATTTATTCCCTTTGCTTTTGCTAATCTCCTTCCCAACTGGGTACCTGCTGCAATGGATGAGAAAGCTTTGGGGAAGAGGAAATGAAAATGCACAAGTACAAAGCATGAGTAATAATATTTATTAATGCATGCAGAGAACTATTAAATTAAAAAAATTAATAGAGGTCAAAAGCCAACATCTAATTCTCTTCAGGCAAAAGAGAGAATTTATTTAAAAGGTATCCATAGAGAAACTTCCCACATTTGCTTTATGCACCAAAAATAGAGACATCTTCTTGACATCAAGTTGATGAAAGCGATGAAATGAAAATTGAAATTAATACGAAGTAGTTTGAATTCTTGAATGACAAAAACATAGCAAACACCAAACATTATATTCCTTAATTGAGACTGGCTGAAGTTAGGCATAATGTAAAGTTATATCAGCATAAGTATGCTGAGAATTATTCCCAGGCAACTTTATACAACTATGCACTGCACAATTGATTGTGTGTCTCCCATCACAACCAATGAAAAGTACACCTGTGGAAGTGCTTTTTGTAACTAGCATTTCTACCCTGCTGTGCTTTTCATTAATACGGCCAGAGTTTTGTATTTCACACATGGAGCTACACGATAAGGTTTCAGCCGCTACTACCCAAATGCTGTGGATGTTCAGCAGAAGGTGATTTTGCAGTATAGGATGGGTCTTAAATTCTTAAACAGTGCAATCCCATGCAGATTAGTCATGCAATGCACCCACCAGAGAATTGCATGAAAGTGCTATGTTTTGTTTAAGAAATCTTGACTTAATATCAAGCTATACAAGAGAACAAGCACAATATTTTTAAAAGTATCTGAAGTACAGTATAGCCCTCCACCAGGGGCCAAATTCTGCAAAAGCTATCAACATTGATGCTGATTAACTCACTCCATACATAAGCAAGCATAGCCATGACTATCCTTTCACTTCACAAAAACTGAACTTGCTTTGTACTGTCAGACATATAATGCAGTTATCCCAGTGTAATGAATTAAAATGGAGACTTTGCTTTTAGTGAGTTAAAATGGTTACTGTTGTTCTTTGCTTCCTGAATGAGGGTGAAGAAAGTCTTGGAATGTGGCCTTCAAGCCAGGTGCAGATTCCTGTCCTATTGGAATTCAAAACAAGCTGGGACTGAAAACAGAAGCAGGAAAGATGTGAAGTCTTGTTGGGTGACAGGCAGGAAAAGGAGGGACAACGAATGAAAAATGAGTTTTGTTATCTTAGAGAACAGGGATTCTTAACCTGTGGCCCGTGGGCCAAATGCTGACCACGGCACCATAGCCTCCACCACATCCGGAAGTGCCATGTGGTGGAGGAAGGGCAAAATGGCCGTCCAACCCCCAAAGCTGTCTGAGTGAATGTGACTGGCCCCTGGCTTTAAAAGGTTGAGAACACCTGTCTTAGAACGTTAGAAGAAAAATTACCAGTATTAGATTGTGTATGTCCAAAGCAAGAGGACAAAAGAGCTTGCTTATGTTTGCTTGTGAGTAGAACAGTAGAAAATGCAATCTTCATTTTGTTAGCTGGCTAGGTCAGGAAATATAGTTAGATATGCACTTCTCGTGTTACCCAGGGAAAGCGGAAAAGTAAAAATGTTCCTTTTTATTTTTGTGATCCTAAACTTTGAACATTTTTCCTGCATATAATGAAGTTGACTTGTTACAGAAGACGTATTCATATAAATTATAAAACATAAGCTGGTGGGAGAATTTCAGTTCTTTATTTCTTTATTGGCAACTCTATACAGTATTTTGCTACCTAATCTATAGCATGATTTCCTACCTGATCTGACTGGTTTGTAAGCATAAACAACCAGTGATTGAAACCTATCATAGATTTCTCTAGCCTGGAACAGAACCACATGTACGCTGAAGCTGCAAAGCGTTTTCTGCTGGGTTCCTGAATGGGTGCAGGTCTTCACTGTGTATCCATACAGCTATTGCAGTTTGATACTACCTCAGCTTACCATGGCTTCTTACAGAATCCTGAAATTTGTTGTTTGCATAGAATTCTCTAACAGAAACCTCTCATCCTGTTGTCCTGGGGAGCTGGCTACAGCTCTCTACCAGATGATTTGGAGTACTTCTCTCAACTACAAATCCAAGTACAATGGTGTTTCGCATAAAGAGCAAACTCGCTTAAAGAGCAATCCTGTGGAACGCATTATGCTCTTTAAGCGAGGTACTACTGTACTTCTTATTTTTTTTATCAAATTATCAAAACTGTATGATGTGAATAGATCACTGGTGGCGAACCTATGGCATGTGTGCCAGAGGTGGCACTCAGAGCCCTCTCTGTGGGCACCCATGTGGTTGTCCAAACACAGAGTTTGCCCCATCCCTCTCCCCAGTAGCCCAATGGGAGCACCTCCTCCCTCCCGCAGCACAGAGTATGCCCTATCCCTCTGCCCAGCAGCCCAGTGGGAGAGTGTCTTCCCTCCTTTGTTGTTGTGTTGTTACTTTGCAATAAATATGTGGGTTTTGGGTTGCAGTTTGGGCACTCAGTCTCTAAAAGGTTCACTATCACTGAAATAGACTTTCATTGTGAAGCTAACATTCTGTTTTGAAGACCAGCCTGTTCAACTTATCTAATTCATATATCAGTAATTCATAGTTTAGTCCCTAAAGACTAGAAATTAATGTGATAGGACTAACACCTAGTAGAGAAGTAGAGGAAATAGTCCAGTGTGATACCACCACTACTACTCTTGTTACCGCTACAAGTAATAAAAGCAGCAGTAATAAAAGCAGCAGTAATAATAACATTTGGCATTTCTGCAGCACTTTAGAGTGTTTTTCATGTACATTATCTTCAAATCCTTATAGCCCTTTGAAGGAGAAAGTTGGCACTATACTCCCTGTTGATTGATTATTGGTCATCTAAAATCACTTACTAAGTTCATAGCAGGAGCAACAACTGAAAGCAGGGTTTCCTGTTCCTTAGCCAGATATAGACTACATGGATTTTGTAGGGCTTTGTGGTAGGGCATGGATGAGGAAGTATAAAAGGATTTAAGTTTGAATTATTTGAGAGCAGGCCTATAACACTTGCGACTTCCTCTGTCAAGTGCAGCAGAGCAACTATTTATACAGACCCAGCAAGAGCACAATTTATTTTCTCATTTTGCTGCCTCCTTGGGATGTTTAAAGTAAGAGGGCTGACAAGCATTTGGCAGGCCACCATACCAAACAGTTTCTGTACTGTGTTTGGCTAGATAGGTCACAAAGTTGTGTGAGACTATTATTATCATAAACTGATTTCTGTTGCATCAGCTTTTCTTGCAAAGGTGGAAAATTGGTTGATTGCTTAGGTGTGATTGTAATGCAGTTAAGTTATTTGTTCTTAATTCTCATCTGGGTGGGTATTCAGGTGAAAAGTGTTTGCAATTTGTTTCATGGTGATGTTTCAAGCACCTAGTTTCATAGAGAGATAACTGAACATAAAGCAAAGAGGTTTGCCTTCCTTTAACTCTGAATGAAAAAATTTCCTCTAATTTTGACTTGCAGCATCCATTGTCTTTTTGATGTTTGCTTTTCATATTACTTGATGTTGTCATGATTTCGAAGGACCTTTTCATTAATCTAAAACAGAATTCAGTGTAGAATTAGATACTACAGTAAATAGCAGTAGCAGATTAGGAAGAATGTCCTGCTGGACAGTGAGATGTCAAATTCACTATCTGCCCACATACACTGTCTGATAACATTACGCAACAAAAAAATTGCTACTGGGTGAAAATAATGTGATTGTTATGTAATAGGGTGCACTGATTCCAATTTTGTAATCAGAAATGTTGTAGGATGTCTGGATTTAAAGTTATAGCTTAAAGTCGTATTATTATTATTATTATTATTATTATTATTATTATTATTATTATTATTATTATTATTATTATTATTATTATTATTATTATTATTATTAATTTCAATTTTCATACCACCCTACTCAGTTGGATTGACTCAGGGCGGTTCACAAGCACAGATAAAACAGCAAGTTCATAGACACAACATGTAAATATCAAAAACAATCAGTATCAATACCACAAAACATCTCAACATCATTACAGCATCAAAAATTCCATACGCATCCATTTCAGGCAACAATCAAAAATTACAAAGTTCATCAAGTTTACACAAGGCTTTCAAAAAAAAAAAACCTAAGCAAAAAACTATTAAATCCCACAACAACCGCCAAGCCTCTCTGGCTGGCCACAGGTGTTCTTAGTGGCGTGAAAAGTCCTGCCGCCGTTGCGGCTTTTAAGCCCCCAGCCCAGGCGGAGCCTCCGGGGACAGGTGGGAAGAGTCCCGGGGCTGGACGCTGCGGCAACCTCTCATTAAAAGCCTGTACATGGGTTAATATGTAGCTGCATCAACGTGCCGTGTTTGATGTACGAGTGTGTGTGTGTGTGTGTGTGTGTGTGTGTGTGTTCATCCATCAGTCTGATTTGGAGGTGACTAGTTCATGCTAGTGTGGTTCTGTGTTTTATTAATCAGCAGTCGCAGTAACATGAATTTAAGTGATTTCGTATAAGAGGATTTGGTAATTCGGTACATGGTGATTCAGTAAACGAAAGATGAATAGGCGCAGCTGTCTGAATCGTCTGGACTGCTTATGCTACATTTGTGTCTGACCAACGCAAGAACATGTCCAGAAAGCAACGTATAGCTTACAAACATTACTTCGGATGTGAAATCGGAGATCAAACAAAATCCTGGGCTCGAATCTCTGTTGCACCGTCTGTTACTCTGGCCTAACCCAGTGGTAAAACAGTAAGCAAAATCGAATGCCTTTTGCTGTTCCCATGACGCAGTGACGCTGGAGGTATGGAATACTCGAATGATCCTGACAGTGACATTAAAAAGCCACATTTGATCAGCCAAGCCAATTGGACGACCTGGTTCGCGATTTGTTCCTGTCAAAAGAAAAGTCTGAACGGTTGGGTTCCAGACTGAAGGAGTGGAACTTACTCACGATGACAAGAATCACTACATAGTGAAAAATTGGCCACCCAGAAATTTACCTGTAGTCGGACAGCACAACGATCAACATGTACCTCTTGTGGATCATAATAAGATTTACCTACCTCTTCTCCATACCAAACTGGGTCTTATGAAACAGTTTGTTGCAGCAATGTATACAACAAATCATGGTTTTCAGTACCTAAAAGGCAAGTTTGGAAAGATGAAAACTGAGGCAAAATTGAAAGCAGGAGTCTTTGTTGGACCAGAAATACAAAAGTTGATTGGATGCCCACAATTCAGATTGGAGCTCACAGAATGAGAACTAGCAGCTTGGGACACATTTGTGCTTGTCGTGCACAACTTTCTTGGGAACTACAGAGCAGACAACTATGCAGAAATTGTGGACAACTTGCTAACAGCCTTCCACCACATTGGTTGCTGAATGTCACTAAAGATGCATTTCTTGGATTCGCATCTCACCTTCTTTCTGTCAAATATGGGAGCCGTGAGTGACGAGCACGGTGAAAGATTCCACCAGGAGATGTCTACCATGGAAGCAAGATATCAAGGCCGCTTCAATCCGAACATGATGGGGGATTACTATTGGTTTTTGCAAAGAGCAACAGAAGATGTTCACAGGCGGAAAGCAAGAAGCTCTACACACTTTTAAACCAAGCCATTGTCAATCTTAGTGTAACTAAGGGTCCCTGAGTCATTTCAGAGGTAAATAAACATTTATAATTCACTTCTTAATTATAATATCTAGTGTTTTCATCCCAAAGTACACACATTAATTTCCCTAAAATTTCTCACAATCGCTTTTCAACATAGTTAATAGCATTTTCCTTGATAACCTTTACACGTACATAACATTTTTTCCTGACATGCCAGAGCAAATCCGACTGCAGTTCTGTATTCAGCACATATGAATTACTATAAGAAACATATTTTCAACCCAGTAGCAGGGGAAACTTTGTTGGTGTTGCGTAGTGTAATTTCTGACTTGAAGGGGGCACATTTTCCTCCCCTCCTCCCTCTTTTGACAATGCTTTCAAGTCAGCAATTCTCAAAGTTTTCAGGCCATGGGCCTGATGACACCTCCTGGGCAGCTGATCAGGCAGGTCATGTGGTTCCTCCCATCCAGAAACTTAGGTAAAATGCATGCCACACATGCACAGAATGTTTTGCACATGAATAGAATGCGTTTGACTCAGTGATGGGATGACAAAAATTTTGCTACCACACCATGACATCATGGACATTGTGGGTGTGGCCAACATCATGATGTCATTGGCGGAGCCGACGTCATGACATCATGATGTTGTGGGCGGGGCAAAAATAAAATAAAATAAATAAAATTTAAGGAAACACACACACACACACACCTCAACCCACCCACATAACCAAACAACACAACACAAACCTGTAAATAAAATAAATAAATAAATAAATAAATAAAAATTAAATAAAAATACACTCACCGACCTAAACAAACACCCACCCACCCACTCACCCCAAACACAAATAAACCCAGCTGCCACCCCCCAAACACCAATAAAGACTGTAAACACAAACATTAGATCACTTCCCCTGGGTCGACTCATCCGGGAGCAGAAGAGGCGGTGGTGCAGTGGCGGCACGGTGCAGCAATGCGGCAGCGTGGCGAGAAACCAGTGCAGCGGCCTTGTGGCACGCCATGCCAAGGAAAGGGCACCGGTGCTTGAAGCGTTGCCTGCACTTCCTTTCCAGGCAGCCAAAATGGCTGCCTGTAACTGCACATGCGTCAAACCTCTATTTGATGCATGCACAGTTCTATTTCTTACTGTCATGCGTCAAATAGAGGTTTGACGCATGCGCAGTTACGGGCAGCCATTTTGTCTGCCCGGAAATAAAATAATGAAGGGGTTCAGCCCGAACTGGGCAGGTGACCAAACTGGTTGCCCAGGGTTCTATGACCCCCCCCCCGGCAAACCCCTTGTAATGGGAGCTACCGGTTCAGGCGAACTGGATCGAACCAGTAACATCCCATCACTGGTTTTACTTCTACTTCCAGGAACAGCGAGGGCATAGGAGGGTATGAATTGGCATTGGGCTGGGTCTGGCCCATGGTCCTTAGGTTGCAAATGCCTGCTTTCAGAGCATGAGCAGAAGAGAGTCCCAGAGACGTCTTCACTCTCTTCCTGAAATCCTACAATCTGGCAATGGGTGTTCAAAAAAAGAGGGAAGGCACCTCTATCTGAAATCTTATAGCCCTTTCTTTTCTCTCTCTTTCTGCCATGGATGCATTATTGTTAAGAGGCTGGTTGCCACAGAACCCTAGCTTCCTGTATACTCCTTTATTTTTGTGGCATACTGAGTAAAATGTAATGAACTTTACTTCTGGTTTCAAAGACACTATTATGGTTGACCTCTTCTTTGGAGAAATTCTAACCCCCTTTACCTGCACAGTTTTATTGGACTTAGAAAAATCATATGATTTATTCTTACAAAAAGCACTTCCTGGACCTTAGAAATTACATGACATATTAAGAACCTACACTGGTGCAAAACAAATTGGCTCAAATCAAGAGTCCAAATTCATAATTAGGAAAGAACAGTACAGGGAATAACAAGGAACCCTCCAGACAGATCATTCCATTTGGGCAACTTGCAATGAAAAATCCTACCTGTCTGAGGTAATAGCAGTGATATTCAATTTTAGCTCACTCAGTCTAGGTAGGGATGTATAGAAGCAGTATATACACACAATTTTAGCTCACTCAGGCTAGGTAGGGATGTATAGAAGCAGTATATACACACAACTAAGTCAAAAGATAGCTTTTTCAAATGAAGGCACCACCGCAAGAGCATAAGATAGCTGAAACCATGTTGTGTACCTGTATACTGGGCAATGAGAATGATGTCATCACCTGAGACCAAACCAAAGGCATCTGGGGCAATAAAAAGCTTCCTATAGTTTCCCCTATTTTCAGGGAGCCCTAGGAATCCCCTTCCTTCTGGGGCAACATTCAGGAGCCATGGAATAGGAGGGGGATTATTTAAAAACATAAAATTGGTGCTGTGTGTTGACAACACATAATGTTATCTTTGCTGCATTGTGAAGCTTTGGCAATAGGATTCCAGTCAAATGTACTGTATGAATAATTGACTATGTAAAAAACTTTCTCACTGCTAATTTGTCAGGAGAAGGTCTCAGTTAAGCCTATTTCTTAATATACCTTCTCTCTGCTCCTGATGTGAAAGTGTGTTTCTCTGCCTGGAATAGAAAATCATTCAAAAATGAGATCTCCCCTATGTTTCAAAGCAGAACTGTCTGGGAGATGAGGACAAAGTTTTGCAGCATTTTAACAACTCATTTTATTATATCATAAGCTTTTGTGGACTAGAGCCCATCGCCTCAGATACATGGTGTAAAATCTGTAGCTATCTAAAAAGAAATGATTAGGGCTACAACACTGAAATTCTTGAAACAACGTTAGTTGATTCTACTAAACTTAAAAAATGTGGTTCCACAGTCAGTGGCTGAAATCCTATCGTGCAGTTATGCCAATGGCATAATCTTTAGACATGAATTGTTATAAGTTAAGAAATCTCCATAGTCATTATCTGTTACACATCAGGTCATGTGACTGGATATATGACAGATATTGACTATGATGATTCTTAACTTATGGCCATTTCCACAACTGTGAAACAGGATTTCAGCTATAATACAACTCATCTTTCCATGGATAAAATACCTTAGAAAATTCATTGGAATTGTTGCAGTAAGTATTGCTTGCTCTGAGAAATACTTGACATTGTTAATAATAATGTATTGAAGGGAAATCTGTCTTGTTAATTAACACAAGACACAGAAAGTAATTCCAGCACTGTAAGCATTAGACCATGAATATATCCCCCATTAAGGAATTGATATGAAAATCAGCCCTCAGATATGCCCTATTCTGGCATTTAATTTTTTTTTAAGTAAATATGTGAGGAAGGGAGCCTGCCAGCCTCACCACTTCTATTCTTGTTCTCTGTGTGTGGACAATGACATTCTGTAGCTGTCCCAGCTTCTGCCAACCTAGCAGTTCGAAAGCAAGAAATTGCAAGTAGATAAATAGGGACCACTTTGGTGGGAAGGTAAACAGTTTTGCGTGTGATCTGTTGTATAGTCATCCCTGCCACATGACCACAGAAATGTCTGCAGAAGCAGACTATGAAACAGAGATGAGCACTGAGCCCTAGAGTCAGATATGACTGGCTTTTGAGCAAGGGAAACCTTTACCTTTAATAATTTTCTCTCCCTAGAGTTGCCATAATTCTCTCCCATAAAACCGGGACAGAAGTATACTTGACAAAAATGGGTGGGTTATCTACAAAATAGCCTTTTTAAAAAGAAACATAATGACAGCTATTAAACACTTTCATGTTAAATATATCAATACATGAGTTTTAAAAATCTGGGACTTTAACATGATTTTTATTGAACTGGCTAGGATAATTTTTTCAACCTTGAATCTGGAACAAGCCCAGTTTTCCAGTACATATGACAACCCTACCTCTACCTATAAAAGAATAAAGGAAAGCAGACTGACATAACAAAAAATTACAGAGACCTATTAATGTGTTGCAATATATCCCATAAGTAATATTACCTGATCAAAAGCAAGCAAATGGATTATCATGGAAAGCTGAGGTTAAAAAAACTGCAGGATTTTTTTTTGGGGTGGGTGGGGTGCGGGACAAGAAGTTTTCAGGAGAAATATTCAAGTTACTCAGTTATAAGTAGGCACACTCATCTCTTCTTGCCTGTGAGATTTGCTTGGGACAATGTTTCACAATGATTTTTTGTAGAGAAGCAAAGACTTTTACAAAGGCTAAAGGAATTTGTCTTGGTTGTGCAGAATGTTCCGAGGGAAGCACACGTGGTTTTCAGAAGAAAGTCTGTATATTCTTAAGTGAAAGAACTGTGCCTGATTTCAGTGTCAAACAGGCAACTACGCTTCAGATGAAAATCAAATCTTACTCACAACAAAACACTATTACCATTTGCTTTGCCTTCTTGGAATATTGTGATGTGGTTCTCAAGTCTCTACTTTACCTTTGATTATTTCATTCAGTATTGATATATTTCGGCACAATATTTTAAATGCCTAATACAGTATAACAGATGTTTCTAATCACCTCACACTTCCAGCGCAGTTTCAACAGTTTCTATTATCTCTGAAACCATTTACCCATGTGGTTTGGGATGCAAAATAATTTATTCCAGATTCTAATTAGCATTTCCTTCTGTGGTGCATATTTTACTCTTCAAGGATTCCTACCTTCCATTTTTTGGTCTTTTTAAAAATTTACCATTCATCTGCACTGACAAATGGGTATTATTTATGTCTTTTCTAATAGAAATATCATTCAGGAACAGATCTGATTGTCTTTAACAATAATTCCATGGAAATTAAATCTGTTCCATTTACTTGTAATGGTATATCCCCTTATTGCAGTAGCACTTAATAAGTTGGGAATAAATTACTTCTCTTTTTCAAGTTCATTACATGTTTCTGTTATCAAGGCAACTCAGTCATATTTGTCAATATTTTGGCATCTGTTAAATTTAGGTGAAGTTCAGCTTATTCCCATACAGCCTTCTGAATTATAATTTACAACTTTTAACACTTCCATGGATCCTTTTCTTCTTTGAGGCAGCAGTCCTATACAAATGTACTTTGACTGAGAGCAGCAAATATAACCATGGGGATAGCCATATTATTCTGTTGCTGAAAAAAATAACACAGAGCCACATAATGACTTACTTTTGAATAGATTATGCCCATAATTATATAATTAATCTTACACTAGGTTATTAAAACCAATCCAACAGTATCTACATTTTTATGTTAGATCTTTAATAAAATTTAAAATTTAGAATAAAACTAACACTAAATAACTTAATACATGTGTCCTTGGTTTAGTCCAGCTGTTTTCAATGAGATAAGATGAGCATAAATCTGAGCACTTTCTTTAAACTGGACTGTGGACTGGGCTATTAAATCTAGAGCATGAGTACACCATCAGAAGAGCAACATGTTTTGGGGCAGCCCTTTGTGTGACCAAAGGTAGCAGCGATGCATTAGGGACTTTCCCTAAGAACAAGGTGCTACTTGTGCTGAGCATTCATTGCTCTTCTTGTTCCTTCCAACCAGAAGGCATGCCCTAATAAGGCCATAAATAAAAATGCAAAGGCTATGCGCTTAAGTGGCTAAGACACTGACTGGGAGGTGGAGGTCAGCAGTTCGATTCCTGAGTACTGCAGGACAGAATGAGCTCCCGTCTTTGTCCCAGCTCCTGCCAACCTCGCAGTGCGAAAGCAAGAAATTGGAAGTAGATAAATAGAGACCACTTTGGTGGGAACGTAACAGTGTTCCATGTGCTCTGGTGTCTAGTCATGTCTGCCACATGACCACGGAAACACCTGCAGAAGCAGACAGCGCTGGCTCTTCAGTTTTGAAACAGAGATGAGCACTGAACCCTAGAGTCGGATACGACTGGCTTTTGAGCAAGTGAAACCTTTCCCTTTATGTGCTCTTAAAGACAAGTCTTTTTTTTTTTACCTTTATGCACTCTAAACACAAACTTAGAGGACACATGAGGGTAAAGGAAGAATGGTCTTCATTTCAACTCTGGAAAATGTGTTTTGGCTATCAGAAATGGGTGATACTTCAGTAGACAGTGCTGAAACATGAAACATTTCTGCTAAAAAGGCCAAAGGATGTATTCTTGATAATTTCTTCAAGCTTGTTTGTTCTTAAATGTCTACAAGTCAGAAAACAATAGTATAAATGAATTACCTTATTGATACATTAGGAAGGAAGAAAAGTAAGTGACGTTGATATAACTACTGGCAATGGTGTTGGGGATGGTATCAGTAACTGCATGTTCTCTTTCTTGGCGAGTTAGATGAAGGCTGGCTCTTTGAATTAAGATACATTTATATTATTTGCATTATTTATGACTGATTTAGATAAAAAAGAGAGCTGCAATTCATTCAGGCAACAGAAGCAGCAAAAGAAGAAGTGAAAGATATCTTCATAAACTGCATTGTTCAGATGTACAGATACATACAAAGTCCTCCAAGGTATTTAATAAAGTAGGCCAGAGAATTCTCCTTTGTGGATAAAACTCAGTTGCAACTGCATTATTAGCTCTGGGGTGACGTTTCACATTACTCCTGAAATATGCTCAATTTAGATTCCATTTTATATGACTGAGCCTGAATAATTTTATACGTGTATCTTACATATTAATATTTAGCTTTCTCTCTTTTATATTTTAAAAGGCTGTAAATGTCCTTTTTCAAGGAAACACATTCTATATCACATTTTCATTATTCCTAATTAAGTTAAGAAAAATATTTCAACAACTTTATTGATGGCTTATTTATATTTATGTTTAAACTATTTTTAAAAATAGCCTACCAATTTTGTTGGGATTCCACAAACAAACATAGATGCTCTCAGAACCACCTGAACCCCATGTTTTGCAAGATCTGTGTACAGCGATGGGATGTAACAGGTTCTCACCAGTTCGCCAGAACCGGTAGTGACTTTACCCAGTGTCCCAGAGAACCTGTAGCAGCTTTTGGGGGGAACCACCTTAGGGGCTTACCTTTTCACTGGTTCCTCCACTGCACATGCATGCCAAGCACTTGGTGTGCATGCACGCCTAGTGCTTGACGCATATGCACGGCCTCCTTGCTGTCCTCCCAAATGGGGAGGAGGAAGAGAAGCTGCTAGCCTGAAGCTCCCTATAGCATGAAGTTCCCTATTTTTATTATTTTGTATTTTTTTATTTGGCCCCGCCCATGACATGACATCATGATGTTGTTCCGCCCACACTGTGATGAAATCACAGTGGGGTAGTAAAATTTTTGACATCCCACCACTGTCTGTGGAGGTATGTAATTGTTCATTTATTTGATTTGTCCTATTAGTGTAAACACTCCATTGGATAATTTACACAAGATTAAAACTTACAAACCCACAATACCTTATAATAACAAACATATCCTTAAAAACAATACATTTATAAAACAGATAATTATAACCATAAATATGAATAGTCCTATAAAAACATAGAATTAATTTTAAAAGTTGTTATTGACAGCATCCCAGAGACTCAATTATTAAAGACAGGTTTAAATAATTTGGTCTATGTCATTTTACTAAAAATAAGGAGGGAACATTCCAGAGACAAGGTCACAAATGACAAATGTATTTGCCTTTTTGACCTTCCTCAATATAGCAACTTTTAACATTGATTGGAAAGAGCAGGTGGACAAGATTGCTAAATTCTTGGAGAGATACTCCAACAGGTATCAAGGTGTGAAACAATGATCAATCTATGTGCTACATAGATATCATTACAATAGTCTATGTCAGAGATTACTCATGTATGATCCACTGTTGATAGACATTTCTTATACAGTATAGGTAGAGCAGCTGTGCAATCAACCAAATTTGATTGAAGGCACTCTTGGACGTAGCAGATATTGGAATCTCCATATAGAGTGCTGGGTCCAGCAGTACCGCCATACTGAAGACTTGATCTTTCAGGAAAAGTGTAATCTGATGAAGGCCAAGTAAATTTCCCTCTTAGCAGTCCGATGATCCTGACTGTAGGATCATCATCTTAGTTTTAATTTATTATTCCTCTTCCAGTTCTTTATTGAAAACAAGCAGGTTCAAGTAGATAGCAGGTGCACAGCATTACCTGCAGATGAAGAGACAGAGCTGCATGTCATCAACAGGTTTTAACAGTGACCCCTACTTCACTTGGACTGATAGCCACTGTTTCTGCTGGTGGCAGGACTGAGGGGCAGCCAGCTTTCTGGTAGTTGTAAAGTGGCTCTGTTTGGATTGATAGCCATCCCCTCCCTTATGTTAATCAGGAATTGAAGAAATTTCCTATAGCCCCTGCCATCTTGTTATGCTTCAGCAACCATGTACATGTGTACATCCCAAAGTTTCAGAATATTGTATCTTGTTCATTGGCTACCAAGACATGTTACCATAGAAAACATGGCTGCCTATAATTTAATTTAATTTTTATATTTATATACCGCCCAATCAGAGGATATCTGACTCAGGGCGGCTCACAGTCATGCATATACATACACAATATAATCAGAATACAATCCATAAACAACACTCAGTGCAAAATAAACAATAAAATCACAGTATAATCAGTAGCTAACACACAATACAAAAGTAATTGATTAGACAATGTACAATATACAATACAGAATACCACTCCAATACCAATCTACATTCTCTCTACCATAGCCACAATTAAGAATCGGTTCGGCTCCGGCATAATCCTACCCCCATCCCCAGGTGGTCGTGAAGTCCTGCCTTCCCTGGCTGCCCTTTCAAATGCCGGTCAGGTGCTCCCAGCGCAGCTCTATAAGCTCTACAACAGTGTTTCCTAACCTTTGGTTTTTGGGACTTCAATTCCCAGAAGCCTAAGTCAGTTCCCCAAAGGACTGATCAGCCAATGTATTGACTTAGCCTTCTTGGAATTGAAATCTCCTGTGGGGCATGGGCCCTACATCGGGAACCACTGCTCTAGAGTCTTTTTAGACTCATTCCTTTTAAAAAGTCCCTAATTAGGATTCCCAGGTTGTAATGAGATTTATGACTATTATAGACCAGAGTAATACTCAGTCCATGTTCTGCAAGCCACGTTGTTGAAACTGAAGGTGAGACTGTGCAATTACTTCCTGACATTTCCGAAGTAGCCTCTGCTCTACTGCCACCCCCTGCAGCACAATGAGCTTGAATATTTCAGTGATATCTGCTCACCCTCTATTTAGGCCTGTTTTGAACATACAAAAGAGCCTTAAGTGATTGAAATACCAACCTTAGCTGGCACTTTGAAAACTCAAAAGGTTTTACAAGATGAATAGCAAACTGTGGATGACAGCTCCTGTGGAGCCATTATTGAATTGCCCTGGTGATGACTGCATTGCTTTGGATTTAGATAAAAGACTCCATACAAGACGAATGGTGGGAGGACATCAAACAAGGCTGTGTCCACGCAGTGACAGAAGCAATCCAATTGAAGAAGTTGCTGATTTCCCCAAGGCAACGTACTATTTCTTCTAGAGTAATTTATATTAAGGAGCTAAATATTGTATATTCATCTCCTGTTTATACTTTTCTCTAAAAATACAGTTGTCAAGTAGTGTGAATTGCCTTTGTACAGCAGGGAATCTCAATATGGGGAACCCATTAATTTTCTACACCCCACCTTTTATTTAAGTATGATAGCAGGTTTTGTAAAGATAATAGTCTGAAAGTTACAGTCTGGAATGATCAGATGAAAAAGCATAGCCAGCTAATCAATGACATACACATATCAGTGCTGTGTACTTGCTGATCTGATGAATACAAAGCAAATGGGCAAACATTAACTCCATTTCAGTAAAAGCCCATTCCAGAGCATTGCCAATTTCCCATTAATAATATGCATACCTTCAAAGGCACAGTTGTCTGGAAACTTGAACGGTATATTGCTTTGAATAATTTTACTAGGTAAACAGACACCCAAATTTTTACTGTGGTCAAAAAATGACACAGTTAATAAGAAAGCAACTACCAGATCAATAAACACATAAATGAAAAGATGTGAGTTTGAAAATGTGGTCATTCACTAGTGTGAAAAGCGATGTCACTAGGGATGCGATGCCAGCAACTGCAAAAACTGAAATAAAACAGCCCAACTGAATATGTAACAATAGCAATTAAGCTTATATATCATTCCATAGCATTAGATTAGAACACTCTTTGGGCCATTCAAAAGATAATGAGCATTTTTGCCACCAACATGCTGGGTACTCATTTTATTTGCCTCAGAAGGATCAAAAGCTGAGCAAACCTTCAGCCCATCAGGAACTCACATTGTCAGTGGTTTGGGCTGATATAATATTAACCAATAAATCAGAAACTAAGAAGCTCTGGTCTGAAGTGTTGGCTTGAGAATGACAATACAATTAGTGTGGATCCTGTTGTATGGAGGCCCATTTTCTTACTGTTGTTCCCACTTTTCAATATCTTTTCAAAGAAAGAGAGAGGGGGGGGGAAGGGAGAGAGTTGAAATCTCCTTTCTGAGGTGTCTACATAGTCCTGGCTGATCACCTGCCTGGGTCTGCCTTATGTTACCTTATCATGGGACAATATGACAGAGAGTCAGTGTGAGTGAATGCTAGGAACTGGCTTGCAATGTATAGTTCAGGGTTTCTCAACATTTTCATGTCATGGGCCAGACCACACCCCCTCCTGCCATATGAACACTGCCGTAAAATGCATCCGTGGCTGTTGTAAATGCAACAAACGCTTCCTTGTCTTCCCACCTCCTTTGCTGTGCCCACCCAGCCATTTCCTGCTTTCTGGTCCATCTTCCAAGGTTTTGCCTCACCTCAGAAAGCAGAGCATGGCTCCCCAGAGGAGGAGGAAGAGGAGGAGGAGGAGGAGGAGGAGGAGGAGGAGGAGGTGGAGAGAAGTGCAAGCCCGGCTGTCTCCTGGAACTCTTTTGACCAGAGACAGAGGGGTTGAGAGAGAGAAGCAGGAGCAGTGTATGCCCTGCCCATGCCCCAAACCGGAGAGGAGAACAAAAGCTTTGAAGGGGAGGAGGAGGCAATCAAGGTATTGCCTGCAAGTGGAGAGGCTAGGCTGGTGGGCTCACTCACTCACTCACCCTGTTTACCCTCACAGCTCAAGCCTGTCTTTGGCTCCCTGCTTCTCAGTGCTGCCGGTGCAGGAAGTCAAGAAGGAAGGAAAGAGAGCTGGGTCTTCCCTGCCATTGCCTTCTCCCCTCAGCCTTGTCTCCTGGCTGAGCTCAACTAGCCACGTCCACTGCCTCAGCTGCTGATGCTGGGGCTGTAGCCAGCTTGGAGGGTGGAGTCACTTGCTGCATGGAGTGGAGACTCAGCCCCCCTGGCCATGCAAGCCGCCAGTCCCACAATGTGTGTGTGTGTGTGTGAGAGAGAGAGGCGGGGAGAAGCCAAGCCAGTCTTGCTTGTGCATGCACAACAGAAGGGGAAGCCAAGGACATCGCTGCCACCTTCCACATTTACAACAGCCACCAGTGTATTTATGGCTGTCATAAATGCATCTGTGTCCACTTCTGGCGGTGGTCACATGGGCCACATGGAATGGTGCCATGGACCGGGGCCGGCCCATGGGCTGAAGGTTGCAAACCTCTGATATAATTGGAAGGCTTCGAAAAATTATTAATTTGAACTATAATTTCTGGAATCTTCAAGCCAGCAGACCTAAAGATTTGGGTATTCTGTGAGCTGCAGTCCAAAAAGTAACTTTTCCAAGCTTTGTTGATAGATAGCACCAATTTTCAGAAACTTTGTTTGAATCTGCATTCCTCCCCCTGTGTTTTCTTTTGAAATTTTAATTTGTTGAGCTCAAAGTTTTCAAGCAAAGTTTTCTTTGTTTGTTGTTCTTGTGCTCATTTTCTGCCTCTGAGTAAGAACAACTAAACTCCCACTAGGTCTACTCTTCTGAAAGCCACCCTGGCATAGGATTCTTTCCTAGGACAAAGTTGTTTTGAATTTGCCAGTTATTCATTTTGTTCCTCTGGTGCAATCATGTTGAAGAGCTTACACCAGGGGTGGCCAGCCTTTTTATACCAAGGGCCTGACCATGCCCCCGGACAGCTGAACAGGCCAGACCAAGCCCCTGGAAGCGGGATTGGGAGCATTTACGGCTGTCATAAATGTGCCCACTTCCATGTTTATGACAGCACCTGCTTGTGTTTCTGGGTGTGGTAGAGGTGGTGATGTGCTGGATGGAATCGCATCATGGGCTGGGTCCGACCCACCGGCCATAGGTTGGGAACCCCTGGCTTACACTGTCAGGCCTTTGGAGTTGGCCTAAAGAATATCTAGTACTTGATTTTTCAAATGACTGAGATTCAAACCTGGGGAAAAAAATCTTTTACTCTTGTCTGTCCCTTGCAAAATAAAGGTATGTTAATCAGAGACCCACCTAATTGGGTTCAGGGTGTTCCATGATCACCCTCGCAGGCTCTAGAGATAAAGGTACTTTGAGAGATTGCGGAGAGATATCTGGAATTTATTCTAGGCTGACGGTGAAATGACAGATCTTTTTTCTTAATTACACCAGCTATCAGTCTAACACCTGCACTTAGCCATTCTGTCTTGAAGAATCCCTTTTGATATGTTTTATTATTCCGCCAGACTCTTGGCAGAGTAATGGTGCATGGATGTTAAGACGTTTATTACTGCAGACCGAAAGCCTGATTCTAATCTGCCTCAATTCACTCTAGGACTTTCAGGACAGGCCTGCAGATGGGACAGCGACAGATCTGCAACCATTATGGATTTAGAACAAGGTATCCGGTCTCAGCATCCCCACCCCCACCCCCTTCCCCAAGGTGATTGGCTAGGCATAGTTTTTTGTCAACCAGCCTATGCCGCTCCTAATTAGGTGTGTTACAGAGTAATAGTCTATTACTTTGTAGTCTGGCCAACCTTGGTGAATTCATGTAGCAGCGCTGGCAGACAGTTGTCACCATTGTCTTCTGACAGCAGTTCCATCTCCCTGCTGCCCAGCTCGTGACCATCTCTCGTTAAAAACACCACGAGTACCCTAGCTGCAGCAATGAATCATACACAGAGGACTTCACACAAGCTGAGCTTATTGAGCTGTATTACAGGGAAATATATCTCAGATGGCTCCATTGCAGCCAAAACAATCTGTCATTTTTAATTCTTTCTGTCACCTCATTAGGTATACAGGAACACTGACAAGAGGGGTAGAGGAATCCAAAAAAAAAAAACTAAAGCATTCCTGCTATTCCAGATTCATATTTTAACCTCAAAGATTCATTTACCAAACATATGAGACTCGGGACAAGATACTACAAAATAAAATGTGAAGTAGTTTCCGTGTGGAAAGCAATTAAGAATGTAACTTTGCTTTAAAGCTTGTCTTCATCACAGAAAAGCTCACATCTATATATCAAGGGGACTGTTTCAGATTATAACAGTAGTGGGAAAGATAATTGAGCTGGGATTGGGGAAAGATTCAGCAACATTCAAAAGGCCATTAAGGAGAGGAAAAATATTTTCCCCAACATATTTGAACCACTGAGTATGTGAAGTGCATATGTATGTATTTGATTACTTGAATTTTAATTCAGAAAGTCTAAATGAATCTGAATGTGCATTTTTCTAACTAAAAGTAAAAATTGCCCTTGCTTGAAAGCCAGTCATATCTGACTCTAGGCTTTAGTGCTCATCTCTGCTTATAGCCAAAGAGCCAGCGCTGTCTGCATTTGCAGACATTTCTGTGGACTTGTGGCACTCATGCCTCAACACCAGAGTGCAAGGAAAGCTGTTTACCTTTCCACCGAAGTGGTCCCTATTTATTTATTTGTTTGTTTGTTCAGATTTATATTTAGATTTATCTACTTTCAATTTCTTGCTTTCAAACTGCTAGGAGCTGGAACAGAGATGAGAGCTCACTCTGTCATGCAGTACTTGGGAATCGAACTCTGACCTTCCAGTCATCAAGTTCAGTGTCTTAACCACTTGAGCCACACTACATAAGAGTTAAAGGAAGAAAATGAAAAGTCAGCACTTTTAGGGCACTGAGCACTATCTATGAAAATCCCCGGAACACAGAATATGAAATATCAAATTATTGTGATGTTCTGTTCTATTATGGGCCTTCAAGTTGGAACCAAGTTACAGAAACCCTAATAGGGCTTTCAAGGCAAGCTAGATATTTAAGGGATGGTTTTACCAGGTCAGCACCCATAGTGAATTTCCATGGGTGAGGAGAGAGTCAAACTCAAGGCCTTCTGAGTTCTAGTCCATTACCTTATCCACTACACCACACTGGGTGTCCACACTGTTGTTCAAGCATCCGGGTGGTGAGTAAGTGTCCCGCCGCGGGGGCTTTTTGTAGCCCGGTGTGGGGGCGAGGCTCGAGAGCGCCGGCAGGTGAGATGAATCCGGGCGCTCCCGGCCAGAGTCCTCCTCGCTCCGTTGGTCCAGCGTCCGGGTGGTGGGTAAGTGTCCCGGTGTGGGGGCTTTTGTAGCCCAGCATGGGGGGGTGAGGCTCGGGAGCGCCGGCAGATGGGACGAATCCAGGCACTCCCGGCCAAAGTCCTCCTCGCTCCGTTGGTCCGGCTTTGTTTTTCACAAAATGGAGCAGTCATTTAACAATAGAGTTCTCAAATCAAAATATTCTTCATGTATATATGGCAGTAACAGAAATGTCTAAATTTTTGCAAATACAAGACAGATTACCCTTCTATTCCCTTATCCAGAGACAAGTTTCTTTTTATTTTACATTGACAGACTAGAGCAGACTTCTACTAGAAATTGCTGAGTACATTTGAGGTTTCTGATTGTTTTTGCAGTAACACAATGAGTATGCAATAATAATGTTTATGTACCAATGTAAATAATATGCTGAGGGATTAGAAAGGAGGCAGTCCATGTTTACACAGTTCATTTTTTTTAAAGAGAGACTGCACCTGACTTTGAACAAACAGATTTTTTTTTTCAGGAACTGAATGAGTTCACAGTATATTACAGATCCCTGAGCCCCTCCCCCATTGACTAATTCAAAATCCCAGGTTATGAGCACATCAGAGAATTTCAGGCTCTTGTTTTAATTGCAATTAGCTATTAGTATGAACGATTGCCCTACTAACACTGAAAAGATATGTCAACCTAGATAGATAGGGCATAATCTATCTCTGTTTAGAAGTAGCATTTTCAAGTGGGGAAATACTCCATTCCCCCCCTTTGTGCATTCAAGCTTTCTTATGGAGACAGCAAATTAGGCCATTACAGGGAATTGGGAATTGGACCACACCTCTCTTTCAGCTATTTCTTATCTGCTCAGGGGGAGGGGGAGGAGAGATGGATTTACAGCAATTCATGAGCATTCAAATGTAACCTGAAAGGGTTTGCACCCCATTGTTTTGCAGTGCAATCCTATACAGCAACATCTCTGATGAAATAAGTGCCTCCTAAATTCACTTGGACACCATCTCAAGTAAGCATATCAAGGACTGAGCCTCACACATATTTTCCCAGGAATTACTTTATAATTTCTATAATTTTATGTAACAAAATAACCTAAAGTAGAATTGAGAAAAATTTAATAAAATTATTTTCTTGAAAAAGTACTATTTTCACATAATTGAGAGATCTAATTTATTTGGGGCAAACTGTTTCTCCTGTCCCCCAGATTGTACAAAAATGTAGACCTTTTGTGGCCTACTGATGTATTTTACATTTACAAAACCTGTTTGATATTTCCTTAGACTTTATGCAGGTCTAAAATATGCTAAATGTGCACTCATCCTTCAGAAGGTTTAGACTTGTGATTTCTGGTTGCCATCATATCCATCAGATCAAACATTTTTTGCAAGAATCACAGTGACCAGTTACCAACCTGAATTATATTTTGTTCTCTTGGTAGACCACAGTCTATCTCATTTCTGTATCAAGCTTCGGCAGCTCATTAGTCTGATCTAGCAATACAGTTTTTATGAGCCTTCATATATGATTCCTAAAGCAAAATTATTCTCAAGGCATATGCCTGCCTTTCAAAAAGCATGATCAAACTATGTATGCTTTATGTTGGCTGGAATATTTATACGCAGTTTGCCTGGCAAATTATATAGAACTCTACAAACCTTTCAACTTCCTTCTCCCATCTCACTAATAACCCTGTATGTATAGGATGCACATATGCCCTATTAGGCAGATCAAGAGTAAAAACATTTAGTTATGTGTGAGAAAGGTGTGTAGTAGACAATGGCTGGGCAATCTCACCAAGATCAAGGCCCATATGGATGCTCCAGGCACCTACTACAAGTTGACCAGGCCCAGAAATGACCATTATTTAAGGAAATAAATTTAAGGTTTTTGACAGATCCTATTTGCTATTTTGAGGTACTTTTTCTAGGGGAGGGGGAGGATCTTCATGGGCCGGTACTGCTAAAAGGAGGCCTCCAGGAGTAAAAAATAAGTGGTTTTTGTGAGTGGAAGACAAGGTTCCAAGGTAGCCTAAAATATCCCTCTTGCTTTATTTGCTGCCCATTCCTGGAATATAATCTATAATTTTGCTAAATGCACAAGGAGGTTAAACTCTCAAGCAATCTTCCCCATCCTAATGCTTTCCAGAGGTACTATACCATTGCTTCTGTTTGTCATGTTGCCAAAATATCTTGAAACAAGAAACTAGAAAAAGCTGAGATGGGATATTCTTTGTTGCTTCATAAGTGGACGGAAACAAATTAATAGCCAAGAAAATGTGGAATGAGGTGATACATAGCTGTAGGCAATGACTTTTATTAAACAAATGAAGGGACTTGTGACGGTAATTGAACAGTTATCACTGTGTAAAAAAAGGATAAATAATTTTGTGTTTTCTTCCTCAGATCTTCTATCTGACAAGAGAGTGTCTGATAGGACACATGTGGACCTGCATAAGGATAAATGCTTACAGCTGGCATTTGGTGATAAAAGAACAGATAAGAAAAGAGAAAGAGGACTAGCAACTAAATATAGAGCTGGTTGGTTGCCAAGACACAATATTTCGACATTGTCATCAGAAATAGAAATGGAAACCTCCAGTCCTGTATCCTTTCAAAATGCCATCCTGTGGCAACAAGAATGTTAGTGGTATATACGTAAGCAAGTAAGTGTTTGTTATGCTATTTTTAGAAAGCAAATTGCACACATCAGCAGAAGGCTAATGCTTTCAAGATTCTCATTTTTCAAAATGTATTTGTGGGACCCAAAGAGTTTCCTGGGTATGCTCAACACACATGCACACTCGTTAGGACTCTCAGATTAATCTCGGCATCCACAGCTGCTTCATCATCCTTAATTGGTACCCATTTTGGAACTAAGAAGCTTTCACAGACTAAGGGACAATCTATATAATGGAGATAATAATTTAATACTGGTTGTCTTCTGAAACTCGGGCAACTCAACTGAGGCAAACCTTGGGGTGTGAAAATCAGATTCAAAAAGAAGGAATCTGTTAATGGTCAAACAAAGGAAGCATATTTACAAATTATGGGAGGCAAGAAAAGCTTGCTGTGAGAAACACACAGTCAGCTCATGACAAATTCGCAAGGTCCCATTTAAAAATGATTTTTTTTAAAAAAAAATCCAATCCAGCATCTTTCTCAAGTGTCCCCACCAACTAGAAATCTTTATTCCCTGGCTGCTTGGAATGAACTTCACTTAAGCCTATGATGTTTGATCACTGTTATGGCTTTCCTTACTTAATGGAGTGGTATGGCACTTGAGTGCGGTTTGAATCACAAGGCTGCAAAACAAAAAGTGCCTCTACTAAAGAATAGTTTAAAAAGTAAATATTTTAAACAATACACATTGGTCTTCTTATCCCAGCCTTAGAATGGCCAGAATGATTAATCAAACAAACAAACAAATCACATGCCTCTAGTGAGTCCTACTCTAGATGGTGTCTCTATCCAATCAAATACTTTTCAGTAAAGAGCCTTCCAGCCTTCAGCTTGAATAATGCTGCAAAATTCCAGCTTGACTCTTCTCCCCATTTCAGGGTGTAGTATTTAAAATAACTGACCCCTAAATGTTGCTCCCTTTTTTTTTGCCTATCTTTGACTACTTTTTCCTCTTTCTTTTCTTTAGCCAATCAGAAGGAAAATAATGTCCTAGTTATATTTCTGTTTCTCTTTAATGACTAGATTCCTAGGCCACTCTTTTTGACTTCCTATTAAAGTCTCTTTCCCTTCTTAAGCACTGGGATCATTGGCTGAACTTTTGGTCTTCTTTTGTCCTTATTCCCTCTTCAAATGCTCATGTCCTGAACTGAAGCTTTAACTTCCTATATAGTTTTCACCTTCTGAGCTAGAACATCATCAAAACAGAATAATAACCATTTAACAATGCAGACCACTCTAAATAAAATGGCAGAATATTTCAGTAGATCAAAGTTCAAAAGACAATCTCAGTTCATTCACTAGCAGGCAGTGCAAATACTGCCTGCTCCTAGGAGTCTCATTAATTGACTTAAATGGTCAGCTAATTAGTAGCAGAATGCCTTCTTCTGTTCCTTAGACCTCAGTTCTGGCCACTGATCTGATGCCTTGAATTGGTCTCTCTGACATAGATGTAGAAGTTTCAATACCTCTTCAAGTACCTTCCCTAAGTTGAGGTCAAGAAAAGGATGAACACACAGAGTTTACCAGAAGCTATCCTTTGTTTAGTTTTACTAATATAGATACCGTATATACTTGACTATAAGTCATCCCGAATATAAGTCGAGGTACTTAATTTGGACCTCTAAAACTAGGAAAATAGATTGACCCGAGTATAAGTATGCAGCAGCTGCTAGTGAATTTCAATAATTAAAATACATGAAAATATGGAAACATTAATTAATTTAGACATTTGTGTGGGTATGTTTTTGAGTGTTTACATTGATCCGAGTATAAGTCAAGTTCCATTTTTGGACCTCATTTTGCGGGCTAAAAAACCCAACTTATACTCGAGTATATATAGTAGATGCATGTATGAGTACTGACAAATACAAATCTCAGGCCTCTCTTTGATTCTCACTTATACTTTATTTGTTTACCAAGCAATACTCATATGTCTCTTGCACCTGATATGTTAGATTCTTGCTTAACAAAGTGTAATGTGTTAAATTACTTAACTTTCTTAATCCCATAAACAACATCAGCATGCCTGGTGCAATTCTCAGCTATACTTTAATCTTACAGTCAGCATGCCCTCTCTATTTTGAGTTGAAAGCCGAATCGCCATCATTTGTACTTTTATTAGACAAGAAGGTTTGTCCCAATAAACTGCCAACTTCCCTAAAAACAAGACCTTTTTATTGTCTGGTGCTACTAACTGTCCTAAACAAAGCCAATATACCCTAATCAATAGCCTACTTCATCATTCTTTTATCAACTCCATCTTATACAATTTAATTAGAACAACTTTAGTGGGTTCCAGGTAGCATTGCCTAATCACCTGTTTAGCTGGGTCTTTGCCCAGAATTTAGAGGTACCATCTGTTGTCCATCTGGAATATCATTTTAGTCCAGATCCAAGCTTTTTTTTTAAAGGTAAGGTTGTGATTAGATGGCAGGAATAATTTGCATGGATCCACTGTGAATTTGCACCAGAAAAGTTTGGCTTCATTTTAGCCTACCAGTCAGAACAAACTGCTAGAACAAATAGATCAATCTTAGAAGAAATCAACCCTGACTGCTCCCTAGAAGGTCAAATAGTAAAGATGAAGCTAAAGTATTTTGGACATCAAATGAGAAGAGAGGACTCACTTGAGAAAGTGTTGATGCTGGGAAAGGTGGAGGGTAAAAGAAGAAGGGGGTGGCCAAAAATGAGATGGTTAGATGGTATTGTAGATGCCATAGGCACAGAGCTGGGCGGGTTGAGGAGGATGGTGGAGGACAGAGGTGCCTCGTGGGCAATGGTCCGTGGGGTCACAAAGGGACGGAATCAACTGTGTGACTGAACAACAAGTGAGAAATCAACAGAGAGAGAGAGAGAAGCGGAAAAGGATAATCAGCTGTTGTTTTTATTTTGTTAAGGCAGTAGCTGCTGCAACCATTAAGTTTTTCAGGAGGCATGACCACAGCAGAGTCACCTTAACAAGCTGCGAAGAAATGCTAATTAACACTTTCTCTTCTCTCTTTCCTGCCCCCACTCTTCCACCCAAGGACAACAATGATGGCACTAAGTTTTTGGAAAAAAGGAAAAAAAGTGACATCACTGGCAAAGACATTTAAGAGGAACTGTCACTTGTGAGAAGCAGGGACTTAACCCTTCACAACCCAGGCACCTGGGAAATGGGAATTTTGGGATTTGACACAGTTCTTGCTTTCAGTTTCCTGGCATATGACATGGGATTTGGAGAATGCAACCTGAAACAGATTTCTTATCCTTTGGGAACTATCTAATCTGATCTTCATGTACACAAACATTGTTATAGGGCTGCTGGGCAATTTCTCCCTCCCCTGCACATGTTTTTCTACATCAGCTGAAGCAATCATACCATCTTTTAATCCTTGATCTTTTAATTTGTAACCTTTTACATTTTTGACTCTTGTTCTGAAAGGATAAAAACATGAAAAATGAAATCAGAAATGGTTAGCTGCTTCCTTAGAGTTTTAAATAATTGGATATCATTGGCTGGAAAAAGAGAGTTGAAGAAGGATGAAGATAGCAAAAAACCAAAACAGCCCTTTATATCACAGTTTGCCCACCTTCAAATTTCAGCATCGCAACTAACATCCCTTGTCACTTTCATAAAAGGATGGGAAACAATCTGAGTTTGACATTTTAAATGAAAGTATAGGGGCTCCTTACTGATCGTGCTAGTGAAATGAATCCGTTTTGGCTTTTTAGTCTGAACTTCACAGTTCACTGAATTGAAAAAAAAAGTTCAGAATCTTAAAATTAAATAATCTGAAAGTCAGAGGGGATTTTTGCCCCCCCCCCCGGCAAGTCACCAGCCTAAAATTCATGAATCTTCCATCTCACAATTGTCTTGGAAATCGACATACAGTATTTGCATTGTGTGTCAGCGGGAGAAAAATGCACAAAAACATATGCACATTTCTAAAATGTAACTGCCAGAAGTCTGCAGAACTGAAAAGGCACATACTCCATCATATGGAAATGTACACAGAAAGATAAAGTAGTTGAAAAAGTTACTAATTTGGACTTTAACTGCCAGAATACTCCACTGGCCAATGACTACAATGGCTGGAAATTGTATAAAAACAAAACAACCCAAACGTCATCCCCCTCTGGAAAGATGCATCTGCTTTGTAAAAGTTGAAATCACAAATCTTGGAAGAATAAAAGCCAGAAACTTTGTGTGTGCATCTGTCTGTCTGTCTGTCAAAGGATAAAAAGGTAAAGGTTTCCCTTGCTTGAAAGTCAGTCGTATCTGACTCTAATGTTCAGTGCTCATCTCTGTTTCAAAGCCGAAGAACCAACGCTGTCTGCTTCTGCAGACATTTCCATGGTCATTTGGCAGACATGACTAGACATGGAATGCTTGCAATTTCGTGCTTTCGAACTGCTAGGTTGGCAGGAGCTGGGACAAAGATGGGAGCTCATTCCGTCCTACAGTACTCAGGAACCGAACTGCTGACCTCCTGCCTTCCAGTCAGCGTCTAAGCCATTTGAGCCACTACTTGGCTATTATAAAAGGAGGTCACGACTCTAAAAACATTGGGAAATATTGCTTTAAAAGGTCCATTTTAGAGTCCTGGTGGCTGTCATTGTAAGTTCGATCCTGACCAGGCTCAGCATTCCATTCCTTCTGAAGTCAATAAAATTACTTCAGCATGTTTGGAGCAAAATGTTAACTACCTTGTGAACTGCACAGAGTGCACTAAGCGCTATGTGACAGTATATAAATTGGAATTGCTGTTGCTCTCATACCATGGAAGTGACCATGATGGTCCATTGTGATCTTCATAACAGTTTAAGACCTAGGTACGACATGATGAATTGAGCGTCCGTCTCTGTCTCAGCTCTTGGGGACATGAAAGGAGCCTCATTTGGGCGTTCCCTCAGCTGAGTTTCTTCCACAAAAATCCTTTCAACCCAGAATTATTTCTGACATGAAATAATAATAATAATTATTATTCACAACCAATTTTTTGTTAGATCCACATTTTGAAAACTAGCTTCTCCTTTTTCTTCCGACCTTAGTTATCAAGGGGCAGAGGATAAATTCACATCTCATTTTCAAGCTTGATTTCTCAGGAGTAGAACTTTAAAGAATTGCATGTCTCGAGAGAAATAATAGATATTATATGTTTTTTTAAAAGTTTGATTTGATTCTAAGATGTTTCCACATGTATAAAAGACACAAGGATCCCCAGATAAAAGGAAGCCAAGAAGTTCAAAACTTATGGCTCATAATTCCACTCCTGACTCACGTCCTCTTTCATTAGATAGCCAGTTCTCCAAATATCTTGTATTCAAACCACTCATTGAATGTTACTGTCCTGTGGATGATATATTGGAGAATAATACCGAAATATTAAATAAGAAAACACATTTTAAAAAAAGAATGGGGTGTGAAGAGTGCATGATGGGAGGGGGAGTGCAAAATAATGTTCCAGAACTAAAGCTTTTGGGAATTAGATTCATGTTACATTATTGTCACTGAACCAGAAATAGATTTATAGAATTCAGAGTAATTAAAAATCATTGACTGAATCTATTTTCATTTCTATCAAAATGTTCAGTCATTTTTTTATGGCATGCTACTGGTTCCATATTAAAAATATTAATTACGTGGGTATAGAAATGTTGGTAGAAAATATCAAACTCATTATTTCAGATAAAATACTGGCAAGGGGTGCATGTATGAAATATCACCTGGCAGCTAAGTCTTGAGCCCATAGCCACTCCACCCATTTTATGAAAAGGGTTAACCTAACCTCTGTTCTGGCATGGACACCAAGCTTTTCTTTTGGGATTATACAACCCTGTATCGAGGATGGGATATATATCTGAGTACATATGTAGTAAAGGTTGCCCTTGCTCGAAAGCCAGTTGTATCCAACTCATGGGTTCAGTGCTCATCTCTGTTTATATCCAAAAAGCTAGTGCTGTCTGCATCTTCAGACATTTCTGTGGACATGTGACAGACATGCCTAGACACATGAGTACATGGAACACTGTTTACTGCCCACAAAAGTGGTCCCTATTTATCTACTTGCAATTTCTTGCTTTCGAACTGTTAGATTGGTAGGAGAGTACATATGTGCAGGATAGTATTCGTAGATATTTGCACTTAAACCTAATTGAAATCAAGGTGAAAAATAAGTAATTGAACAACTGATAATGGAATAAATAGTTATTGGGAGAAAAACATCATTTGCTCATTTGCTGAATGAACTTATTTATTGAAGTTATATTTTGTCAGTGCATACTGAATTATTTGCTGACAAATGTCCTTGAAGTCATTTAAAAACACAAAAACCACAATCTAGTCAATAAAATCAAAATCAAAACAAATCAATTAGCTGATTCTGTGTGAAAGTGTTAAATATTAAGACATTAAAGGCTAGCAATAAAACTCAAAGTGTAGAAATCAGGGACAAAACACAGACGAAAGGAGATAAGTTTTTAGCTGGTATATGCATGTATCTAAGTGCCTCTTTTTGAAGAGGACAAATGAAGCAATACTATGACAAACACTTTTTCTTTCTTAGCCACCTGTCACACCTTTGTGAGCAGTGGCAGCCAGGGAAGACCTTCCATAGATGATTTTAATAATCATATAGGAAAATATAGAGGAGAGTCTCTGATTTTATTGAGAATTAGGTACAACTAAATTAATCTATTGAAGGCCATCAGTTTTAAAAGATGATGAGAGACAGAATGCCAAAGTGCAAGTTGATGTAGTCTTCAGCACTGATATAGAGTTCATAGAGCTTTGTACTGCACATGATTATTAGAAGCTTGGATGCTGTTGTAGTGTCTTGCAGAAGGGATATCGTAATTCATTAATTTTCAGGTTGTTAGGAACCACCATTTTAAAATGTCAGATGAATCCAAAAACCTCAGATGATACTATTAAGTCAGTATAAAGTACTATGTAATGCCAGGAGATCAAACCAAACAGCAATTATCTAAAACCTCCTTTTTCTCTGTATCTGCACCAATTTTCCTTTGGGGAGTGCTAACTCAGTAAATGCTCACTATACATAAACAAAGCTCTGGCTGTAACTCTTCAGCAAACTTGAAATAAACTCTGAGTGTTTTGCTTTGTTTGATAAAATAGTCTTCGGGGGGTACTAATGGACACAGACTAAAGATCCAAAGAAAGGAAACTTGATCCATTTTAAAAAGAAGTGCAGACTAAAGGAAAGCATGTGTTGTGGGCTTTTTTAAAGATAAAATGCTGGTTGGTGCTTAAAAAATTGCTGACATTCTTCTCCATGTTATCTCACAGGCTTTTCTATCATATAATAGTATAATTAAAATGCTGATGTTTTGAGCTACAAGAAATCTCCCTTCTTAAACTACTCAGTAAGGCTGGCAGACAGATAAACAGACATAGTGGTGGGCATCAGCAGGTTCGCACCAGTTCGCCAGAACTAGTAGCAGAAATTCTGGCTGACCCTGCCCATCCAATTTTTGTAGTAGTCCTAATTTGGCTGCAACGCAGGGCTTTCCCCCTGGCCATGCCCACCATACCATGCCCATAGTGTGGTAGTAGAAATTTCTGGAGCCCACCACTGGATGGATGGATGGATGGATGGATGGATGGATGGATAGATGGATAGATAGATAGATAGATAGATAGATAGATAGATAGATAGATAGATAGATAGATAGATAGATAGATAGATAGATAGATAGATAGAGCAGCTGTATTGTACAGAAGAACACATCAACATTCTACAAAGCGATTCTAAAACTGGGGACAAACCATAAATTGTAACTTTGAAACTGGACTTCAGATCATCATAAAATAGTGTTTCCTAGTGTGGGGCCCATGCCTCTCAGAGGGACTTCAATTCCCAGAAGTGGTGTGTGTGTGTGTGTGTGTGTGTGTGTGTGTGTGTGTGTGTGTGTGTGTGTGTGTGTGTGTGTGTGTGTGTGTGTGTGTGTGTGAAAATCAAATTAGATAAAAGACCAGCCTTGCTTATCTTGAAAATTAATGTTTGAACCCACCCACTTTTTTTTAATTTGGAAAGAGTCTGGGCTGCAGGAAATGTAATATTGAACCTAAAGGGAAAAACAGTCACTTTGAGCATACATAGAATAAGCTTGCCAGCAGGAGCTTTGCAAAATGAACCATCGTATCTATTCCCTTTGTCCTCTGCTTGTGAAAATCATAACATGATCTGAACTGACCATTGAGGAAAATAGGATGTTGGAATAGAGAAAAGTCAAACATTGCCCAATTGTCTTGCAGCAATTTGAAGGGCAGTAGAAGCAAGGAAGTTCCTAGGAATGAATTGATTTCTCCTTTCCTTGCTTCACCTGTATATTAAGAGAAGGGTTTAACTGTGGGCTGTTGTGGATATATCTGACAGCAAAGGACAGGGAGAAAGGAGATAAGGAAAAAGCAATGCGGAAGAGGCAGGTACATTTTCTTCATGACTTCTGTATGTGCCAGACTTAAAACTTAATTGAAATGAAGAAAGAATTTTGTTCTATAAGAGAGTAGTTTGATAAAAGGCATCTAGAAGTGATACATTGTGAAGAATTAAAATGAGGGCCATGTTCGAAAATGTAATTTAAACTATTTTGATCATGTAAAAATAATTGTTCTTAAAAAGTGAGAAGGAAAATGATGTGTATTGGGGACAGGGGCAGACCTGGAAATGTCACTGTCTGTATCATGGCTGAAAGCAAGTGAGTGGGGAAATAACCAGTGGCTTCCATTGGTTTTCATAGTAGTACAGATCACACCACCCTCTCCAAGGATCATTGCCTCACCATGGTGAGGGGGGCTAGTGTAGTTTGATGAGACTATGGGCCATGCTGTGTTGGGCCACCCAAGGTGGACAGGCCATAGCAGAGAAGTCAGGCTAAATCCAATCCACTGGGGAAGGACCTGGCAACCCATTCCAGTGTCCTTGCCAATAAAACCCCATGGACAGTACTGACAGCCTAAATGATATGACATTGGAAGATGAGCCCCTCAGGTCAGAGGGTGTCCAATATGGTACTGGGGAAGAGCAGAGGACAATTACAAGTAGTCCAAGAAAGAGTTAAGCAACTGGGCCAAAGCCAAATAGACACTCGGTTGTGGATTGATTTGATGGTGAAAGGAAACTCCAATGCTGTAAAGAAGAATATTGCATAGGAACCTGGAATGTAAGATCTATGAATCAAGGCAAGATGGATGTAGTCAAAACAGAGATGAGTATTGACATCTTGGGAATCAGTGAAGTAAAATGGTCAGGGATGGACAAATTTAACTCAAGCGACCATTACATCTACTACTGTGGGTAATAATCCCTTAGAAGAAATGGAGTGGCCATTATAGTGAGTGAGGAAAGCAGTAATGGGATGCAGTCTTTAAAAGGACAGAATTATCTCAGTCTGAATTCAAGGTAAATCATTCAACATCACAGTAATCCAAGTCTATGCCCCAACCACTGATGCAGAAGAAGCCAACATCAGCCAGTTATATGAAGATGTACAACAACTTCTAGAACTGACACCAATAAAAGATGACCTTATCATCATAGGAGATTGGAATGCTGAAGTAGGAAGTCAAAAGATAACTGGAATAACAGGCAAGTTTGGCCTTGGAGTACAAAATGAAGCTGGGCAAAGGCTAATAGAGTTTCCCCAAAAAGAATGCAAACACCCTCTTCCAACAACCTAAGAGGCAACTCTACACATGGACATCAAAAGATGGCCAACAGCAAAATCAGATTAATTACATATTCTGCAGTCAAAGACAGAGAAGCTCTAAAGCAGTGGTGGTGAACCTTGGCACTGCAATTACTAGTTGCCCAAGTCAGCACTCCTGCTGATCAGGGCTTCTGGGAATTGAAATTCCTGGACATCTGGAGTGTCAAGATTCACCATCACTGCTCTATTCAGTCAGTAAACACAAGGCCTGGAGCAGACTTTGGCTCAGATAATGAGCTACTGATTGCCAAAGTTAGAGTTGGAATGAAAAAAGTAGGGAAAACCATTAGGCCACTAAGGTATGACCTAGATTATATCCCTCATGAATAGTGGAGGTGAAGAATAGATTTAAGGGATTAGACTTGACAGACAGAGTGTAAGAGGAATTATGGACTGAGGTTCATAACATTATACAGGATGGAACAATTAGAACAGGGGTTCTCAACCTACAGCTCATGGGCCAGATCCAGCCCATGGCAACATTTCATCTGGCATGTGCCCTCGCTCCCACTCCCACTGCAGTGGCCACCATCCATTCCCCCTCCACCTGGCTTGGCATGTCCCTAATGCCACTCCATAGGAGGGCAGATATTTTAAGAACGCTTACAACATCCACCCTGCTATGGATCGGTGTTAGAGACATGCCAAGCCAGGCAGAGGGGAAAAGGACAGTGATGACAGCGGCAGAAGTGGAAGCGGCAGCTTTGGGTGAGCATGGGCAAAGACAGGCAGGACTCCTCCTTCACCCATGGCAGGCCACCACAAAGCACTCCCTCCATACTGTGTTGGCAGCATGGGGGGAGTGTTTGTGGGCCAGACTGGTGGTGTGTGGGGAGTGTTTGTGGCAGTGGTGGTGGGCAGTGGTGGTGGTAGTGTGTGGGGAAGTGTTCACAGGCTGGACTGGTGGCATGTGGGGTAGTTTTGGTGGTGGCAGTGGTGGTAGAGACACTAGCCTGACCCCCCAACAGTCTAAGGGGGCATGATCAGGCTGCCGGCCAAAAAATGTTGAGAACCCCTGATGTAGGCCCTCATTTCAGCTTATTTCTAGATCAGTCCAAGGGAAACATATCATTTGAGGTAGCAGCTCAAAGGAAAGGTGCAGAAGAAGCTCACCAATTGAAAAGCAGTACCCCGTAGGCCTGTGTGGACCTCTGGATGTTGTTAAAATGCTTCTCCCATCAGCCTTAGCCAGTGATGAGGAATAATGGCAGCTGTAGTCCAGGAGGGCAGGACATTATCCACACATGGTGTAATAATACCAGCCTTACCCTCAAGTAGGCCCCATTGTTTTTCTGAGTTGCAGCTCCCTGGCTGGACAACCTAGACATCAGATATATGTGGATAAGGTAGTGTTAAGCCAAATAACCACTCCAAGCTTTTCAGGTATTTTAGAAATATATTGAAAGCATAGCAATATTCAGGATACAGTCCATCAAAAGATCAGAAAATATTTCAAACAGAAATAAAGCAAGCTGCTTGTTAAGGGAAAGTCCCATCCTTTCTCAGGCCCCTTCATCTTGGCAAGCTCAAAGCAAAAGCATTCCAGAGAAGATCTCAGTGTGCGCGCGTGTGTCTCTGAGTTATATCAGTCCTATAGGGTCAACCTTTGGCCTTCCCCCTTAGGGATTCTACCTAATGATCTTACAGCAAGACACAACAATCACACAATAAGTTTCATTTCTTCAATTCTATGAGACACACATTGTTTACATTCTTCTGTCTCCCCCTGATTTGGAATAGCCATTTTGAAAGTACTAAAACACATTTAGGTGGGTAAAAAGATAATGAACAAAAGCACCATTTAAAATGGGGCTGATTTCATTACACATGGTCTAAATCCATGTTGTTTAATGCAGCCTGGCTTTTAATCCCTCTTTCCCATTCATCACTCCAATGCTAGACTAAGGTTTAATTCCAGTTTCTACAGTGTTTGTGAGGATCTATGGAGGGAATAAATGATGGATGGTGATGAATCTGCATCTTATTTTTCTGCATTGCAATAATGGTGGGCTTTGTGCTTTTTTCTCTATTCTTTGTGGCAATCTTTTTGTTACAGCTGTTACTCGTTAATGCTTTAATTTTCGGTCTCCATCCCATCATCTTCTGAAAACTTGCAATCTCTGCTGGTACCTTGTATCTAAGATCAAAATTTAGAGTGGCTACATAGGTGAAAAGTGTAGCTTACTGAAACTCCCCTTCTCCTAGAGTAAGATAAGCTTTTTTTCTGTGGCGAAAAACTCTGAGTAGCATATCAACTTCAGAATGCAAGAACTGCCACTTTAAGTAAAAGGCTGTAATGGCAGCCCTCTCTCTTTGATGAATGATATAGTTTCTTTTGAAATCAGACACTTGAGAGAAAATGGTGACTACAGTGTATTCTCCTGGTGTTGACTTTCTGCCTTGTTTACATGTTAGCACTGAAGGTGGGGGGAGGGAGAACTCACCTTAAATTGCTCAGGAAAGACAGTTTCTCCCCCTCCCCCACTACATCAATATCTCTATCTTCCCAAATTTTAAGAAGAAGAAAAATAAATCTTTGGTTGAAAACCACAAGTTATGGTTGAAGCTGTATGCACTAAAGCAGGAGAGCCCAAACTATGGCCCACATATCATTAATGCAGCCCACAGTGAGTACCCAGGCTCACCACGGACTGCCCCTCCACCTACCCCCACCGCCTGATGTTGGCAGCGGCAATCGTGCTTTGTTCCGGCTGCTCCAAGCAGCCTCTGGCTTGGTCCCATCCCCTCTGTGGCCTTTGCCAAAGCTGATCATTGCGTCGGAGCTTCCTCTGTTTTAAAATCCACAGCGTTAGGAGAGCCCCAGGGTGACATCACTGCAGCACACCAGGTTTACCTTTCTAGCACTGCGGATTTTGAAACAGAGGAGACTCCAAAAATTTCCCTAATGCGGCGATCGGCTTTAGCAAAGGCTACAGAGAGGATGGGACCGAGCCAGAGGCTGCTCGGAGCAGCCTGGATAAAGTGCAATCGCTGCTACAGCCGCCGCCTCTGCTGATGTCAAAACTGTCAGCAGTGGGAGCAGCCTGCCTCTGGCCCCGGCAGCTGTGTGTCAGAGGTGGGACTGGCCCACGGGGAAAAAAGGTTTGGGCACCACTACACTAAAGCATTGCTATTCAGGCTATAAATCAATGCCCATTATTACTCAGAACATTATCAAATTGATGCACTCTTCTTCTACTTTAACTTCCATCTCAAATAAACACCACAGTATAATCTGCTAGCAATCTTATTCACTGCATGTTATCTTTAGTGGTGTGAAACATTTGAAATGAAACACAAGTTAAAAATTGCAGTTACAGAAATCAATCCTACAAACAGTTACATAATGTTTTCTAGTGCATTTCAGTTAATGAATATTTTAGGAAGGGTCATATGTTTAATGGATAATATTATAAGTTTTTTTTTAATTCTTGAGGGAATCAAAGAATGGAACTTGGTTCTTGGAGTGGATAACCTCATTAGCTTGCCTATATTTTAAAGGGGGATTGACTATGGTCTGAATTTCCTTTATTTTGGAGGTACAGATTTATAATAATAATAAAAAAGTTTTGCTTTAAGCTAAGGTGTTTTTCTTTTCTCTTTGGTAATAAACACACACACAATCTTTCATCTTAGACTTGAATTAAATAAATATCAGAAGCTGCTTTCTCAGCATCCCTAGGTTTATGAATATTCTAGAAACTTCCTGTACAATTCAGTTTGCAAGATAAAGACTTTTGTGAGAGTCCAGAAGTTATCAGCTGAAAAGGGGCTGACAGCCATATATTTAAAAGCCAAAGGACTTTACTTTGTGTTTTTGTCTCCATTTTGAAAATTAGTGAGAAAACAAAGGTGTGTGGAAGACAAAATGTACTCTAATTCAAGTGGAAAGGGATAGAGAGACAAATACTAAAAGCACAGACGATCATAACTACATTTAAAAAATTCCCTACCCAAATTTGGGCTTATAATTAAAGAGACTGTCTAATTAGCTTGCCATTGTAATTAAATACTTAGAAAGATGACCATATGCCAATAACAGTCTTTCATGTTGAAAGAGTATGGCTATCCCCTTTACACCGAAATGTTTCCTTCCTCAATGTCAGTGGAATGAGGGTGTGATTAAAGCAGAAAATCTTACATGAACTGATAAAGTCGAATTTCCTTTGGAACATTGTCAAGAGTGATTTATGTGCATTTCCATAATTTTACAAAATTTATATGTTACATGGCTCAGTGAGCAGGCTATTTGCATCTTAGGATCAATCACCCTGCTCTTTTTGCTTTTAACCTGAGTTTGTGTGTCTCTGGTTTTGCTTGTTTGTGTAAGAGTAGCCTACACAAATTGCAAAAAGCAACATTAAAATGAAACTCCTTCTGTTTCTACAGACTGGGAATGAAAATGTGCTCCCAGACTGCATGCCATTTCCCCTTGATCAGTACTGGCCTCTCTCTCTCTGAAGAGCTGTCTAAAGTTTCTGGCCTTTTGCTCCACTTTTTCTTCATCTGTTGGACACTGTAACAGACTAAATTGAAAACTCAATACAAAACTCCCCTTTTTGAGTACCTCTCAGGGCGATCTACTGTTTTGTGACACTCTTTTTTTAAAAAAAATATTCCCAGTGAATGTAGACACAAGGAAGAGCATAACAGAGAATGAAGCTGTCAGAGCTGCTTCTGATGTAAACATGCAGCATCTTTCACTGGCTAACTAGCTGGTGTTCAAAGCTGGCAATTTAGTCTTTTTCTTAAGTTCAGTAAATGACCATTGCAGTGGTACAATAATTATCTAGGGAACAAGGGGCAGGGGAGTCCTTTCCCCTGAATGTACCCAGACAATTGAGAAGTGTGTAACTTACTGCGATCATAAACTGCAGTGAAAGCATGAATTTTTTACTTTGCAGCTATTGTCTATGATGTAACAAAGTAAATACTTCCCCTGCTTTCCAGGGATGACCAGAGGAAGTATAGAATCTCCCCTTAAATTCTCTAGATGATTGCTATTCTGCTGCAGCAGTTACCTACCAAACCTAACATGTACTTCAAAAGAGTGTTCTACTGGTTCTTTAGACTTCCATTTTTATGCCAGGGTAATTTGATCACTAGAGTTGGATGGACAGAGTTTGTAATAGCATGTTTTTCTTGAATACGGCACCCAGAATCCCACAGTCCAAAAAATTACCTTCAAAATCTTAGAGACTAGAGCGTTCACTGATTCATAGCTCAGAGTGAAGTTTAGATATTTCTGGTACCCCTGAGGGCTGGGTTAATAGTACTTTTTCACCTTACTTGAGTTTGCATAACAACTAATGCCTGCATTTGGGTGGTAGCTACAGGATAAGCACAGTTTTTGTGATTCCAGAGGTGGTGGTGAGGGAGGAAAGGTTATGCTTGTAGTTCCAAGCCTCTCTCTATTTCCAGCTAAAAAAAAGAGAAGGCTTGCTTTGAGATGTGTCCAGGAGTGAAAATTCACTGCAGTCCTTTGCACTTTTTACCACCAATACCCAACCATTTTAAAATTTACAGCAGCCATTTTAGTCACTTCCAAACTTGAAGTTGGTTTGCATATGGGATTTGTTTTTTTTTTTTTTTTTGGCATTTTTGGTGGTTTGTGTGTCCTCCAGGGGTTATCCCAAAGATAGAAAATGGTTCCTCAGAGTTGCTAAAACTGTACCCTGCTTGGGAAAGGACCACTGGCAATCTAGTTGTGTGGGTAAGGAAAAGAACTCTCTGAGACAATCATTCTATACTGTATCAGTGTTTGACTTGCTCTTATTATTCACATATATGCTTGAATAAGAGTGAATTTGGACAAGAATTAAAAAATAATACTTTGTTACATAAGCTATAGCCATTTTTAAAGGAATTATTGATTTAATGTACTTAGTTCAGTGAAAAATCTGTTGGTTTAAGCTAACTGCCATTAGTTTCAATTAAAATGTATTGATTTGAGTAAATGTTGGTTAGATTAAATGGTGCTTGACTTGGGGGAGAGAAAGTATTTGCTGAAGCAAAAATAGTCTGAATATTTAGATATTTTTAACAGAAGTTCTGTTGACATCTATTAAAAAATGTATGGGTGGTAATGAATATCTTTGAAATAAAGGAAATATATTTCTATTATGGAGACAATTTGTTGGCTCTAGGAATGCTCTGAAGTTTATGACAGAACTGCCTTTTAAGGAAACATTAAGCACACATCTGAGTATACTTTTGTGTTAAGTTTATACTAACTGGAGTGCCACAGGAGTTGAAGAAAATGTCCTGTTCTGGTATATCCTGAGGTGTACACTACTGTGAACTCTGTTCTGGTATATCCTGAGGTGTACACTGCTGTGAATCCTATGGAATGGTGAATTCTTGCTGCTGGCATATAACTTGCTGCTGGCATATAACTGACAATGAAAAGACTCCAAACAGATGTTATTTGAGAATACTTGTTTCAGGAACCTATACTAGCATAGCATGATGCTGGTAACAGAGAAAATCATGCTAATGTGAGAAATCCATTTGAGAGGTCAATTTAGAAATAATTATTTAATCACCAGAACCAGTAATCTGAGCAGAAATGCCTATGCTCCAGTTAAGTGCTGGATCACATGCAACTCTTTGTATGACTAGCTTGGGCAGCATACTGGCCAACATTGGAAGAATGTGATGACACCAATGCATGGGCCACAAAAAAAAAATCACCTCATAATCTTGTAATAGAAAGATGTCTCCAAGACTGGAGAGAGTGGAAGGAGTGGAGAAGCGCACATTGAAAGATTCTTGAAGGCATAACATTAGCAGGAGGGGCTGTAGCCAAGAAAGGAGGTGGATACATTGAGAACATCTTGAACAAAACTGCAAATGGTGAGGTTCATGTTTTATATTCTGGAGAGCAGGAATTGTGATCTAAACCTGGATAATTTATATTAAGTCTAAAAGATAATGGAATGGAATACTAAATGTCACCAGTATGCATGACTGACACTGATCTTTGTATGTCTCTTCATTGGTACTCAGATGCTTTTAACCTGGTTCTTTTAGATATGGGTGGGACAGATACATGGATAACATAAGACCGTCCTACTACAACAGAATCTTAACTACCTAAATGACCAAAGTCACACAGTGTTCTTTTCATCTACCCATCCTTCTCTTCTTGTGAGCATTTAATTCTTTGTCTACCTCCTCTTTCCCCTCCAGACTAATAGGAGAAGGCACAGTGGTGTGCCAGCAGCCTGCACTCAATTTTGAAGTCAGAATATTGACATGAAAGCTCCCTTCTCATCACAAGACAAAATGATAGCAACAAAACACCCATGACTCATTTGTTCAAGATATGTGGTATAGGCTATCTCAAACTACAGCTGTGTATGCGCCATTTTGCCATGGATTCCCTCAGGTAGGCTGAACCCAGATCAAAGAGGTCAAAAGCAGCACATTGAATTGTCTTTGAATTATCTTCTGACTCCAGTCTCTAATGGACCTCATGGAATGTGTTCCCCATGGACTTAAAAGTCAGACTTCTGAATTCAGTGTCAGTTTCTGAACTGTTTCAGCAGTAACTATTTAAAAACATTCTGCAGTAAAGGATCCTTAAGGTTACTGTAGCATGAATGATGGTTGCTGCATTTATCTGTATCTAGGGGACATCAAACCTTGCAAAGAGGATGGAACTGGTGTAAGTCATGTTGTTGTCTCACTCTCTAGAGCAGGGGTTCCCCATCTTTTCAAGCTGGGAACCAGGTCACAGTCTCTCAGTCAGTTTCGAGGACCAGACAGCCACTTTGCCCTGCCTGCACAAGTGTGTGTGTGTGGCCATTCTGTACCAACACCTTCAAAAGGGCTGACCATTTTGTTTCTTGAATGGCCTTGGAGAGAGACACATGAAATGGCATCATGGGCTGGATCCACCCCACAGGCCTTAGTTTGGGAACCCCTGCTCTACAGCAGTGTTAGCAATATCAGTATACTTAAGTTGTGAACATCTAAAACTAATGCAGGAGAAATAAATTCAGATCCCACTAAGTATTGTATTGTTGGTAGAGATAAGATAATCATTGTCCAGCCTTACTGACTAGTTGTTTAATGTGAGATAGAAGTTTTTCTTGGGAAGGGGAGGAATACTTAGTCCTTATGTCCACAATTTCCCCCTTAATATGGGCATTCCTTCCCTGACTAATTTATTACAAAATGTTCAATGCCATTTCATATTTGCACAAATCCCAAAATAGCTCACAATCAGATCACCAAAAAATCCAATAAAAACACAATAATGCAACATATGAGAAATGCTGAATAGCTCACAGTTGCGGGGAAAACAAGAGGGGAAAAAAGACCTTCTCAATGAGGAGATTATAAAAAGCATGGCTGGATTAAGACCTGATGTACTTTAGAAGGAAAAGCATGTTGTAAGGTGGGTGCCAGTGCAGAAAAGGCTCACCTGAGTGTTACTTTCCAGTAGGCTTGATATTAGGTACAATTATATCAGGTAGATATTGCTTCCACCTTATTGTGACTCAAGATCAGTTTATTGGCCATCACTGCATTTGAGCCCTCTTTAAGTCTGCACATGGTCTTTCTGCACATGTTGGACAACTAGAGCTGAACATCATCTGTGCACTGGCACTTGGTTCCACTTCTAGCTGCTTTACAGATATTTGCTTTCATATAGAGATAATATAAAATTAACATGACTTCTTTCCTCCACCTGCTGGATTAAGAATCCAAGAAATGACTGTGCACTGAATGGGAAGAAGATACGATGCTACCTTCATAAGGTGAACAGAGTTGAATATGTGAAAAAGCTATTGAGAGCAACAATGGACAACTGTGAATGAGGGACATTTTAACAGTGCAACCCAAGAAATGTCTACCCAGAACCAAGCTTCACTGAGTTCAGTTACACTTGTTCCCAGGTAAGTGTATATAAGATTGTAGATTCTGTGGCAAAGCAAACTATTTAAGTACTAGTGTTAAAAATGTTGAAAGAGAGACTGGTGAATAGTTTGGGCTTAGTCGTACCGACTGGTGATTTTTCAACACCAATATCCCACACTGAGTCTCCTGGAATGCTGAGTAATTTATATTTTGCTGAACTCTCAGCAATCTGCCTTGTTAGAGCCTCATTAAACACTGGCTGCTATGAACAAGTGTTTATGGGGATGCTGCTGCTAATGATGATGAGGGAACTTACTGCTCAGCAATTAATTTCTCACTTCCTTGCGATACTTCACCGATACTCTGCAGGCATAGCTTCTCCACAAACAGCTGCTAAGTAGTAGCCAATGTAAATGAGGTGTTAACAATGCTGTTTCCTGGGTGGTCAGGAAAATGGCATCTTATCTTTAGTCTTGTAAGAGCAGGCTTTAATCAAAGAACTGTGCGGAAACTGCTTAGGTCTGGTGCAAGCTCCTTTAGAGCAGGGACTGGTTCATTTGGTGGGTGAATAAATCAACTAAGAGTATTAATAAATTGGAAAGCAGAATCGGAAGATTTGGCTTTGCTGTGGTTCGAAACACAGCCCTCAATCATGTTTGAAAGCACGACCATTGCTCACACTTGGTTTGCTGCTTGAATCAGTCTTCGACGTCTACACAATCCATGAACCCAGTGGGAGCAATTACAACAGCGCTGAATTGCCTGGGATGCAGGCAGACAGTCTGGCTGGTGCAATGCAAACTGTGGCAGGCCCTCTCCCACTGTAAGCAGCAACAATTCTAGTGGTAGATGTACAAACTTGAACACTGCCCTTCTCACCTGCCCAGGACCAAAAAAAGAGTGAAGTGCCCAAAGGGGGTCAAAGCCAATCCATTTGGCAGTTTAAGGTGGCAAAATGAGCACCTCACACATTTATTTCTGCATTGGGTAGATAGATTCTCTCCTTTCCCCTCTCAATATTCTTCAATGGCAGCACCCCTGTTGACAGTTCTTCCTCCACTAATATGGTTCTAATCCAAGCACCTCTCCCCCGTCCCCACCGTGGTCAGTGTGTTCTTGTTGCCCTTGCTCTATTTCTAATCCTGTCTTCATCATCATCATGGCTTTTGCTGCTGACTTGTTCTCCAAACACCAACTACGCAGGGATTCTCAACCTGTGGCCCATGAACCAGATATGGCCCAAGCCACCATTTCACATGGCCCACCACCACGTCCACCACACCAGGAAGTGTCATGTGTGGAGGAAGGGCAAAATGGTCTTCCGGCTCCCAAAGCTGTCTGAGGGAGTGTGACCCAGTCCCTGTAGGTCTTGACCTACAGCCATGATGCCCATTTCTTTGTTTGGGCAGGGGAATGAGAACCTTTTTGATTTGTAGTAGGATGAATTATAGTAGCCTCTGGAGCTGCCCCTTCCATAAGGCAGGATGAATTATTCTCACCTGTCCATTAAGGGGGCTGTCAGTCCAGATTTGGGCCAGATTGTTTGGTCTGAGTTCTTTACAGTTTAGACCAGAGAGTGTGGCAAAAGTGGTGTGTACCACTTTAAAAAGGCCCTTCTGGGACATGTCTTCCCCTTTCCCCCAAACAAGGAGAATTTTGAAAATTCAATTTCTGTATTCCCTCCTTTCCCTAAGATGGCACACCAGTCATAGTTCCAAGTACAGTAAAACCCCGACTTACATAGGCCTTGAGTTACATAAAATTCAACTTACATAATTATTTTTGCACTAAAACCATGTCCTAATTTACACAAATGTCCTGATTTACATAACACAATTTCTGTAATAAAATAAGCAGCAGTAGTAATTTTCTATGGGTTTGCCTTGATTTACGTAAAAATTCATTTTTCCTATGGGGTTGCTTCGATTTACATAAATATCATTTTCCTATGGGGTTGCTTCGATTTACATAAATATCATTTTCCTATGGGTTTGCTTTGAGTTATGTAAACATTCATTGTTCCTATGGGTTTGCTTCAAGTTAAGTAAAAAGCCGACTTACATAAAAGCCTATGGAACAGACTTTTTATGTATGTAGGGGTTTTACTGGAATTTGTTGTCTACATTTGACATCCTTGGTAGTTGGAAACATTTTTGTACATTTCATAGTTGTGATACCAATGAAACAAGACGTGGAAATTTTTCTCGTTTCATTGGTGAAACTACATTTCAACTATGAAATGTACAAAAGTGGAAATTTTTCTCAGTGATTTTTATATGCTTTTCAAAACCTTTCTGTTGGGACTGCAAGATGTAGAGTGCTTGGCTTTTACACCTTCTAAAAATATCTTATAGCTTTTACATAGTGTCGTTATAGTCTTGTAGAATCTAAGATGCTGTAAGGGGGGGAGGCAGGAAACATGTCCAGTGTCTGGGGCAAGAGAAACGGCATGGAAACACATTATGTAAAAAAACCAAAGACTCTTATTCGGAAATAGAAACACAAATGCCATTTTAAGAGGAAGTACAGTATATCTTCCACTCCTAGCCCACGAAAGATGATATTCCTTATTTCCTTTATGGTGGGCGCTGGAAGTAATCAATGGCCAACAGAACGTTCTGGATGTGCTTAATTGTGGAATAACTGAATCAAAATCCTGAGTCCAACACTGTCCATGCAGCCTGAGACAAGCTGGAGGGATTTTCAGAAAAAGATATTTTCTCAGACAGCATGTTCACAACTAGGAAAAATGCATCACATGATAACTGCATTGCCCTTAAAAAGGTGGCTCATCCTTGAGTCTCTCCCCCCCCCCCCAAATTTCCTGCCCAAAAGAACCTCCTTGACTGCTTCATGCTGATTGATATCCATTGCTGAAGCTGAGACCTAGCCTGCTGGGCTGCCCAACAAAGAGCAACTCTGCTGCCTTCCACCAGCATCGCACCTTATTGCCTCTCTGGCTATGGCAAAGACCACAGTTGTGGAACCTCTCTCAGGAGAATCCAGATAGTGCAGCACGAAAGCAGCCAGAGTAATGCTCCAGAGTATTACTTCACCAGCTGCATTCCTGAACAACAGCTGGCACATGGATCTCTAGAGTCCATCAGATTCCAAGTACATTGCTCTTAGGGTAGACTTTCCAGAGGAATACATTTTTTACTACTGAGGGTGTTCCCACTGGCATCCTGAGGAAGCCATTTGAGGCCATAACTATGGAACCCCTAGTAGACAAGGGGAAGGAACGACAGGAACCAGGGAGGGAGGATCTAGGCAGTTCTTTCTGGGAAGAAGAGGGAGAGACAGATTTAGAGGAGGAGATGTGAAGAGAGGCCATCAAGGCTTGGGACCCCCCATCCTCCTCCTCAAGCCTTGGGACCCCCCACATCCTCATCCTCCTTCCATGTCTATGCCAAATGTGACACTTCCAAAATGAAGGCACCTTTTAGTGAGTTCATTCTGCAGTTCCTTTCAGCTGACCTAGTGTGAAAAATATTAACTGACAATACAAGGTTGCTGTTACCATGGTATGCCCAACTGTGGTTCAAAAATACCACAATCTTTGAGGAAGCTCTTTCTGTGTACCACCATTCTGTGCTGAGCTGAGATGGAGAGTGCATGGGGAAAGCGCTAATAGCACTACTGTAAATTGGCTGTAATTAGTTTTTCCTCTTCCACTGTCATGTTTTATTGAGATACTTTCTGTGACTGGTAGAAACAAATCTTTAGAGAAAAAAAGAAGGTATTGTTAATGATGACTTGTCCTTTTTGTCATGAGTTGTAGTTTAGCTTATATCTTGTTTTATCTCTAACATTTTCTAATGTCACAAAAACAATCTTTTATTAAGGCTCTGGTGACATACACATTTATTGAAACTGAATCAGTTGTTTGATCTGTCAAGATGCAGTAGTAAACAGTTTGAAAGTTTTTAGTTGTTTGGGAGGTGGAGTTTTTCTTCAAACTTTCCTAATCACCAGCATCTGTCCAAATCTCCCATTTTACTCAGCCAATCAAGATAAAAAGGTTGTGCTTTCCTAAAGGATGAAGAGCTTGTATAGTTGACATCCTAAGGTTTTTCCCCCTATTAGCAGGCAATATGTTGTCTACCACTTTCCCCCAGTTTTTCTCCAGCTATCTGCACCCACCTGAAATCATCATAATAACCAAAGGTAGAACACACATTTTCTTTTCAATATTCCATTGTCATAAGTTGTGACAGAAAGTGTTGTGGGATGGCTTGGCCCTTGAATTAGGGCTCATTTGCTTTACAATCTGTGTAGTTACTGTCTTTGATGAGACCTATTCCCTTTCCTATTTCTTGTATGATAAAAGCAAATGTGGAAATGCCATATAAATGTACAGATGTACTTACTTACTTACTTACTTACTTACTTACTTACTTACTTACTTACTTACTTACTTACTTACTTACATTTTTATACCACCCACTAGTGAACTTCTCTGGGTGATGAACAGTAAAATGTTAAAATCAAAATGAACCTAGGGTCAAATTGGGGAGGGGAGGATAAAAGAAAAAAAAAACCAGCCGTGATGTGAGAAAATCAATGAAGTCTAATTAATGAGTGAGAGTGAAACACCACTATGTAGTATAACTAGCTCCAAACAATACACTGACAAATAACTGGGAAAGAACAACAAAACTGAAGCAAGCCTCCTTAAAAAGGGCTGTTTTGAAGAACTTCTTAGAAGAAGGGAGTGACAGAGCCAGAAATAGCTCTGCAGGCAGGCCATTACCCATAGCAGAGCCCACCACAAAGAACACCTATTTCTTGTTAGAAATCTCTTTGTTTCTCCTCAAGGTGCATGCTAACCTGGTGTGAGTAGGACAGGAAGAAACTGTCAGGAGAAGATGGCCCAACAGGTAATGAGACCACAGACTGTAGGGCTTGGTACTTGACAATTTGTTTGGAAATGAACCAAGGAGCCAAGATTAGGGAAATGCTGATAAATCTACCCACCACCACCACATGTTCTTCCAACATGTTCAATTTGAAAGAAAACTAAATTTTATTTTCATCTTTTATTGTCCTGTGAAATTTTTATAGAGTGTTTGGGCCAGGACATTGTGACTGTGTGCCACTGGGCTTTGTAAGTCTGATAATATAAGCTAGAACTCATTATGATTTTAATTCCACATGTACTGTTGCCTGCTTTTGGGATGGACTGATTCTCTGCTTCCCTGATCTTTGGAGTAGTTTTTAAGGGTTCTGTGGGTTTTAGTTTTGACTAGTGCCAGAAAACATGAATGGAAAAGCAAAAGTAAACAATCCAAAAGGGCTTTCCCATTTGTATTAAACAAAAGGACTGATATATTGGGGGGGGGGGGTGAGCTAAAGAAATACCGCAAGAAAAACAGAAACAAAAGAAATATGAATTTTTCACGATGGAGTTCCCCAGCAGACAGCAGATTTGATAGCTCTAGTACATAATATAGAATCAGTTCCTTACAAACAAACAGTATAACTTCTTTTAACCTCAGGCAGCCACTTAAATGTAGATTTGATTTCCTCCCTGGTATCATTCTACCTAGCAAATGTTTCTTCAGCCTTGAGCAGGTACAATATTCCACCAGCCATAGACATCATTCACTGATGTTTTTTTGCCCAAGCATCTTTTAAATTTCATTGTCTATTGAGGAAGCTTATGTTACCAGTTCCAAACATGGACACTTACAACAAAACATAAGAAACAAACAATTATGCATAATAAGTTGGTCACCATGTAAATGAGAAGTCTGAGGATTCCCAGTAGGCAAGAAGGAGATGCTGGTGATGATGATGATTGAGGAAGCATATTTAATTACAATTTGAAAAAACAAATGGAGAAAAAGCCCCTTCCTGGCAACAAACATATAATGTTTGGATACAATGGACATTGAAAAAACATTCTTCGTTGATTTGATTTTTGAAAAGCACCAGGTCACTTATGGACTTAAGGTTAAAACAAAGAAAAATGAGGCTGTTGGTTGACTGCTGTTCATCTACACCTGACAAAAATTAGGTATTTTTTCTTTATCGGACATATGCAGTAATATTTTATTATGCATAATGCTTGATCAAAAATAGAAGATGCTGTTAAGAGATTGATCACTTTCATTTTCAGATGGGAAATGTATTAGCTACTTCATATTAACAAAATTTATAGATGAAGGTAGATAGAATTCATCTTATGCCTATCAACAGTTTAATACAACTGGAAATCCCTATTTTTCAAGAATGACATTCCATTCAACCAGCAATACAACCCTGTGCACACTTTCCTAGGTGTAAATCCTGTTAATCTCAATAGGAAAAGAAGTAATCTCATCTACTTCTTGGTAGATCTGCCAGGAACAGGAAAAGTAGTGTAGTGAACTCGTAGGGTTAAAATCCTAGCTGAGATGGAATTGATATAGCAAAGTGGGCAATTAGGAGGCAATAACTTCAGTGGGCAATTAGGAGGCAATAACTTTACAAGAGGGATCTCCAGTTTTTGAAATGATCTGATCCAGAAGCATATATTTTTGGACTCTCCTTATTGTGGAGTTGGCTATGGAGACCATTATGAAAATCACCCTCATCTCCAAATTTAGTGTTATACCATTGGCTTGTACCGTTAGCCTGACATTTTAGCTGTGCTTACGATAGGAAGAGAAAACTGAAGATTATGAACAAATATATAGCATAAGAGAATTAAAAACACATACATAGCTCAAGAGGATAAAAAGCACCTGAGAGTCAAAGGATTCTGATTGTCTTGACAGTGCAATAAAATGGAATGCATTATGTATAATTTGGTAGGATGGGATTTCAGATGAGGACATGGCTTGTGACAAAGTAGAAGAAAATAAGGAAGGATATACATGAAAGACATTTGGGGAAGGTTCTAGCATTGACGGTTTGAGATTTAGCTGTGTGGTCTCCATTAACATTTGTAGGATTTACAAAGGCAAATCTCCATGTGGTGTACTGCAAATGTACCCATAAATATTAAGAACATACAACAATTAAAATAACTAAAAATAGATTTTTGTTAAAAATTCAAAAGGAGCAAATTAGAGCTGGTGAGCCAGCAGAAGGTCTGAAGGATCTCTTACTCACTAAATCTTAAAAGGAAGCAAATATTTATTGGCTAAAGTATTAAAAATTCTTCTACTTCAAGGAAGCCTATATTAGTATAACATATTGCTTTGGAACTTTAGTGATGTAGGAACAATTCTACTGGATTAAACAGACTCGTATATTGAAGCATATATATGTATATGTGTGTATATATTTATAAACAAAGAGCACAAAACCCAGTCCGTTGGCTCTCCTCCTTAATTGTATTTCTAATTTTGAAAAAAGTATATACATAAGAATCAATTCAGAGCTAGCTACTTCCTACATTTAGCCCAATTAGGGCCCAAGAGAGCTTAAATTGCATGGGAAAAAATCCTTTTTGTGTTAAAATATTTTTGCAAACATCACTGAAAAGTTACCAAATTGACAACAGTAAATTGTCCATGGAAAGTGTCTCGTTTTTAAATTCTTTCATGCATCTACAAATCTGCAAACTAGAAAGGTTGAAGTTATGTTTGTGTAAGCGTAAATTATTGCATTCTCTTTCAAAGACAAATAAAATGCCATTTTTATTTTCATCAGTTAAATTGTTGCACATGGCAGTGGTTCTTTCTCCACCAGATGTTTTGAACTCCAAAGTCCAAAGGTACTTTACTTAATGGTCAGGAATTCTGAGAAGTGAAGTCCAAAATATCTTAAGGACCAACAGCTGGCATATCTGTTGTACTTGTCAACCATTTTTCATACAGGTACGTGTGTTGCTGCACAAGACTGCTTACACTTTCCAGGATACCACTTCCAGAAGTAATTCCGGTGATGGCTTTCTCATAATCCCTCAAAGCACAAATTAATGCAGTATGCAAGGCTGTTTTTCCCCATCTGTATCAAATAGGTCAGTTACATCCCTACTTGGACAGACGGTCCCTTATGACACTGGTTATCTTGCTGGTATTCTCTTGTATAGATTACTGCAATGCTCTCTACATGGGGCTTCCCCTGATCCTGGTATGGAAGCTTCAATGGGTGCAAAATGCAGCAGCTAGGCTGATTACCGGGGTGAGGAAATTCGACCATATCTCACCAGCACTGGCAGTGCTTCACTGGTTGCCCATCTCTTTCCATATCAGGTTCAAGGTGTTAGTTTTAACTTTTGAACCCTAAATTGTTTGGGACCATCCTACATGGTGGAGTGACTTCCTCTTAAAACATCATCCCACATTGCTCGATCTTCCCAGATGGGCCAGCTCTTGGTGCCAATGCCGAAATTGGCAAGGAATGCTATGACCCGGAGAAGAGCTTTTTCAGTGGTGGCACCAACCCTATGGAGCTCTCTTCTAGTGGAGTTGCATCAGGCTACTTCCTTGTTGGCATTTAGAAAGCAACGTAAATCACTCCTGTTTATGGAAGTTTTCGAGAAGGGGTCGTCATCTGTCTAGTGTTAGGTTTCTTGTTGGGCCTCCCACACCATTAATTAGGTTTGGTATTTGTATTTTTATTGTGTGATTTTAAGATGTTTTTAATATGTTGTTGTTAGCCACCCAGAGTAGTGAAGACCCCCCCCCCAGATGGGCGGGGTATAAGTGGAATAAATAAATAAATAAATAAATAAAATCCATTGAATTAATACCCCTGCCATTCTCCATCCAAAATCTAATGGAAACATGTAGATACTGAGCAACAATTTTCTAAACAAAGCTAGATAATCATTACAATGAATTCGTTCCTGAATAGCTAAAAGTCCCTCAAAAGTTCCAGACAACTGACACATTGTATATAGCCTGGAGATAGGTTTTCATAAACATCCTTAACCACTACCTGCAATTTAGCCTTCATTTTGATCCTTATGGTAAGGAGTTTCAATCTTATACCTCTAAACTGAACATTAAATATTTTAATTTTTGTAAATAAAAATCTTAGATTTTTAAAATCAATATTTATTATCTGTAGTCACTTAATAATGTTAATATGCTACAAAGCAAGCAACCAAGCAAGCACATAGTAGATCTGTCTCATTTAAATGTCCTACATGGTAACAACCAATCCCATTTTAAACCTATGGCTATTTTAGACTACCTAGGTTGCAGGCTGGTGAAAAGCTTTACTTGAAATCTGAGAGTTGCTGCCAGCTAGAGTAGGGTGCATTGAAAACCTGATCTGAACCTGAATAAAGCAGATTCATGTATTCAAAAGTCTTTGCAATATGTTCTGAAACTACATAGAGTTTTCCTATGCTGGACAAACCCTTGGAGCAAGTTCTATAGATACTGGTCTCCAAAGGACATGCCCTACCACCGACCCCAGAAATTCTAATTTCAGGCATCAACAGCTAAGATACCCCAGCAGACCAACTGTCATGGAAGGGCAATTGGGATGGTAGCACCTCCTAAATTACTCTGGCTTAGAAAAGATAACACAAAACCCTCTCAGGTGATTATTCAAGCAAGTAAGAAATAAATGAAGAAGAGAAAGGGGATGAGCAAATGAAGAGCAATGAAATCAATGAAGGACAAAGAAGTCAGAACAAGGGAAACACAAAATATCAATAGCAGGGACAAATAGTTACCATAGTTGTTTGCAGGAGTTAGCTGACTTTATTCATCTGCCAAAACTTGTACTGAAATAAACTGAAGCAAAAATAGAGCTCAAGGTATACTTGCATTAGCTCTCATGACAATATGATTATGTCAGGGTCTATGTCACATTCTTGAAAGACAATAATTTTGAGTCTTAACAGTAGAGTATTTGGTGATTACGTGCTCTGGGTTCAAAAAATTACAATGTAGATTATAGATCAGAATTAATGGGGAAGTGGGATTGCATTGGAAAGCAGTGGCCCATTTGCCAAGCAGTGCTAAGGTTCACCATCACTGCTAGAAGGTTCAGACAGTTGTAATCATTCCATTAGAATGCAATTAGATATCTTAAATCTATACTTCTACATCTACATGCAATGAATATTTACTATACAGTCAAACCTCGCATAAAGAGCGCTTCGCTTAAAGAGTAACTCGCTTAAAGAGCAGAATTTTCTCTGAATGTTCGCTTTGCTTAACAAATAAAACCAACCAAAAACTCACTTAACAAATAAATCAGAGTTCACAATCCCCCCCCCCACAATTGGTCATTTACAATGGTGTTTCGCTTAAAGAACAAACTCGCTTAAAAAAGCAATCCTGTGGAACGCATTATGTTCTTTAAGCAAGGTACAACTGTATTACGTTTATAGAATATATAGTAAATGTATTGATTTTTACACTGAAGGTTGGCAGGGCTCAGGCCACATCCATTTTTGAGGTTCTTGGTACATTTAAAGAAAAGGAAGAAATGCTAAAATGTGGCTATAAAAACTGTGGTGTATTTTAAATTCAAGGAGCTCCATGAATGTAGCTTTGCTGCTGCCTCATCTGGATAGATTCCATATACATATATCATTTGCATCTGGGTTTATTTTACTGCTTGTGAACATTAAGAAATCTATAATGACAATATAAAAAAAACAACATACAGTATGCCATCAAGTCAATTCTGATTTCTGTCAACCCTTTCCAAAATTTTCTAGGTAAAGAGTAGTAAGAAGTATTCTACCGCTCCCTTCTTCTGAGGAGTGTCCTGAGGCTGTGTAGCTTTCTCAAAGTTATCAGGCTGGCTTGTTTCCCAGGAGGCACAATAAGGAATCAAGCTGCGAATCAACCCTAAATGACTGAGCTTTTCAGCCATCTCAATATCTAAAAAGTATTAAATTAGTGCAATGGAAATTTATAAAGAAAATAGAAGGGGCAATTATGAATTGGAGGATCAAGTTGCTGCTGCTGCTGCTGCTCTTCTTCTTCTTCTTCTTCTCCTTCTCCTTCTTCTTCTTCTTCTTCGACTTGTATCCCACCTCGCTCGCAAAGAGATAATGGGCAGCTAACAAAGATACAAAATATACAGTTACCATTATAAGTTACCACATTATCATAATACAAAAACATTTCAAAACATTTCAAAAAATATCCCAATTACAATTACAAAATATCAAATTATCATGATACAAAAAACACTTTAAAAAACAATACACTGAAAAACATAAAAAACTCAGCTCCACCAACTATGTCCGAGGAAGAGTCTGGTGGTGGCATTGGCGTTTCCATGGCCAGCTGGCCGGGCCACGCAGCTGTGTCTCCTTCTCTCAGCTAGGCTGACTGAGGGAGAATCCAGTGGTGGTAGTGGCGGTGGCAGCCACGGCAGCATTTTAATGGCCAGCCGGCTGGGCCGCACAGCTTTGTCTCCTTCCCTCAGCCGAGTCCAGTGGAGGTGGCGGCAGCAGCGTTGGCATTTTTATGGCTGGCTGGCCGGGCCACACAGTTGCATTTCCTTCCCTCAGCAAGCCTGGTGGTGATCGCAGCGGCATTTCCATGGCTGGCTGGTCAGCCGGGCCATGCAGCTACATCTCCTTTCCTCAACCAGGCTGGCTGAGGGAAGAGTCCAGTGGGAATGTATGAACGTTTTAGATAGGTAGCACAGAAGATATTCTATGCTTTTACTTCTTCTTTTTTCTGGTTCCAAGTGCCATAATTTTGCAGGACTTGTTTTGGAATAAAGTTGGTCTAATGTATAGCCACGTGAAGGATTGTCTCATTTGCCTTTATCCTGCTTTATTGCTATTAAATTGCTTTGATAGGTCACTTCCGCTTTAAATACATAGGATGCTGTTACAGATAAAATGTCCTTAGCCAGAATACCTAAAGACTCCAAAAAACCAAAAAGGAAACAGTGGGATTCAAATATACATGAGCTTTATACTACAAGAAACTGGTTTTTCAAATAAAGATAGCTGGAAGGTATAAAATGAAAAGCAAGGCATATTTTTGGAAGAGCAGTTTCATTAATTACTTATTTTGGAGACCCTTATCTATGATTGGTAACATCAAAATTTTGTTTGCATCAATTGGAAATTTATTTGAGAAATAAAGCATACTTTACAGTTTATGTTTCAAAAGCTATCACCGAATGGATACCATTTGACATAAAGTGACTACTAGGAAGGCCAGCAACCAGATAGGAAAACCATTTCAGAGCAAAGTTCCCGAGGCCCTGGATGAGACTGGCATGGGATCAGAAACAGTGGAAGATGATGCTTTGATCCGTCACATCCACCAGATCAGCCAAGTAACCAAATATGTTTCTTTAAGATATCATTAATATCTTATTTTCCATAACATAGTATCAATATTGAAAGTATGTGTTAAAGCACACAGACATCCTCTGCCTCTGAAGATTGGGGATGGGGGCAAGCACCATGCAAGATTACTCTTGTTGGTCTTCTGTAGAGACACCAGCTTCTATGTAGCTGCTTGTGACAGATCCTGTGATTCTACCTGGAGAGCAACTAGAGGGCCTGACTGGATAATTGCCTGCCTCCAGCCTGAGAAAAGGTAGAGCATAGAGCTGGTAGTATATTATCTGGGACAGTGGATGCTCCTTTAAAGAATGAGCATACACCATGGGAAAAGAAGAAGTTATTTTCAGAGTGCTGGATTGAGTCAGATAAAGTGATTACACTAATAAAGATTTGACTTTTCTTCTTCACTTTCTGAAGAATAAGAGAGATTCGGGTTTAAGGAATAAAATGACTAAATTAAGAAGCTTAATAATTTCTGCTTTTAAGCTGATGCAGTTGCTTGTGGAAGTGCTTAAGGTTTACGCTGGCAATTCCCTTGCATCCTAGGGATCAGGAACGGAAGCTGATAAGATAACCCATGGAGCAAGAAAGTCATGTCGCACTCCAGTAGTTCTGTCTTTGCAAAATCTTGGTCTCTGGAATAAGGGTGATTTAGTTTGGTGTTGGGGAGTTACATCTCACTAATCTGCTGTCTTCCAGTTTCTTCACTGAGTGAAGGATGAGGTGGGTAAACATGTAAACTTCACAGTCGCCTCAAATACAGTTTATAAAAAAAAGTGGGGGGGGGGGGATAAATCACCAGAATATATCTAGAAAATTAATTTCAGATCTGAGAAAGCAGGCAGAAAAATTGTTTCCAGCTGCTTCTCAAACAGAGACAAAAGAGGAAGAAATTGTAGCATCTTAATTAAGGCCCAAGACAGATTCTCAGGTGTTGAAGATAGTGGTTAATAAGGAAGCACATAAGCTCATGAAATATGAAGCCACTAAAATTCTGCAATTTTCTGAAGCAATAACAATTCCATACCAATAAATTTCATATTGAAAATGCATCTAGTATTCTGTTCCCTGTACAATGCTCTTAACCTTATCATCATAGAGTGTGGGAGGAGGAAAAGGCAAAATAAGGGTTGGAAATGGTCAGGCTAAATTATGCAAAAACTTCCCTCCTCACGGTCGTAAATAAGAAAATACTCCATAATTGTTAGGGATTTGTTGTTGTTGGAAAAATAACTATTGAAAAATTCAATTCAGCTTTAGCTAGTGGTCTGCTTTTTTAGTCTGAGACTCTATCCCCTGAGAGTAAGGTTTAGAAAGGATTGGGTGTTCAATAGAGAAGGGTATGGCCTTTGTTGTTGTTTTCTTTTAATTTTATCATGGCCTACATCTGAAAAGTAGAAGTGTAAAGGGACAAAGGATTGTTTTTCTTGATTGCAGACATAAGGGGTGGAATTAACAAAAAGCTGCTTCTCTGACCTGACCAGACTCATAAAGAAATGGTAGAAATTTTAAAGTTCAATAACACTAGCAACTAATGGCTGGGTTCTTCTTCTTTCATGTCCCAATCAAACCCTGGACTGCCAAAATGAAGCCACTTTCTTGGCTTTGCTGTTGTCCAAAGTCCTCATCAGTGCATGTTTCAGGCAGTAATTGGCAGACCAGGTCATGAGCCGGATTCTGTCTCTCTCCACATTCACAGTGCATGTTGTTGTCTCCCAGCAGGCCCCACTTGAGCATGTTGGTCTTGCATTTAGGGCCTCTGACCCTCAGCCTATTCAGGGTCCTCCAAGTGACATAGAGGAGGTTGAGTTTCCCAGCCATATCCTTCTTTAATGTTATTCCTTATCCAGTGAGTTCCTTCCTCCATATTCTAATTTGGTTTTGCTCTTGCAAACTCTCAAGAATGTTTGATCTCCCAAGAAAACTAAACAGGAGCAGCATTAAGGCATGGAAGGATGGAGAGTGACAAATAGAAAAATGGTCATGAGAAAAAGTTGTGAAATAATACACACCCCAAAAGTGTGCAGGTCAGCACCTATCAGTACTAGGGTTCACATGAACTGGTCCTGTACTTGAACCAACTATAGCAAAACCAGAACACAGAATAAAGTAAAGTGGGAATTTTTGAGAGGGGGGAGTGTTTGGTTGGTCCTCCTTCAATTATGTTGACATTAGTTTTAGCCTTGCATCATTTGGGCACTATGACACAGCAGTAGTATATGAGTGCAAAGGATGTTGACCAAATGTTCAGTATAGATGTCCCTTGTGATGAAATAGGTCACAAGTTATTCAACATGGAGTTTCTTTGGTTCTTAAACTTTTATTTAATGTAGCTTAGCCTCTTTGCAAAGGCCTTATTTTCTTTATGCTTCGCTTATCAAGCAGGTGTACCCAGTAGAAACCTTTTCAAGGCCCTAGGCCTGTGTTTTGTCTTATTCTCCAAGCCTGGAATGTCTGGTGCGTCAACATCCACATCTTGAGAAACTCAAGAGTGTATTATGGGAACCAGGGAATGTTTACATAAACCTGGACTCCGATTGGCCAAATGCTAATTCAGAGGGTCAAACTCATGTTCTATGTGATAGACACATGGGATTGATAAGTGTTCGATTTGGGGGGATCTGAGAGTGACATCTCAGGAAGGGAGAGCTGGATTCTAACATCTGAGTCCATACTCCACCCAAGCTTAATTGTGATTACCTAGTTAGTCAGATTTTCTTTCTTTTCGGGGGGTGGGGTTCTGAGTGTGGATATTCTTGTGTATTTTTGATTAGAAATTGCTTTTTGGATTCATCGTATCCTGAAACCAACAGATGAACTGTAACTTTTACTTCATGCTTCAAGATCAATAAACAACGTTTTCTTCATTACAACATCTGTTTATTGGATGAGGGAGTAAGACAAGAATAAAGCCATTTATATGCCTCATGCTACCATGTACACAAATAATTACTCTCCATAGTATGGACTGGGCTCTTTACAACTAAGATAAGCAGTGGTGGGATGTCAAAATTTTTACTACCCCACTGTGACATCATCACAGTGTGGACGGAGCTAACGTCATGATGTCATGACATTGTGGGCGGAGCCAACACCATGAAAAAATATATAAAAGTATAAAATAAAAATAAATACACACACACACCTCAACCCAACCACCCACAACACAAACCTGTAAATAAATAAATTAAATAAATAAATAATACATTACAATACAGCCAGCCACCCAAACAGCCACCCACCCACCCCAAACACAAATCAACCAGAGTTTTTAAACCAGAGCTTAAAGCTTATTCTGGCTAATCTTTCTCACACTAGGTCAGATGGAAGGAACTACAGAATGAACTCACCACAAGATGGCTTCATTTTGGCACTCTTCAACTTTTCAACAGTTAAAGAAGTTAGGTACTATGTCTTTGCCTAACCAGTTTTCTAGGTTAATATGCCTTAATGTAAATGTAAAACAGCTGTACCTCCTTAAGGGTTCTCCAATTGGAACAGCAATTGGAACAGCACAGGTGTAGCTTATTGATGAAGTAACTCCAAGACTTTGCTTATAAACCCCAAGCCAGGCGGCCAGGCCTTTTTAGAAACTGTGGTAGTACGTTAATATAGGTAAAGATATTAAATACACATTAAAATACACACAGACACACCACATCCAAAGGTGAGTCACTTACCCTGGGGACCAGGTGATAGGGAGCTTCAGGCTAGCAGCTTCCCTTCCTCCTCCCCGCTTGGGAGGACAGCAAGGAGGCCGTGCATACATACCAAGCACTGTAGGCATGCATGCACACCAAGTGCTTAACGCACATGCGCAGTGAAACCAGTGAAAAGGTAAGCCCCAAAGGTGGTTCCCCCCCAAAGCTGCTACCGGTTCTCCGAGACACTGGGGAAAGTTACTACCGGTTCTGGCGAACTGGTGAGAACCTGTTACGTCCCATCACTGAAGATAAGTCCCAGGTTGATGCAAAGTGATTGCAGGACAAGGTACTGGTGACTAGTACTTGGAGTTTTAGGTGTTCCATAGTAGTTGGCCTGTAAAGGAAACTCTGGGGGAACAGGAGAGGCCTAAAGCAAGGGTCTTGCGGAAGCCAGTAAACCTTGCATCCCTTCTGAGTAGATACCATTTCTTCTTATCTGGGGAAAGTCAGAGACAAAAAAAATTGAAATTCATGCACCACAGATCTTGCTACTTAAAATGTGAGAGTGAAGACAGAAAAAATGCTGAATGGAATAGGAGAAATTAAGAAGCAAGGCTCACGGGGAATATCTGTGTTATTATTATGGTGTCTAGTAAGTAGGAAGAATTCCAAATATGGATAAGGAGCCATCAGCAAAAACTGACAAAGAGGTTTCCTTTCATCCATTCTTAAAACAGTTTCTGAACATTCATTGTAAGCTTCAAATCTCTTCTGTGTTATCATGAATGAAATATTATCAGACTCTTTCAGCTCTTGACTTTCCTTGTCATGCTCTTTATTCAAGTTGAGGTGGGTTTCCACACTGCCAAAAATAACTCTTCGCACCTTAATTCTCTTATTTTTGAAATGTTATTCCTGAGAATGTGGGTTTGCCACAGAGGAATGCAGTGAGAAATGAGATCTTTGCCCAGGAAGGGTCATGGTCAAACCAGAAAGAAACCAAGATAGTGAAAAATGGGAGGGTGAGAATGCATAAGGAAAAATGCCCTTTGCACAACATTTTGTTTCCTGCTCCTTTTACTTGTTTTAAAAAAAGAAATTAAATTTAGCTTCATGCTTTGAGGCTCCGACTGTTATGTCACACTTCTTTAAGACTATAATCTTTCAAGTGGATCTTCATGTTTGCTCCTTGATGGGGTGTGGGTTTTTTTTGGTGGGTGGGGGATGGGGAGGTTTCTAAGATTTACAAGGATTATCCCAATTTTAGCTGGAAGCTGGTTGTCCTGGGTAAAGGGAGACATTTTCCAGACCAACCCTCTGCACACCTAGCATTGAAAATCCTCTCCAAATTTCAATTTGGAGTCTTAGAAGCTGTAACTGCTCTGAGTGGGACAGGGAAAGTAAATACTATACTGGTCAGAAACATTCAGTAAGCAATGGTTCTTTGCTTATTGGGACACCTACATATGATCAACATTATAGTATATGAACAGAAAGCAGAATTTTAGCATTTGTTCCTTTCTTCATCATTTCAAGAACTGCAGGAGTGTAGGGTCAGTCCTATAAGGCTGGTTGCTGAATTTAACATATTGATTCTAATAATCAACCCAGCCATCATCAAGAAACCCACAAACTATTAATGAGGAACTTAACCATCCACACTGTGTACATCAGCTTTCACCCTGAATATCTCTGCAGCAGAGTATGCCGCTCCATCTGCAGTGCATCCACACAAGCAAAACAAGTTCACATCACTGTTAATAAAGCTGTGTGTATAGTAACAGAATTACTCAAACCTACACCAGTTGAGAAAATATAGCCTCTTGTTGGCGTTGCTCCACCTAAGATAAGGAAAGAAGTAGCAGTGGACACCAAGAGAACTAAGCAAGAGAATGACCCTCAATATCCTCTGAATTGGTATGAGCATCAAGTCCGCTGACTCAGATCCAGGAAGAGCTTTATGGCAAAAACAACCCTTCCTGCATTTTTCTTATTTAATTGCTTAAAACTTTTTAACTTCTGAACCATAGGTTGGGAGGGAGGAAAGAATGAAATAGGTGGGCTGAGAGAAGAGAAGGCACAGTCTGTTCCAGTGTTCTTCTTAAAACAAAAAAGCATTGGGATGAGAACAAGGAAGAAAGGGGAATGAAGTAAACATGGAGAGGACAGAGACAATAAGCCAAAGGGACAGCAATCTGTGTTGGCAGTGAGAGTTCAAGGAGCAGTTCTGGATGTGTTTGGAAAAAAGTCCATGAACATTGTGTGCACTCCAGTACATCTAGGGAAAAAATACCCTCAATATATGCAGAGGCCAATACCTGGCTGATCTATTCAAATCTGCAACAAAAATAAATAGATGTCTGAATGACCAAGAGCAACTTCAGAAGAAATGGAGATTACACTATAGAAGGAGTTATCAACTTTTTAAAGTTGGGGGCCGGGTCACGATCCCTCAGACAGCTTTGGGGGCCATATGGCCATTTTGCCCTTCCTCCACCACATGGCACTTACTGGTGTGGTAGCAGAAGTGGGGGGTTGCATGAAATTCTGCTGTGGTCCACATCCAGCCCACTGACCACAGGTTGAGAATCCCTGCACTAGAGTGTGGATGAGACCCCTGGCTCACCAAGAACTGCATATGGTGACAATAGAAAAAGTGGTTCCCCGCTTCTGCATTTTTAAATCTCCCACCAGTTCTGCTTTTTTGCAGTGTACAGTACGTTGTTCCCAGTGCCTGAAGATGCTCTATAAGGGAGCACTTGCAGCCATCAAAGACTGTTCCCACTGTCAACATCCAGTATGCTGAATACGCTAATGAGTCCCTTCTGCACAGTGGATATTGCCTGCTCCTCTGTGGAGGGGCAGCAAAAGTGTAATTACTTTTCGCCCTCTTAGCTGATTGTCATAGTGCTGGATCAATTAGGAGAGGTAAAAAAGTCTTCTTTTTTCTCTGTAGCACTGATCAAGAAATTTCAGTTTCAATCAAAACTACAAGGGAAAATGAATATATTTTTTAATTCTTCTAAATGCTGCAGCACTATAAAAATCAGGTAAGAGGAGGGAAATAATTACACATTATCATATGGCAAAGCATCTCCCATGTCCTCAAATGATGAAGAAATCATACCATGTACAGTATTTGGATACCCATACAATGTTGACTCCCTGTAGACATCTCGTTGGCCACTACTAGCAGTAGGATGCTAAAGATTTTAATCAGGGGTGGTGAGACTACAACCTTCCAGATGTTATTCAACTCCAGTTTCCATCTGCCTCCACCAGAATGACATCAATATAGTCCCTTAATATGTGGATGCTCCAGGTTTTTCATGGCAAGAGTAGACTGATCTTCAGTCTGACAGAACAAGGCTCTTGGGTTCTTCTTGTGTTAACGTCATACCTTTTAGTTTACTTTTAATTTAATCCCTAACACTTATTGCAACGGCAACCCATGATTCATATTGAAAAGCTTTAAAATATTTCTTTAAAAGAGACTTTTGAACCATTTGATAATCAGTCCTGTGCTAAGAAGAACAGACTCAGTAGGTGGAATTCTTAATGGCTGTCACAGTAAATTGGTGGTTTTGGATGCTTGAAATGCTTGGGAACTCTGTAATGCTGATTTTTTTTAAATTGCACATAAACCAGAACAGACCTAGGGAAGTGGATCCTTTGAATGTTCAGTGCTGCATTGAAAAGGAGACAGATCGAGGTAGGCCACTATGCAGTAAGTCAAAGAGCAAAAGTGGGGAAAGTCCAATATTTTAAACTACAGTTTCCACAGCAACTTACCCACCAGCCATGTTGAGAGAGCTAACAAGAATCACAGGCTAAAATATCTGTGTGATGAATTGTTCTCCACCTTTGATATGATTGGGCAAATGCCCACGACCAAATGAGTTATATCAGGTTGGTATTGCTTACCATCATACTAATAGTAATAATATCACTTACTTTAATTTCTATCGTCTCTATACAAAAGGCATTAGAGGAACATTAACAAAATACAACAAAACATGCCTTTATCCTATGGTCCTTAGACTTTCTACCTAGTCGGTGGATGAGAGGTAGAAAGAAGGAGAATGTCATTTGGCTAAAAGCCAAAACTTAATAAGCAAATAACTAACAACTATTTGGATAACTGGGGAAACAATATAAGAAGACGGAGAGCAAGGCAAGGCATGGGTGACAATGAGAGCAGAGAAGCTAAAAAGGCGAGGTAAGAAGGGATTAATGTTAGCAAATGCTATTAAATATACTTTTGCCTCTTTGGGGGAATGAAGACAAAAGTGGGGATTAGACTGGGATCAAGAAGAAGACATATACAGTGTCATGTTTACTTATAAAATATAAGGTAACTCTATTATGGAGTCCATCATCCCCCTATTTATGCATGTACCACAACATTTTGACAAACATTCCAGCTGTAGCATTTTAAGGGCATTTGTGAGATCTTTTCATAACCAAATGATTAGCAGTACTTTCTCAACTGTCTTTGAAGCTGTGCCAAATTATCAGAATGCCTGCATGTGTCCTCCATGTAAGTAAAGCAATAAGATCATGAGAATAATGACACAACTGATTTCAGTAGTGCAAGGAATGTGTGCCTGTTGAATCTAATCAACCATGCATGGTTAAAGCATGCTTAGGAAACTCTAGACAGAGAGAGCAGGCTGGCAGTAAGTCACTTTCTCAGTTCATTTGCCTTTTTCTAACATTTGCAAGCTACCTACAACATCCTACCATACTTTGCAATAAACTCAATTATTCAGAATTATCTGCTGACAAAGGTAGCAGGAGCCTCATAAGCTCAGCAAAAGAGGAACTGCCCAGTTGGAGCCTCCATTAATTCTTTTTAGGCAACATGATAAATGGGGATCTCCAGATGTAGAAGATGCTCATATTTCAAGATATCCTAGAGGTTTTGGTGGCACAATACATTTAGTATCTCCAGGCATTCCAAGACCTCCTATATAAGGAGCTGCAAAGTATTCTATTAATTTTGTAACTAAAGTTCATCCAGAAATATTGTTGTCTAATGAGTTCTCGTGGATGTAGCATATAATCTTTGGATTTATGACCAGAAAATTGACTTCTGAAAACTAAAGTCTGAGTAGAAAGGAGCACACTCTAAAATTTTGGGATGATAGGTATTATATTATCTATTCCCATTGCTTGGACCACAAACTGCCTTAGATGACCAAGAATTGGATTTATGACCAGGAAGATCAAGAAAATTTGCACCCAATTGGCCACGATATTGCTAGTGCTTACATAGTATGGATAGCCTTTAAGTGTCAAGGCTGCAAATGGATTGTATCTTGCTAATAAAGCATATGATTTGCATCTAGAGGATAGTTCAGACCCTGGCACTCACAGGAGATTACAGGTGATAAGACTTTGCCTTGAGATCCTGGAGTACTGTTCTAAGTCAGAAGACACAGTGTTGGTCTAGTTGGATTTAATTTAACTGTTAGCTTTTAAGACAGTGGCCAATACACCAAGCCTTATTAGGCATTCAATAAAATATTAATTTGAAAGCATGAGCAAGACTTCTAGACTCTGTTGTTGATGAAGGAGTATCCTCATGTAATTGGAAATAGAATAAAACCAGGATTCCTGAGCATGTGAAGAAGCTCTTCATGTAGCAGACTGGGTTCTCTTCAGGGTTTCTTTCTTTTCATGGCGATCACAAGAATCAGGGCTAGATCCCATTTCATACTCACGCTTTCAAATTAGCCATTTGGGAATGCTGGGAAGGCTATATTCTGATGGCAGTGCTGCAGTTCTACCCCCTCTTTTCTTTTTTTAATTCTGCAGCCTATGAATGTCTTCCCCCCACAGGAGGGCTTCAACTCCCAGAAGCCTAAGTCAGTACATTGGCTGATCATTGCTTTGGGGAATTGACTTAGGCTTCTGGGAATTGAAGTCCAAAAACCAAAGGTTGGGAAATACTGCTCTAGAGCTTATTATTATTATTATTATTATTATTATTATTATTATTATTATTATTATTATTATTATTATTATTATTATTATTATTATTATTATTATTATTATTATTATTGCTTGTATCCCGTCCACTCACAGATGCGACTCAGGGCGGATAACAACAATATCACATCCAATACAATATAAAACAAGATACAAGTAGCGTACACTGGAGAACAAGATAGAGTTAGGAAAATACAATTAGCATACAATAATAAAACAGAAAACAAACTCTTGTGTGAAGCTCAGAACGTTGTGTTTCAAAACTAATTTTGAGGTCCTGTTCAGAAAACACATAAGTCATTATATTAAATGGGGAGCTAAATGATTTTCTGTAAAATTAGCAAATTGTTAGACATAGTGTTGTAGAGGTACAGACATATCTTTTACACTAGCTGTTTTGCTTTGGGGGTGGGGAATATGGAATTGGTCATAATCAAGTTGTCTAAAATGAATATTTTGGTGTGAATGTGGAGATTCTTACACAGAAGACACATCTGAAGAATTTCCGGAGAAGATGAAATTCACTGGGATCATGTCCAGACTTCCCCTTGTGTGCCAGTTTGGGCCATCAATTTTGGGGCCAGTTGAGGATGGTGAGGGGCTAAATCACATTTAGTCTTCTTCCTAATTGCAAGCAACCTTTGCCTATATGGTGAAGTGGCTGATGAGTCACCTACTCCTAGTTGATCATAGAACTGCATCAGTTAGGAAGGAGAAATTATATTTTATTCATTTTTCCTTGTAACATCAATTCAAACCATAGCTATGAGCAGGTTTTCCCCCCAGTGCTACATGGGGTGGGTGGGAAATCAGCTGGAGTGGTGGAAACAACTACATATTGCCTACTCCTCTGTGGAGGAGCAAGGGAATTGTCTAATTCCAATATCTGATATGGTGAGAGGTAGTGGGAGTGGTGTATATTGGATAACTGCAATAATGTAGTACTCAGAGGAAGGTTGGGGCCTTAAGTATCCATGACATGTAGATGCTGGAGGCAGAAATAATTCCCAAGTAGGCTAAATGAGCATGTTTAAAAGAGTTGTTTTATTTCCTTAATACCCTCAAAACCAGTAGTTCAGGGATTTTTATTTATTTATTTATTTATTTATTTATTAGATTTGTATGCCACTGTCCTTGCTGAAGCAACTAAGCAGCTAACAGTTTACAACAGTGCTACAATCTCAAATATAAATACGACATAATATAAATAATACAATCAGAAAAATACAATACTAAAATTCAAGCAGTGAGAGAGAGAAAGGAGTGTAGTTCAAGCCAAGCCATATTTAAGTTCACAATAATCCTGATGGTAACTTAATTAATTGTTCCTTCTTCCTTCCTACCAAAGTGAATAGCTATGCTGCCTCCAAATCAATGATTCTGGAGTCTCCTACAGATTAACACATCTGTAGTTGAAAGACAGTTTGCTGTAGAGGGAGGAAAAATAATTCCCGGGAGGAATGACATAGGGATCAATTCATAAGCAAAGAAAAACATGCCTTTCTCAGCAAGGAAGCAATGCTATAATTTTATGCTTACTACAGTGATTAGCAACACACTGCCAAGGGTGGATATTCAAGGAGACATACATCATTGTATTGAGGCTTAAGTATTTGACCCACTTGAAACTATTAAATAGACTGACCCAAACCAGCATAAAATTAGATGGCTTAAGCCCATTAAAACCAGTGCCCTTCAATGTGCTTCAGTCTGTTTTGGATTATGGTCATTGTTGCATGAGAATGTATTCCTAAAACATATAAAGTAAAGGGAGACATGTGAGAACTGGTCCAATCTGTATCTGAAGAAAGACACACAGATTATTCCCCATTATGACTGATGCACTCTGATTTCTCTCTCCTCTCTTCATTTCAATGTTTGTGTGTTTTCAAATATCTCAAAACCCAGTCCCATTATATTAAATGAGTAAACACAAATGGCTATAGAAAAAAATATATCCTGGGCACAGGGTAGACCTGAAGCAAAGGGTTCATTATAACAAACTGCAGACACTTGCCTCTTCAGGTGTGGGCAACAGTAACCTTCCAAGGTTGTTTGCATTCATTACCTTTTCTCATTTTTTAAAGATGCCATTACTGCTGACTCCTTATACCTTACCAGTTCAGGAATGGGACTCAATGACACCACATCAGCTTGCTACTTTGGCTACTAGTCTCATTTCTTGTATTCTAATAGGAAGTCTGACGAAGTGTACTTGATCCACACAAGCTAACATTAAAATACATGAAGTTAGTATTTAAGGTACCACAACATTTTTTGTCTTGTAGTTGTTGTTATTTTGTTTACTCTCTCATGTTTGTACAGGAAGTTGCTCTCTCACCAACAAGAAACTAGATAGTAAAGGTAAAGGTTTCCTTTGCTCAAAAGCCAGTCGTATCCAACTCTAGGGTTCAGTACTCATCTCTGTTTCAAAGTCGAAGAGCCAGTGCTGTCTGCTTCTGCAGACGTTTCTGCGGTCATGTGGCAGGCATGACTAGACACCAGAGTGCATGGAATGCTGTTACCTTCCCAACAAAGTGGTCCCTATTTATCTACTTGTAATTTCTTGCTTTCGAACTGGTAGGTTGACAGGAGCTGGGACAAAGATGGGAACTCATTCTCGCCTGCAGTACTCGGGAATCGAACTGCTGACCTTCCACCTCCCAGTCAGCGTCTTAGCTACTTGAGCCATTAAAACAAACACTAGTGCCAAGACTGAGGTTCTGTACAAACATACAAAAATGAAAGCAACTATTGCCTACATACATACATACAACCAGTGGTGGGCATCAGCAGGTTTGGCTGGCCCCACCCATCCAAGGTTTGAAATAAAGTAGTCTTAATTCAGGTGCAAAACATGGCTTTTCCCCTGGCCACGCCCACCATACCACACCCACAGTGTGGTAGTAAAAATTTGTGCAGCCCACCATTGCATACAACCATAAGTAAATGTTTAATAAAGAGGAATTTGGCAACACAGTAGATTAGACTAAGACCTAAGCATTATGGAACTATTGTGGTCCCTCACCTAGCGGGTAACCTAAATGCTGAAGAAAATAGCTACAAGAGAATATAAAGGTGAGTGGCCTCACTTAGGGACCTTCCCCAGTATTATCGCAGTTTTGTTCAGGATAATTCCTTCCTTTATGAGATAGGGGATGAAGCTATCATTCTCCTTATTGTTGTCAAGTTATGCCATTGTTTTGGAATCACATACCATGGGGAACAGCAACCTTATGCTGGCTAATCTTTCTCACATTAGGTCAGGAAAAAGGAACTATGGAATGAAATCGCCAAAAGGTGGGTTCATTTTGGCAGTTTCATGTCTGGCCTACACATGGAAGAAGTAGTGTTATTTATTTCCTTCCCCTTCCCCTCTTTTTATCATATTGCCTCTTTTAAAAATATGGCAACAACTTGCCCCCTGGTCTCTGATTTTGATCCCACAATCTCACATAATATGATGCTACTTGTTAATTGAAGCCCCACCCATCCCACTGGTTAAAATTCCACTCTTTTCTCTGCTATTGCAACAATTCTATATTGCATTTAGACCTGCAACAAAATGGAACTGCCCACACTGCAGCTAACATAGCAGATGCATATGCAGTATTTCATCCAATACCATCACAAGGGCTACTGCAAAGGCATGTTGATGTGACAAATTAGGGTTGTCATCAGCGAATCAGAATGTCTGGTTCTGTATCTGCTGTGTCCTTCAACAGCTTGTTTGTTTTTTGAAATAGAAAACTGCATGGAGGGTGTCCATGTCTATGAGGCATATGAGACAAATGGGACTCTCGTTGATGCATGTGTTTCCATTCATAGACAAAGTGTTGGAAACAAACACAATGCAGATGCATCACCTTCATGGTTTGCTCGTGTGTTTCCCAGAGGTATTTGGGTTATTCTTTTCAAGAGCAAAATGCTGGACCTTTTTCTCCTTAAAGAAGGTAGTTCTTATTCCCCTCTTAGGTTTCAAGCAAAAGAAAAAATACAATGCAGATGTTGAAAATTTCTAGAAAATGTAATAGAAAGGCTTTGTCAACCATTAAATAGAAAAGTTCCAGTTGGATTGCATTCATGATTTCAGCCATCCTCCGAACAGATTAGGTTTTTAAGACAGTCTTTGTTAAGGGAACATTCTTGAGGAAGTGTGGGAATTAGAGGGTAGGGAATCAGTCAACCCCAGTGGCCAGTCCTCTTGGCAGGGTAAAACACTCTCAAGACATTCAAAACCTCTTCAGTCCACATTAGAACCTAAATTTTGAAAACATGTCATGCCCAGTTTAATGTATTGGATTTATGTTCTTCCCAAATATGCACAAACCCTGAATAGGGTGAGGCGAGGCATATCAGAAAACAAAACAAACAAAATAAAGTAAAATAAAAAAAACACTGTAGCACTTTAAAGACTAACTGCTATATTTTTATTGTTAGCTTTCGTGGATCAAGTCCACTTCATCAGACAAAGAGTGAAACTTATAGGCATGTTCTTTATATATTACAACTTTCCTGCCAATTCTCTTTAGTAAAACAGAAAGAAACCAGGTACAGGTGTTTGTCCCCCCCCCCCCCGACATGCAGGTCACAAGTTGATCAGAGACCATCGTGGGCTTTCTCAGCAACCTTGAGATTGAAAGGGAGTCATTTAGAGTTTATCTGAATAATCTATTGTTGCTAATGGCTGTGTGAAACTGCATTCTTGTGCTTGCTTGTCTGTCATCTTGCTTGACCACACCCCTTCTCCCTTTGACCCCTGAATTTGCTATATAAAGAACATGCCTGTAAGTTTCACTCTTTGTCTGATGAAGTGGACTTGATCCACGAAAGCTAACAATAAAAATATAGCAGTTAGTCTTTAACGTGCTACAGTGTTTTTTATTTTATTTTATTTTGTTTATTTTGTTTTGTTTTCTGATATGCCTGAACCACAGACTAACATGGCTACTATTCCAAAAAATTCAAGTATGAATAGGGTGAGAAATGCAAATTATATTTCTTTCTTTGAAATGCTTTAGATGTTTGCCAGATAGTGTGCCAGTGTCAAGATCCATGTATTTCAAGAAATTTCAGTAAGAGAAAAAGAGAAAAATAAATATGTACAGGATCTGTGTCTTTACATATTCACATTAATATAGTATGTTTAATTTTAACTGGGTTAAAAAGATGTTAATGCCACCCTTACACAAATGTGTTCTCTCTCTTCTCTCACTCAGTCTGCAGGTTTTTCTTCTCTCTACTTTGCTAGACAAATTGCTTCTTATCCTGTTTTGCTTGCTGACAAGAGTTTGGAACACATTTATGTTTAATCCCTGCTTTACCTTTCCTTGATCAATGTTAATGCCAGGAACACAAACTGACACAGTACGTGTTAACATAGCTGCTGTGAATGAGTAAATAAGATTGCCCCAAGACACACACAATTAGGACACATTGGTCAGAGCTGAAAATTTGACATTTTCTGCATGTTACGACCATGTAAAGCAGTTGAATTGTTTTGAGATTACAAGACTACTTGCCTCATAAGGATATCAATTATGCAAACATGAAAAGACATACATTTATCCATGAAGAGAATGATTCTGATTTTTTAAAAAGTTATTTGAGTTTCTTTCACTTATTCCAGTTAAATAGATCTTGCCCAAGAAAAAAACAGGTCTAAATGCAAATTAACATTACTGTTTAAATATCACAGACCATTTTCTCAGAGCCCAGTTACAATAACTAGTAATTATAAAAATTGCTTGCCTTGGGCTTCTAGCTAAGCCAGTGCTAAACTTGTCCTTTTATTAGATCTGTCAGGTTGAGTTAATTATCTTTATGATAATAGATGTGCTTTACCTCAAACAAAATAAATACCCTAATAATTAGCTTTTCTGTTAGAATTTTAATTTATTTATAAAGAGGGATTTGTTTCTTGCTATTTTTTAGATGTTGTTTGTTTGTTTTGGAGAGAAGCTCCATTTTACTAGTCTGCTTAGCACTTCTTAAGGGCAGAAAGGATCCATTAATTTAACCAATAGGTTCTTCTACAGTTTAACAAGTAGATCTTCTAGCCAGGAAGATACCAGTTTGGTTCAGTTTCTATGTAGCTGTATAGAGTGGACAGAAGTGAATCATTTTACTTTGTTCTGGGAAATTTAAACTGACCCATCTTCTAAATCAGGATATTAATTGAATCTAGCACAGAACTTTTCTTGATAGCACTAATCCCAGCCCACTGACTCCTTTTCACGGCCCGCTTTGATGTCAGGTTTAAAGCTGTCCTGAAACTGTATAGATATGTTACACAAGAACCAGATTTTCTATCTGTACATCTACAAAACTCTCTGCCTTGCCTGCCACTCTTTGCCTTGTCCTTCCTATATTTTGTCTGTTTCCTCTTGCAGTTGGTTACACTTGCCTGTAGCTCCTTCTGCTAACAATAGAAGACAGATCTTACATTAGACACCCTAACTGAAGAGCAGTTCCAATCATGGTGGCAGACATGTGCATGAGCCACTAAGTGTCCCTTTCTGTTCTAACAGCAGTGGTGGGCAGCAACAGGTTTGCACCTCCCAGGAGTTTTTTTTTTTTAAGCAAAATTGGATGGCCTCTGGGCAGGGTGGTGGTGAAATTGAGTGGCCTTTGGACAGGGAGGGTACTGAAATTGGGTGGCCATGCCCACCTTTCTGCCCTGCCCCATCAGGTTTTGTCCCTGCAAGTGGTTCAAGGTCTCCCTTGCTCAAAAGCCAGTCATATCTGACTCTAGAGTGCAGTGCTCATCTCCATTTACAGGCAAAGAGCCAGTGCTGCCTGTTTGCAGATGTATACATGGCCATATGGCAGGCATGACTAGATCGCCCATGACATAGGCTCCACCCATGATGTAAGCTCTGCCCACTATGTAGGCTCCACCCATGGCATAGGCTCCACCCACGGTGTAGTAGTGAATTTTTTTGCTGCCCACCAATGTCTAACAGGAGTGGGAAACACACAACAGTCCCTAACAGCGTGTGCATGTGACTTTTCTGCTTCCCTCATGAAGGAACCTAGAAGGGGTTTTATGCAGAGTCCTTCCTGTACCTCCTGGATCAGTCCTCATTCTTCAAACCAGCACAAGAGATAGGAAGGGGTAAGACAACTGTTTACTTCCCATCACAGCTAGAAGAGCTGCACCCAGTTACATAGTTCATCCCAAATATCATGCAACTGTATGGCCAGTTCCCCACTCCAACAAGTGGACTCTGTCTTTGTGATACAATTCACACAGACAAAAAGATATATCTGGATGTAGCACCAGCTGCCCGCTATGCTCCATTGCAATTTTCTCAGCTTGTTGGCTATATTCCTCCCTGTCATGACCACCTTTGCTAGATCCAGGGACCACTTCATATGCCTTTTCTCAAGCCAATCTGATAAAACAAACACAACACTGGAGAATTAAATTTTCACATAGTCATAGAATCAAGGAAATATGGAGTTGGAAAGACCCTTTAAGGCCATTGAATTCAACTCCCTGTTTAATATAAGAACCCAAATCAAAATACTGTATATATGACAAATGGCTGTCTAACTTTTCTTGATGCCTCCAGCACTGGAGCAGTGACCACCTTCAGAGGCAATTGGTTCCATTGACATACTCCTCTAACAGTTAGGAAGCTTTTTAATGATACTCAACCAAAACCTGTCTTCCTGTAACTTTACTCCATTGTTACAGATCCTGCACTCTGGAATGGTGGGGAACAGATCCTCCTCCTCCTCTTTATGACAATCTTTCAAGTATTTGAAGAGTACTATCATAGCAAACACACCTATAGGTCTTCTCTCAGGGTTAAATATAGCCAGTTCTTTCAGTCTTTCATCAAATGGCTTGGTTCCTAGTCCTCTGATCATCATTGTGGCAATATCTGAAGTTATTCTGGTTTGTCTGTATCCTTTTAAAAGTGTGGAATCCAGAAATGGATACAGTGTTCTAGATGAAGCCTAAATACTGCTGAATAGAGGGTGTCCTGTATCTCACAGGTTTTGGAGAATATACTTCTATTAATGCATCCCACTTTATACTTCCTTCTATTTTGAGGAATTTATAAGTTCTCTTTTAGTATGAACTATAATAAATAGTATGTTCAACAGATAGTTGTTTTATCTAGCCCACACCTAGTTAGCTTATTAATCAGGATATCAAGCAGTGGTGGGATTCAGCAGGTTCACATCAGTTCACCAGAACCGGTAACAGAAATGCTGTTTGGTCCCGCCCATCCAAGTTTTGAAATAAAGTAGTCCTAATTCAGGTGCATCACAGGGCTTTTCCCCTGGCCAGATCCACCATACCACACCCACAGAGCAGGTAGTAAAAAAAAAATTGAATCCCACCATTGATATCAAGGGACACTTTGCCAAAAGCTTTGTTGAAGTCAATATGCAATATATAAATAGGATTCCTGTCATCTATTGTGGAGGTTACCCAAACAAAAAATGACATAAAATTAATGTGGCAGCATTTGTTTTTGGCAAATCTGTGTTGGCTTCTAGTTATCACTGCATTGTTTTCAAAGTGTTTGCAAAGTGACCATTTTATTATCTGCTCCAGAATTTTCCCCAAGACTGATGTCTGATTGACTTGGTTTATAGTTCCCAGGTTCCTCCTTTTTGCTATTTTTGAAGACAAGAACATTAACCCTCTTCCAATTATGTGGCACTTCACCCATCACCCATGATTTCAAAAACTTGGACAAGTATGTTTTGGCTTAACTGTAGATGTCAAAGCCTTTTTCTGTCTGTCAAATAATTATCTCCCACCTGCATTGTCACCATGTTTGGATAATGGCTTTCTGCAGCCATTTCCCCTTATCAATGGCAGCAGTGCATTGCATCTCTTCTTTTACATCCCATCTAGGTGACCCAGAGCTTGTTCTGTAATCCCAGATGGGTTCTCCATCTCACGCCCCCACCCATCACTAGGCAGATTGACTAGTTTTAACCAGGCACAGAAAAAAGCCTCACTCAGCACCAAAGTCTCAGGGGAAAAGCCTTCAAAATGTTGCCCACAGCATTTCCTGGTCCCAGAGTTAATGTTATCAACAAAATGTGGCCCTGCAGTGATTCCTGGATAAGGCACATTTAACTACACATGACTTGTACAAATGCATTCTATTTTCTAATTTTCTAATTGAGTATTTTCTCCTTTATAGGGAATGATTAATGATCAGCCACCCATCTATCTTGTTATTACTTGAAAGAGAAGAAAAAAATATACCTTGATGGAAAAGAATAAGAGTTTAGAATTCTGTTTTAACAACAGACAAGGACAAGGCTGTGACATTTAGGACTTTCTGTGACAAACCAGTTTGTCTACATTTTCAACCCCACTAGGAGGATAACCTGGAAGAAACCCACAGAATCTGTGCCATACCACTTTTAAAAAGAAATACCATATCTTGTATATTCAAGAATCCAGAGCTTCTTTTAAAACATTACCTTAAATTAGCATTTCAAAAATCTTCTAGGCCAGCTTCCTGGCAGAGAATATTCTGCAGCTAAAGCAATCTGGACAATTAGACATTTAACCTTTGTTAAAATAAACTTTGCTACTTTCTGAAGTAAAATTTTCCATTGTAAAGCAGCTTTTATTGTTCTTTCAAAGAAGGTTCTTTCAAATCTTTAGTCATATTTTTCTTTCATGTCACTGAAAACCACTGGTACTGATCTTTTGCTGTTAACCAGCAGAAAATAACATTGCTACGTCTTCCATGTGGTAGTCCTTCCAACATGATTTTTGAATCGCCTCTCCATTTTCCTTTCTGCAGGCTAAATATGCATCACCCTCAACCGTTCCATATAGGACTTGGTTCCCAACCTTTTTACTATCTTGGTTCCCCTTTTCTGACTGACCTATTTTATACAAAACAATTGTATCCTGTGAGGTTGTCACCTGTGCAGAAGGGAAGAAAGGCAGGCAGGAAGGCAGGCAAGCAAGCAAGCAAGCAAGACATGGTCCACATTTGCCTGGCAGCAGTGGTCTTCATTTGAGCAACTTTTCTTTTAATTATCATTGATATTTAAACTTGTTCAAGATTCTCTAATTTGGTTTTCAAAGTTACATCTCTTCAAATTTCAAATTATTTCAGTTTATCAATACTTTGAACATCACTAGAACATTACTAAACATTAATAAAGGTTAACTTGGAAGTAGGAAATGGAAGGAGTCATGTGTTCTCCTATTCAGTCACAGACCTTGGGTTCCTTAGATTAGAACTATGTTCTATGGCACTGATGGTGAACCTCGGCACTCCAGCTGTTCTTGAACTTCAATTCCCAGAAGTTGTGATCAGCAGTAGTGCCTACTTGGGCTTTTGGGAATTGAAGTCCAAGAACATCTGGAGTGCCAAGGTTTGCCATCAAAGTTCTAGGGTGTTCCAGACTAAGAAGGTGAAAGATTGCAACAGAATCTTTGCATTTAGTAGAGTTCCTCTAAAATATATATAACAGATATTTTACATAGGATGAAGTTCCCTTAAAAACAATGAAACAAAAAAAAAACCTGTCTTTTGCTAAATGCTGGAATGCAGTCTGAGCAAAGTCAAGATGTCTTGCTTCTTGAGGCAAAGGGCAAGATAGTGGTGGCTCCATTCCATATACAACAAATACTGACAGGTTAATCTTTCTTCAGCATTGACCACTGGTGTAAAAGCCAGTTTCATGGAGGTAGAATGACAAGACTTTTTGATTAGACCTATGACATCATCTGCCCTTCCATTCAAACTCTTCTATTCTCTATAAATTTGTGTGTAATCCTCAGAACAGATGGAAAGAAAAGGGATTTTCTCAGTGACAGTATATATTTTATGAGCTCTCCCAACGCAAAGAGACTTTCTCTTAAAAGAATATTTAAGACTCTTTCCAAAAGACTTACCAAAAGACTTAGTTCTTGTGTACAGGAAAAGTCACAGAATTAGTTTATGGATGGACATAAAGGGTGAGCAGCCTTTAGCTCCAGCGAATGCACACATCCATTCTTGAGAAAGCCATATCTGCTGTGATTCTTCATCTCCAAATTTTTCATTACTTATTTTAAATGAAAAAGCCACCTTGTGCTTTCTAGTTGTCAAGATAAATTATTCAGAGTCTAAGAGGTGCTGGAAGGTTCTAAAATCATGGGGAAATTGCCCTAATCCTATAGGGAACAAGGAGATTTTCTAAATCAAATAATTTCTGGAGAATGGGATGTGTGTGTCAGGAAACGTTGGGGCCATCTCCTGCTACAAAACAACATAGCTCTCTATATTTTTGGACCTCTCTTGAAGATTTGGCCATTGGGACTATCTTGAGTGTCTGTAATTCCAATTTATTGCTGAATGGGAAAGTCAGTCTTTGCCACATTTGGAAGCAAAAGTTATGGGTTCAAAACAAGTTACCTAACAAATAACTCCCTACTTCACCCATTTGGTGCTTTCCAGCAATTGAGTCTAAGTAATCACCTATATTTTTTATTTATTTTTTTGCACAATGGTATGGCTGAATGTCAATCTGATGGACAAATAAAGATGTGTTTCCAAAAAAATTGCTTCGTTCAGGGTACTATGAATTTAATTAGAGGGGCATAGTTCACCTTGGCACTCCAGGTATTCTTGAACTTCAATTTCCAGAAGCCATGATTAGCAGGTGTACTGACTTGGGCTTCTGGGAATTGAAGTCCAAGAGCACCTGGAGTGCCAAGGTTCGCCATCATGGGACTAGACGCTAGAGTTGGAGACTGGAAAGATGGGTTCAATTCCTGAGAGCTGAATGATGGGGACATGAAAGGGCATCCCCTGCAAAAATCCTTTCAACCCAGAGTAATCTCTGATGTGAAAATGACAAGTGGTAAATACATCGATAGTAAATAATGGGTGTCCGATAGAAAAGATTATAAGTATCTTCACCTAAAGGAAGAGGCTACCTTCAGTCCCTATTATCATTCTTCTAAATAATTTCTCAGCTCAGACACCATAGCTCAGAAGGAGGCAGACCTGGGGAATGCAACCTGTTGGAGGGGACTCTTAAAGAACTCCAATAATGCTGAGAGGCAAGGCAACTGAGAATCATTCTACTCCAAAAGCAGGCAACAATACATGGTAAAGAATTATTATTATCAAGCCTATGCAGGCATCCACAATGCAGCACAATGACACAGCACAGTCCCAAAATCTATCCCTCTCAGCTCCTAAATCCTGAAATAAGAAGGAAAAAGAGAGATGCACCATTAACAGAATAATTATGCACTAAATTAACTAAAATAAACATTTTTTAAAAATCAGTGAAACAGGAAAAGCACCCACACAGGAGATAAACTAGCAAAAAAAAAAAAAAAAACACCAAAATTAACCAAAATGTGTGGTTGAATAGGCAGTGCATGTGCAAACACACAGGAACACAATCCTGTCTCCCCAACCAAAAGGAGACAAGAAAAGCAAGCAAATGAGTAAAATAAAATCACCCTCTACCATAACCAAACAAAACTACTTGAACTGGGGATATTTATCTTCCTTAGGCAGCAGTAGGCACACAGAAAAAAATAATCCAAGAAAGGATCATGGAGGTTATCCTAAAATAAATTGGGAGGCGGTGCATCCAAAAAATAATCCCAAATAGACATGCTGGCACAGGCATGGTGCTTGCCTGTGGCAACAAAAACAATCCATAGATATGGGGAGTCCCTCCAATAATAAATCAAAAAGATTTTTAAAAACCCATAAGGGTCCAATATGGAGGAACAGAGGCAGGTAAATAGGCAGGCATATAGCAATGCAAATAAAAATTGAGGGCAGTAGAAACTCCTGCACTGACAGAGTATGACTGACACAAAGAGAAAACAGCCGTCCAATGGGCTCCAACCAAACAAGTCCTCATTACAGATTAAAAATTCTTGCTTCCTTGCTGGCTATACTGATTGGCTACTGATAACAGTCCTTGTGATGCTATTGGATGAAAAAAAAATCTCATGTTTTTGACAGACAAATGGTGAAGGAAAGGTTAAGCAAAACAGGGGGGAATGAAAAAAAGGATACATAAAACTTGGTAGTATGAAACATGTTTAAAAGGCTGATTTTCAATAATGATCAAGAGAACAAAAGAGAGAACTTTCATGTTTCTATTTCTTTCACGAGAGCTTTAAAAATCAAATATTTGCATAGACACAGCATTTCCTCAGAGGGCTCCATTGTTCATTTATACTAGCTCCTTCCTTTCCACTACTATTCTTATCCTGTAGTAGTTATACTCATTGTCATACCAGTGGCATAGGGCGGGTTTCAGCAAGGGCCAAACTCATCCCCCCCCACCTAGGCTCACCCCCCCCATCTAGGCATGCAAATTGAGACAAAAATCCTGCCTCGGTGGGGACCAGGGGGCGCTTTTTCCTCGTCCGCCACCAAGAGAAGGCATTTGATAAGATTGACAGGAAATTGCTATCACAAATAAAAGCCCAACATGGAGTAAGTGAACATCTTATTAAATTATGTAAAAGGTTATATAGCAACTGCAGGAGTGCAGCTAGAATGAGTCAAGGAAAATCGGAACTCTCACAGTAACATCTGGAGTGAGGCTGGGATTTATTATTATTATTATTATTATTATTATTATTATTATTATTATTATTATTATTATTATTATTATTATTATTATTATTATTATTATTATTATTATTATTATTATTATTATTATTATTATTATTAGCCAAGGATGTTACAATCCTAAATTTTGGGGACTGCCCCCTACATGAACTATCTGTGCACATATGCCTAATATGGTACTATGCAACAAGTTTTTATCTTCCTGGATATACTTTCTAGTTCCTATATCTCAAACTATACTAGCTCAACAGATATTTTACCATCTGCTCCAGGAGTTCTCAAGCTTTTAAAGCTGGGGGCAGGGTCACACTCCCTCAGACAGCTTCATGGGGTGGACAGCCATTTTGCCCTTCCTCCACCACATGGCACTTCCTGGTGGTGGAGGTAGGGGGGGCACATAAAATGGTGTTGTGGGCTGCATATGGCCTGTGGGCCGTAGGTTGAGAATCCCTGTTTTTACTTTGGTCTGTTATTTTATAATATAGATTACTTTCTCAGTCTCTCAGCATTGATATGTACACTAGTACCTCAGATAACGATGAGACTTGGTTCCACAAGTCTCGTCGTTATCCGGTTTTTAACGTTGTGCGATACATTGATCGCACTACGTTAAAAAAAGCCCTGTTTCCCTGGAAGCTGCAGCAAACCAGAACGTCGGGATTTGAATCCTGACGTTTTGGCTTGCTGCACTTGCTGAGGATGTCGGGGAAGCCCAGAAATAGCTTGGATCAGGTCTTCCCACCTTCCTGGACCCGGCAGGGGTGTCAGGGAGCCCAAAATTGGTAAAAAAAAACTATCCATTTTTTTTTACCAATTTTGGGCTCCCTGACACCCCTGCCGGGTCCAGGGAGGTGGGAAGACCTGATCCAAGCTGTTTCCAAAGTTCCCCCACCCTCCTGGAGGCTGTAACAAGCCAAAACATCAGGATTTGTATCCTGACATTTTGGTTTGTTGCAGCCTCCAGGAGGGTGGGGGAACTTCAAAAATAGCGCGCATCGGCTCTTGATCTGCTCTTGATCTACCTGTGTTTATCACTCCCTTTCCTTATACTGTACCTTGTTTCAGGGCAGAAATGGTGAAGTCATCCATGCATATTCTCGAAAGAACACTTCAACGGGTGAGAGAGTGTGATTCACATAGCATATTCCATTGCTGAATAGTGATTTGAATCCCAAATCAACATTTGGTTCAAATTTATCTCAGTATGCTGCCTTGAAACTACTGTACATGCACTGAAGTTTCTTCAAGAATTAGAAGGAAACCTCCATACTCTGTAGCAGAGTTCAAAAGTCTATGAAAGCACATGTCATAACAGAATGCACAGAATGCTGGGTTTAATTAATATTTTCTCTAATATTTGATGCCCTCTCACATCTACAGTTTGGCACAAGGCAGCATGTTCTATACACAAATGATGTAAAGACAGTGTTGAGGATAGAATTGAGAATGTGGTGGCAATTAGCTTGAGTGGCAACTTTACCAATATTTACAAGTTTTTCAATTAAGAATGCAATTTCAAAAGTAAATAGCCAAATGAAAGAAAAGCAGATGCTTGATAATGAAACAGAACATCAACACCATCCATAGAATTTAGCTGAGAAAAGAAGATAATAAATGTTTGGGGGAATGTCACATGGAGTCATATGATATTTTTATAGGAGAAAAATTGAAATGGTCATATTCAACTTATATACCCATCATCAAAATGTAGGTTGTCAGCTAAGTGGGAAATGTCTTCTTTTTTATAATGCTGCCTTGGTTACTTGGATTCCCACTACGCTAGGAACAGGACAGGGAGAGTAGGTTTATGTTCATTCTGATGACTCTTTTGGACATACCTAACCAGATTAGGACTATGAGACCCTGATTTATGCAGACTCCCATCCAAAATAAAGTACAGGTTCCAGGTGCCACCTCTATGGCAGTTGTAGTCTACTTCTGGACCGTGACCTATGTAGTTTTCCAAGATTTTTAACACATTGGCCAAAATCCTGTTTCGTAGTTCAATAAATTGCACTACAGTAGGCCCATTGAAGGGGATAGCAGTATCTTAGTTGTTAAGATGCTTAACTTGATGACTGGAAGATCGGCAGGTCAGCAGTTCAAGACCCAAGTGCTGCATGGTGCAGTGAACTCCCATTTATGTCTCAGCTCCTGCCAACCTAGCAGTTCAAAAGCAAGAAATTGCAAGTTCAGTCAAACCTTGCATAAAGAGCGCCTCACTTAAAGACTAACTCACTTAAAGAGCAGAATTTTCTCTGAATGTTCGCTTCACTTAACAAATAAAATCAACCAAAAACTCGCTTAACAAATAAATCGGGGTTCACAATCCCCCCCCCCCCGAAGTCACAATTGGTCACTTACAATGATGTTTTGCTTAAAGAGCAAACTCGCTTAAAGAGCAATCCTGTGGAACATGTCATGCTCTTTAAGTGAGGTACAACTTCAGTGGAAAGGTAAACAACATTACATGCACTACATTTTCTAGTCATGACTCCTACATGTTCACAGAAATGTCTACAAACACAGACAGTACTGGCTCTTTTCTTCAGCTATAAACGGAGATGACCACAGAACCCTAGAGTTGGATACAACTGGCTTTTGAGCAAAGGTGACCTTAGACCAATTGAATAGAGATTTAGTAAACCAACTCCTACATAAATTCCACTAATTCAAATGCACCTGCTCTAACTGCCTAAGTCTAACTGTGACTAAAGTAAGTCACATTAAGGTAAAGCATATTTAGAGTAGGCTCATTTGAATCAATGGATCCTAAGGAGGAGTTGACTCATTAAATTTTCATTGTTTCAGGGGCCTGCTCTAGTGTGATTTAACACACTAAGAAGCTGGATTATGTCTAGTGAAACTCCTGAGAGATATAGCCTTCTATCATAATGTCTCTTTCTGAGAGACTGTATAATATGGACTATATAATATGTGAGATATGAAAAAGAATGCAGCTTAGTCATCTTATCAATCAAACAATGAACATATTATTTAATTGACCAAAATATGGAAGAAACGGGGGTGGGGTGGGATTAAAAGCAACTATGTAGGTACTATCAGGTACAATCTAATCATATCACATGAAAAGGTCTAGTATTAATAATGTTTTAGATTTGACTTCTAAGTAGCATTGATGATTACTCCATCAATTAAAAAACAACAACCAGAAATTTTGTTCTGCTCTGAAGTGCACTTAATAAAAGAATTAGCATGCTTATAAACATTGCAGTAAAAAAGCATATGTGCAAAATGTGAATTATAAGGACATACTATTTGCTTCAGCAGAATTTTTTGAAATGACCTTCTATGATTATAAAAGGCATAACATTACCATTAGCCAAAAAAAAAAGTCTCTGCTATATTTGACCACAGAAAATGATCTCAAGTAAGAAGCAGATTTTGAATACACAAAACATAAGCCAAAGGAGAGGTAGCACAACAGAAGAGAACTAAGTTCATCTGACAGACAGAAAGAAAGTTTTGTTCCACCTTTTTAAGACTAGATTTATTTCAATGTAAGATTTCAGGGATTAAAATCTACTTCTTCAGATACGTGTATTACAATGTTTTGGCCACAGGTTTACATACATTATGTATATAGTTGTGAAAATGTGTACCTCATGAAAAAGAATGCAAAATATAAACATTATGTTATTACAAAAGGTAATTAACTTCAAAGGTTTCATTAATAAGCACTCTGCAATAGCTAGAATACTTAAGTAATGTAAAACTTCTGCCAGCTAATATACAGTAGGTAGGGAAGAAGCTATGATTTTAGATGGCTATACTGATATTAATTTTTTAATTTTTGCAAAAAGTTTTGCAAAAGATTGCAATGAAACTAGTTGAGAGAGAGAGATATTAAGGCTAGTTGTTTTCCTTCCTTTGTCCACTAGCAAAGCTTGCCTCTTAGAAGGAATCTAGACTAATCCACTGCCTGATGTTGCTGTTCAATCCTGTGCCAGAAAGAGATAAACTATGCACATGCCCCAGAACTAAACTATCTCTCCAATAACATTTTGAATGTGTTTTTTCAGTCTATGAGCTTCTGCATTTTTAGAATGTAAGTCAAATATTCTTGTTAGTGTTTCATTATACTTCTAAAGTATTTACATTTCTGATTCTGCTATTTTATGACAAGACAGTCACTTTTCAGAAGCGGAAAGATTTATTTTTAAAGTATTTGTGGCTACAGTTTTTCATAGCTGTAAAATGATGTTGGGACTTTTGGATATTTTTTATGCTCATGGAAAATAGAACCATCATACGTAAATAAAGCTTGTAGAAGGCTTGTCACTTTCCTCTAGACCCTATAAAATTTTGTAGGGCTATTTGGGCAATGATTAGGCAACCAACTCTCTAAATTAATCAACAAGCTACTGGGGATTTTGGTATTTTTTATGTTGGTTGTGCTAGCATTACCCTTGCAAGATAGGTATCTTGTTTATCAGTGTATTTCCTTCTGGGGTTTTTTAAATATTGAATTCCTTGCATTATTGCCACATCCAAGGTGGGCTGGGGTGTTGGGAGAATACAGTGTTAGGCAAAAACCTTTTCATGGAACCATTCATCTCAACATAAAGAGGGTATGGTGAAGGAGTGTCTATAGAAGAGAGCTCCTGACTAGGACCTGTGAAATGATCCCAGTGGTGCAAGCAAGCTGGCCAGGCCTGCTGCATTCAGGTTCTTTAGGATCCTAGAAACTAAGCACTACAGTGGTTGAAGAAACTAAGCTTTATTAAACAAATCTTAAAGCAAGAAACCAGAATGGCTAATAACTAACAGAACAAGAAACAGAAATAAAGATATGCGTAACAAACAAGTTTCCCCCTTATTCTAAATGCTGGGAGCCCCTGGACCATCTGGGCTACAGCACATGGTGCTGATTTGTGGAGAGCCCCAACTCTAATGGTCAACTCTGCCTTCTTTTGTACTCTCAGCCAATGTGCTGTCTTATCCCTCTTGGCTTTATGCCCCTTGCCTGCGAGATGTGTAGATATCGCCAAAAAAAAGGCATCTGAAATGGCTATTTGGCATAACATCCTTGCAGGTGAGAATTACATCAGATTAGTTACTGGTTCATTATCAGCCAAGGACACTTGGTTGACACTTCTGAGCAGGAGGGGTTACGATGATAGGTCTGTTATGAGCCACAGATCACTGGGGATGTCATCTCGACCAACCATGTGCATATCATCTTTTGGCAGGAACTCTCTACCCATTCTTGCATCTGTGCTTAACCCAAACATTTCAGAAGATCAGAACACTAATTCCTTTCCCATAGAGCAAACCAACTTGATTTCTTAGCACAGGTACATATAATTTTAGTCATTCAAGACTTAAGCTACAAAGATTTTCCACAAAGCCCACCATCTCTGGGTACTGCACCAACACATGTGATTGTTGGAATGAATCCAAAGGAAACTTTCCAGTTTGAGCAATAAAAAGCAAAGCAATCACACTTATATACCGCCCCATAGCACTTTAGTGCACTCTCTGGGTGGTTCACAAGTTAATTAGCATTTTGTCCCCACCATGCTGGGTACTCATTTTACTAACCTCAGAAAGATGGAAGGCTCCTGAAATTCTGTAAACCACTAAAACAACTCAAAATGGTGTGAGCTTTTGAAAGATCTCTTCATCAGGCATGCATAAAAATATTAATGCACGTTTATAGCAAGTCTTATTGTGCCACGCTCTCTTCATAGGGATGCATGCTGTACAAACAGCAAAAAATGTCATGGTATTTCAATGTCCACCCTCAGGAAGCTGGGTGCTTGGCTTCTCCTTTTCCACATTGTCAAAGACCATCAGATTTTTTTGCTGTTTGTCCAGCATGCATCCCTATGAAGCTTGCAACATTTTCTTTTGTTTTAGTGGTCCAAAATAAAGGTATCACCTTCCTCTTGCAACCTTTGCGTCTTTTTATTGCTTTAACATGGACCACATGGCCAGTTTTCTTCATTTTCCAGTTTGAATTAGCCAATACAATGGAACCTTTGTTAACAAATGGATCAGTTAACATAAAAATCGCATAACAAAAGGAAATCCATAGAAAATAGTGACTCGGTTTACAGAACTTTTTTTCAGAATGGATTACTTGGTTTTCAATGCATTCCTACGGGAAACTGCATTTAATGCATTCCTATGGGAAATTTGGTTAAAGTACTTTTCACTGTAACAAACCGCATCAGTTATTTTTTAAAAATAAAAATATCTTATTTCCATCACCTTAAAAAGACAGCCAAACTGCCCACAGTCAAGTTCAGTTTCTTGACTGGCTATTTAAGAAGAGACAAAGACGTATTTAAAAAACCAATTTGTAACATCAGTGATAGTCTATAAACAGTCCAAGCCCCTCCCTATATTTTTTGCTATCCCTGCCCTCTGACAATGTAGCACAGTAGCACAGTGGTTAAACTGCACTACTGTAGCCCAAACTGCTGACATTGTGAGTTCAATCCTGACAGGCTCCAGATTGATTCAGCCATCTATCCATCTGAGGTCACTAAATGAGTACCCAGCATGTTGGGGGGGATGCTAATTATCCTGTGAATCACCCCAACAGTGCTCTAAGTGTTATGGAGTTGTATATGATCATTGTAATCAAGCCACACTAGGTCACTCCCTGCTGCTAGTGTAGCCACACTATAAGTACCACCTTGTATCAAACATCAGTTCTTACTCAAACCACACCATAAATGTAACTATCTACAATCAAATCTAGTTACCTCTTGTAAACTGTTAAATTATTCTTTTTATTCATACCTGTTCACATCATCCATATATGGTAGTCCACAAAGGACTCAGTACATCACTTGATTTTGATGCCATCTTGTAACTTCAAAAACAGAGCAGGGGGTATCATGAATTATGTGTTAGATAATTAATAATGTTTTACTAGTGGGTTGTGTTTGGCTTGCAAGGTCACATTTTGTGAAAGCCTAGATTAAAGTGACAGCCTGCTGCTCTACTGACTGCTGTAGGTCACACAATGAATGGAGTGAGGAGTGCTGAAAAGGAACCAGAGAGCTAGTCCAGCACATAATTTGGGGGTTCTTTGGGTTAAAATACAGCTATTGTTACTATGCACCATCCAGTTGATGTATGACAACCCTTTTCAGAGTTTCCTGCATATAGAGTACAGTCAAACCTCACATAACGAGCATTTCACTTAGCGAAAAACTCGCATAATGAGCAAGTTTTTCGCTAAGCAGTCCGACTCGCATAACAAATTTTTCCCTATGCGAGTTGGACTCTTCCCTATGGAAAACTGTTTAACATCTATATGAAGCCGCTGGGTGAGATCATCCGTTCCCACGGGGTAAGGTATCATCAATATGCAGATGATACCCAGTTATACATCTCCGCCCGTGGGGACCCAAGCGGTGCGGTGGAAGTCCTTTCCAGGTGTCTGAAGGCTGTTAAGGTCTGGATGGGGGACAACGGGCTACAGCTGAATCCTGGCAAGACTGAGTGGCTGTGGGTAAGGGGTCCCGTGTTAACAAAGGAGCTTCCACCTTTGGTTCTGGATGGGGCAGCCCTGCCCCAAACAGACCCGGTGCGTAATCTGGGGGTCCTCCTGGACTCACGGCTACTGTTCGAAGAGCAGGTGGCAGCCGTGGCCAGGAGGGCTTTTGCACAACTTCGTGTAATACGCCAGTTACGCCCACTCCTGGACCGGGATGCTCTGCTTATGGTCACACATGCGTTGGTCACCTCCAGACTTGATTACTGCAATGCGCTCTACATGGGGCTGCCCCTGATGACCATCCGGAGACTCCAGCTGGTTCAAAATGCGGCAGCCCGGGTAGTGGTGGGGTGTGGGCGTTATGCTCATGCCTCACCGATGCTCCGGGAGCTGCATTGGCTGCCAGTATGTCTCCGGGTGCAATTCAAGGTGCTGGTTATTACCTTTAAAGCCCTATATGGTAGTGGGCCAGGATACCTAAGAGACCGCGTCACCCCAAGAACATCTGCCCGTCCCACCAGGGCGGATCGGAGAGGCTCCCTCGTTGTTCCTTCGGCGAGAATGGCGTATCTCGCCTGTACCAGGAGGAGAGCCTTCTCCGTGTCCGCCCCGGCCCTCTGGAACCTCCTGCCCACTGAACTGCGCCTTCAGACAGAGCTCCTGCCCTTCCGGAAGGGTTTGAAAACCTGGCTGGCTGGACAGGTTTGGGGACCTGGGAATACGAGTTCCCTTACCAGGTGGCTTATTTAAAGGACTGCCAACCTGGGTCTGGAAGTGGGACTGTGTACTGTTTTTAATTTTTGTGGTAATATTTTGATGACCTTTTAACTGATGTTTTATTGGAGTAAACTGTTTCTTATGCTTTTACTTTTATTTTTAGTGTTTTGTAAGCTGCTCAGAGTCGGGTTCTCCCGATTGGGGCGGGGTATCAAGTGTAATAAATAAATAAATAAATAAATAAATAAATAAAAATAAAAACTCGCATAACGAGCATTACTATGGGGAAAATTTGCATAGCAAAATTTTTCACTATGTGAGTTTCCCCCCAACTCACATAGCGAAAAATCCGTTATGCAAGTCTGACTCGCATAGCAAAAAACTCGCATAGCGAGCAGCCTCGCAGAACAAATTTAATTCGTTCTGCAAGGTATAACTGTACTGAGAAGTGATTTACTACTCCTTCTTTGGGGGTGCTCTGGGACTGAGCATCTTGTCCAAGGCTACACAAGATGGGGTTTTCCCCAAAGAGATACAGTGAGGATTCAAGCAGCCAGCCTATAGTTCTCCTAGATACTGGAGCTATCCAGCCAACCCCAACCCCCAATTGAGAAAGTGCTGTGGAAACAGAATTCAGAAATAATGTGCTATAACACTAACTGTAATGAATCACATTTTGAGATAACCAGGGCATAAAATGTTATGCACTGATAAACATTATATATATTACTGTTCTACTTTCTTATATATGAGGATTAACTGTGATTATTTTTTCAATATTTTAGAAGGCTATTTTTAAAGAACATTTTGAGGGCCTCCCCCCATTTAGCACTTTCTCTTTATTTTTTAAATGATCTTAAAGCAACCAAATAGCAGTGAATACAAGTGTGTATATTGCTCAGACCTTGGATTCATAAAAGACCTCCTTAAGTGTCTGGGTGAACATGTGCAATCATGGGCTGGTAAGAAAAGGGGATCTAGCAGGCCATGGAGGAAGAATTTTAGCTCCGGTGCACGTGCTAAAAACTTTCTATATTCGGGAATCATGGTAACAGAGGTTGCCTGTTGTGGGGATGCTTTAATTGCATTCAGCAGGTATACAGAAAAATCTCATTCAGAGCTTATTGCTCTGCCCAAATAAGTGGAGCCATTGTATATGGAAACATGGGGGTAAGGCTGGTATATGCAGCAGCACACGCCCTTTACAGTTTGCATCCTCAGGCACTTGGAAGGCAAGCTTTTGATGACTATGTTTAGGATGCAAGCAAGTATTCCCATGTTTATTTGATGGATTAATAGAAGATGGTGCAAGAAAAAGTATGTTGTAAATCTGTTTTTTACATCTGTAGAAGTAAAATCACTGCAAAATAAATAAATCCTTGGGTCCTAAACTAAAAAAAAATACTTTGAGAGAGGAATCATAATACTCTCATTTTTTATGTTATACTGCCAAAGAAAGAAAGAAAGAAAGAAAATATGAGAGATCATTGAGAACTGATATTCCTGCTGAGTGAATGTGTGACATTTTGCAAGGTATGCACCTTTTGACATTCTGCATTCTAATTTTCTTTATGAGCTGTGGAATACAACTGTGTTCATCTGATATTTAAGGAACAATGGTTGTTTGAGTGGAAGAGGCAACTTCACAACTATGTAAAGGCCCCATGGTTATCTCAAATGGGTCGGCATTATCATATGATATTCATTTTACTTCCCAAACAATTCAAGGAGGGTCATTTGGTTTTGTTACACTTTGATAAATGTTAAGAGCAAAGGTAAAGCTCTCTTAGCAAACTCAGCTGTCAGTAGAAATTAAAAGTACATTTATAGGATTTGGTGAGTAAAAAAGAACACAATCCTAACTGATAAAGATGCCTGGGAGCCCATGAGCTGGCAGAAGACCCACTGAAACAGTGATGAAACTACACTCCTTCTATCTTGACAATGTTAAGAATAATTTAGGGATACCTCTCATCACCTGAGGAAAGGAAGACACACTGCCCTCTACCCACCCTACCTCCTACCACTCATGCTGCCCAATTTCAGAGGAAAAGGAGGGGTAACATGATTGTAAGGTTGCTTTGAATTGTTGCTTGATCACTGTCACCTTGAGGCTGTTGTGGGTTTTTTTTTTATCCTACAAAGACCAATATCCTAAGCCAGTGATGGCGGACCTTGGCACTCCAGCTGTTCTTGGACTTCAATTCCCAGAAGACCTGAACAGCAGGAGTACTGACTTAGGCTTCTGGGAATTGAAGTTCAAGAACACCTGGAGCGCCAAGGTTCACCATCATGGCCCTAAGCATTGCTACTTTATCAATGGGTTGCACCCTGAAGGATTATTTACCTTTGCAATTTGTTAGTATTTAAAACCACCTGGGCATCAATGCTGTAATAATGCAACATAAAAGCAGCTTGACTATTTTACGAACATTTATTCCACTGGTCAACACAATTTTTCTGGCATGAGGGCTCGGAAAGGTGGTGAGGCAGGGCCTTTCCAAGCCCTAGCAGTTTGAAAGCAAGAGACTATAATTAGGGCCCGCCCTTGCTGCCTTTCCGAGCCCCAGTGCCGCTCTCCGGTGGGGAAGAAGGGGGTGGGGACAGTTGCAGCCGGCTCAGGGAGGAGTCTCAGAGTCTCTGGCACACACACACACGTACTCACTGCTGTGCACCCCGAAACATCACCAAATGCACTCGGCTTCCTTTCACGGGGCAATGGCGCAGGCCTCCAGTTAAATTGAGGCATGTGACTACCTTTGTCATTAAACAGTGCTGATTTGGGTCAGAATCATGATTCAAACCATATGGCCCACCCCTTCATTAAAAAAATTCAGGGGGAAAAATAGAAAAAATAAAAAATATATTATTTGCTCCCCAGGGGTTCCCGAGGGAAGGGTGCACTGGTATGACTCCCTATGTTCCAGTGATCCAGCCTATGCCTGGCTAGGACTGAGTTTTAATCACTGGTTTGGCACAATATTAGTCTAAGGTTGGCATCTAGTTCTTCATGTTGACCCCAGAGAGCTGGTAATATTGGGCTGCTGCAGGCTTGTGAGTCCCCCTAGTTTGTCCTGGCTGTCATAAGACTGCCATAGTCATTCTGCTGCTTCTTCCATCAGTGACTGGGTCTGGGTGAAGATGGGGTTTCTAGCAGGGCAGCTCCTGTATCGGAGATTTGAGGGATCATTATTTTGCAACTTTAACAACATGGATTTGGAAGAAATCTCTACTATGTACAGTTTTATTTTTTTACTGGCTGGCAAATACTACTACATACAGTATCTTATAAAATATACTTTGATTTTTATTCCTGCATTGAGCAGGTGGTTGGACTCAATGACCTTACAGGTCCTTTCCAACTCCCTTATTCTATGATAGAATCATTATTCTATTATTATGTGATCAACAACATTTGTTAAATGTGCTATGGAGAGACAGATTTCACTGTTTATTTCATAGATTTTATATGTTAATTTTATTGTCTGGTCTTTATATGAGAATACTCATTTTTATATCTTTTCTATCTATATTTTATTTAGATGTTAGTGATCAGTAGCTCATTTCTGAAAGTGGTTTTAATTTGTATATATAACCATATATATAAGATCTGATTGGCTATTGAGCAGCAAAAAAAATGAAATTGTGGCTAGTAATGTTTACTTTTTTGTTGTCAGCCTCAGTCTAGTACTGAGCTATCCTAGGGCAATACCACCTGTATGCTAAAAGGACCCTCACCAGCAATAAATCAATGAATTTTTAGTATGTGAACTGATTCATTTGGACCCAGGTATTATCCATAATTAGGCCTAACCTCTGTTTCGCATCATCCACCATATACTTTAAAAGTTGTCCCCTAACTATTGTTTGTTCCAATCCTCTATCAGGACAGGATGGCTCAGATATTGTTCCCATTCAAATTTTCAAGGCATCTGTATTATATTTAGTGTCTTCTATTAACATAGCAGTTGTGGTGGCTCAGTAGTTAAGAAGCTTACCTTGTTAGCTGGAAGACTGGCAAGTCGGCAGTTCAAGACCCGGGTACTGCATGATGGATTGAGTCCCTATTTCTGTTCCAGCTCTTGGGGATATGAAAGGAGTCTCATTTGAGCATCCCCTGAGTGGAGTTTCTTCTGCAAAAATCCTTTCAACCCAGAATTTCTGACATGAAATTATTATTATATCTATTAGTATTTTATTAGTAATAATATTATTATCAATAATAGTAATACTAGTAGTAGAAATTAGTATTTTTGAGTAATATTTACACCCAATAATTGTTGCCTTGCCATTCACCCAAATGAACAGGCCATAATGGAAAATTCAGATTAAACATGATCCACTGGAGAAGAAAGTGGAAACCCATTCCAGTGTCCTTGTCAAGAAAACCGCATTGACAGTATCAACAGGCTAAAAGATATGGTGTCATAACATGAGCTCATTAGGTTGGAAAATGTCCAATGTGCTACTGGAGAAGAGAGGAGGGCAAGTAGCCCCAGAAAGTGTGAAGTGGCTGGGCCAAAGATAAAAAGAACACTCATCTGTGGATATTTTTGTTGGTGAAAGGAAAGTCTGGTGTGGTAAAGAAGAATATAGCATAGGAACCTGGAATGTAATATCTATGAATCAAGGCAAGCTGGACATGATAGAAATACTGAACATTGACATCTAGGGAATCAGTTAATGGTAATGGGTGAAATTAATTCAGGGGCCCATTATATTTGCTACTGTGGGCAAGAATTCCTTAGATCAGGGGTGGCCAACCTTGGTGCTCCAGGTGTTCTTGGACTTCAACTACCAGAAGCCTAAGTCAGCACACCTGCTGATCAGGGTTCTGGGAATTGAAGTTCAAGAATATCTGCAGCACCAAGGTTGGCTATCCAAAGGAGTGGCCCTAATAGTCAATAAAAGAGTAAGGAAAGCAGCAATGGAATACAATCTCTAAAATGACAGAATTATCTCAGTCCAAATCCAAGACAAACCATTCAACATCCAAGTAATCCAAGTCTATTCCCCAACCACTGATGCAGAAGAGACCAAAATTAACTGGTTCTATGAAGATATAAAACACCTTTTAGGACTGGCACCAAAATAAGATGTCCTTATCATCATAGGGGACTGGAATGCCAAAGGAGGAAGCTAATGCTAACTGGAATAACAGGCAAGATTGGCCTTGGAGTACAAAATGAAGGAGGACAAAGGCAAATAGAGTTTTGTCAAGAGAATGCACTGGTCATAGCAAACACTCTCTTCCAACAACCTAAAAGGTGACTCTACACATGGACATCAGCAGGTGGCTAACACCAAAAGCAAATTGATTGTGTACTTTATAGTAAAAGATGGAAAAACTATACAGTCAGTAAAAAACTGACTGTGGTTCAGATTATGAGCTACTGGTTGCCAAATTTGGGGTTAGAATGAAGAAAGTAGGGAAAACCATTAGGCCATGAATATACAGTGGAGGTAAAAATAGATTTAAGGGATTCAGCTTGATAGACATTGATAGACAGAGACCAGTGACATTGTACAAGAGGAAGCAATTAGAAGCATCTCAAAGATAAAGAAACGATAGAAAGTGAAGTGGTTGTCTGATGAGGCTTTACAATTAGATGAGGAAAGAAAGAAAACAAAAGGCAAAGGTGAAAAAGAAAGATTCACCAACTGAACACAATTTCCAATAAAGAGTAAGGAGAGATAAGGAGGCTTTCTTAAATAAACAATGGAAAGTAATAGAGAAAAACAACAGAAGGAGAAGAACTACAGATCTCTTTTTAAAATGGGAGGAATCAAGGGAACATTTCAAGCAACAAAAACAGTGGGGATCTAAAAGAAGCAGATTAGGAAAAGGTGGCAAGAAAAAGGTGGCAAGAATACACAAAAATATACTTGAAAGACCTTAATGCCCCTGACAACAATGATGGAGAGATCACTGATCTCAACCTGGATATCCTACAGTATGAAGTCAAGTGGGTCCTAGGAAATATTACTAGCAACAAAGCTAATGGAGATGATGGTATTCTAAATGAGCTATTTAAAGCCCTAAACGATGATGGCATTAATGTGTTGCACTCAGGGGCGTAGCTACCGCCGTATCAGCCGTATCAATTATACGAGGCCCCCGGGTCACGGGCCCCCCCAACGTGCGTAAGCAAAACAAATGCAGAGCGGGAGGGAGGCGACGGCCAGGGAGCCTTGGGAGAGGGCACCGGAAGCGGGCTGGGGGCGGGTGCCTTTCTGGGAGGCCTTGGGCTGCCCCCTCCCACCTGCCCAGGACAAAGAAGGGAGGGCAGGGCTCTCCTTTCTCCGCTGCTTCTGTCGCCTCCACTCACGCGAGAGAGCGGGGGTGCACGCGCGGCCCCTGATGAACCAGGGACACTCGGACCGCCGGACGCTCTGGGACCTTCACTGGGGAGGGGGCGGCACGGGGAGAGGCCGCCGAGCGCTGGCGACGCCTCCGGCGGGACCGCAGCAACAGCAGCGGAGGGCACTCTGGCCCGGGAAGAGGCTGGGAGGGCTTTGATGGTCTCTCCCACTTCCCCGGCCGTGGACCCGCCCTGCCAATGGTGGCAAAGGCCACGGGCAGCAGCCAGCAGCGCGGGTTGCAGCGGTTCCCACCTCTCCTGTTTCTGCCGAAGCCAACGTCATTGTGGGAAGGCCTGAGAAGGGACGGTCTCCTTTGGTGCCCCCCCAACCCCCAATTCCTCCTGCCCGTTACCCGCAAAAGGGTGGCGCTGCTCTTCAGCGCCTGCCTGCCCGCCCTGGACAGGTTTTCTAACGGGAAGCAAAGAGATAACGCAAAGGGGAGGAAAGTTGGACCAAAGGTGGGAGGAGGGCCACGGGGCCCCCAACGTGCGTAAGCAAAACAAATGTTGTTGTTGTTCAGTCGCACAGTCGATTCCGACCCTCTGCGACCCCATGGACCACTGTCCTCCAGGCATTCCTGTCCTCCACCATCCCCCTCAACTCACTCAGCTCTGTGCCCATTATCTCCACAATACCATCTAGCCATCCCATCTTGGGCCGGCCCCTTCTTCTTTTGCCCTCTACCCTTCCAAGCATCAAGGCTTTCTCAAGTGAATCCTCTCTTCTCATTTGATGTCCAAAGTACTTTAGCTTCATCTTTATTATTTGACCTTCTAAGGAGCAGTCAGGCTTGATTTCTTCTAAGATTGACCCATTTGTTCTCCTCGCTGTCCAGGGTACTCTCAAAACTCTCCTCCAACACCACATCTCAAAGGCGTCTATTTTTCTGCGCTCCGCTTTCCTAATGGTCCAGCTCTCACAACCATACATTGCAACAGGGAATACCATTGCCCTGACTATGCGAATCTTTGTTTGCAATTTTATATCTCTACTTTTCACTATGTTCCCCAGGTTTCTCATCGCTTGCCTCCCGAGAATCAGTCGCCTTTTTATTTCATGGCTGCAATCCCCATCTGCAGTGAGCTTTGATCCTAGGAAAGTAAAATCTGTAACTGCCTCTACTTCTTCCCCATCTATTTTCCAGGGACTGATAGGGCCTATTGCCATGATCTTGGTTTTCTTGATATTTAGTCTCAAGCCAGCTTTGTAAAGCGTGCGTTCAAAAGTTGGCAACACCCTACATCGGTTATCGCAGGCTGAGGGATTTCCCCGTTTAAGTAATTTTATGCATTTTTTTTCTTTTGTGAGAAATCTTTACCCTTCCTAAGGGCCCCCAAACAAATTTTTATACGGGGCCCCGCCAAGGCACGCTACGCTTCTGGTTGCACTCAGTATGCCAGCAAATCTGGAAAATACAACAGTGGCCACAGGGTTAAAAAAAAAAGGTCAGTTCATGTTCCAACTCCACAGATGGTAAAAAAAACAAACCCCAAGATAATGGTATCCAGCCCCATCACTACCTGGCAAGTGGAACGGGAAGAAATGGAAGCAGTGACAGACGTTATCTTATTTTTATATAAAATCACTACAGACAGTAACTGCAGCCATGAAATAAAAAAGATGCTTATTCTTTTGGGGTGCAAGCTATGGTAAACCTAGAGGGCATAATAAAAGGTAGAGACATCACCCTGCTAACAAAAGTCTGCATAGTTAAAGCAATGGTATTTCTCAATAGTAATGTGTGGTTGTGAGAGCTGAACCATAAGGAAGGTTGAACGCAAAAGAATAGATGCCTTCCAGCTGTGGTACTGGAGCTGTGGTACTGGAGAAGACTTTTGAGAGTCTTCAAGGACTGCAAGGAGATCAGAGCAGTTAATCCTAAAGGAAATCAAGCCTGACTACTCCTTGGAAGGACAGATAGTGAAGCTACGAAATACTTTGGCCATCAAATGAGAAGAGAGGGGTCACTGGAGAGAGCCCTGATGCTAGGAAAGATCAAAAGCAAAAGAAGAAGGTGGTGGAAAAGGTTGCAATTGTTAGACATTATGGTTGATGTGGTGTGCATGGATCTGGATAGACTCCAGAGGATGGAAGATGACAGAGGACCTGGAGTGCTGTGGTGGATAGGGTTCCAGAATCAGATCTGACTGTGCAACTAAACACTAATTAGTATTTTATATATTGCTTAGACTTTGCTTATATGAATGAAAGCATATACTCCGACGAAGGGTTCCAAAGCTGTGAGATTTCAAGTAACTTGTTTTTTAATTGTCATGAAACAACATATTTTCTAACGTTCTCAAAGCTTGAGGTTGTAGTTTAACTAGGCCTAAAAAATCCTTTCTTCTCTCTGTCTCATAAGACTACATGTCATGAGACAGCTTGTTTCCATTTCAGCATAACCTTTATCTCCTGTTATGACTATAGGTCTCTACACGTGTGTAAACATGTTCCCATGTTTTGGGAACTTGCTGTTTCACTAAAAGCTCTTTCTGATTGGTTAAAAGGTACCCCACCTGACTGGAGAATCCCCATCTTGGGAGAGCGGAGTTCACTTTTGGATGTCTATGGGTTAACATCATGGCCTGTGGAACTATGCCTTTTTACTTCTTCAAAATGATTACCTAGAGTGTTTTGGACTGTCTTTGGACTGACTAATGGTACTGTGCTTACTTATGCTTTTCTGGATTATCCTTTATGAAACCTACAACAATAAATCAACTGTTTCTGCCTGAAGATAGTCTTTTTCATCAACAAAGAACTGCACACACACAAGGCCTAGCTACCAGACCTCCCTTGTTTGCTCCATTGCCTGAGCATAGTAAGAGTTCTTTTAATGCAGGCCGGTTCTCCCAGAAGGCTGATAAGGGCTGTCGGTTCCCATAATGAGACAGGGGTCTCAGGAACTGAAAGGGAGGGGCCCTTAACTGGGATGACCAGATTCTGACATTGTCATATTAATGAGATGTACAATTTGATGCTAAAGTTGACTCAGAAAGCCTAACTCTGATTTGCTGATCACTGAACCTGTGGCTCCAGGGGAGGGGCGGAAACAGAGGAAGCCTGGGGAGGGACCCAGGACTGGGCTTGCCAGTGATGCCACAATGCAGGCTACACATTGAGGCGGCAGGCAGGGCACAAGACCTCTCGTCATGTGTCCTAGCTCCTGCCAACCTAGGAGTTTGAAAGCAAGAAATTGCAAGTAGATAACACACACACACACACACACACACACACACACACACACACACACACACACACACACACACACACACACACACACACACACACACACACACACACACACACACACACACACACACACACACACACACACACACACACACACACACACACCTACAACCGTGGCTATGGCCCTGCTACGATTTATGAAAATGTCTCAAAGTGTGCAAGGTCATCTTTGTTCCCAGTCTACATCTTAGGTGTCTTTATCTTCATGGTAGAAGGGAGGATATATAGTTGTTGGTGGGTAGGGAAATTCCAGGGGCATCAATTTTTAATGTTCCTTTTCCAAATATGTTTGTTGATTATATTCATCATATACTTTTAAACTTTATTTAGTTTAACTCTATATAGTTTCATACTCTATTTTAAAACGCCTGTATTTTATGTGTAATTGTCCCACAGTTAAGTATTAAAGAACTACTTCTACTGAGAGCATTGGTGACTTCCCCAGTTCTATCAAAACTGTTAACAATAAACAGAAAATTATGAAATCCTTTTGATCGTTAAAATATTGTACATAATAATTGCTCTTCCACATTCACATTCATACACATCATGTGCATTATACTCATACAGGCTCAATTTCCCACATTATACAAACAAACCAGTGCAAATTTTAATCTTGCCATTTGACTTTGTAACAGAGTTCAGCTAACCACAGTATCATTGCTTCAACAACAACCACCGTTTCTATCCATTTTGTACTGTCAGAGGCACATCAAGCAGCCTCAGAGTGTAATCACATCAGAATCGATTTTCATGGCTGAGAGGAAAATAATGGAAATTTCTCTAATGTAGAAAATGTATGTGTTCCTTTTGGTTAACCAAAATAGACTATATATCAGGCCTGTCAAAATTAAGTTTTCTTCATTCAACACCCTAAGCCAGGCTTGTATACAAATTACAAAAAAAAAAGACTTTCTTCAGACTTGTTTAGTACAATGCTCCTTGAGAATGGTTCAACATGACTCTGGAAATGGACAATGTTTCTGTGAGACAAATGTCTATGTTCATTTTTCTATGTGATATCAAAGTCAAACTATACATTCAAGGAAACACAAGATGGTTGTCTTTCAGTTCTCCCATCTGTAACATCTGGTACAATTTACTACAAGTAAGTATAATTAAAATCTTAAATAAGCTAGTTATAGTTATTTCTCTTCCCTGGTGTCAAAGATAACTAAATTACATTAAGTAACTAATGGTTCAAGTGCCAGCTTGTGCTGTGCCTTCTGTTCATGCCTTGTGCTATGTGGTTGGTTTTCAGTCATGGCAAGCTACCTTTTGTTTGAAGGAAGGAAGGAAGGAAAGGAAAGGAAAGGAAAGGAAAGGAAAGGAAAGGAAAGGAAAGGAAAGGAAAGGAAGGAAGATTTGCCTTTTAAAAAAATACAGTCCGATTAAGATTTTCATAATGCAAAAATATTTTTTCATCTTAAACAGGATTCTGTGATAGATATTACTAAAAATTAAGCTTTATCAAGAAACATTGTTTATACAGTACTGTATTTAGTTTTACTTTAAAATGATTTTTATTAAGTTTCCAACCTTAATCCAATTGAAAAGCTTTGCTGGCATTAAATCCATCAGGTTACATTTCAGCTTCTCTCTCTTTCCTCATACAGATCAAAGCATTACACAATTTAAAGTTATGGAATACAGTAATACCTCACGTAACAAGCATAATGTGTTCCATGGGGTTGCTCTTTAAGTGAGTTGCTCTTTAAGCACAACACATTTACCCATAGGAATGCATTGAAATCCAAAATTCCATTCGGGACTGCAGAAAAAAAAGCCCATTTAACCCCTCCAACTCCATTTAAATTGCTTCCCAGGGTGGGATCAGGTTTTGCGGAGCCCGATCGGCCTTTTTTTTAAAAAATTCCCACTGCCTCCCAGTGCACCCAGGACTTTGTTTCGACTGTCATTGGGACCGTCATTGTCAGGGGCAACAGCGGGAGACTGCGCTTGCATGTTGCTCTGGTTGGTGCTACCTCCTGGAATGCAAGGTCTCCTCTGCCTTTATCTGCCAGCTCAGGCAAGAGTGCCAGAATCACTCATTAAGCAATTTTTTGCTCGTCCAGCGAGGGTTGCCTTTTGGGGAAAAAATCCTGCTCATTAAGCGATTTACTTGCTAAGCAAGACATCATTATGCAAGGTATTACTGTATATGAAATATAGGTAAAACTCAAAACAAATTAAAATGTTATCATAATTAGACTGTTTTAGACAAGAAGATTTTGAAATGTGGATCTACAGACGGCTGCTAAGGATATCATGGGTTGACAGTGTTACTAATATAGAAATGTTGCACTGGATGGATAAAGAACAAGAACTCTTTAAGACCATTAAGCAAAGGAAGCTCCAATACCTTAGCCATATCATGAGGAACAACATAAAGTATAGACTACTCCAACTCACTCTACAAGGAAATATCCCTAGGAAGAGAGGCCCTGGACGTAGACGGACTTCATGGCTGAAGAATCTGAGAGAGTGTGACATGTCCTTGGAAAAACTGTTTCGAGGAGTTAAGAACAGGATGAATATCATCACGATGGTAGCCAATATCCAGAATGGATACGTCACCTGAAGAAGAAGAAGAAGATGAAGAAGACACAAAGTGGGAGACTTGAATTCATTCATTCATTCATTCATTTCGATTTATATGCCGCCCTACTTGGTGAAAACCAACTCAGGGCGGCTCACAACATACAATAAAATACTGTACAATGTAACAGTTCAATAATACAATATCACAGTATAAAATATAGTACAATAAAATAAATATAAACACAATATAATAGTGTTACATTAGCCATTAATGGGTTACACAGAAAATGCCCCCTTTCAGATTGTGGTATTTTTGTCGGCAATGACATCCTTGTCTTTCTCATGCTAGGAACTACAGAAAAAAGCCACCTTTAGGTCAGGTGAAAGGAACTATGGAATGAATCCCTTGTTGCCCAATTGAATTCACCCAAAGGTAGCTTCATTTTGGTGGTTTACATGATGACCTAGGCACGTAAGAAGAAAATCGGCCATTAATTATTATTGTACATGTAGTGGGGAATAGATTGCATGCACATAAATGTTTTATTGATTGAATTAATCTATATATGCAGAAAAATTGTTTTGTATCCAAGTAGCCCAATTTTCCTTGATTATTCATTCATATTCCTACTTTGCTTTGAAATCTATTAAATGACTTCCAAATGGTCTGGCTAAAATCTTGTCCTGGTGGGAAACAATTTTTAGTGTACATCCATTTTGCAAGGTGTGTTGTTTTTGCTCTCAAGATTAACCTACCTTTTCAGGTTCATTATTTACATCTTAAGTAGTGTACAGAAAGGTCTCCCTCAATTTTAGCTGTCGTTTAGGGTTTGGTGTCCTTGAAATGTGCTATATTCAGTGATGGGATGTAACAGGTTCTCACCAGTTCTCCAGAACCGGTAGTAACTTTTCCCAGTGTCACGGAGAACCGGTAGCAGCTTTTTTTTTTTTTTTTGGGGGGGGGGGACCACCTTCGGGGCTTACCTTTTCACTTGGTGTGCATGCATGCATGCCTACAGTGCTTGGTGTGTATGCACAGCCTCCTTGCTGTCCTCCTTGCTGTCCTTGTGTTATGGGTGGGTGGATGGGTTGAGGGTTGTGTGTGTGTGTGTGCTTATTTTATTTTATTATTTTATTATTTTTTTCCCTTTGGCTCTACCCATCTTATGACATCATGACGTTAGCTCCACCCACACTGTGATGACATCACGGTGGGGTAGTAAAATTTTTGACATCCCACCACTGGCTTATATTACTTTATTATTTGCTAGAATTTCTCAACATATGTCAAGAGGAGCAATGACAATTAAATAATATACTTTTGGTGTGGAGGTTAGCCAGTAATAATTCTGCATGATTACTTAAGAGCTGCATCCACTTGTTTGGCATGTTCTGATTTATACCAATACGGTAGTAGCATATTCTGTTGTGGAGTAATACAGGGACAAAAATGTTCTTATTATTTTACCCAACCAGTCTCCTATGTATGTATGTATGTATGTATGTATGTATGTATGTATGTATGTATGTATGTATGTATGTATGCATGTATGTATGTATGTATGTATGCATGTATGTATCAGTGATGGGATGTAACAGGTTCTCACCAGTTCTCCAGAACCGGTAGTAACTTTTCCCAGTGTCCCAGAGACTTTTGTGTCCCAGCAGCTTTTGGGGGGAACCACCTTCGGGGCTCACCTTTTCACTGGTTCCCCCACTGCGCATGTGTGCCAAGCACTTGGTGTGCATGCACGCCTACAGTGCTTGGTGCATATGCACGGCCTCCTTGCTGTCCTCTCAAGTGGGGAAGAGGAAGAGAAGCTGCTAGCCTGAAGCTCCCTATAGCCTGCTCCCCAGGGTAAGTGAGTCACCTTTGCATGTGGTGTGTCTGTGTGTATTTTAATGTGTATTTAATACCTTTACCTATATTGACGTACTACCACAGTTCCTAAAAAGGCCTGGCGGCCTGTCTTGGGGTTTTTAAGCAAAGTCTTGGAGTTACCTCATCAATAAGCTACACCTGTGCTGTTCCAATTGGAGAACCCTTAAGGACGTACAGCTGTTTTACATTTACATTAAGGCATATTATCCTAGAGATACTGGTACGATGACCATATCCATCTTGCAACATGGTGCTGCTCAGGCACTTATATTAACAGGTAAGTGATGGGTTTGTGTTTGGGGTGGGTAGGTGGGTGGGTGTATATTAATGTAATTTTTATTTTTTAATTTAATTTATTTACGGGTTTGTCTTGTGGGTGGGTGGGTGGATTGAGGGGTGTGTGTGTGCTTATTTTTATTTTATTTTTTTCTTTGGCCCCGCCCACATCATGACATCATGATGTTAACTCCGCCCACACTGTGATGACATCATGGTGGGGTAGTAAAAATTTTGACATCCCACCACTGGTATGTATGTAGGTAGGTAGGTAGGTAGGTAGGCAAGCAGGTATGTATGTATGTATGTATGTATTTATTTATTTATTTATTTATTTCCCACCCATCTGGGTTATTTTCTCACTCTGACCACCATACAGCATATTAACATATTTTTGGCACCAACTTTCTATTTGGTGCCCACACTGGTTTTTTTTTTTTTTTAAAGTCAGTGTATAATCCAGAGTAATGCTTAAATACTTTTGGGTAGGAAAATGTTTCAAAAGTTTGCTTTTCCAGCTAACTTTGCACCTCCCTATTTCCCTATTCTTTCTGACTTTTTTATTGTGTCAGAAGCACACAAAGGTGCTTTCTGGGTGGAAATGATTTTTGCAGGAGAAACTCCACTCAGGGGATGCCCAAATGAGGCTCCTTTCATGTCCCCAAGATTTTTTCCCACCAAAGTGGTCCCTATTTATCTACTTGCAATGTCCTGCTTTCACACTGCTAGGTTGGCAGGAGCTGGTACAAAGACGGAAGCTCATTCTGTCCTGCATGACTCAGGAATCGAACTGCCAACTTGCCAACCTTCCAGCTAACAAGGTGGGATTCTTAACCACTAAGCCACCACACATCATAAATCTCTTGGAATCTGGGAATGATTTTATTTTTATTTATTAATTTATGGTCATATTTATATGCTGCTCTCCTCACAAATGACTCAGGGTGGCGAACGTGGCGTTAAAACAACAATTAAAACAGTTGATAGTTGATCATTTCTTTAAATGTTTCAAAGTAATTGTGCCAGGACACTTTCATGTGGTAGACTGTTCTTTTAATTTTTCCAGTAACTGTCTCTCTCTTGACATTCAACAAAGAACTGTTGATTTTTGAAGTAGAATGGCAACCATTTCTGTTAGTGCAAGATCTTTAAGTAAGGACATAGAGCTTTTTAAGCAGCAGTTGATGGTAATGGTATCATATACTGCTCCAGGTATCCTTTGTGTTTCAAAACAATCTTCTATATGCTGAGTTAGATATAAGATACATCCTGCCAGGTGTAAAGAATGCCTCTTCTGGAATTTGAAGGGGCTATAAAATTTAATATTGTTTGTTCAAACACGTTGTATAAGTGGCATATAAAGGAGATTAGTCTGTAGCTTTTGGGATCTGATGATTCTTTTGCCTGGTTTCAGTATTATAGCAATTACATTCACTTTGTGCCATATTTTTGGTATTTGTTTGCTTGTCCTATGATTAACAAAGTGTTGAAGGAGCCACTTCTTTGAGTTTTGCTAAAATGTTTATCATTTAATTCCAATATTTTGTCATTCTTACATCTTCTTATGGCTGCTTCTGTTTTCCAGTGAAAAACACCAGCCTGCCCCACAGTTAGCTTTATATTCTGTAGTCAGCAGTTTTTGCTTCAATTTTATCTATGTCAAATTTGTTTTTGTGTGGAAAGAAATTATTGATCACTGATGTTCTCTCTTCTTGAATCTTTTGTACTTTGTGTCCCTATAGCTTCAACAGTAATAACAAATATGGTCTTCATTAGATGACTAGGACATCAGTTTTTGGCTTTTAAAGGGCACTCCTCGCAGGTTCTGTCTTCCGCTACCATTTGGCATCACTAGAAGCACACCTTTGTCGTATGAAAGTTATTCACATATTCAACTGCATGATTCTAAGTGAGAGTGCTAAAGTGGTTGCAATACAAAGTTTCGTGAACAAACTGTTAAGTCCTATGTCACATATTGGTTTAGTATTTGATTGTCAAATAAAGCAGTCTTACAGTGCAGGGACATTACATCCTACACTCTCTAGAATCCCACTGGTGGATGAAAGAGGAAAAATCCAGAAAATCATTAAAGAAAATCTTGCCTTCTATTTTATAATGGAAATGAGTGGGGGTGGGGAGAAAGTTTTTTTTAAACAAAGTTGTATTTCTGAAAATGTTAAGCACAGTTATAATGTTCCATAAGCAAAGATCAGACACCACGGAAAGGCTCTATAATTACTGCTGGGAAAACATTGCAACTCTAGCCATTTTTACTGTTATTATTCGCAATGCTATTAGGAGCTGGATTATTACAAAATCGTGGCTGGCACAGATGGTTGCTCTGCTTTGAGGTCTGCTTTAGCCGTGTTTTTTATCTGCATTTCTCTCTAGATTTTATAGGGTTTGGCATGATTTCGGCTTTCCTTTATTTGCTTGTTAATTGTTTTCCTTTTTTTTAAAAAAAGTTGTTACTTAATTAGTAGGAAAGGAATATGCTTATGTTTATAGCATGCTTCATTCTGACTCCCCTCCCCACCCCCAAGTCTTTCAGTAAATAGATTCAGTGATGCAATTGTACCTTCTGTTGTTTGGAACTGAGTCAGGGTAGCTGTTTCTATGACTGTGGCAGCTGGAATATTGGCACGGTTTAGAACTGCCAGGCCAGCATTACCATTAGGCAGGGTGAGATGGACCTTCTCAGATGGCGGGCTTTGGGGTGTCATTAAGGAGCAGCAAACAGTTGATTATTGAGTTTATTGCTATATTTTTAACAGAATAGTGCCATTTTCATGTTCTGCCTCAGGCACTACAATATCATGGATTGTCTCTGTTGTGACTGAATGTTATCTGAAGTGAAAGTTCAAGGCAAGTTTGGCATTCCTGCTGGGACAAAAGCATTTGAGGGCTTTCAAGAGGGGAAAGAGTTTTCATCCATCTAGCAAAAAAGCTCCTGGTGTCAAAGGATGTACCCTATGCCTCATAGAAAACAAACATGTAGTTTGTTAGTCAAGCTGTACTCTTGGTTTTATTTGCTTCCCACCAGAAGTGGATTAGGATCTCTCTGAAAATCCAAATATAGCAAAGCAAAAAGCAATCACACTTATATACTGCCCCATAGCACTTAGTGTACTCTCTGTGGTTCACAAGTTAATTAGTGTTTTGCCCCCAACATGCAGGATACTCAGTTTACTGACCTCAGAAGGACAGAAGGCCAAGTCAACCTTGAACCAGGGTCCTAGATTTTGGGGGAGGGGGGTTTTCAGGAGGGGACTTTTTTCCCCAGGAGGGGCAACAATGTCACACTCACATATATAATATTGGCATCATGGGGTGGGTTGGAGGGGGGCTGTTAGCTCTGGAGGGTTTTTGCCCCCCTGGCTATGGCCTTGCCTTCAGTCCTGGTCAGGACTGAACTCACAAACTTTTGGTTGCAGGACAGCAGTGTACAGAGCTCCTGTGTACAGAGTATATGAAGGCGTACATTCATCCCACTCCCCTTGTGCTTTTGTGAGTCACATGCAGTTCCTGCCCCATAATTCTGTCTAGACGGTTCCTGATGAATTATGGAACTTGAATTCTAAAAATCTCATGCCAGTTAAGATCTCAGAGAAGTGCAATCCTTAAATTCCACCAGTGGGAGAAATAAAATAAGCAATTACCGAAGGAAAGATCTTCTTCGTACTGGTGCTCTAATTTTGGGGTCATCTCTGGGGCAAATATAATCAGTCTGCTGAATTTGGTTTCTTTTTGGTGTCACATGAAAAGGATCCTTTCTCCACACACATTTTATAATTTAATTTGATGGTTATAACCTTACTGGCAATTCAAGCATGTGTAAGTCAATTCACATGAGTCACAGCAGTGAATTATGAATTACTACTGACAATCATGATCCTGGTTGCATGCTCATCACACAATTGGAAACATGAAACACATCTTCTTAATTAGCAGCAATTTGCTGTCTTGACTTACACGATTTGACTTAACAAACAAACATGGGATTCTGGTTTGTGCTATTTTTGATTGATTTGTTTTTGTCTTTGTTGGCTGAATGAGTCTTCAGTCTCAAAATATATTCAAAGTCTCTCTGAGACCAGCCAAATAACAAAAATTTGCCTTCTTTCTGATAGGAAAATATTTTGTGTATGTGTGTTTTCTCGTGTAATACTTTTTACATTATTTTTGTGGCTTCTGTGCTAAAACAATCGAAATGATTGATTGATTTAATATGTTAGGACAACTCAGGCCATATTTTACAGCCACCATTGTCAGTATCATTATTTTCATTTTCACCATCATTGTATCATCTGGTGGTGGAGTGAGAGAGGCAAGTTTACAAAGAGATAAATGTGAGCAATTGCCAATATCTGAGAATTGAAGGAAGGACTTCACAAGCCCTACTGAGGTGTTCTGTAAAAGAATTAACCTTATCCTGTGAGCAGACTAGTTCACATCCTCCCAGCCCCCAGTCTTGGATTTGTAGACAGGGAGCTGAATTTGAAGAAGAAAGCAACATTTATGTGTAAAGAATCTCCACAGATTGAAAATCACCAGTCTGCCCAAACTGAACCTACTCTTGTCTTCAGATATAGCTTTCCACAAATGAGAGCTATCATGGAAGTGAATGGAACTGACCTGTTCCCTCAGCTTGTTGCTGAATATTAGACTCCTTTATGAACACTTCTGATGATACAGTTGACATTTCTGTCAGTTTTCTGGTCATTCACTAATATTTAGGGGTAATCCGAGCTAAAGACACAATCACTTCTATACATTTTCTTCAATGCAACGTGTGGCTGAATTAAGGGTGATGAAACAACAGTGAAGAAGGTTAGAGAGCAGATGGAGGAAAGCGCCTATGGAGCTCAACCTAGTGGCTCTCAAGGAAATGTCCGGAACATATTGGAACAAATGTAAGGCTGCTAAAAGATGTCAGAATATCCTGCTAATTGAGTCATCTTCAAACCAACAGGCAGCCTTTTTCTGTATAGTCCATAGGTTTATTTCTTCTGGAAAAAAAATAATCTTTACTTCCTGGCATGGATACTTATAATAGATCAGCAGCCTGTTTTTAATCTTGTCTCTGTGTAGATACCACTAGATCTGGAGGAGATGTCCAGTGCACCATCTAGTCAGGTTAAATTGGATCTGTTTCAGTTGGTATAGCCAGAGAATATGGACAAAGCACTTGTATTACTGCAAAGCCACATCCTGCTCTTTAGATCCCTGCCCAATGGCTCCTAAAACCAATCAAACAATTTAGTAGGGAACGAGCTAGGTACATCATCAATTTATTCCTACAGGAGGGTTGTCTACCTTCTTGTCTAAAGGACACTATTATAAGGCCAAGTCCAAAGAAACCAAATGTTGCAATGGATGATTCTAACAACTACAGGCCAGTTGCTGATACTGTATTCCATTATTAGGCAAGTTGATCGAGAGGTTGGCAATGTTAGAGTGAATTGAGAGTTTTAGATCAACTGCAGTCAGGGCTAGCCCATGCCATGGAACGAAAACAGTACTTGTCACCTTGCAAGATGATCTCCTGAAGGAGGTAGACAGGAGAAGAGTAATCCTGAAGATCCTTTTGGATCTTTCTGAAGCCTTTGATTCTGCCAACCACAGTATGCCTCTGAGAAAGCTATACAGTTTAGAACTCGACAGTGCTGTCCTTTGATGGCTTCGTCTCTTCCATGAGGGCTAGTCTTAGATGATCCAGCTTGGGGAGGCAATGTTAAATGCTTAGAAGCTCTCTTATAGGGCCCCATAGGGATCTACCATTTCAAAAAAGTGTTTTAACATAAGTGTGAGGCTGCTAGGAGAAGTCATCTAGAGATTTGGAGGTTGTTGTCATCAGTAAACATTTGACACACAGCTGTATCTCTCTTTTTCTTCTTTTTCATCACAGGTCCTTGAGAACTATCTGTCTTCAATAATGGACTGGAGATGAGTTAATAAACTGAATAAATCCAGATAAAACAGACAATCCTATTGTTATAAGGATCATCAGAGTAGTTAGAAGGATAACCACCTGCCTAGATGAAGTTACACTCTCTCTGAAGGATCAGACTCACAACTTGGTTATACTCTTAGACCTAGCCCTCTCCATGGACCAAGAGTGTGTGTTTTTTAAATCAGCTTTGGTTGATTGCCCAGCTGCATCCCTCCCTGAATAAGAAATGCCTAACAACAATAAATCATGTTTTAGTTATCATCAGAATAGACTATTAGAATGATCTCCAATTAGAGCTGCCTTTGAAGTCAATATAGAAAGTTCAACAAGTCCAAAATGAAGCAGCCAGACTGATCACTGATACAAGCAGATATGAACATATACATCCTATCTTAGCACATCTTCATTGGCTCCCTCTTAGTTTCCATACACAATTAAAGTTACTAGTTATTACCTATGAAGCCTTAACAAAGGGGTGCCGAAACCTTTTGCCCCACAGGCCAGTCATGTGGTTGAGCAGGCTGATCACATGGTTCCTCCTGCTGGAAGCAGCAGTAAAATGCACCTGCACATGTACACAACACTGCCATAAATGCACCCGCTGCTGTCATAAACACATTATGAACATACATGGACACATTTGACTTTTGCTTCCAGTGGGAGGAACCACATGACTAGCCCCCTCAACCATGTGACCTGCCCATGGCACAAAAAAATTGAGCACCCCTGTGTTAAGGCTTCATAGGTAATAACTGTCATAAATGTGTTTATGACAGCTGCAGTGCATTTATGGCAGTGTTTTGCACATACATGGGCACATTTAACTTTTGCTTCCAGATTATTTGGCACTACAGACTGGATCTGACCCATGGGCCGCAGTTTGGGCACCCCTGCCTTAACAGTTTAGGACCTCAACACTTTGCTCCAGTGTCACAACTACTCATCACATCCACACTTCACAGCCAATGATGCTAAAAAAAAATGACACTTAAGGGAGCCATAAGAAAACAATGTTGTGGGCCTGTCTCTTTGGAACAAGCTTCCAACAGAGATTCACCAGGCACAGTCTCTATTAGTTTTTAAGAAACTTGTAAAAACAGAATCATTTAAAGCTGCTTTTTATTTATGTTTTATTGTGAGTCTCAAAGTCGTTTTTATTTGTTTAATTCAGTTTATAGATAGGTCTGTTAGTGGCAGGGGCTTATTTATTTGTTTGTGTCTATTCTATATTGTATTTGTATTTTATTTGGTTTAATTTATTTGTTGTGAACTGCCTAGAGAGTGCTTGTACTATTTTTGTTGTTGTTCAGTCATACAGTTGATTCCGATCCTTTGCAACTCCATGGACCATTGCCTGCCAGGCACCTCTGTCCTCCACCATCCTCCTCAACCCGGCCAGCTATGTGCCCATTGCATAAACAATACTGCCTAGCCATCTCATTTTCTGCTACCCCCTTCTTCTTTGGCCCTCAACCTTTCCCAGCACCAAGGCTTTCTCAAGTGAATCCTCTCTTCTCATTTAATGTCCAAAGTACTTTAGCTTAAGTTGAAACTAACTAACTAAGTAAGTAAATAAGTAAATAAGTAAATAAGTAAACAAGCTTCTTGAATTAAAAAAACACATGTGCACTAGTTCTCAATCAAATTAAAGATTATGAACTACACAATGCACAACCAAATTTCATTTAATTTCTGCCAAGCAGTTCATTTAAACTTTGCACCACTGCTATCAATGTTCCTCTGGGGTTTTCCAGATGATTTTGTGCCCGGTGCAGTCACATACTTCAGCTGATTGGCACTGACAGTCCCAGCTGATCTGTAGCTGTGATTTACCCTGGCAGCAGAGACACAGAAAGAACCTCTGTGAAGATTGTGGTGTTTTTGAACCACAATCAGGCATACTGTACATTGGTTATGGCAACCTTATGTTGCCAGCTAATCTTTCTCACACTAGGTCAGGCAAAAGGAACTGCAAAATGAACTCACCAAAAGGTGTCTTCATTTTGGCAGTTTCATGTATGGTCTAGAAGACACGGGGGGAGGGGGGGAGGAAGCAGCAGAGGCAGGCTCCAGCTGCTGGGGGAGACTGTAACTAGTTTTCCCACAGCATCTCTGCTACTGTCATCTCCCAACACCAATCAGCTGATCTGCAGCAGCTCCATGCTTCAAGCCAGCTGATCAGTGGGGATTTGCCACAGGAATCTGCAGAGGCAATGGAGATCCCATGGATGGACTGGGGAAGTGTCTCCTAGCAGCTGGAGCACATCTCCACTGTTCAGGCAATCTGCAGCCTCTAAGCAGCAAAAATTCGCTCCACTTGATCCAGGGAGACCAATGTTTATGTCCACCCCAGATTAGACACCATGTCACCTGAAATTGGAGTTTGCGGAATATACCTAAGAAAGAAAGAAAGGAAGGAAGGAAGGAAAGAAAAGAAAGAAAGAAAGAAAGGAAAGAAAGAAAGAAAGAAAGAAAGAAAGAAAGAAAGAAAGAAAGAAAGAAAACCTGACTGACTGACTGACTGATGTCCTTAAATAAGGCTGCAGATTCAGCAAACCTTGACATCTGAACAAGGATGCAGCATTGAGGAATGTCTTCAGTTTCCTAAATGTCTCAGAGGCCTGTGGGCAGCTATGACTGGCATTTCTGTTTGGGTAAAGATGGTCATGTTCCACACAAGCACTGAGCTGAATCTAGAGATGATATTTGGATATGAAAGGGAGGTGAAACTAGTCAGTTCATTCAATCAAATTAACTTAGGGGCTACAGTGGCTCAGTGGTTCAGAAGCTAGGCTTGTTAACTGGAAAGCTGGCAAGTCAGCAGTTCAAGACCCAGTTACTGCATGACAGATTGAGCACCTGTCTCTGTCCCACCTCTTGGGGACATGAAAGGAGCCTCATTTGGGCGTTCCCTGAGTGGAGTTACTTCTGCAAAAATCCTTTCAACCCAGAATAATTTCTGACACAAAATTATTATTATTAACTTAGCCCCTTGTCATAAGGTTCCCTTGTGGTGCAATACTTCTCCTGATTTTCGTGTTTTACCATATATCATTTTGGTGGAACTCTTGCAGCAAGAGAGGAAAAAACACTGTCATAGCGCATAATGAGAATGCAACCATTGCAATTTTAACAAGTCTCTTTATTGCCATTTTAAAGTATAAGATATAATATATTTTTTTCTGAACAAACCAAAGAAGTTATTATCCCAGATTTATATTTTATCAAATATTAGAGGAGAAACCCGAATACATAAGAAAATAGAATTGAAATGTTCACAGAACAATGTAAATGAAATTGTAGAAATTTATGTAGAAACAGTAAAATGTGCACTGGCTGCATCTCTAAAATAAAACAATGTTAGATGATGGTACAGAGTTATACGATCCATTTAAAAATGTTGAAAATGCAGAAGGAATATTTTGACAATTGCTGGAAATGTGACAGGAAGAGAATATCCCCACTCCATTACCATCTGTGGCCATGTAAGCAAGCAAGGGAGTGTGGTAGCTTAGTGGTTAAGATGCTGAACTTGATGACTGGAAGGTTGGCAGCTCAACAGTTTGAGACCAAGTGCTGCATGACAGAGTGAGCTTCCATCTCTGTCCCAGCTCCTGCCAACCTAGCAGTTTGAAAACAAGAAATTGCAAGTAGATAAATATGGACCACTCCAGTAGGAAAGTAAACAGCTTTCTGTGCACTCCCATGTCTAGTCATGCTGCCACATGTCCATGAAAACATCTGCAAATGCAAGCTGTGCTGGCTCTTTGACTATAAACAGAGATGAGCACTGAACTCTATAGTTGGATATAACTGGCTTTCGAGCGAGGGCAACCTTTATCTTTACTTAAGCAAGCCAGCCAAAAGTTTCTGGAAATGAATTCCAGCAGCAGTAAATTGAATTCTTAACTAGAAGATCTATCCTGATCCTATGGCAGTGTTGCTTAACATTTGTTGAAAGACAAACAATAAGTGAAAAAAGAGGCTCTCTGATTTGGTTATGTATGATTTTTGTACCTCTAATTGTTTTCACAAAATACAGTTGTACCTCGCTTAAAGAGCATAATGCGTTCCACAGGATTGTTCTTTAAGCGAGTTTGCTCTTTAAGCGAAACACCATTGTAAGTGACCAATTGTAGGAGGGGATTGCGAACCTCGATTTATTTGTTAACAAATAAAACCAACCAAAAACTTGCTTAAGTGAAGCGAACATTCAGAGAAAATTCTGCTCTTTAAGCCAGTTACTCTTTAAGCGAGTCGCTCTTTATGTGAGGTTTGACTGTACTTAAAAGAATAATTAGATCCCTACACTAAATCTAGATTATCAAATTGTGAGATATGGGAATGTGCTCTGATTAGATCTGGCCTTGATTAATTTAACTAACCCTAACCACTGGCTTTAAAAATGCTTTGGGAATTTCACTTGGTTGTGCCTAATATGGTATCAAGACAGTTAGTCGAGGCTAAGTCTTTGGAACAAATTAAAGGTGATGATAGTATCCCTATAGCCAAGTGGGTTTCAAGCCCTCAGATAATGATCCACCTAAGACAGGGGTGGCCAAACTATCGCCCATGGGCCATAGTTTGAGCACCCCTAGTTTAAGCAGAAGAAATGGCAGTCTAAAAAATCTATCTCATCCTGTTGCAAAACATATTGGTTCCAAAAACAATTGGAAGGTGCATTTTACTTCTGCTTCCAGTGAGAGGAACCATGTGACCAGGCTGCTAAACCACATGACCAGCCTGCCGAACCACGTGGCCAAAAAGGTTTGGGCATCCCTGACCTAAGGCAATGTGATATTTTTAGTTTCTAAGAATAGAACCAATGTACTGGGCCAGAAATTACCTGAGACAGCCCACTGATGTCACAATGTCCATGAATGTCGAAGAGGCACTAGATAAATTACAGTAATACCCTGGATAATGATTGCACCGGATAACGCTAAAACCGCATAACAACGACAAATTTGGGGGGAAGATTTGCTCCAGAGAACGTTCTTTCTAGCGTTATCCGATGCATTGTAATAAAGAAGTAAAGGAGGCCAAAGCTCCTCTCCCTGCCATTTCCCTCCTTCCTCCCCCCCACCCCCAGCAATGGAGTGCCATACTGCCGAGAGAATCCAGCCCAGCCCTGGCCCTGCTTACCTTCAAGCCACCACAGCTGCTGCTCCCACCAGATTCCCCAGGCAGCCATTTGCACTGGAATTCATTATTATTATTATTTTTTATTATTTATTTGCATTTAATATCCCGCCCCAATCGGGCGGACCCGACTCTGGGCGGCTTACAGCATAGCTCATAATATATATGGCCTTAAAATTCATAAAATTCATAAGAATTCATAAAAAATTTAAAACGTTAAACAGTAAAAACGGATAGAAACCCATAATAACAGCTACCAGATGGGGGCGGATGGCTGCTCTTAAATTAGCCATCCCGTATGGGAACCTGCATTGCTATGTCCCCACACTTGACCCGCCAGCCATGTCTTCAGGCCCTTTCGAAAGGGCAGAAGCTCCGTCTGCAGGCGCAGCTCTGTCGGAAGGAGGTTCCAAAGGGCCGGGGCGAACACAGAGAAGGCTCTCTTCCTGGTGCTCGTGAGGCGAGCCTCCCTGGCCGATGGAGTAACAAGAGAGCCCCTCCGGTCCGCCCTGGTGGGACGGGCAGACATTCTTAGGGTGACGCGGTCTCTTAGGTATCCTGGCCCACTACCATGTAGGGCTTTAAAGGTAATGACCAGCACCTTGAATTGCACCCGGAGGCAAACTGGCAACCAGTGCAGCTCCCGGAGCAGTGGTGAGGCCCGAGCATAACGCCCGCACCCCATCACTACCCGGGCTGCCGCATTCTGGACCAGCTGAAGCCTCCGAATGGTCGCCAAGGGCAGCCCCATGTAGAGCGCATTACAGTAATCAAGTCTGGAGGTGACCAAAGCATGCGTGACCATGAGCAAGGCATCCCGGCCTAGGAGGGGGCGTAACTGGCGTATTACACGAAGTTGTGCAAAAGCCCTCCTGGCCACGGCTGCCACCTGCTCATTGAACAGTAGCCGTGAGTCCAGGAGGACCCCCAGATTACGCACCGGGTCTGTTTGGGGCAAAACTGCCCCATCCAGAACCAAAGCTGGTAACTCCCGTGTTAGCGCAGGGCCCCTTACCCATAGCCACTCAGTCTTGCCGGGATTCAGCTGTAGCCCGTTTTCCCCCATCCAGACCTTAACAGCCTCCAGGCACCTGGAAAGGACTTCCACTGCACCGCCTGGGTCCCCACGGGCTGAGATGTACAACTGGGTATCATCAGCATACTGATGATACCTTACCCCGTGGGAACGGATGATCTCACCCAGCGGCTTCATATAGATGTTAAATAGGAGAGGAGAAAGTACCGAGCCCTGAGGCACCCCATACTGCAGGGGCCTAGGGCTGGACATCTCCTTCTCCAGGCACACCGACTGGGTCCTGTCCCTCAGGAATGAGGAAAACCAGGACAGCACTGTGCCCTGGATCCCCAAGCCCTGGATCCCCAATTCATGGCTGGCCCAGGCAAGGGTAGCGTGCATGAGCCTCGCCCATGTGGAGTCAGCCTAGCTGTTCTTTGCTCCGAATGAGCCAGGCTTGACCAGCTGATTGCAGAGACCAGAGCTATGCCTCATGGCAGGCAGAGGCAGCTGAGCGCCGATGCAAGAGATCAGAAAATGGAGAGGAATGGTTGCCAAGGCAGCAAGAGATGCATGCATCAGATAAGGCTGAAAATCGCATAACGTTAAGACTTGTGGAACCAAGTCTTAACGTTATCCGATGTATTACTGTACCTTCAATATATTTGTTGAAGGTTCTCAAGAGCCTTGGAGTGTTCAGCCACTGAGATGTTATAGACAGCTGGACAGAGAGCCTGTAAGCTGTGATATGCCAGATAACACCAACAGAATTCCTGTCCCTTTCCAGGTTCATAGCACCAGATACAAGCCTTTGAGACTGGTAGATTGCTAGATAGCCTAGCAATCAACAAGACCAACAGAATCTCTAAAGAACATGGCTTGTCAAGTCTAATTAAATGCTATACAGAAAGAAAGCAATCAATAACTGTAACAAGTAAAATGTACCAAGTGAAGTATAATAAAAATATTCATTTACTATTTTATTTATTTATTATTTATATTTATTTATATTTCAATTTATATGCCGCCCTACTCGGTGCAACCGACTCAGGGCGGCTCACAAAACCCACACATATAATATCTCATAAACATCAACAGTATAATCAACAATATGTTATGCAATCCCAATATATCACAATATGTTTGAGATTAAATACAATAAAAAATACAGTATAATACAATGCAATGAAACAGCAAAATAATGACAGATACATCAACATTGTCAGTGAACAGTATATCATTAAAAAAAGGGGGGAGAAGTGGACAAAGATGCAATCACATATTAAAATGTTGAGAACAGCTTTGCCAGCTCTGACGATAATATTTATGTTTATAAGAGATAGACATGAAAAACCAGGTAATATTTAGACTTGGAAAAATGACCTTGCCTAATCAGGTGCAGCCAACGTGGCTGTCTGAAAGCAAGCAATCGCAAGTAGATAAATAGGGAACACTTCAGTGGGAAGGTAAAAAGTGTTCTGTGTGCTCTGGTGTCTAGTCATGCCTGCCACATGACCACAGAAACGTCTGCAGAAACAGACAACGCTGGTTCTTTGGCTTTGAAACAGAAATGAGCACTGAACCCTAGAGTCACATACGACTGGCTTTTTGAGCAAGGGAAACCTTTATCTTTACCTTTACTTTAAAAAGAAAGGCAAACACAGAGGCGTAGCTACCGCCGTATCAGCCGTATCAATTATACGGGGGCCCCGGGCTACGGGAGCCCCCAACGGCAAAAAATAAAATTTAAAATAAAAAAGAGCAAAAAATTTACTGCGCATGCACAGAAACTCAATCTGATGCATTGCGCATGTGTCAGATTGAGTTTCTGCACATGCGCACTTTATTGGAGCCATTTTTGGCTCCAATTTTTAAAAAAAGCTGGAGTCAGAGAGTCGGAGTTGGAGCCGCAGCTTTTAAGCGCGGCTCCGATGGCGGCCGTCAGAGGGCCGAGGTGCAGCGCGCGGAGTGGAAAGGGGTACCGGAGGCTGTGGCGGCCGGAGCAGAGGAGGAGGAGGAAGAGGAGGAGGAAGAGGCGGCGGCAGCAACCACGAGAACCCAGGACTCTGTCCGGCTTTCCTCCAGCCAGATGACGCAGAAGCTCCTGCGTACTTCTTGTAGATGGCCTTGGCCAGCTTCAGCCGCTTCTCCTCGTTGGCCTCGCAGGGCTCCAGCTTCCGGAAGCCGCTGCAGGCAAACCAGAAGTCCAGCAGGTCCACGCAGCCTTCTTGCTTGAGGAAGGTGCGGAAGAGGTGGATGCCGTCCTGGTCATCCAGCAGGGAGTGCAAAGACTCCGCCCACAGCAGGTAAGGGGGCGTGGGGGAGGCGCTGCCCTTGGGCTCGTAGCCCAGGTCCAAGTCCGGGCGCCGCGGGGTGGCCGTCGTCGTCGAAGTCTCTGCCTTGACCACCTCCCCCTTCCCAGAGTAAAAGCCATGGCCAGGCAGCCCCCGCGGCTCCGTGGAGACCAGCTCGCCTTCCTCACCAGGGACCGGCGGCCTGGGAGCGTCTTCGGTGAAGCTGCCCCCCGGGGGGTCCAGGTGGAAGCCTTGGGCCGGAAGGCTCATCTTGCTGGGGCTCGGAGGCGGAGGAGCCCAAAGCGCCACCACCGCCACCGCAGCAGCGTCTCAATGCACCGGCAGGAACAGGCGGCCTCGGCTGCAAGAGCGAACGATCGCTCCCTCGCTGCGCCCGCTCGCCTTCCACATCCGCCCCTTGCCTTCGCCGTGCGCGGCGAGGGAGCGATTGTTTGCGATGGCGGCAGCAGCAGCAGTGACAGCAGAGGCGGAGGAAGAAGAGGCCCCAGGATTAAGGTAAGTGAGGTTTTTGTGTTTTGGGTGGGTGGGTGGGTGGGTTGAGGTGTGTGTGGTTGTTTTTTTTTTTTTTTGCATTTTAATTCTATTTTATTTATTTTATTTTTATTTATTTTATTTTTATTTTGGCCCCGCCCATGACGTCATGACGTTGGCTTCCCCCACGACGTCATGATGTCATGACATTAGCTCCGCCCCACATATAAAGGGCCCCCAAACAATTTTTATACGGGGCCCCGCCAAGGTAAGCTACGCTTCTGGGCAAACAACCTGTATGTTATGCCTAAAATGGTGGACAAAAATCCTTTTTATGTATATCAGGGAGTAAACAAACAAACAAACAAACAAAAAGACCAAAAAAAAAACCGTTGTGGCACCTTAAAGACTAACTCCTGTGTGTATCTCTGTCCCTGATGTGTATAAAATAATGACATGAAGTTTCACTCCTATGTCTGACAAAGTTTTATAAAAAGAAACCAACTTTGCCCCAGGAATTTGTGTGGGTTACAGGGCATTTCATAGATATACACACACATTTAAAAACGGAAACAGATGGAGTGTGCTGACTGGGAAAACCACACAGACACATACTTTAATACATTAGGTAAAATATATAAATAAACATATATATTAGAAAGAATGCACAAAAATGTCTAGATATTTATGTTTCATCTGATACAAAAGAAGAACATGTGGCAGCAATTTGGAGAAATACTGCAAGACATTTTCAGTCACATGCATTAAAGGGGTACTGCAGATACCAGCTGGCCTAGTCAAGAGATCTGTGAAAATAAGTGTCATAGGCTTATTCAAATTCTGGATGTCCAAACTTGTTGGGTATAGTTTGGAAGAAATTGCCATGAAGGACAACCAATATAAGCTTGCTATTTTCTGATCCTCTATGGCCAACCCTCTGCTTAAGTTACATCGAAAACCAAATGAATGGCTTTATAATCAAGTGTTCAAACACAGCAGTAGGTCTTAGACCCTTGAAATGTGCTACAGCAGCTAAAATTAACACCAAATGGCTGCTGTTTGTGCTCGCTGGCAGGAAAAACAATGTGGCGGGTGTTTTGTCTAACTGCTGTATCTAGCATTAACTGTTTAATAGAAAGAGAGACAGAAGGGAATGTTTCTTCTCCCTTTCACTTTGAGGAAAGTTTGGATCTGGCTGTGAAGCTCAGAAGCTCAGGCCTCTAATTACAATACACGAATCATTGGGATAATTTCTTCCGCTTTATCTCTGCAATTCACTGGAGCAGTTAATTTCCCCCAAAGCTGGCACATCCTTTCTCATTAGAAATTCTTCTTTGGCCTTTTGAATGTAAGTTCCTTATTTTTGAAGGAAAAAAAAAGGTTTTGCTGATAAGGGATTATGTGACTGGTACCTAAGATAACGCAAGATGTTTAACAGAAACTTGGCTTTCACCACTGAATAATTTGCCATTTCAAGAAAGCAGCCTCAGCTGATCTCTTTCCTAGCTTCCCGTGCTTGCAGCCAAAATTTTACTGCATCGTTGTATGCGAACAACACACTGGCTTTCATAAACCTAGTAATATTTACTGATCTGTATCACATACTGTTGACATTTTGTTTTTTAAAAAGCTAACACTGGAAACTCTGTTGTATGGGGCACTTCTTCCTCAGTCTCTTTTCCTTCTATTGTGACTAAAGAGCTCTTGGTTTGATCTGAAGAATTGCTTGACTTTCACAGTTATGTGTGTAAGGAATGAATGTAATTAGGGTAAATGGTTGTATAAGATCATGTGCAGAATATTGGGTCAGAATGAATTGTGTGTGTGTGTGGGGGGGGATTTCCTTGGTAAAAGTGCAGGCAAAGACAGCGAAGACTGCCAGAAGTGGGCAAACACAAGATGTTAAAGAAGACGCCATTTATTTCCATATTGAACTAGGATTGACGGAGAATGGATGATTGATGGGTGAAGGTTCTGGAAACCCTGAGGAGAAGAAAGAGAGGATGAAAATGGAAGGGTTTTGAAAATGGCAGCCATTCTATAATCATCCAGCTGAGTAAGGATAAGAAGGTTTTTCTGAAAAAGTTATATACAGTGGAACCTCATACAACAATCACCCCATATAGCAATGAAATCATATAACAATTAGGGGTGTTTTTTTTTTGGGGGGGGGGGGAATGGCATCCCGCATAACATTTTTCCTATGCAGAAAAAATATATATCGTACAATAATTTTTCAATGGGAAAAACCACTTAGTGAAAAAAAAAGTCGTACAATACATCTCATAGGGAAAATGATGCATGCATTGTATATGACGCATGCATTATATAGCAATTGTTTCATACAACGACGAGCCCCGAGGAATGGATTAAAATCATTGTATGAGGTACCACTGTATAGTGGAACCTCATATAATTAATGCCTCCTATAGCAAAAAAAATCGCATAATAAAAAGAAATTAAAAACCATGGTGCCTTGCATAATGAAAATTTTCACTTTGTGACAACAGCACTCCCTATGAGGAAAATTCGTATAACAAAAATTCCTATGAGAAAATTCACTTAGTGAATTTTTTTTCATTGTACAAGTTTTTCCATAGAAATTTTTGTTAAAAATTTCCATAGGAATTTTTGTTATATGAAAAACATTTCGTATAATGAAAAAAAATCACATGGTGAACAGCCTCATGGAATGAATTTTTTTCATTATATTAGGTTCCATTGTAGGTTTATTATTTTGCCTAGGAGTGGCTGTAGTGTTTTCGACTGTTTGATGAAGCTGCCTTCCTTTGTTCCCTTTTTCAAATCTTCTGACTGTTGCTATTTGTAAATACCTCAGTGTTGTTGCAATAAAATTTTTAAAGAATCCAAGCCCTTGTGTTTCCTTAAACAAGAAAGGGGAGTTGGTTTGTTTATAGTTATCTACATGCTATCCAGATTAGGCCAAAGCACTGTTTATTAGCTAAGCCTAGAGAGAGGGGAGGCTGTAATTTGTTAAGGCAGAGGCGGGGTTGAATTTTGAATACCCCAGGGCTTGCCTTGTGTTTAGAAAAATCCAGGCCAGACTTTGCAAGTAAAAACATCCTGCCTGGTATGTTCCCATGCTCAACATTTTCTTAGGAAAACAGTCTGATGATCATTATGATTGATTGATTGATTGATTGATTGATTGATTGATTGATTGATTTAAAGTATTTACACCCTGTCATTCTCTTTAAGATAATGCAGGAGGCTTACAATATTAAAACAGGCCAGACTAAAAACTCAGAAAACAATAATTTACCAAAACATATTTTTAAAAAGGATTAAACAGATATCAAATTAAAAACTGGTAGAAAGTCCAGTTAAAAACCTTTCTAAAGACACAATTTTAAATCATTAAGAATGTTTTTTAAATTAAAACAAACAAACAAACAAACATAAATTAGTCTAAATCAGTGGTTCCCAACCTTCTTCTTCTTCTTCTTCTTTTTGGCTATGCCCTACCTAAGCATCTCTAAAATCATGATTCCCCCCCCCCCATGAGATATAATTCTTATTATTCAAAAAATGAACTCCTAGTGGCATGGAGGAAGCCTAAAATACCATGAACTCATTCTCACATTTCCCCCTTTAAAAATCAAATGGCCACCTGGTTGGGAACCATGGGTTTAAACTAAGTGTGAGCTATGCAAGCCCTGGGATTGATGCACAAGCTATTTAATTACCAGCATCTACCACTGCCAGTAACATCATTCAGGAGTGGGAGACTACTGTAATTAAAGACTCTCTACTAAAATCCTAAACCTCTCTTGGCTCACCTGCTGGGAGCCTGATTGTGGGGAGGTTAGGCAAGTCCTAGAATTGAAATACTATAGAACTCTTTGATTGCCCCACTTACATCTATTTAATCAAAAGGCCAGTGCCTTTGGAACTTCTATGTGAAAGTGGCTTCAGCCATGTCTTATTATAAGGGTTCCTGAACTTTTCTCACTATGGGCCAGTCACATGGTTGAGCGGGCCAGTCATGGTGTTCCTCCCTCCATAAAATGTGTCCACGGCTGTTGTAAATGCATTTATGACAGCCGTTGGGTGCATTTATGGCAGTGTTTGTACAGGCGCAGGCATGTTTTACTTCTACTTCCAATAGTGTTTGCTCATGTGTGGGCATGTTTTACTTCCACTTCCAGTGGCAGTGAGGGTGGTGTGGGTCAGATGATTTGGCACCATGGACTGGGTTCGCCCTGAGGGCTGTAGTTTGGCCACCCCTGTCTTATTATCTTCCTAAGGGTATGGTGGCTTCTGCAATCAGTTGTGCAAACAACAGTGAGGCCACACACGTGATAGAATCTGTTTATGTTGCTTTAGCCACTTCTGCATTTATAGTTGTTGTGGCATAGTGTTTAAGAAGCTGAGCTTGACAAATGGAAGGTTGGCAGGTCAGCAGTTCAAGATCCGAGTGCTCTGTAGAGGGATGAGTTCCTGTCATCTTCCCCAGCTGCTGCCAACTTAGCAGTTCTAAAGCAAGGCGTTGCAAGTAGATTAATTGGTACTGCTTTGGCCAGAAAAGTAACAGCACTCCTTGTATCTAGTCAGGCCTGCCACATGACTACACAAACTTCTGCAGACACAGACCATGCTGGCTCTTTGGCTCTAAACCGAGATGAGCACCACCCCCTAGAATTGGATACGATTGGCTTTCAAGCAAGGGAAACCTTTACCTTTACTTATGGTAACTTGAACTGGCTACTGGCCAAAGAGCTAAAATTTACTATATGTACAGTAACTTTACTGTGTAAGATGTGTGCATCATAGCCCCAATGTTGCATATGATCCACTGTGAGAGGTTTAAGCACATTTACGGTCTTGTCAAATCACTGGGACTTTAAAGGAGTTTAAAAAGGTCACATTCTGCCTTCAATGCACACACTCACTTTAATTCAAAGACTCTTTTGCAGCTATTAAATCAAAATGTTGTTTTAAAATTAATTTTATAAATGGCCAGCCCCGACTTTCTTCAAGGCTTCAATGTCTTTTAAGCTTTGTTCAACAAACTCCTGCACGTGCTGCGAGAGCATTGCTGATTTCTTTGTCAGCAAGACCAATGATATTCAATCTTTGATTTCTGATTCATTTGCTTCTTCCTTCCCTTTGATGAAGAGAAGGAGCAGCAGGCTTTTCAACACTCCTTTTGGAATAATTTCTCCCGCCTCTTGCATGCTTAGAACTGAAACCCACTTTATTCTGCTCAGCTTATGGACTCTCTCTTCCCCTTCACTGAGCTCAAAGCTATTCAAGTACTTCTAAAAGGGACATAAAAACCTCCTATTTCTGCTTCCCACATTAAATTGCCATTTTGTTCTTTCATACTTATGCTACCTATTACCCTCACTTGTCCTTGTAACCCCAAGCATTACGGAAAGTGAATCAGAATCACCTGAAATGTAAACGGTCTATGAAGAGCCTCCTTGTCTAACTTCTTTACTAGGTACATACAAGTTAATATTAAGCAAGTTCCGCTGTGGCAGGGATAGAAAAGGTAAATGAAAATTTTCTATACCTGATGGCAAGCTTACCGGCTCAAATTATTTTTTAAATATTAACTTCAGCATGTATAATTTTGTTTCAGCAAATGCAGAACCTTTATTTTATTTTTTATAGTTACAGATTAAGGTATTTATTACGTGTTACTCCACATTGGCCAAGGGTCTACTGAATTTGGCCCTTCTGAACCAGAGTGCTGAAATGATCAGAAAACTCAGCTGGAGGCTGCAGGGGAGTCTCAATAGCATTTCAGACTTCATTGACATTCGGGGTGCTAGAAAGGAAAAGCTAGTCAGTCTCATTTTATATGTTTTATTTCTGTGAGAAGGCTGTAGGAAAGAGAAGTGGGAGAGGCACTGTATACCTTTCCCCCCACCCTTCCTAGTTCCTGATTCAATTTAATCTTACATTTCAGTATCTTTCCTAGTTTCAGATTCAGCTCCTTCTCCCTGCCTTTTCCCAAAACCAGTTCCCCTCTCCCAAAGTTTTTCACTGCACCCACATGCAATTAATTAATGTACAGTAAAATCCTGGCTTCCAAACTCCACATTTTATGGAAAACTTGACTTATGGAAGGAATTAATGTTCTCTGGGAGAGTCTAAAACGGCGGCCTGTGCCATTTTAGACTCTAAAATGGCAGGCCCTTGCCACATGTCCCTACTGCTGGAAGTTGTGATACGTCAATTACTGTAGCAGTGGTGGTGACAGCAATGACTGTGGCATTTTTGCTGCGGTTTCCACAGTGTCCGCCACTTCTACCAGCAGCAGGAGACTGTGGGGACCATATCCACTCTGTTCCAGTCTCCGCCTGAGGTCCCTCCGCAGCACTAAAGCCAAGAATTCATGCCACTCTGGAACCTCCTGGTTATGTGCTGGGTGCAAAAGCAGTGGTGGGATGTCAAAAATTTTACTCCCCCACCATGACATCATCACAGTGTGGGCAGAGCTAACATCATGATGTCATGATATCATGGGCGGGGCCAAAGGAAATGAATGAATGAATGAAAATAAGCACACACACACACACACACACACACAAATAAATAAATAAATAAATAAATACATTAAAATATACCCATCCACCCAAACACCCACCTACCCACCCCAAACAAAAATCAACCAGAGCTTTTAAACCAGAGCTTAAAGCTTATTCTGGCTAATCATTCTCACACTAGGTAAGATGGAAGGAACCACAGAATGAACTCACCACAAGATGACTTCATTTTGGCACTTTTCAACAGTTAAGGAAGTTAGTACTAAGTCTTTGTCTAATCAGTTCTCTAGGATAATATGACTTAATGTAAATGTAAAACAGCTGTACCTCCTTAAGGGTTCTCCAATTGAAACAGCAATTGGAACAGCACAGGTGTAGCTTATTGATGAGGTAACTCCAAGACTTTGCTTAAAAACCCCAAGCCAGGCTGCCAGACCTGCCGGCCACCAGGCCTTTTTAGGAACTGTGGTAGTACATCAATATAGGTAAAGGTATTAAATACACATTAAAATACACACAGACACACCACATCCAAAGGTCAGTTACTTACCCTGGGGACCAGGCTATAGGGAACTTCAGGCTAGCAGCTTCTCTTCCTCCTCCCCGCTTGGGAGGACAGGAAGGAGGCCATTCATATGTGCCAAGCACTGTAGGCGTGCATGCACACTAAGTGCTTGGCGCACATGCACAGTAGGGGAACCAGTGAAAAGGTGAGCCCCGAAGGTGGTTCCCCCCAAAAGCTGCTACTGGTTCTCCAGGACACTGGGAAAAATTACTACCGGTTCTGGTGAACTGGTGCAAACCTGTTACATCCCATCACTGAATATGAGTTCTAACTCCTTAAGATTATATTTTAAACCCAGGAAAAGAATGATGCCTTTGAGATGCAGAAAGCATAATATTTTCAAGCTAAGGTGACAGCCTTGCCAGGCAGTTCAGGAATGTGGCCAAACCCTGCGGCTCATCAGATAATCAAGGACTTTCAGGACTTTTGGGTTAATCTGGGCATCTGGAATGGATTCAAAGATGCAGACAATCACATGCCAGACATTAAACAATGACTTGTCACATCCTTATCAATGCATGCCTGATGGGCATGACCAACAGAAGGGACAATTTTGCAGGAGATTTGTGAGGGACCATGCTCAGCAGAAGCTATTGAATAATCAACTTCCCAACAACTCATGTGGACTTTTGACCCCGTGTATAATTAAATGCATACACTAACCAGATTGTATAATTGTGTGAATACATTACCTGTATACACAACTGTTCAAATATTGGAATGCTTTGTAACTTTTGTTAATGTTGAGTGTGGATGATGTATGGTGCAACTAAGCCTTTGTATGATTCCCTAGACACATGATAAGCTGCAGCTTCCCATTTGTATCCCTTGTATGTTTGTGTATAAGTATACCTTGTCTTGAATGATTAAGGGCTGAACCCCTACTTTCTTTGGGTCAGCCCTGTGCACGGAGGTTTCCATTGCATTAAGGGACCTATGCAATAAAAACTTATTTTTCCCCACAATCCTTTTGTTTTTATTGGTCTGATTCCATCTCGGCCAGAGGGTTTTGAATCTAAATAAATTAAATGATACTGAAGGAAGCATGTTATTATAACACATTTTATTAACATGTGGTTCCAGGTATTTTCAGGAACTTCAGTTAAAGGGGTGCCTCTGCAAAGGAGACACTCCAGAATATTAGGTACTGTATCAATAACTTGCCTACAGATTAGCTTGGAGAAAAGGGTGACCTGATCTTCCTTCCATGTCCCTTTAATTTCCTGCCTTTATGTTGCCTTTTCAATTTCTATACTTTCTGGTCTGTTGAGTGTGAACAGGAGCCCAAGGAGAATGGGACCCTCAGTATCTCCTATGGGCCCTGGCCCATATTTCTAGATGCCCAACTCCCCAGTCAACTGGGGAGCCAATGATTCTGAGCAGTAACTTTACTTCCTCTCAAATGACAATGATAAATAAGCATTATTCATTATGGAGTAAAAGTAATGTCATGACTTAGTCATAGGTTTATGTTGGGAAAAATGTGATTGTACCCTTGTTCAGTGGTGGGCTCCAAAAAAAATTACTACCACACTGTGAGTGTGGTATGGTGGGCATGGCCAGGGGAAAATCCCTGCATTGCAACCAAATTAGGACTCATTTATTTCAAAACTTGGATGGGTGGAGCCAGCCAGAATTTCTGCTACGGGTTCTGGCGAACTGGAGCGAACCTGCTGATGCCCACCACTGCCGTTCTTGCTCCAAAATGAAACAAGTAATAGATAATGTCATTGGTTACAACATCCAAGACTTGCTCAAAAATGAGGAAGGAAGGAAACTGAAACATCATAATGTGTTCCCTGATCAGTTTCTCATTTATTCCACGTATCACACTGCTTGTTGTCTCAATTAAAGAGCACTGATTGCCTTTCCTTTTTGTCTCTTTTTGGGGTCATTTTTACAGTTATTCAGAGCTAATCACTTTGCTTTTAACTGGGTTCAGCGCTAAGGTTTTCTTTTCTTTTAATTTAATCTAAAAATATATGAATAAATACTAGGCCTGGGAAAGATTATCAAAGCTCACCTGATGAGCAAGCAGATTTTTTAATAACAGTGTGATGAGCTCAAGATAAGGAAATTAAGCCTTGAAAAATGAAAACTCAATTATTATTTTCTCTGTAATGGTATGAATTTACCATATATAAGCCTAATAGATAGTGTGATAATGGATATTTCACCTGTTATTTAAAAAATACCAGAATATTTTTGGTACTTTTTCTTCTGCCTTCACAGAATATATGACTCTGGGGAAGTTGCTGTGGAGGACTGAACTGAGCCAAAACAATTTGATTAATCTGCTTATTTAGTAATTTTTTTCAATTCTGTTTTTTCTACAAAGTTGGGATAGCACCATTCCATTCACTGAATGTCATATGTGAGAGGGAGAGATACTTAAATAAATAATAAATAAACAAACAGTAGAATAAAATAGGAATTTAAAAGTGAAAATTAATGCTTTAAAAGTAATGGTTCTTTTCCAGAGAAAATGCTGCCCAATCAACACTTTCCATTTGGAGTCCTCAGCATTTTTAATTTTTTTTAAGTAAAAGTGCTATTGCTTTCTTTTACCCCAAATTTCATATTCTTCAATATGGCAGCAGATGATTTCTCCCTGCTACAAATGTCAACTCAAAGGACAAGAGTGGAAATGCTTCTTCTTCTAGCTAATGTTTGTACTGGAAGCAAGAGCTCTCTTCATATGTTATAAACTGTAAGCAGCAACTGTAAGGATGCAAGGAGCTGGCACATTCTAGCCCTGCCTATTTCATCATCACTTTCCTTGCCATCTACATGTTCAACATGATGAGGCAAAACCACAGGTTCCCCACCAATCTTTGCATCTCTCCATGTGAACTAGAAATCTGGCTATCCAGTTATCTGTCTTTGCCTTCCACGTGTTATGGACAATGGAGAAAGGACTGGAACATCCCTCTTCTTGCACACATATGCATGTATTTTCATAATGCCTGATAAGGACTAGGATGTTGGACATAAGGAAGACTGAGTCTTGCAATCACACACAGATACATACAATCACGGGTATCCATATTTCAAAGCCCTTGTGATCAGGAATATAAATCTATCTTCTTACTCTTTCCCTGCCAGCACATATGCATGAGCACATGTGCACTCACACACATTGTGAAATATGCACAGTGAGATGACTTGTACATTTCAATAGGAGGAAGATACAAAATTAGCATTTAAAATATTAAGGAGAAATACAAGTAAACCCCTGGGTTATGACAGAGGTCTGTTCCAACTGCCTCCATCATAACCTGAAACATTTATAACCCAGAACACATTTTCCCATAGGGATACATTGAAGAAAAAAATTGATCCAATAAGATGAAAAATAATCATAAAAAAATACAACCCCGCCCCCAAATCCCAAAAATGCCAGGCACGAACCTCTCCCACCCCATCAAAAGCAAAGGAGCGATCTCCCTACCTTTTCACTGCTGTTTGGTGACTTTATCCACAGCAGACAATGAAGTTTTTTTCCAGCATTTTTGGCTGCCCACCACCCCTACCACCTCTAGAAGGGTCGGGGGGAAAGATCCAATTGGCCGCCGCCAGTCTCTGAAGTCCCGGGTCTTGGCTGTAGCCTAAAATGTCCCCACCTTTTTAGATTTATTTTATTAATTATTAATTCAATTTATATGCCGCCCTACTTGGTGAAAACCAACTATCCACAGGACTTCAGAGACTGGCGGTGACCGGGGGTGTGTGTCTTTTTCCATGGTCGTTCTGGAGGCAACATTGGCAGTGGACAGGCCAGATACAGCGGCACAAATTACCATGAGGACATCATTAAAAATGTCCTCATGGCCATTTGTGACACTGTATCCTGCCTGTCTGATGCCCATGCTGCCTCCGGGAGGGTCGGGAGAAAAGATCCCATCAGTTGCCGCCGATTTGGCTGCAGCCTAAAATGACCCCTCCCTTTTTTCAGTTGTAGCCAAGCTGTGGGGCTTCATAGACTGGCGACGACCAAGGTGATCTTTTTCTCAAACCCTCCCAGAGCCAGCAGCGGTGGTGGACAGTCAGGACACAGCAGCACAAACAGTCACAAGGACATTTTTAATGACATCCTCATGTTCATTTGTGCTGCAGTATCCTGCTTGTCTGCTGTTGCAGCCTCCAGGAGGGTCAGGGGGAAAGATCCCATCGGTCGTTGCAGTCTCCAAAGTCCTGTGGCTTAGCTACAACTGAAAAAAAAAAGGGGGGGGCATTTTAGGCTGCAGCCAAGCCGCAGGACTTTGGAGACTGGTGGCAACCAATGGGATCTATTTCCCAGACCTTCCAGAGGCAGCAGCGGTGGCAGACAGGCAGGACATAGCAGCAAAAACAGCCACAAGGACATTTTTAATGACATCCTTGCGGCCGTTTGTGTTGCTGTGTCCTGCTTATCCATCACCACTGCTGCCTCCAGAAGAGTTGGGGGGAAAGATCCCATTGCAAAACACTCTGAGGATTTTAGTACTCGTAACCCGAAAAAAATGTATTACAAAATCGTAAACCGAAATGTCATTTCTACAGAAATGATGTTTGTAAACTGGGGCAAACGTTACTCAGAGCATTTGTAACCCGGGGTTTTACTGTACTGTAAAGGGAAGACAAAATATGACCCGAGTCAAATGTACTTGGGTGGTTTATCCTTTGCACAGAGATCTTCATTCCTCCCTTCGTGTATTATAATTTTCTACTAAGAAGAATCTTGAATGCATGAATAGATTTCTTTTTTACTAAGAAAATGGTTATATGTTCTGTACAAATTGCAGGACATAAATTTGGGAAGTATAGCTTTAAGTTCTCTAGGGATGTACATGGAGCAGATAGTGTATGTCTAAAAAAAAAACCCTTATATTAAGTCACATATTGTGCATGGCCCCAACATCCTTCCTAGACAGAAACCTTTTCATCCAAAACATTCAACATTCAACCATGCACTGCACCCTTTAGTCTCTCTGCACATCTACTAATATAAATCAAGGTCATAGCCTATAAACTTTCCTTGTTTCGATACAGAAAACTCAATTTGTTTCTTGCTAGGGGATTAATACCACTTGCTTCCAAGTGGGACACATGGCTCCATTCCTCTTACATGCTTATGATTTTAATTTGAATGGGATAATGGTTCTCCTTCAAGATTACATTATTTGATTACTAGCATATACTAATAATTAGTATTTGTTGAAGGGATTCGTATTTTTTTTTCTAGGTCAGTTCAAAGAGAGAAATATGTTATTCAGGATGTTATGATTTAATCATGGTTGAACACTTGACTGCCACATGCCCATTGTCCTCTGTCGCAGTAACATTCCTGGCACCCTGACTTAAAACTGATCAAATCAGAAGGTTCACTTTTACAGTCTGGGTTCATTTATACTGAAAAATCAAGAACAAGTGATTTTCTCTCTTTATCCATTGGAGGCTTCTTTCCTATCTTGCAATAGCTGCATTATTGAGTACAGTACTATTCCAGTCAAACTGATGACACTGTTCTTGGAATGGAAACCCTAAGCTATAAAGCTTATAGTAGTGCTCACACCGTACATGAAAAGGTCTCCCCAGTTCAAATGCTGCGAGGTTTTTTCCCCATGCAAGGTTGAGTAACTATAACATTGAGCTGGAAACATTAGGTTAAATGAGGGAATGATGTTGGGTGGAAAAGCAGAAATGACAACAATTTGTCACGCAAGTCTTTGTACCAACTGCAGACAAATTGGTTGAATTGATCAAGGAGTTTTACAATCAACTCAAAGCTGTGCTGAAGTATATAAAAAGAAACAAACTTTCTGTAATTATGGGAGACTTTAATACTAAAGTCAGCCAGGTTAAAGGGAATGACATAGTTGTACTATATATGACTTCGGCAAAAGGAACAAGAGAGGAAACTATCTCATACAATTTTCCAAAGAAGAAGATCAAGTTATCACCAACATATGGTTTAAGTTGCCACACAGACATTTCTACACCTGGATATTCCCGGCTGATAATCCAAACAATATTGTCAGAAATCAAACAGACTTTGCTCTTGTGAACATAAGGTTTCATAACAGCATCTTATCATCAAAAGACCTATCCTAGAGTGAATAATTCATCAGATTATAACCTGTAAATATGTTTTCTTCACCTAAAATTGGATAATATCATAATCAAAACAATTAAAAGTGGTTTTGATGTTACCATCCTTAAGGAGAAAGAATGTAGATCAGCAGCGAAAGAGACAATGAGAGAGAAGTTAGACAAAATGAGAAACATGAGGGGAGATATTTATAGAAAAGAAATGAGGATAATAAAAGAAATAACCCAGAAAGTTGGACATATATACCTCTGCAGACAAAAGTCAAACCTTAAAAATAAGGAATGAATGACAGATGACATTTTGACATACTCCATTTAATGGACAAGAATATAATGATGTATAGAGGATGGCTAGGTACAAAATAAGAGCTACAAAAGAATACCTATATGATTGACAGATGTTCTATGATAGAAGAATGCCAAAACATGCATATATTTTTTTCAACATACATAAAAGATCAGATAAGTTATTAGCAAAAGACAACAGAAAACACATGCATTGTTAAGGGACAAAGATGGGAATCTTGCTGTAGAAATAAGGGACAAGTTTAATGTATGGACATACATAAAAGAGCTGTTTAGTGGGGGAAAAAGGGTGAGCAGCCTGTCATAAATTGCAATATTGGACCACCAATACAGGAGAATGATGTTGTAAGAGCTTTACAAAGAATCAAAGATGGGCCAGGTGACATCCCAGTAGAAAAATTTGAAATTCCTGTCTAACATTAACATCAAAGAAATGACAGCCCTTTTTAATGCCATTTATGACACAGGCATTCTTCTGAGTGATTTGTTGTTATCAACTTTTGTTATATTGTCAAAGAAACCAAAGGTAAAGTCCTGTGAGGAGTACAGAATGATTAGCCTTATGAATCATGCTCTTAAGGTCTTTTTGAAGTAAAGTGCATTTATAAGAAATGTGAAGAAAACACAGCTGAGACATAATTTCGTTTCTGGAATTCCATGGATATCAGAGATATATTTAAGGTCACAGCCAGGATTCTAGATGGGGGGGGGTGTTAAGGAGGGACAACAATGTCACACACACATATATAACATCGGCATCTGGGGTGGGTTTGGAGGGCTGTTAGGTTGGGAGAGTTTCCACCCTCCCTGGGCCCCCTCTGGCTATGGTCCTGGAGACACTGTTTATGATGTAGGTCTTTATTTCAAAGAAGTAGAGACATGTGATGTGACATGGTTTTAGATTATGTAAAAGCCTTTGACAGAAGCCAGCATGAGAAGATGATCATAGCACTGAAGAAAATAAGTGTAGATAATAAGGATATTAGAATCATCACCAACCTTTATTGGAACCAGAAACCTCAAGTCAGAGTTCAAGAGCAGCTGACAGAGCAGGTTCAGATTTGCAGAGGTGCACAACAACCTGACACTGTTTAATATATCTGGAGAGTATTTTTTGAAGCACTATCAGTTTTACACATTGGCATTAGAATTAATGGGAAATATCTGAATAACATCTGATATCATGATGACACGGTGCTGCTGGCTACAAACCTTGCAAATCTTCATTTGATGCTGGATTGAGTTAGGACCTCAATTGCAGAACATAGTTTGTATCTCAACAGCAAGAAGACTAAATGTCTTAGTGTAAACCAAGCACCAGCTCATGGCAAGCTAATGAACAAAAAATTGAATGAGTGGATAAAGCTGTCTATTTGGGAAGTATTTTAAATTAGAATTATGATCACAAGATTAGTGATCTAAGAGATCAGAATGTGTATAGAAAAATCAAGATCAACCTTCATAAAAATGCAACATTTGTTATGCAGTAGAGAATTAAATCTTGTTATGAAGATCCAAATAGTGAGATTGCTATATGGAGTCAAAGTTTGGACACTGACCAAAGCATCTAAAATGAAAATTGAAGCTTTTGAAATATGGCTCTAATGATGGCTGCTAATGATATCATGGGTTGACTAATGTAGAAGTTTTGCTCCAGATGGATAAAGAACAAGAAATGTTTAATACCATTAAACAAAGAAAGCTCCAATACCTTGGGCATATCATGAGGAACAACATAACGCATACTCTAACTCATGAGTATGAGAAGAGCCATGAGAAGAAAGGCTCTGGACGTAGACTGATCTTGTGGCTGAAGAACCTGAGAGACTCATGTGGAATTTCCTGAGAAGAATTGTTCTGAGGAGTTAAGAACAAGAAGTCTTTTGGCATGATGATAGCCAATACTGAAGAAGAAGATTGTTCACTTCTCAACTAATCAAGGCCCTTGTCTACTCCACCCATTATGACCTTCTAAATATCTTAATGATTTAGATATTTTTCACCTTATTGAGATAAAGAGATTATAATGTATGTGGAGTTTTCTCCACATTTTAAGTAATTGCTTTATCAATATTGTTAAAGTTGAAGGCCTTAATGTGACAGATTTGGGGGATATAGAAATAACAAGAAACTGGAATATATTAGAAAATGTTCCAATTTTTCTTTCCTGCCAAACTTTACAGCAGCTCTTTCAGAGAATCATCCTGTGTTTTCATTATAAAACAATGCTTTATCAGGGGTTTAAATTGGAAAAATATTGATTAGGGAGGGAAAACTGACATGGTTAATTTAGAAGATATTAGTTTTGGCCTTTCTGCTATTTTAATATGTCTAGAAGTAAATAAATAACTATTGTACTGGAAAATACAACTTTTGATATAAAAGGAGTGTTACAAGAAGATTTCATGACTGCCATAAATTGTACAAAATCCAGATACTGTACAAGAAAAGAGACAATATACTGCAACAGTTAGCAGCATATCCTTATGCTGTACACCACAGTGTTCTGTTGCAGATGCTCATAGCTGACTGTAGGTTTACAGTAGTTTATTATAGTCCTAAATCTCCTTATCTATTTCCCCCTAATTATCATGCTCACTTTTTTGAATTTATCACAATTTTTTTACCAGCTCAAATCCTTTTATTTATTTATCCGATTCCAAAGTTCTAAAATTTAAAACCAACACAATTTTTTAAAACCACTAATAATCTAAAAATGGATGCATACATAAACTACATACGCTTCACAGTCTTCACACCCTTCTTTTCCACCAGCTCAATTTTCTACCAACTCAAATCCTTTAAAATCAAAGATGGGTTTTCCAAAAGCATTGCACTTCAGTTCTTATCAATGCTTAATCAGCATGGGAAAAATTTAATAGCTAGATGGTCATACAGTCCCCATTACTATGTTGAGGGAAGATCATGACCATGACAGCTTGTCTCCCCTTTTTTTTTGAGAGAAAGTGACCCAGTCCCCATCGTACAAAACACTTCATCTCTAGGCTGTGTGGATATTTTCACCAGCAGCTTCTTTTATATAGATTTGAAAATACTAAAGCCGTTTTGGGGAAAGTTTACACAAACAGACAAAACTACTTTTTGCAATAGATCCTATTTCTTGTGGAATCTTTTGGCCTAATTCAGACTAACAAAATGATGATCTACTAGTTAAAAATGTTCTGAACAATCAATCCCAGAAGAAGAATGACTTCTTCTGTTAGTGTCTGGTAAATGAGCAGCACTTGCTTTCAGATCATAATGACTCCATTTCAGTTTATCAGATCATTGATCTATGAAGTAAAGTGCATTTAAATATCCCATGACTTGATAGACTACGGTGTATGATCTCCTTACTCATCTGCTCCTTCATTGAACCAACATAGTGAAGAGGCCATTATATCATTTCTTCAGCCAGTGATCTAGAAGATCGTTAAAGAAGGCTTTCCAGATGCTGTAAGCAATAGAGCATGAGTGCTCTGCTAGGAATTTCATGGCCACTGCTAGTAGAATTCTCATTGATATTCATAATAGGTCTAAGTGGTGTGCTTGAAGGATCCAACTTTGTGTCATTTTTCATAAGGAAAAACATGTAAGTTCATTTGAGTTTCTAATCGCTACTGCTCCTAATTCAGTGCACAGAAATAAGCCTAACACAGCAATGTCCTATTACAGTTGCATAACTTAAGGCACTGTTCCTTTAACAGCTAGCCTAACAAGCCTACATTATAGAAAGAAAATATTTATTTATTTACTTACACCAAAATTATTGTTGTTATCATTGTTGTCATCTAGTCTGTCTCTGGGTGCCTCCAGATTTTGAGTTTAAGTAGGCTGAAATCCATTTGGACAGTTTTATAAGCAGCATAACTATTAGAAGTAAATTTCCAGATGTCTATGGACATTGATTACTATGATGGGCGAATTCAGCTTTGGAAACCATCATATCTACTACTGTGCACAAGAAAACCTCAGAAGAAATGGAGTAGCCATAATTGTCAATAAAAGAGTGAGAAAAGCAGTAATGGGATATAATTTTTAAACTGACAGAATGATTTCAGTCAGAATACAATGAAAAACTTTCAATATCACTGTAATCCAAATATACACACCAACCACTGGTGCAGGTTAAGCCATAGTTGATCAGTTCTATGAGAACCTACATAGAACAGACACCAAGAAATGATGTCCACATTATCATAGGAGATTAGAATGCCAAAGTGGGAAATCAAAAAGTAAATGGAATAACAGGCAAGTTTGGTCTTGGAACACAAAATGGAGCAGGACAAAGGCTAATAGAGTTCTGCCAAGAGAACGCATTGGTCATAGCAAACACCCTCTTCCAGCAACACAAGAGGAGACTTTACACATGGACATCACCAGATGGCCAACATCGAAACCTGATTGATTACATACTCTGCAGCCAAAGATGGAGAACCTCCACACTATCAGCAAAAATGAGACCTGGAGCAGACTGTGGCTCCGATCATAATCTACTAATTGCAAAATTCAGGCTTAGACTAAAGAAAATAGGGTAAACAATTAGGCCAGACAGATATGACCTAGACAACATCCCTAAGGAATACACAGTGGAGGTGTGGAACAGATTTAATGGCTTAGACTTGATAGACAGAGTGCCAGAAGAATTATGGACAGAGGCACAGGACATCATACAGGGGACAGCAAGAGAAACCATATCAAAAGAAAAGAAGCATAAGAAAGCAAAGTGGTTGTCTGATGAGGCTCTTAAAATAGCAGAGGAAAGAAGGAATGCAAAAGGCAAAGGAGAAGGGAAAGAATACAATCACTTGAATACATAATTTCAAAGAAAAGCAAGGAAACCTACCTAAATGAACAATCCTAAGAAATAGAGGAAAACAACATAAGGGTTAGGACTAGAGATCTTTTTTTAAAAAAATGGGGAAATCAAGGGAATATTTAAAGCAAAAATGACCATGATAAGGAACAAAAACAGTAAGGAGTTAGCTGATACAGAAGAAGTTAAGAAAAGATGGCAAGAGTAAACAGAGAAACTCTACAAAAAGGACCTCAACACCCCTGATAATCACAATGATGAGAACATTGAACATGAGACAGACATCCTAGAGAGTGACATCAGAAAGGCACTAAAAAGCAAATATCAAAGCCAGTGGAGATGATGGTATCCCAGCTGAATTTTTCAAAGACTTAAAAGATGATGGAATCAACGTATTGCATTCTGTATGTCAGCAGATTTGGAAAATACAACAATGGCCACAAGATTGGAAAAGATCAGAACTCTAAGGAAACGGGGGCTTTGAGTAGAGTCAGATGGGATCCTCAGGCTAAACAGAACAGGAAGGGGGACTCCTGGCTCTCCTGCCCTTTCCAAGCCTGGTTCTGGTTCTCATCAACTTAGCAAGATACGATTTGAACAGTGAGGCAGTGGGAGATGGGTAGATGGTATTGTAGATGCAATGGGCACAAAGCCGGACAGGCTGAGGAGGATGGTGGAAGACAGAGATGCCTGGCGGGCAATGATCCATAGGGTTTCATAGGGTCAGAATTGACTGTGCATCTGAACAACAATAAAATGATTGTTACTGTACTGTTGTTGCATTGATTGTAAGCCGCCCTGAGTCATCACGGTGAGTGTGTGACAATAAAAATCTAAATAAATAAATAAATTAGAATTTCAGCCACAGGTAGCACCCTACCTGTAGGGGGGGGCGGGTTTCAGGTTAAGTAGTTTCAGCAGAATTTTAAGCCTAGTTCTAGAATAATTTAAAGAGAGGATGCCAAGATTGTCTGGATGTGTACAATCTACTGGATTTGTATATATTTGGGATCACTCAGGCTTAACATTCCCTCTAAGTTTGCCTGCCTGATGCTGCCTGAATGACATCTAAAAGCCATATCATGTGAGTTAAATATCTAGGAGGGTTCACAAGGCTGGCACACTGCATTTCCCTTTGCTGGTCACATGTTGCATAAGTCTGTGAGAGATCGCAAAAGAACTAGGGGAAGACCACCTCACAGATGTGAAAATTTTCTCAAGAAAAATTATGGACCAACTTGGAGAAGATCTACCAGGGACAGATTGTTATGGACAAAGGTTGTGCAGAATGTCATCATGGAGATGTCTGCTCATGTAGGGACTCCTAGCTGACTAGCAACTCCAAGGTATCCAAGCAAAAATGCCAAATTAGTACACAAATACAATAATAGAGAGTGTGGACTTCAGTAAACTGAAATTCACTTGAGTCCAGACAAAACAGGTGAGAGTGAACTTTTTTTGTGCTAAGCCAAATGGTGTTAATTCTTTTCTTGTGTGAGTGTGTGTTTTTCTCCTAATCATCTCCAGACATATGACAATGAAGCGTTTTTGTGCTATTGGCAATGCACTGCATAATGGGGAAAAAATGTTTGTTATACGAAGCACTATTGGCAATACCCTGTACAAAAAACAAAAAAATTTGTTGTGCAGGGTATTGCCAATAGCGCTTTGTATAACGAACTTTTTTTTGTTATATGATGCATCGCCAATAGCGCTTTGTATAACAAAAAATGTATAGTGAAGAGCTCTACGGAACTGAGTTTTTTCGTTATGCGGGGTTCTACTGTAATTCCTTTTCTTTGTGGGTTTATCTTAGAGGTAACTGATAGATATGTGAACGAGGGAGTAATGTCAGCCACATTGAGAGAGGTGAATAGCTCTCCAGATTGCCCCTTCACCGGAGAAATATGATCAATTTGTAGCTTCCATTTTGGAATGTTCTTATGCCTCCATTCGAAGAGGGTGCCAGACAAACTACATCCCAGATTTCACCCTGGAAACACATGCCCAGTTGTTAGATTCTATTTCACATTTTAAAGTATATCCTTTTAGTAAGAGTGCAAAAGCTAGCAGAAATTTGGTCTCAGTGCTTGTAGAAACAAAAAGAACTTCCTCAGTAGATACTGTTGCAGTGCTTGAAATATCAAGAAATAGTCAGAAAGCTTGGAAACTACTGAATAGTCTGAACAAGGATGGAAACAAAATGTCATTGTATGCAAATAAGACCCCAAGCCAAATAGCACACCAACCAGAGAAAACTAATTAAAACATAATAAACATAAAATATAGAAAAAATATTCGGAGCAATTCGAGTGAATTTTCTATTGCCTTCATATTGGCAGAGCTATTGAACGAAATCTAAAGATATAGAAATGCCAAAGCAGAGAGACTCAGTAACATTTGGATCAAGCAAATTAAATGTTTTGGGCATATCTATCTGTCCGTCTGTCTGATTAATATACCGCCTCTTTAGTGAACTACTCTAGCTAGTTTACAAATTAAAACTCAAGACCCACACAGCACCAAAACACAAAATAATTGCTCATTCAACTGGACAGGCAAACAAATTCCAAAAATATGGAGGTGGGCAAAGATAATCACTATACTGAAATTAGGCAAAGAACCATCAGTTCCAAAAAAACTCAAGAAGTGACAAGATTCAGACCTGGAAAGAGTTGTATGGCTCAAATCTTAAATCTAATCTAGCATATAGATGATGTTTCTGAAACACATAAGATACCTGGAGCAGCATTTGTCAAACTTACAGTGGCACATGATACTGTCAACCATCAGTTGCTATTCAAAAGGCAGTATTGTACTTTCTTACTAAAATTCATAGACTAGCATAAATAGTCATTGTTCTACTTTAAAAGCAAAAAATCTTTGATGAATTTCTAGGTGGCACTGTCATCTCAGTTCCATCACTTTTTAATATTTATATAGATGATCAACATTATGTTCTCATGCCCCAGGGGTTTAATCTATGTTGATCATCTTGCCTTGACAGTGCAGGGGAAAACTTTTGAGACCACTGAGTGTCAGCTAGCCTGCATTAAAAAGTCTTTCCTTATAAAGCAATAAGCTGAAAACAAAATCCTTTAAAAATATAGACCATGCCTTTCACTTGAAAAATAGAGAAGCAATGAGGAAGCTTTCTGGGAAGGCAAGACTTTGGAACATTGCTTTGCCCCCAAACTACGTGGGTCACTCTGGCTTGAACCTTAACCAACAAAAAGCACTGCCTGAACACCAAATAGAAAGTTGCTGTCAGAAATAACATATTTAGGAAATTAGTTTGATGAGACAGGGGTGTACAACCACAAACAATAAGAACAATAGCTCTGTCCCTGTGCTACTCCACAACACAATTGCAATGCTCTGATAGGGAAGGAAGGAAAAAGGAAGGAGAAAAGAAAGAAAGAAAGAAAGAAAGAAAAGAAAAGAAAAAAGATGTTCACATCTTAAGAAATCTTCTTTGGAACTACAGTACCAACTAACTCTCAATCTGAATTCATCTATGGACTTGTTAAATGACATTGGCCATTCTGATAGATAACTTTTTGGGAGAAAGAGAAGGAAATGTCCTTGTTGATTCTCTTTTACTGTTAACAATTTTGCTAAAACTGATCATGATATCTTACTAGATCAATTTTGCAGGTTGAGTGTCAGTAAAAGAGCAATAACAGTCTTACTGTTTACTCTTACTGTAGGATCAGTTTCAGAATGTAGTATTGGACTGTGTTTGTTGGCTTACTTGTGTAATGATATCAATCTCTTGCCCAGAGATCTTATCATCCCTTCCTGCCACACTTCACCCTCTGCCTCCTTAACATCCGTGTCTGTCACCACCCTGTGGAGCAGCTCAGCCCTTAAGAGCTCCCCTTGTGACGTCACGTGGCCTCAGCTGGTGCATATGCAGGGCTTAAATTACACAAAATAGGTAGCAAAACATGGCCTTAGCTTAGCGTGGTCCAGTCAGCCCCTCTTATTCCAATTCAATAGACACAAAAGATCTCTATTTTATGAAGTTTACTTACGTAAGTTAAAGAAATGAATATAGCATAGGAAATCAAACTTGCAATATAGTCATTCAAAGAATACACACAAAATTAAGAAAACTTACCGGTAACTGAGGTTGGCCCTTCTGGCTTCCCTTCTCACAGGTCCATCTGTGAGGCTCCCCCACGGCTTCCACAAAGAAAAAGGAAGAAAAAAGCCCCCCCTTTTGGTTTTTATTCTTTTGATATGAATCCCCACAAGTGAAGAACCTCATCCAATTGGAGTTAGTTTATAATAGGCTGGTGAGAAAGTGGCAGGCTCCCATTTCACATGGGAAAAGAATCCACAGTCAAACTTATCACACAGCTGGCTGTTTATTGGTCTCTCTAACACAGGTTTCTAGCAAGTGTCTAGCAAGCCAGTCTAAACTTACTAGGTCCCATCCTTGGACGAGCAGAAGCACAGAGTTGTATAGTGGCCAAAAGATCATGGAAAAAAAAACCACAGCTCTAAACCAGGATTTTCATGAAAACTTTGATAAATAAATATGCCCACAATCCTGCTGAGATTGGATTACATGAAGTGTGTCATCCCCACTGGCTTCTGTTGTACTTATGGGCCCACTGCAATGTGCTATTTTAAACCTTTTTGGTTTAAGACCACAGGACTATTCCCTACACTTATTAAGTTCCTGAGATCTGGCTCGTAGACCCTTCCTCAGATGAGGCTTGAGAAGGATAATAGACAGTTACTGGAAAAATAACGTTTTCAGGGGTGACACTGAACTCCTACCATTACTTTGCTTGAGGCTCACTGATATCTCCAGGGTTGCATTTTAGTAGCCCAGAATAAGTTACACTTTTCCAGGCTTTAAAAGTCTTTCTTTGCTTTCTGTGTCTTAGGTTCCTTCACATTTTCCTAAAATGTTCGTGACGAAAGTCACTGACTTTATCTCACCAGGCAAATTTGTCATAGAGAAGGCTGTAAATGCTGCCAGATAATAAGTAACAGACATGGAAATGTGTATGCACACTCATAGACCACATGCATACTTGTATGGCCATGACTGAAGACTAGCTCATTGGCTACGAGTGTCAAGTGGGTGCTGATGGATTCTGATGCAATGACAAAGTGAATTTCTTCCCAGGCAATTTTTAACACATTTAGACATTTGCTACAAAGGAATTATCCACTTGACAAGGAAATATTACTAACTCTTGACACCCTCCCTCTCTTTCTGACTCTGACTGCCTACGTATCCTTTTTCCAATTTAACATGATTTGCCATATTTAATATTTAAATACTGCTAAGCTGTCCTAAACCTACTTTCTCCACATATCCAAATACCGCAAAATTGGTGTTGAAAGACAGAAACATATTAGAAGAATACATTTCATAAAACTTACAAAAAGAGTTCAAGGTTTTGTGTCTGCAATGAGCTTCTTCAATTAGAGCCACACTGAAAATGGTATCGGTTACAATTGATGTGTAATATTTACCTGAGAACTACTTAGAACCTCTGCCAAATCCATGCCCCATGGACATATAGGGCAACCTGGCATGGTGCAAATTGCTGACTTGTAGTCATTTTGAAACGTCTGTATTCAGTGCACTGACATAGCTAGGGGAGCAGAGCTAGCCTATGCATATACTATCAAAGGTGTGGCAAAGAGTGTGTGCTTCAATCTTTCTTCAGTGCATGAACATTCTACAGATGACTAATGCATGAAAACAGTTTTGGTGCAAATGCCATGTCATACTATTCATGCATAGTTCAAGATGGACCATTCTGAAAAGGGGTTTCTGTTCCCATGAATATATACTGATATGTGAAAATTAGTAGGACTGTGGATATCCTCCGTTCATTTCATCTTTGGTCATTTCTTTTAAATAGCTGTGTATGAAGCGGGGGGGGGGGAACAGAACCAAAAATTTGGAGAGATTAGCCCAGTCCCATCACTGTCCACCTGCTTCTTTTCCTTACAAATGAAAGCATTGTATGATAAAATTACTCTAGTGGTTAAGACGCTGGGCTTGGAGACTAGATGCCGGAGCTGGGAAAATAATTTTACCAAGAAAATTAGTGGCAAATGACAATCACTTTAGGCTGCAAAGTCCCCTCCCACTAATACTAGTGTTAGTGTATGAATGATTGTTATTATCCCAACATTCCTTCTCAAACTTGCATGCAAGAACCCTCAAGTTCCATCTTGCTTTACAGTTCTTGAAGCAATCTCCTCCGCCCTCCTCCGAGCCCTCGCCACTGGCCGGAGTTAGAGGGCTTTAAGAGCCACTGGCTGGAGCTCCAGGACGCCAACGCCCTCCTCCGAGCCCTCGCCACCGGCCGGAGTTGGAGGGCTTTAAGAGCTGCCGGCTGGAGCTCTGGGACGCCGACGCCTTCCTCCGAGCCCTCGCCACCGGCCGGAGTTGGAGGAGGCGGTGCTATGGGGGGTAAGAGGATGCTCTCGCCCTCCCTCCAGACCTCGTCACCTCGGTCAGAGGAAAAGACTGCCAGCACCTGCGGGTGGTGAGAGAATGCTCTCGCCCTCCCCCCGGACTTTGTCACCTTGGCCCAGAGACCTCGCCACCGCTGCCACTTTGCTGGACTCTCCCTCGGCCAACTGGCCTCGAAGGGAGCAACAGCTGGGTGTCCCGGGGGTTATGAAAGACCTCTCTGCTGCCGCTTCACTGAACTCTCCCTCGGCCAGTCGGCCTAGAAGGGAGCAACAGCTACGGGTCCTGGGTGGTGATAAAAATACCTCGTTTTGTAGGATTTTGCTTATAATCATTGCAGGATTCAGTAAATGTGGTTTTGTTTTTGCTGTTTTTTTCTTTGTAATGTTTTTTGTAACATTTTATGGTGATATTAATATTTTCTGATTGTTACTGTGTTATTGATATGTATATATTTATCTTTCTGATACTGTAATGATTGTGATTATGATAATGTGAAATTTGTGACTGTTATGTTATTTTTTATACTTTGTAAGCCACCTAGAGTCAGGTTCTCTTGAGCAAGGCGGGGTATAAATCTGAAATAAAACAAAATGAAAATCTCTTGGTAGAGGCTTTTAAAGGATACCTAAACATCTGGATTCTCTCTTTCTTGGCCAGGCCACATACCAGATAGTACCTCATGCGAATATGTTTGGTGCATGCATTCATCTTTTCACTCTGTGGCACATTGATACAGGTTGTCTTCCATCAACTGGGATAGCTGCTCTTAATCTCTTTCAAAGTCCTTTAGCAGCTTCTATAATCATAGCAGTTTTGTGAAGGCTTCTACTGTGACAATGAACTCTGAGCCTATGGAAAACATAACTAGTATTTATCTATTTATCAAACTTCTGTACCCTTCATCTAATGAGATCCACTACTCTGAGCAATTTACCAATCAAAATTACTCCCCCCGTTGGAACCTGTAAAATGAAGAAAACAAAATGTAACTAGAAATTAAACCTTAGGGCTCTTTCAAATACCATGTGACCTAAAATAGGCCACTTTTTGACCCCCCTGTCCCCTTTGTGACTTTCCATGACCTTTGAACAACCCACCCCCCTAAATCACATGGTTTGAAGATAGATCTATGGCAAGCTGGATGCAAAAAGCAAATTATAATTTTGGAGTTACGTGATGTCACGCTGAAACCCCCTCCCCCCTGTGACTTTCTGTGACTTTTGGTCAACCGCTTCCTCCCCCCCCCAAAAAAAAAATGGTCATGTGGTATTTGAATGAGCCCTTATCTTAGGTGGGGCAATACCAGCAAGATTATATATTTTCTCAACTGGTGTAGGTTTGAGGCATGCTGTCAGTATGTGCATTGTTTCATTAACAGCAATGTCACCTTGATTTGTGTGTGTGGATGCACTCCATACTGGAGCAGCATGCTCTGCTGCAGAGATGCTCAGGGCCAAAGCTGATGTATGCAAAGTAATGAAAATTAAAAGTAAAGTAAAAAATGGTAACTACGCAAGGATACCTTTTTCTGCTTTAAATGCTTCTACAGTAATTTTATCATTCAGAGTGCTGATGTATATGGAAAAAAGAAACAAAAGTGGCTGGCAGGGGATGATACTGAGCTGATCTCTACATATTTCCTTTCTGTTGCTGTTGTTTTTTAAAAAAATATACAGTAAAACACCGGATAACGATTGGATAGGATAACGCTAAAATTGTATAACATTAAGTAATCTGGGGAGGAGAATTGGATCGAATAACGTTAAGATCCTATGGGATGGATTGGATAACAACCGCTAAAGCCTGTGCGGTTACAATGTATCTCTATGGAGCTTTAACGTTATCCGATCCATCCCATAGGGATTTTAACATGGATCGGATAACACTAAAAATCGGATAACACCAAGACTTGTGGAACCAAATTTTAGCGTTATCCGGTGTTTTACTGTACCTCATATTCTATTAATTAGAAGGAATTAAAATAAGGCTCCAGTATTTTTCCTCTCTTCCTCTGAGACTCTTGAGAAAGAGACAACAGAAGCTGGTGACTGGAGGATGACAGACTTTCCCAAATATCAAAGTGATTGTTTTGCTTGCAGAGAGCTTTGGAAACTAAGGGTGCGATAAAATACATGAAGACTTATGCACTGCTAACTTGGAGCCACAGGCTGCCCACCCATGCCCTAAGATCTGTTGGGATGCTAGGATCATTACCCTCTCATTTGAAAAGTGATGATTTTCACTCACACTACCAATCCAAATTAATGCCTACCAATTAATACCCTCATACTAGAAAGTTTGTCAAAGTTGTCAGTTGCTTTATGGCAACTATGTAGATTTCTTACTTGACTGATGTGAGTACTAAAGTCTTATCTCTGTAGCCCAGGAGTGCTCAACCTTTTTAAGCCGGGGGCTGGGTCACACTCCCTCAGACAGCTTCGGGAGTTGGACGGCCATTTTGCCCTTCCTCAATCACATGGCACTTCCTGGTGTGGTGGAGGTGGTGGGCCCCCCACATGAAATGGTTCTGCAGGCTGCAGGTTGAGGATCCCTGCTCTAACCCATCTTAAAATGCTTTATCATCTGGAATTTTCTGTCTCTCATCTGGCAGTGGGATAGTCAGACAATATCATCTTCTTCGATTTATCTAATTCTTTTATGGGCTTGCATGCACCCCAAATATCACTAGCTACATTCAACTCACATTGAAATGACCCACATCAGAACTTAACTCTGATCTTTGAAGTTACAACACCAGTGCTCTCATGGCAGTGAGGAAAAGAGAAGTAAATGTTATCTTGTTTTATTCAGTGTTTGTATCTTTGAAAATAAAAGTAAAGCCCAGGAAAGAAACAGCTGAAAATTCAAGAGGAAAAAAATAAGGAAGGGGGGAGGTAGAAGAAGCTGTTGTTTGGGGGAAAATGTAGAACCAGCTCTACCAAACCTGTTCAAGGTTGTACATTACAAGCTGTCAGTGTCTGTTAGCAACAGCTTAATGGAGTGTGTCTTCTTCATAATGGCCAGTATTTGGACAAATTAACAACATTGTCTACATTATGATGTAGTAGAAGAAAAGCATCAGTGCAAATTAAATTTTGACACGGCTCATGGTGACATCTAGGGCTATTTAGGCCAGAAAGCAGACTTTCTGAAGGCATCTTAAACAAGTGAAAGTATTTGAACCTATAAATGCTGGTTATGGATTTTTCAAAATTAGTGAATGGTTGGAGGGTGACCTTTTCTTTCCCCCCTAAATGTTTGGAGATCAGGATGCAGGAATGAAGAAACAGCTAATAGTAGAAAGTTGGAAAGGATGCAAAAACTTTGCAGGGCTTGAAATTTCTGGAAGTACGGTTCCAAAAGAATGTTCATGCCATTCAAATAATTAAAGAATATTAAAAGTGTTCCAGTGCAAGCCCTCTGGCATGATTCACAAGATACTGGTCTGACTGGGTCCGACAAGTTGTATTATGTCAACTGAAGTAAAAAGTAACTGATAACACATTGGCTTCTCTCATACTCAAGACCCTAGTCAAGCAAATTCGTTTCACCTTTCCCTGTAAAAAATATTCTCTGTGGTCACTTCTTCAACTGCTGTGTTGTATTCATTACCATTTCAAAGATGTAGGAAATAATTTTCCTTTTCTGAGAAGTCGTAGGAAATTGTCAGCATTAGGGCAAGGGTGATGATGTCGGAAAACTTGCAATATGACATTTGTATTGAGGCAAAGCTACATGAAACATTTGTGTCTAAAAGTATCAATGTCATGAAATAGCTAGCCTAGTCCCCAGTGGGGAAGATTCCCATCCCTGAAGCTATTTAAAGATGCACAGTACGATAATGTTCAGGGCCAACATTTATGAAGCTTTAAGAAGAGAGAAACATTTTAGCTAGATTTACAACTGTAATGAGAATTCAGCCATTTAACTGAACTAAAAGAGATCTTTCCTCTGGAAGTTCAAGTTCTCAGCTCTTCTAATATCATTTTTTTTTTACTCTAGAGCAGGGGTGCCCAAACTACGGCCCAGATCCAGCCCCCGATGCCAATTCATCCAGCCCATGCCGCCCTTACCGCTCCCAAAAGTGGAAGTAAAACACGCCTGTATGGGTGCATTTTACTTCCACTTTCAGGAGCAATGAGGGTGGCGTGGGCTGGATGAATTGGGTTTGGGAGCCTGGTTTAAGCAGAGAAAATAGCAACTTAAAATCTATCTCATCCTGTTACAAAAAAGATTGCAAGGCACATTTTACTTCCACTTCCAGTGAGAGGAAACATGTGACCAGCCCGCTCAACCACGTGACCGGCCCGTGGCCCAAAAAGTTTGGGAACCCCTGCTCTAGAGCCTCAATCCGGTACTCTTCAGATAGGCTCCCTTCACCATTCTGGCTGACATTGGTGAGATCTGTAGTCTGAAGCATCTGGAGAGGATCAGGTTAGGGCTCTTTCAAATACCACATGACCTAAAATAGGCCACTTTTTGACTCCTCCCCCCTGTGACTTTCTGTAACCTTTCACTGACCTGACGCCCTAAATCACGTGGTTTGAAGATAGATCTATGGCCAGCTGGATGCGAAAAGCAAATGATAATTTTGGAGTCATGTGACTTCACGAAGAACCCCCGCCCCCGGTGATTTTCTGTGACTTTTGGTCGACCCCCTCCCCCCTAAAATGTGGTATTGGAATGACCCCTTAGGGGACTCTTGCTTAAATTGAGACTTCTCCTTGCAACCAAGAAGTCAAAGCCACACATACCCTAGTATCCAGTTCACTTCCTATTCTCTTCAGTCGTAGACCCCAATCACTGGAGGACCTTTGCTGAACTAATATTGGTAGACACAATGAAATTTCCCAAAGAGGTCCTAATTACAATGGATGAATGGCTTTTCTTTCCTCCTCACAGTACAAGTGAAGACTCTGACTCCAGAGAGAGAAGATTTTAAATGTCTGGCTCAGTCACCTGACTGCTCCAGTTCTATTATTATTATTATTATTATTATTATTATTATTATTATTATTATTATTATTATTATTATTATTATTATTATTATTATTATTATTATTATTATTATTATTATTATTATTATTATTATTATTAGTTCAAATTTATATTGCCACCCACTCGCCATGGCAACTCAGGGCGGCTTACAAATAATACATTACATTATAATACAATATGTTGCTGTGGGCACAGGGGAGGGGCAACAAAGTCCTCAACCTGCCCTGGCTTCTTCCACCCCTGGCAGTTGGTTGCAATTGATTGTTGCAACCAACTAAATTTAAGACAACTTAAATTAGACAGGAGCTAAACTGTCCACACAAATATATTTGCACTGCCTTGGTGAGGAGGCTTGTGCCGTTCAATGAGGTTATGAGCTATGCCATGTAGGGCCATCCAAGATGGACAGGCCATAGCACAGAGAACTCAGACTAAACACAATCCGGTGGGAAAGGAACTTAGCAACCCACTCCAGTGGCCTTGCCAAGAAAACCCAATGGACAGTATTAACAGGCTAAAAGATATTATGCCAGAAGATGAGCCCCTCAGGTCAGAAGGTGTCCAATATGCTACTGGGAAAGAGCAGAGGACAAGTACAAATAGCTGAAGCTCAAATACTTAGGCCAACAAATGAGAGGAGAGGACAAACTGGAGAAGACCCTACCGCTAGAAAAGATTGAAGGCAAAGGAAGAAAGGGCGGCAGAGGATGAGATAGTTAGATAGCATTGTTAATGCAGTGGCATAGATCTGGGCAGACTCTGGAGGATGGTGGTTGACAGAACAACTTGGTCTGCTATGGTCCATGCGGGCGGAAAGAGGCAGACTTGTTTGTGCAATTGAACAACAACAAAACTCTCCACATAGTCAAACTGCTATTTCTATTATGATATATGAAAAGTGTGATAGAAGGATTGTTGTTTTTAGACTTGACTCCCTAATTCTAGTACTGTAATGTAGTTTGTGTCTTAAAAGTGTGCACTTAGACTTGCTGTACTATGTTGCTACATCCACTTTCCCCACCTTGTTCTAAGTTGTTTCCATATCCTTAACTCAGAAAATTTTTGTTGGAATTCAAGACACCTTTTATGTGAAGCTAAACACTTCTTTGCATTATAGCCATGGGATTTTGAACTCTGCAGATGTTCTGCGATGCAATATATGCCCCTGCCACAGAATGTAAATCAAAGAAATAAAGAACATTCACAAGGATTATATAGTGTTGCAGACTGCAAACATATTACATTATCATTGCATTCTACTGTGTATTATGGCTGGCAGTCACATACAAGTCTGTTTTTCCCCCCAAAGATCTGATTTTACAGTTAGGATTTTTTTTTACCTTTACCAGTAGTCCATAGATCACACAACTACTCTTCTTTTCTCCTGCTATGCTTGTAATCCTTAAGAACCCATGGAACAACCTGACTATTATAGGTTAGTGCAATTTGTGTCATTGTGAGGTTTTTCAGAAAGGTCATGTTCACAAATGCAGAAACCCTTGAGAAGACTGACCAAAAAATAGATTACCTCCTCACAGGTGAGGACTTATTTTTTTTCTTTGTGGTTTTTCATTTTCATGAATGAGAATGAGACATATCAGGATTTACATCCCAAGGCCTGTACTATTTTAAGACTTTAACGCAGTGGTGGACAGCAAAAAATTTCACTACCACACCGTGGGTGGAGCCTACGTCATGGGCAGAGCCTACATCATGGGCAGAGTCTATGCCATGGGCAGAACCTACATCGTGGATGGAGCCTACGTCATAGGTGATCTAGTCATGACTGCCATATGGCCATGTATACATCTGCAAACACAGGCAACACTGGCTCTTTGGCTGTAAATGGAGATGAGCACTGCACCCTAGAGTCAGATATGACTGGCTTTTGAGCAAGGGAGACCTTGAACCACTCCTAGGGGGTGCAAACCTGTTGCTGCCCACCACTGCTTTTATGTGGGAATACTCTGAGTCAAGGTATGTAAAAGTAGCAATGGTCTCCAAAGACTTAGGGCTTAGGTAAATGTAAAGGTTTCACTTGCTCAAAAGCCAGTCATATCCAACTCTAGGGTTCAGTGTTCATCTCTGTTTCAAAGCCAAAGAGCCAGTGCTATCTGCTTCTGCAGATGTTTCTGTGGTCATGTGGCAGGCATGACTAGACACCAGAGCACACAGAACACTGTTTACCTTCCCATCGAAGTGGTCCCTATTTATCTACTTGCAATGTCTTGCTTTCAAACTGCTAGGTTGGCAGGAGCTGGGACAAAGACGGGAGCTTATTCCATCCTGCAGGCTTAGCTGCATGCTAAGATGAAGCTACATGCTAAGATAAATATGCAGTTGACTCTCACGTTCTTTTGGGCTTCACAGTGAAAAATTGGAACCCATATCTTGGACTGGGGCCATCATACAAAGGCAGAGACTTAAACAATTTACCACTTCTATTGTTGTCCTTTCCATACATGGGCATTGTAAAGAAAGGCAGAGAGAGAGAAGAGAGAGAGGTAAAAGAAGGAAGTCTATATAAGGTGCCAAAATATTGTTTTGTTTTAGCTTTAGCTCTGTAGCATGATGGTGCAAGTTAAAACATCTGGAAGTGATGCATCCTCTATGCAAATATTGTACTGTGGTTCTAGTGAAGATGGTGATTGTACCCATATTCAGCAAAATCCTATTCATGTTTGCAGATGGTTTGGATAATTTGCCCCAGTTAATTGAGACTAGATATCCAGTGTGTTGTATTGAATAGAGTGACAGGCTAGGATTCAGGAAGTCTGACTTGGATTTCCTCTCAGCCACAGAGACTCACAGATACTTGTGTGGAACTGGTTAAACCACACTTAAACATCTCACTTATCTTAAAAGCCTAAGTAAGGTCAATATAAGTTGTTCCAACTTGAAATCACAAAAGAACTACAAAAGACTGGTGCATAATGAAGAAACAGTGGGATCCTTTTCTCTGAAATGAAAGCGGTGTGCATGAATGTGTGCATATGAGTCCATGTGCCTGTGTATGCAGTGAATGTTTTCTTTAATGAGAGTGACCATCCAGCTACAGCTCAGAATCAAGCTTCTCATTATATCCTAATCCAAGTAAAAAGAAATAAGGGACAAGGAAAAGAAAAGGAGGGCAATCCATACTCACTCAGCCACAGCCTATTTGTATGACCACATCTTCACAAACATTTCCATGGTCTGATGAGCATCCAGCTAGTATGCATGATTATTGACCACAGTAATTGTCCCAAATGCTACTGTGAGCTTTCAAAGAGACAAGACACATGCTCCCTCAGGTTTCTTAAACTGACGGATTTGCCACAAGCTTAAAGAGATTCAGGAGGGTTTTTCTTCTGTAGAGTGTCCTTGTAAGGCACATTTGCACATAATTAATTAAACAAGTTTCAAATCAGAGGTTTTTTCCCCTTCAGTGATCATTGGGCAAGGCAGAGGACTTCAAGAACACAATATTTTATCGCACACACCCTCCACTGAAACAGAACGGATGCTTTGTAAATCTTTGTTATTGTGAACCAAGTTTATTAGAAAGCCATGATCTGCAGGATTTCTTTTTATATACAGATTTCTGCTTTTAAAATTTTTGATACTTTGATATCCTATCTAATTTTTTTCTGGTGTGGTGAAGCTACAGAGAAAGAGAGAGAGAAAGAGTAAAAGTTACTAAGTCAAAATGTTTTTAGATATGTTATGTATAATATAAAAACCAAGCAGGTCCAACTCTAAGAGCTAGTCTTTATAAATTACACAGGTATTCCTTATGAAATGTAAAAATTTGGGAGGTGGGGTGGTGGCTTAAGTCAACTACATTTTGTAATGGAATATATACTGCCTTTATATTTTATGTTCTGAAGGAAACACTTAAAAACCTTTGGTTAGAATGGGCAACACAGCACCTTATGGACTATATATTCTGGTCCAACCATTTCACCACCATCATCTACACCACTGGTATGACCATATATTTATCACTTCTCTTCCCTTCCTCTTGCTTTAGAAAGGGAACGAGGCTCTCTTCCATGTGGTCTTGAAAGGTTCAATTGTGCAGGAAGACATTCTCCCATTTTCTTGCTTGAAAAAGAGCCTTTGATATTTCCATTAATTGGAAGCTGTGGTGGCAGGAAATTCAGCAGCAGTAGTCATCGTGATGGGTTGTGAATGAAGCCAAATTCTAAGACTTTTCCTACCTATGTCTTAGGTAAAGGTTTCCTTCTTTGAAAGCCAGTCGTATCCGACTCTAGGGGTCAGTGCTCATCTCTATTTCAAAGCCTGTCTTCTTCTACAGATGTTTCTGGATCATGTGGCAGGCATGTCTAGACATAGAATGCTGTTTACCTTCCCACTGAAGTGGTCCTTATTTATCTACTTGCAATTTCTTGCTTTCAAACTGCTACGTTGGCAGGAGCTCTGACAAAGATGGGACCTCATTCCATCCTGCAGTATTCAGGAATCAAACTGCTGACCTCCTGCCTTCCAGTCAGTGTCTTAGCCACTTGAGCCAAAGATGGAAATTGTCCTTGCATGCCTGATCTTGTGTGCAAAAAGATGAAAAGAACAAACCTTCAGTCCAAGAGTCTAAAGCAGTCTGCCTCAATGTTTTGACCTATAGATTGGGTGGGGGTGAGGGGTTGAGTCTCTCTGTTTTCTGGCCAAGCTGCTTTAATTTATGGGAGTTGTGGTCTAAGTCATGTAGGCTATGGCCCAGTGGTGGGCTCCAAAATATTTTGCTACCATACTGTGGACATGGTATGATGGGTGTGGCCAGGGGAAAAGCCCTATGTTGCACCCAAATTAGGACTATATTATTTCAAAACTTGGATGGGTGGGGCCAGCCAGAATTTCTGCTACCAGTTCTGACAAACTGGTGCAAACCTGCTGATGCCCACCACTGCTATGGCCCATGGGAAAAGGATGATGCAAAGAACATCACCAGTTGGTCTTGTAGAGATGGGATTTTTTTTCCTTTTTGGGCCACAACTCCCATTTTATCCCAACCAGAATGGCCATAGCATTTCCCATCTACATTGTTTAGGACTGAAGCCAAAACCACTTCTGTCACTATTTCTTTTTGCTCACATAAATGGTAATGGTTTATCACTACAAAAGGGCAAAGGATGAGGAGTTATTTTTATTTGTTTTAATCATTAACTAGGGATACAGGAAATTTCTGCAAGTCATGTTTTAGTATCATTATACCAAATTCAAACTTACTGAATTGATATACAACTAAGCAGTATTGGTAATCATTGATATACTGCAGTCCTGCAGTATTTACATTTATCTAGGTTTCAAAAAGTATCCCAGAAAGAACGCACAGAAATGCAATCCACTTACACAGGGTCGTAGTCAGAGGGGGGCAAAAAAGCCCTCCTGAGCTAACAGCCCCCCATGCCCCCCGGATGACAATGTTATATATGTCAGTGTGACATTGTTGTCCCTCCTGAAAATTTTTTGCCTCTCTTGAAAACACACACACACATTTAAAATCCTGGCTATGGCCCTGGGCTTAAAGCTAGATAGGTTGGAGTTACAGTAGCAGAAATAGACAGACTCACTCATCCCTCCATTCTAGACTCCTCCAAATTTTCAGCCAATTCCCTTTCAAATAACAACTCACAGCATACACAGACAGGGCATATAGTCCACTCAACAGAGCTCTTGGGCATTGCTCCTGCCTCCACCTGCTGGAGTTTCTCAACCTTCCTCTAAGAACTTCTTTTTGGCCCAGTCATTGGAGGGTATTCACATTGCCACGTTCTCAGGCTCTCCCTTCCACAGTTTGAGAGTGGAAGTTACAAATAACACCAATATCATAGAGACAATGTCCGTGTAACACCAGAGAAACCAAAATCATGGAACATTTTCTCTGCGTCTTCCCTTTTTATAGAGACATCCAGAACAAATTCATATTCCCACTGCTCCAGAAGTATCCTGGCTGATCAAAGAGCACATACACTCACTGGCTGTTATTTGATGAAAGGCCCACCTTCATACATGACACTGCCCGGTTTTGCCCCACAGCGTGTAAGATCAAATGAACAATCCTAGCAGGTCCCTCAGCTAAATAAACTGCTACCGCTACATCACAGGCTTAGTAGTAGAAGTAGCATCACTAATCTTATATATTAATCCAAAATACTCCAACAATGCAGAGCAGACACACTCATTTTAAAATGTATTTTAAGTTCCCTGATTTCAACTACAGACTTTTTTCTCTTTTGCTGTACTATGCTGGTCCTGGACACAATTTTAATCTATTACTCTTTTAACCCAAAGAACACACACTTTTTTCAATTTGTATTTAAATATGTATTTTAGCTCCTGTTCTTTTGTAGTACCACGCTGGTCTTGGACCACAATAAAGACTGACTGACTGATACTCCTTTTTGAACACTCATCTCAAGGTTCTACTTTTTTTGGAGTGCTCCCATATATACTGTTTCTATAGATTCTGGAAACAATGTATATGGAAACCTTGCAGCTGCCAAAGGCTACTTCCAATGCCAACTTTGAGTATGCTGAAGCAACTACTGTTAAGACTTCCTCCTTCCTGATTGTTGTAGCACTGCATAAAAACTACAGATGTCTACCACATGTCCACAGAAACGTCTGCAGGCACAGACAGTGCTGACTTTTTGGCTGCAAATGGAGATGAGTACTAAACTCTATAGTTGGATACAGCTGGCTTTTGACCAAGGGTGACCTCCTAAAGGATACAGTGATACAATTATCAGATAAGAGAACAAAAACAATTACACTTTTCCTCCCCCCTCCACAGAGGAGCAGGGGAAGTGTTTAATTTGCCCATATCATGATGTTGTCCATCAGCCACATCGCCATACAGAGAAAGGTTGCTTGCAATGTTTGGAAAGGGATAGCAGGCTAAACAATTTAGCCATCCTCTGTTCTCAAGCAAATTCAGAATTAGTGATCCTAGACCACCTCACAACACATAGGCTGGACATGCTCTCAGTGTAAAGCACTTCATTTCATTGTTAGGACTGGATCATCATCATCATTATCATCTGTTTTCAAATTAATTCTGACTCACAGTGACCCTTTCCAAGGGTTTCTAGGTAAAAAGAGTACTTAGGAGTAATTTACCATTCCCTTGTTAATGTTTAATTTTATATTGTTACTGTAAAAATCTTTTAATTTGCTGTACGCCAGCCAGAATGGGATAATATCCCAGATGGATGGGTTATGAATGTGATAAATATAAATAAATATTTTTTCTGAGGGACTGTGCAGTTTGCCAGAGGTACGTAGGATGACTCTTTTGAAATGCACAGTGAGGAATTGAACGCACAGTTTTTGACTTCACAACCTGATCCCTAACTCACTGAGTTCTAAAGTCAGAGTTTTGTAAAGCTTCAGAGAGATACTGTACTTCCTACCAATTCAGTGGCTCAACCTATGGCACCTCCCTGCAACTGCAAGGTTTCAGGCTTTCTAAATGAAGACTTAAATCCAATTCCTGCTTATCAGGAGGCAGTCTTACAGAACTGAATGTGGGATATACTTCTGAGAAGATGTGACCATGATTCCACAGGAAATATCTTTGATGTAAGCTTGTTAGAGACGCTTATACAGTACTTTGTTTGTTTGTACCTTTACATTGATTCAGGATAGCTTCCCCAGTGTAGGTATTTTCAGTATACCATCAGCACTGAAGTTCTGACTACAAACCTCTCCTAAAGCTTTTATCTTCCCCAGTGACATTTATATATCCCCATTCCACAAGTGGATTAAATTTCAAGAGTGCTTCTCTCCCACCTACCCCACAGCCCCGTCTTCCTATGTTTTAAGTGTTTTCTACATTTCTACAGTCAAAAGCTCTCATGTTGAGAGGCCCCAACAGGAAGGGAATGTGTGAAGGGGTTGCTCTAATGAGAGATCCTTTAATCTATCTTTAATCCCACTCAATTAAAGCACCATTAATGACAGAAAGATCATTATGTGCTGAAGAACAGGGAAATGAGAGAAAACAACAGGCGGTTGCTTCTCCATGCCCTGCTTTTCTCTGTATATAAAAAACACCAACAACTTAAAAAGCTCTAAATGAGCCAGTATAAATCCTAAATCATGCTAGGAATTCAGTAAATATAGTTATTAAAGCCAACTAGCATAAGCTACATTGATTCATATAAAAATAGTACTTACTTAAAGATTTTTGTTGTTCAGTCACACAGTCGATTCCGACCCTTTGCAATGACCCCATGGACCACTGTCCGCCAGGCACTCCTGTCCTCCACCATCCCCCTCAACTCGCTCAGCTCTGTGCCCATTCTCTCTACAATACCATCTAGCCATCTCATCTTGGGCTGTCCCCTTCTTCTTTTGCCCTCGACCCTTCCAAGCATCAAGGCTTTCTCAAGTGAATCCTCTCTTCTCATTTGATGTCCAAAGTACTTTAGCTTCATCTTTATTATTTGACCTTCTAAGGAGCAGTCAGGGTTGATTTCTTCTAAGATTGACCTATTTGTTCTCTTCGCTGTCCTGGGGACTCTCAAAACTCTCCTCCAACACCACATCTCAAAGGCATCTATTCTTCTGCGCTCAGCTTTCCTTATGGTCCAGCTCTCACAACCATACTTTGCCACAGGGAATGCCATTGCTTTGACTATGTGAATCTTTGTTTGCAATTTAATGTCTCTACTTTTCACTATGCTCATTTAAAAAAAAAAAAAGAGGATGGTATTATTCCCTTCCTTGGATTTCCTGCTCTTCTTCCATCTGTTTTTCCCCATGCCATTAAGATAATTCCAACATGACAACGCATTCCAAGGCTTTCTAGGAGGAGGATACTCAGAAGTGTTATATTATTCCCTTCTTTTGGGGACACCCTATGTCTATGTAACTTTCCCAGGGCTTTCTCCTCTCTCAGGAGGCATAGTGGAGAATTGAACCATCTGAAAAGCTATGGTTTCCCTTTTCCTGTTCTATAATCTTGTCTATAATTTATACAGATGTGGATCTATAGTGTTCAAAAATAAAATACAAGCAATAATACACCACACCATTTTTCATTGATTCATATAAAATATTGTCCAAGATCCATTATAATTAGGTGACCTACAGAAACTTAAGTTTTTTGAAAGAGAAATTTTGACAATATTCAAGCCAATATGGTTATATCCCAGTTTCACGTCAGACTAACACCAGTGGCTTTACCCAGTTTACCAGTAACACATTCGTGTAAGTCAGAGCAAATATGGCACTGAACCTTAGTTTTTCACCCACAGCATATACAAATGATTGCTTGAACATCCGTTAATTTAAGTACTTAATTTAATTAACATAAGGTCTGGGAAATAATTTTGCTCTGAAACCAGTGAAGCAATAATTCCATATATCTCATAGTCCTGAATTTAATAAGTAGCGCTGTAGTTTAATTTGGGGACAGCATAATTTTTAATATGATTAATAATATGATGCAAAGAAAATGCTCTTATTCCTTCATATTTGCCAAACATAGTAAAAATTAAAACAATTCCTAAAAGACCTCTATACTTTGACGTTTCCCCTTATCATAGTGCAGGGTCCTTAGATTTGATCCAGTTAAAGCTAAGTGGGGATGTGGTTCCTTTACAGTTCTATGCATCAGAGGCTGGCACCTCCCTTGGGTCACGGAGAAAACTTGCCACCTCAACTCTAGTACGCATCTCTTAAGACAAAGAGCTTTTCCCTCCTTCCAAGTAAGTGGCTCCATATCTTCAGGCATATGGTGAAACCACACTGGCCCTTTTTGTTTGGGTTTGTGCACATTCACTTGAGTACAGGGAGAGTCGTGTGCCATTTGGTACAACCCTCCTGTCCAAAAGGCATACCCATTTCAAGCAACCTTATTTCCAGTGTCATGCAGTGGACCTTCTTGTACCAAAGGACACACCTACCTGCACAGAAGAAGTAAAAGCCCCTGAAAGAGACTCAAAAGAGAGCAGGTTTAGATGCTCCAGAGGCAGGTTGGTCCACACTACAGAGCAGGTCATACGATTGTCACGGGGGAAAGGACCCTCTTCAAGCTTTGTTCTTTGGATGCTACAAGGGAGGAGAACTTCCACTATCTACAGTGAGTGGATGAGGTAACAGCAGGGATTTCCCTGGTGTGCTCCTTACCATTGGAAGGATCAGTAGTGCATAGGAAAATTCCCACTGTTTTCTTTGAACTTCTAGTAGAAGATAGAAAGAATTTCCTTCTCCCAGCAATTCATGATAGTGAGTAGCACACAAAATGACCTAAGTACATAACTTATCCTTGTAGGTATTGTCTCACTCCCAATCTTCGGACTTAAACAGGTCCTATAAGCATCAGTTTAAAGTCCTTTCCTCTTTCCTCCCACACTTCAACTGCAGGATGGGAAGGAATAACAAAGTCAGCTGTGCTTCAGATGGCTGACTCCCTCTCATCTGTGAAGCCAGGGTCTTAATGATATTGGGAATGGCCTTGCCTATGGAGAGCTACATTGGAGGAAGGGTGGTTTCTCCTCCCAACACAACAGAATAAAATCAAATCAAAACACATTACTTTCTATTTGTCCGTGAATTCTGTTGAAACCCCATAGTCTGTGTTATACTACAGAATGAATGCACCAAAAAGTGGTGGCAATTTCATGTCTGGCCTGGACACGGAAGAAGAAGCCTGTTCTGTCCACGCAGTTGTCTCTCTACATATCAGTTTTGCCTCTGTAAGATTTGGTGGATGCTCTGAAAAGACATCTAAAGGATAGAGAAGGTGTCCCCAATTTCACAATAGAAGGTCTATGTCTAAAAAGCTGGATAACATAATGCAGGTGAATTCAACCTAATGGAGAGAGAAGACATTTGTACCTTGTATCTCAGATACAATGAGAAAGCACAAAGGCTTAACGATTTGCTGGAGAGACATGAAAGATGAGCAGCTTGCAAAGACTATGAGATAATCTTTAGCATTTTGTTAACCCCTACGAGATGTCTTTCTTCCTGTATGAGAACAAGACAAATGCTTTTAAAAGCTATTTATACAAAACATCTCTGTGCAAAATTCCCTTGCTTCTTGCAAGAGGAGAGAGATGTGGAAAAGGTCTTCTGCTAGGGATGCTCTTCAATAGATATTATTGGTTTCAGCTACTGTCCTAAACTAGTGGACTGAAGACTCTAGGATGTCCCATAACAGGAAGCATCCAAAATCTCCAATTGTGATTTCCCAGTCCATTCTTCACTCTTCCTTGGACCTGAGTTCCCCTCACTTGCTCCAATCCAACAACACCTTTCAGTGAAGACCAGTAGTCCCTGATGAAGTTTGTAACTCATGAGGAAGGCTTTTTCCAGTGCCTGAGCTAACTGATCAAGTTGCAGCATCTGGCAGGGGAATGTCCAGGGTCAGCATTCAAGTGGGTGAACCTATTCTGGTCCTTGAGGTCAGCTTCTCTGACACTTCACTGATTATAGATGGATGTGCTTTCCACATCCCTTCACCCAAGCTCACCCACTCTCCAGTCCATTGATCTTGCAGGATGCTCTGCAACACATCGATTAAAGTGCAGAACACAGGCAGCAACCCTTCCTAGGCCTCTGCCAATGTCTCTATTGTATCCTCTCCTTCTCTTATACAGTCAAACCTCACATAAAGAGTGTCTCGTTTAAAGAGTAACTCACTTAAAGAGCAGAATTTTCTCTGAATGTTCACTTCACTTAACAAATAAAACCAACCAAAAACTTGCTTAACAAATAAATCAGGGTTCGCAATCCCCCCCCCCCACACACACACACAATTGGTCATTTACAATGGTGTTTCGCTTAAAGAGCAAACTCGCTGAAATAGCAATCCTGTGGAACACATTATGTTCTTTAAGCGAGGTACAACTGTACTAGCCTTCCTCTTTATGCCCCACCTGTACTATTGCCTTGTCCCATCCATTTATCATCCCCATTGTCATACTGGTATTTCTTCACCTCATGTTTGTCCCCACTAGCTGTTATCAGGGAAGACCCAGCCCCAACTTGTTCCTGGGCCATTGCCCCATGATACCAGGCTAGCTCTTGTTGTTGAGCTGCCTCATTGCCATGCTCTGGAATCAGTGGCAGACTTATTAGAACTTATTGGTATCCTTCCCTGAGACCTCAAGATGGAGTGGACCATCCCATCACTTCTCTTGTGTTCCATCAACTCAGTTCTGATTTACAGTTAACTTTTCCAGAGTTTTCTATGCAGAGAGTACTCTGAAGCAGTTTATTATTCCCTTCTTCTGGGGATATCTTTAAGGCAATGCAGCTTGCCCAAGACCACAAAAACTTCTGGGATGCACGGTGGGGAACTGAACTCCCATCCTTTGGCACTACAACCACAAATCTAACTCACAGAGCTATCCAGACAGCCTTTATCAAAACTCCTTTTATCTCCCTTGACTTCGCATAAAGTCATCTAAACCATCACAGGAATGAATGTTTTCTTTAATAATTTTCACTTATTTCTTTTCTTCCTCTTTTGCTACCAACAAACTTTAGCTGCTTCTGTATGTATGAAAATATTACCTTTCAGTCAGGTCCTTATAAAACTCTCCACACAACCAGGTCTCATGTATTGAACTCAGCACTACTTAGTTTGAACACAATAAATAAGGCTTTATTTAAATCACAGCATTAAAAAAAAATTTTTATTTCATAGGTTTTAATTCGTCCAGCACAATCCATCCCTCTGTTACTGCTTTCCCCCTCGTTTGGTCTTAGACCTCAGGCTCCAAAAATCACTCTTTTCCTGGTCTCTCTACACCAGACTCTTCTACATCACAGTCAAGACTGATATAGTTCTCTCCTAGCCAATCAGAACCATTGTTACCAATAATCCCCCCCCCCCATTGTCTGTTCTTCTTTGCAACAGTAAGGCATGCAAGGGTTACTATTATTGCGTGGCAGACTTTAAAAGTGTGTGTGCATGTGCATGTGCATGTGCATGTGTGCATATGCATGTTGTAATTTTCACCCCATGTTAAGGACTAGAAAACAGCAAACACCCCTCTAGGTAGCATATTTGTGGGTCGATCCTCAATTGCCTTTTTAATGCCTCCTGTGACATTACTAGGCACCTGAATAAGCACATATGTATTGATTTTTCCAAAGGCACCAGGACTTTAATACATTGTTTCCTAATCCACCACTACACAGTGAGGCATGTCACATCAAGTCGCCTCTTGTTCCACACACATACACGCACACACACACATGCAAACACATACGTGTGTGTGTGTGTGTGTGTGTGTGTGTGTGTGTGTGTGTGTGTGTGTGTGTGTGTGTGTGTGTGTGTGTGTGTGTGTGTGTGTGTGTGCGTGCGTGCGTGTGTGATTCCCTTCCCCCTGTGGAGCTACTCCCCACTTCTATAACATAAAACTGGAAGACAATGGATTCAGTAAATCAAAGGAAAATGAGCGATTAAGTACCTGATTTAATGCTGCGTCTTTATTCAGTTCAGATGGTCCTTGCTGTGTTGTATAATGCAATTCTGGGCAAGGCGATGTGATTTGCATGCAGCAGCCAAGCACATTATAAAAATAATCTTAAATTATCAAGAGCTACAAGAGACACAAGGGAGCTGAAACTAGGGAATTGTATTCATATATCAAAGGCAAGACTACCATGGGGAGGGTCCCTTGATTTCTCATTTAGAAGAAATGTACTTTGTTGCCTTAGTGATTCTTCCCTAAAACCCTATTCAAACAGCATCCCATCAGGTTTTTAGAGCAATGATTCCCAAAAAATATGCCAAGCTCAATGGCGCACTTTGGGAGGACTGTGTCAGCATGCCATGAGACATAAATATATTAAATAATGTAAGAGGCTCTAGAGACTTTCAGCCTGAAGCCTTTTCCCAGAAGGGAGCCTGCTTGCTGCATCCAAGCTCCATTCATTGCTCTGGCCTTGGTTCCTAGAGGGGCCATGATTCTGTAGCATGGAGTGTGCTTTATATGCACAAGGTCTCACATTCCGTAGGAAATGGCAAACATATGTACACTTATAGACTTTTTCAGCGAATATATCCAATTTGTAGTTTGTGAAATTAATTGTGAAAGTGCATCTTTCTTTCATCATCCTATCATTGGGAACAAACCACAAATTAGTTTCCTCCCGCACTTTCTTTCCCTTTCCCTTGTCAGAGCAGTCACAAATGAATGCACACAACTCAAAATATATTTCTTTCCAAAAAGCACACAAACACACAATTGGGGAAAATGCAAACAAATGTGAGAATTAGAAAAATGTGTGAAAATTCACAAAAATCTCAATTGCCAACAAAACAACAACATGCCACTCAGTTTCAGAACCGGATATGAGACAAGAACTAGAAGAAAATGTACTGGTAGGTGGGATTCATAAATCACAGTTAGAGGAAAGCAGTTTGCGCCCTTCCTTTCCCCATGGTTTTCTGCATAAAAGCAGTGGTGAGATTTTCCAGAATTCTTGCTTATATGTGGAACCTACATATCACAGTGAACTTCTCTACTCTTCAAACTCATTGCTGTCTACATGGAGAAAGTAATGATGGGGAGGGAGGAGTTACGTACTTCCAGATGAGTATATTGTTGACAGAGAATACAATAAAGGCTAAATAGGGCTTCAGAGATTTCTGTAACTATAATCTATGGCTTCTCCTAAAGTGGATTGGAGGATGTCTGTACAGTTGTACCTTGCTTAAAGAGCATAATGTGTTCCACGGGATTGCTCTTTAAGTGGGTTTGCTCTTTAAGCGAAACACTATTGTAAGTGACCAATTGTGTGGGGGATTGCAAACCCCAATTTATTTGTTAATCAAGTTTTTAGTTGGTTTTATTTGTTAAGCGAAGCGAACATTCAAAGAAAATTCTGCTCTTTAAGCGAGGCACTCTTTATGTGAGGTTTGACTGTACATGAAAGCCTGCTTTTACAGGTCAGTCATGTGGGCCTTCCCACTAAACGCTGCAAGCAGTCATTTGATGTAAAAGATTTATGGTGTTATAAGAACAGTGTCAAGAAGAGGAGCAAAGGTGCTTTCATCCCTCATATACTAAAACAGCCTGACTTCTATAGCATTCTGTTCAACTCTGTGTAGACCAGTGGTTCCCAATGTGAGGTCCACAACCCACAGGGGGATTTCAATTTACAGAAATCTAAGCAGTACATTGGCTGATCATTGCTTTGAGAATGGACTTAGGCTTCTAGGAATTGAAATCCAAAAACCAAAGCCTGGGGAACATTGGACTGTAGACAGTAGGAGTGTGACAATTGCTCCTTTCCTTCAGACAGCAAAATGAACTAGATCAGCCCTAAGATTACTGTAGACAAGTAACAGACAGCAGGTGACTTTCCAGTCAGGTGTTGCTAGCCTCAAACTCCCATTATTCTCGATGGGAATTGCAGTTCAACATCATGTGAAGGGTGCTTACCCTAGGTTTAGACAAGCCAAAACTAGACAGACAAGTGGTATAAAACATACGGTATTTTAAAACCCTAATTCTGGTGTCTTATGTGATCAGATCATTCTTTCATGGTACATATAAGAAGCAGAGTGACCAATTCTCAGAAAATATTTCCCATTATATCTCAGCACAAGTCACTCCTTTGGATTCGCTTCCTTCTAGTTAGCAAACATCTTCAGAACAGGGACCCTGGATGAAACATACTGAATAGGCAATACTGAAGGAGGATAATTCTCACTGTTGTGTTCTCATACCGCTGCACATTATTATTATTATTATTATTATTATTATTATTATTATTATTATTATTATTATTATTATTATTATTATTATTATTATTATTATTATTATTATTATTAAATTCAAATTTATATGCCGCTCTTCTTGCCGAAGCAACCCAGAGCGGCTAACAATGTTGCAATAGAAAACATAATATACATACAATATAACAAGAATAATACAATCAATGTGGTCAACAAAACCTTCAAAAAATAATAATAAAAATATAAATACATTACAGTCAAAGAAATGCAAAAAACAATCATGGATATACAGTACATCCCACCTCACACCTCAATGTGGTGCAGCGGTGACCCTGACCATCTGACAGCTATGGTGGTGGGGGTGTATTCATCTGGCAGGTTCAACCATGCCACAAAGGTGTCAGCTAGTGGTCCAGAAAGGTTCTCCATTCTTGAACCATAAGTCAGCTAAATGGGGTTGGGTACTCAGGCAATGCATTTGGCCAGTGCATTGCTCTAACATGACCAATTTCAACATGAGCCCGGCCAGCTGCGTCATCATACTTAAAATGGCTACAGAAACATTGAAAACATGGGCCTCAGTCCCTATGTACCATTGGATCCTGCTACGGTAGCGGTAGGACCTCCCGAGGGCAAGAGCCCACAAAAATCTCATGGGAGACGATGCTTCGATCAGCCAAGTAACCAAATAAGGATGTTTTCATAACATAAACTGTTAGCAGTGGTGCAATTATGTCATTGCCCCTCCACTCTACAGAAGACTCAGACACCAGTGTTGGTTGAAAACTAGGGCCACCTTTAGAATACTGTAACCAGACAAATACTCCATCCAAAATGGGTCTTCAGAAGGCATCATCACAGTGCGGTTTGGGTAGTCCCTCTGAACAATACCCCTCCCCTGGCCCAGAGGGCCAAGTCCAACATTGGACTCCCCCCTTCTGCTGCCAACCATCCAGCCAATGCACAGCCTAGAAGAGACAGCCCTTGTCCCCAGGTGTATAACCCCCCCGGGACAACTTGTTCAACAAACATGAACTCCTCTGCATGACCCTGGGCCCTTAGGGGACCCTATTGACCACATTGACCACCAAGGTGACCAAAAAGACAACCATTCCCAGCCAAAAACTCAAATCCCCTTCTGTGTATAAAGAGACAGGCAAAAAAGCCCACACCACAGGCTGATCTAGGTGTGCGCCAAAATTCCTGTCTGGCTCCAAAGTGACCAGCTAAATCTCGTCATGTACTTCAGGGCTGGCAGGAGGGTTGCTGTGAAGCTTCATCAGGATGCACACTTCTGTGGAGAAAACATTGATATTTATGTTAGTCTTAAATCACACTCAATCACCCCACACAACCCTGCTTGGCCCTATGGTCTGATATTATCTTCTGAGTTAGGATTGTCAAAGGGCATTCTGCTTGGCCAGTAGCGTAGCATAGGTTTCAGCCACCCGGGGCGTAAGCCAAATTTCCACCCCCTGGGCAGGGCCTAGGATGCTGGCACTCTCTCCCACTAGGGCTTCTGGGAATTGTAGTCCAATAACACCCATACACCCAAAAAGTGCCCCCGAGGGGGGCTGCGCTACGCTACTGTGCTTGGAACAATTTGCATGGGCAAATACCTGCCTTTTAAGTTCTTATAACAGGCGTTTCTCCAAAGTCGTAATGTAGTAAATCCCACTTTCTTACATTTGGACTCACTCTGAGCATACCTGATTCTTGTTCTAACAGAACCACTGCCTATTTAATTTTGGCACACCAAAATTAATGTGTGTTTTTAAAATCAGTTCTGGAAATGTGTCTCTTTTAGTTATCTGTTGGAACACTGTTCCAGAGGCTCAGTCATCACTGCACCTTCCTTGTCACTGTCACCTTTTAACTTTTTAAAAAACTTACTTAGCAACTTTCTACATTTGCCATCATCTGTCTGTGTACTACAGGTGTACTGCCACTTATCCTTCCAAAGACTTCAAGGCTGAAATAACAGATTGCTTTCATAGGCTGAACTGTACTAGGTATCTCAGTCCTGCTGGATTGAGCTCAGCTATGTTGGCACTTGTCCCATTTCTGATGAGCTTGATTCTAACGGACTCCTTCTTGTTCCAGCAGACTCACTGAAATCAACCATAGGTGTTAATGCTGATTTGTTTAAGAAATGCAAAGGATGTCTCTGAAACCATCTAGCTATCTCTTAAGTAAGGTTTCCTAGCAGTAGCGTAGTGTGGGGTGGGCAAGTAGGGGCGGCCCACCCCAGGTGGCACTTTTTGGGTATATGGATGTTTTTGGACTACAATTCCCAGAAGCCCTAATGGGAGTGGGTGCCAGCATCCTAGGCTCTGCCCAGGGAGCAGCAAATTTGGCTTTTGCCCTGGGTGGCTGAATCCCATGCTACGCTACTGTTTCTCAGGCCTCAGATTTAAACAGCATTTATCAATGTCTGTAGGAAATACAGTAAAACACCGGATAACGATTGGATCGGATAACACTAAAATTGCATAACGTTAAGTAATCTGGGGAGGAGAATTGGCTCGAATAACGTTAAGGTCCTATGGGATGGATCAGAAAACAAACGCTAAAGCCTGTGCGGTTACAATGTATCTCTATGGAGCTTTAACATTATCCAATCCATCCCTTAGGATTTTAACATGCATCAGATAATACTAAAAATCAGATAACACCAAGACTTGTGGAACCAAGTTTTAGCGTTATCCAGTGTTTTACTGTATTGCATAATTCAAACTAGAGAAAAACAAGCAAAGGGAATGAAAACACATTTATCCCCAAAGGGACTGTCTGTACCATCTTTTGCCCCTCTTGAGATTATTATTTTCCTTGTAGATATGCCTTATAGGTATGTGGTTGTTGAAAGGCGAGAGTCTGTAAAAACGTATTACCACATTAAACAATGTGTATAATTATGTACCGGTATGTATGTATGTATGTATGTATGTATGTATGTATGTATGTATGTATGTATGTATGTATGTATGTATGTATGTATGTATGTATGTATGTATGTACATACTAAGGTGACATCTATTATTACTAGTAGACTTCTCCAAACAATTTGTGTTTATGTGCATGCATGTGTGCCTTTATATGCATGCATGTGTGCCATAAGTGGCCATGGTGTGTATTGGCTGAAGTGGGCAAGATTGGCCTTCTACATGTTTTTCAATTGAAACTCCCTTCAGCTGTAGCCACAGTGTCCATTACTAATGCTGAGGAGTTACAGGAGTTATTATCCAAAGCTTCAGGAGGATCACAATATCCAACTCCTAAGCTCTCAGTATTGTTTACTGCCTCTGACTGGAGATACTAAATGTAACCATCCTAACCAGTGATGGGATGTCAAAAATTCTACTACCACGCCATGACGTCACGGACGTCATGGGCGTGGCCAACGTCATGACGTCATGACGTCATGGGCGGAGCCAACATCATGACATCATGACGTTGTGGGCAAGGCCAAAAAAATAATAAAAAAATATAATAAACACGCACACAGACCCGTAATTAACTTAAAGAAATAAAATAAAGAAATAAATAAAATAAAAATTAAATAAAAGTACAACCACCCACCCAAAACACAATTAAATCACCCACCCACCCACCCAAAATATAAAAGCCTCACTTACCTTCCGTGGCCGCAGCCAGAGCCGGGCCGAAAAGGCAACGGCCCGAGGAAGCTCCAGGCGCCCGACAGAAGAGGATGCGGCGGTGGCGAGCCCCGCCGGGTTTACCCAGGGCATGGGGGTTTGTTGGGCCCAAGACCCTAGGACAGCGCGGCGCGGGCGGACGGCGCGGCGCGGGCAGACGGCGCGGCCAGGCACCAACGTGCCTGTGGGAGCCAGGTAGCCGGCTAGGGGAGGTGCCCTTCTCTTAGGGCTGCCGCCGCTGCTGCCGGAGCCAGTCTGCTTGTGTTTCCGCAGCGAGAGGGAGGACGAGGTGAGAGCCGGGGTATGTGTAGGGGGCAGCTCGGCCATCTGGAAGCCTTCCCGGTCGGTGTCGAATTGGGGGGGGGAGACCCTCCTCTTGTCTGCCACTCCCGCCGTTCAGCCTCCGGCAGAGCGACGAGGTCGTCTCGCCCGCCCTGCCACCCGTTTGTCCTCCCTGTTTCTGCGGGGCAGGGTGGCCTTGTCTCCCCCTTGCGAGGCTGGTGGTTCCCACCCTGACCCTTCCCTTCTCCGAGGGCTGCATTTTTGCTGAAATGTGAAATTCAGTTTCTTCTGTAAAGTCGGCCCTAGTGGGCTGTAGAGCTGGAGGCTGGGAGGGGGGAGATAAATGAATGGACGGGGAACCTCCCATCCAGCTTCAGAAGATTTTTTTTTTTAAATTGGAGCCATTTGGCTCCAATTTAGTGCGCATGTCCAGAAACTCAATTTGACGCATGCGCAATGCGTCAAATTGAGTTTCTGCGCATGCGCAGTCAATTGGAGCCATTTTAGCTCAGATTTTTTAAAAAAAATTCTTTCGGTGAGGCGTCCGAAACCGGACGCCTCAAAAGTGGACTCCCCTCCCGGAGAACTCTCCGGGATTAGTCTTACCGGTTCCAGAGATCCGTCTGGAACCGGGGACATCCCATCACTGATCCTAACTAGTATCCATTGAAAGGCTTATCTTTCCTGGACACTTCAAAATCTCTTTAAGATCTGTCTGAGTTGGTAGCCACCCCTACATCTGGTGCAAGTGAACATCAGAGTTTAAATATACATTGTATATTAAGTATTTTCTTTTGAGAAAAGGATTTCCTCTGGGAAATTGATTTAAATATTAAGATTGAAGATAAAGGCTGAAAATCTCTATGATTTAAGCTACAGTTCACTTCAGTTTATGCTAGAGTTAAAGAGAATGGCATACAAATCATGAATAAATGGAACCTTACCTGTTAAAGATTATTTTAATACTTGAGTGCCTTCTAAGTGGTGTCGGAAAATTGGATCCGACCTTCCTATATGGTGGTTCTGCCCACAAATACATCTATTTTGGGGAGATGTTTTTGAAGGAAATTGAGGTCATAATGCACCAACATTTACAGCTTTTCCCACTTTAAACATGCTGTTGTTCTGCACAGGAGATGATCCCTCTTTTGAACATACAGCTTTATAATATCTTTTTGCCTCACTGAGCTTTAAAAATTGGAAGCTACAATTGCCCCCACCCCAAAAAAGCAAGTGCTGATTCTTAGAATACATCAATAATAACACTAATGTTTTCAGGGCTGTAGCCAGTGTGGAACAACATAGACACCAATATTTAATGGGCACCGAAATCTTCAAGAGAAATTATTGGTGAATGTTAGGAAACTTAACAGTCACATCTCCTATGCTGTCCATTTTCCTTTCTTTGAAAGCATAAACTTTCCTTTTTCTTCTGTGTCTACATGCACTTGCCCCAAATGCCAAAATAGTTTTGTTATGGCTTTGAATGTATGCCCTTCCTGTCTCTCTTTAATTGAGATGACAGATAAATAAATTAATTGCAATTCACTTTCACAAGTGCACCTCCATTATAGAGTTTTCCATGAAAAAGTCCTAATCTGAATTGAGTAATATAGTATTCTTCTTGCTTCTGCCAAGAGGTCACAGAAAAACCAGGCACTGACATTTCTTCAAGGAGAAAAGTAAAATAGAAGGGGGAGATTTTTGTTAATCATCCCTTGCAATTTATCTGGAAAGTGTTTGGAAAAGATTATTTGCCGGTGAAATGGGACAAGAAGCTTTTAAAGAACATGCATGTTCTATTTTGAATTAAACTGTCAAACTGAACTCAAAATAGATTGACCCTCATTTTGGGGTCTGGTGTTACTACTATGCTAATGACACCCAAGACTATCTCTCCTTTTCCATCAAATTCTAAGGAAGGTCTTTCTGTTTCAAACCTTTGCCTGGCATCAGCAATGGGCTGGATGAGAACAAAACAATTGAAACTTGAATTCAGACAAGTCAAAGGTACCTTACCTTGGATACCTTGGAGTCATTACTCAGCAAGGAGTCCACACACGGGCAGGCATCTCTGCAATGACATTCCACACACACAAATTGACCTGAGAAATCAAGTCCATCTGCGTGCGGATTTTTAGTCATTCAGATATCGTGTCACCCACTGGGTAGGCAGACCACGAGTGTCCTCCACTTTCACCTTGCCCAAGGGATCCAATGGAGGACACTCTGGTGAGATTTAGTCCTGCCCTAACATCATTAGCAAGAGATGGGCAACACTGCCTGGTTAGACCTCTCAAGCCCCCCAAAAGGCTCTCCTCTATCAGGGCAAGAGAAAGGTGTTCCTGGTAAATCCGAAAGCAGATGAGTAAATCAAGAAGCAACCTTCACTGGATGGGATTACACTTCCCTTGAAATCTCAGGTCTGCAGTTTGGGGATATTCCTAGATTCATCCCTGCTCTTGGATGCCCAGGTTTCAGTGATGGACAGGAGTCAATTTCACACAGTTAAAATTTGTGCACCATCTGTGCCCATTTCATAAGATGTCTGATCTGGCTGCAGTGTCACATGATTTAGTTACATCCCTCTTGGATTACTGCAATGCATTCTATGAGGGGATGCCATTAAGGATGGTTTGGAATGGTTCAAAATGCAGCTGCCAAATAGCTGACTTGGATCTGTTACAGGAAGCAATAATGTTCCTGTTACAAAATGGTGCTGGTGACCAATCCATTTTTGGGGGCAATTCAGACTTATATTATTTATAAAGCTCTATCTGGTTTGGGCTTTTCCCCACATATGAGTCTTCCAGGTATTTCAGATATTTACAGGAGTCCCTCTTCTTGGTCCCATTGGCATCACAGTAAATTCTGATGAGGACATGTGAGAGGGCCTTCTCTGTGTCAGCTCTAAGACTGTGAAATACTCTCCTTTGGGAGATAAGGTTGCCCCTCTCTTATTTTTCCACCAAGAGTTTTCCCATCCACTTCTTCAGGAAGGCTTTCAGTAACCATATTTGTGTTCCTGGATGCTGGTCTTTAGGTATTAAAGTTTGTTTTTAAAGGTTTTTAATCATTTACTGTGTTTTAAATTGCTATTATAGTTTAAATGTACGATTTAGTGTTTTTAATTTTACTTCTTTTAACACTATGAACCTCCTTGAGAGCCTTCATCAGAAGAAAAGCAGTCTATGAATGAGACCAATTAATTAATTAAGAGGTTGGCTCCTATCTGGGAAACGAGTGAATCATGATCTTCACACTTTTTCTAATCATCCCGTGATATCAAATGTATATGGGAATAACATTACAGTAGTTAGAAATTATACTAAAACATTCAATACAAAAGGTTAGAAGACTAATGTGATAATCTAAGCCAATCATATTCATAGTTTCATAGTTGCTATTCAGGAAGTGAGAAAATCTAATTTTGCCATCAGTTAAATGACCCTAAAGCTCCAAGCAAGGATGATGTTGTTAGTGGAATTTTCAGATAATAATAATTTCATGTCAGAAATTATTCTGGGTTGAAAGGATTTTTGTGGAAGAAACTCCTCTCAGGGAACACCCAAATGAGGCTCATTTTATGTCCCCAAGAGCTGGGACAGAGACGGGCACTCAATCCATCATGCAGTACCCAGGTCTTGAACTACCAACTTCCCAGACATCCAGCTAACAAGATGAGCTTCTTAACCACTGAGCCACCATCTGGTGGGCATCACTTTCATTGTTGGCTCTTTTATCCTATTAATTTGGAAAGTTACATTCCTACTGGATGAAACACAAATGTCATTAGAAAAGAAACAGACATTAAGCTTTTAACAATACCTTAATTAAAACCTTAGTCAAATTATATGCCAACATATAATTTGGCATAACACTTAAAAATAATTGGCCTTTCCAGTTTAATTTTTTTTTAAAATAAACATTATGAAAGGAGGTGTTTTCCTGTCTTTGTTTTCATTCATTGATTTTCCCCTCAAAAAAATTCAAGGCTCTCCAGTGGTTCCCAATGTGGGGCTCACACCCCACGGAGGGGGGGGGGCTTAAATTCTCAGAAGCCTAAGTCAATACATTGGCTGATAAGTGCTTTGGGGAATTGCCTTAGGCTTCTGGGAACTGAAATCCAAAAACCAAAGGTTAGGAAACACAAACCATACATTATTAAAATAAGATAGGTATACTAAAGTTCTGTGTTGTTTTATGTTTTCCTTTTTCATTTAATCTTTCCTTCATTCTTTGTCAAACTGATTGGGAATTTTTCTTCTAATTATTTTATGACAGCTTCTGCCAACAACCAACCAGAATGCCTGAGAGAGAGAAGGGCAATTATAAATATCTAATATAACTTGGTTTGGTTGGAATCCAGTGTAGAGTACTCATTGTCTTTGCTTTATAGTCCTTTATTGTGAGTGTAATTACTGGGTGCTGCTGAGTTCTGCCCTGGTGACTGCCATCTTGGATTGGGCTGATATGATTTGAAGAAGAAGATAAGACATCATCTTTTTTGGGGTGTGTGTGAGAGAAATATCCCCATATTCTTGTAGTTCTGATTGGGATGTGTGTTGGCTTTGATCATATTTTTGATTCTTTTAAATTGTTATTTGGTTATTTTATTGTGCATTTGTTCTGTTAAATCATTCATTTTGATGCAGTTGGGAAAACTGTTTCTGTTGGTTGCTTTGCAGTGTGTCAGGCAAACAACCAGTTTCCTTTCTTCCCCCTCCCTGAAATATTGTGCTGACCAGTCTCAAGGAGCCTCTGTTTTGCTGGCTTCACAGCACAGAACTTACACTATTGATTTCTCTCTTCTAATTTTTGCATGTTTTACTGCTATTTGAATTGTTTAGTGAAGGAGATATTTTTGCATAGATCTCTTGGTGACTTTTCATTCTTATATTCTATTGCCTGCTCATGGAATAGATTGATTCTCTGCTGTCCAGCCTCTGCACTTTTTAGAGTAGTTTTTAAGAATTCCATTGGATTTTGGACTGCCACAAATGTTCTTTTATACATGGGATGCTTGAAACAAAAGAACCCAAAATAAACTTTCCTCTCTGTGAAAAATGAAAGGAATTGTGCATGAAAAATACAAAAATGAAAGAATGATCCCTCTGAAATAATAGAACATCCCTATTCTGCATTGTTACTTTTAGCATTATGCCTTAAATCTATGATTCCAAATGTGGGGCACATGTCACACAGGGGGGCAATTTTATTGGGGGGGGGGCAATTCAAAGATTATTTAGACCAAGTTAATGGCTTTATAGGCTTCCTCCACGTGAATAGGGGTTCACTTTTTTAATAATAATAATAATAATAATAATAATAATAATAATAATAAGAAGAAGAAGAAGAAGAAGAAGAAGAAGAAGAAGAAGAAGAAGAAGAAGAAGAAGAAGAAGAAGAAGAAGAAGAAGAAGAAGAAGAAGAAGAAGAAGAAGAAGAAGAAGAAGAAGACGACGACGACGACATGGCGGGCATCAGGATTTTAGAGATGCTTAGGTGGGGCATGGCCAAAAAGGTTGGGAACTACTGCCTTAAATAAACATATTTCTGTTCCTTTTCTTTTCCTTATCTGAGGACAAATAAGAGAAGGGGGCTCAATTGGGGGGGGGGATCTCTTGAAACTGTTTCAAGAATGTGAGGGAAATCCCCTTAAGTAACTTTAAAGGAAACTAGAAAATACTACTTTTTATAACTCTTTTATTTGTTTTTTAAAAGCACGCTACTTATGTTACATTGTTTTTGAAATGTAATTCAGTTAAACTTATACACCAAAAAATGCATCCCAGGGCTTTTGCAGATGGAGCATTTTTTCTTGTTAAGATATCGGGTTCCATAATGTCTTTATCACTATTTTCTCCTCCATCCACATGAGTCCTCTTGTTCCAGTTAATACAGACCTTCCCTCCCTAACACTAACATTTTACCCCTTTTCTTCCCTTCTGAAACCATCCTTTATTTTTAGGATAACAGAGGAACAAATTTTAGCACTACGGCACTTCCCATTTGAAACTCGTGTCTAGCATGAGATCCTCCTGGTCAGGAACTTTCAAAACAAACAACAGTTTAAAAACCAAAAAAGCAGCAGTGAAACACAGCAGGATGTGTTTATCTTTTATACAGTATCACCATTCTTAGAGATAAGCAGCTTTGTTAAAGAAAAAATGGGTTTAAAAGATAGTAAAGGTAATGGTCACCCTTGTTCGAAAGCCAGTCATATCCAACTCTAGGGTTCAGTGTTCATCTCTGTTTATAGCCAAAGAGCCAGTGTTGTCTGCATTTGCAGACATTTCCGTGAACATGTGGCAGGCATGACTAGACACCAAAGTGCACGGAACGCTGTTTACTTTCCCACTGAAGTGGTTCCTATTTATCTACAGTACTTGCAATTTCTTGCTTTCGAACAGCTAGTTTGGCAGCAGTTGCGCCAGAGACAGATGCTCATCCCATCATGCAGTACTCAGGTTTTGAACTGCTGACTTTCCACACACACACACACCAGTCAACATCTTACCACTTGAGCCACTCCAAAGTGAAGTTTGGATCTAAATCCTAGTAAATTCCACGTTCTTCCATCACCAGGCAGCAGAAAGTGAAGTGGAGGGTGTTCTGTCTGGAAGTGCCCTCAATCTGTGAACAATCAGATTTTCAACCTGGCTGCTCATTATGCAATTGATTAGATGACCCATAATCCTATTGATCCATAAATATGTTAAAATAAGGGGGGAAGTCATCATTTTTAGATCATGCTGATTAAAAAAATCAATTTCAGATATGATTGACCAAGAAAGACTATACAATAAACTTGTGATCCCCACCGTTATTTCCCTTCAGACATTAACCTCCAGAAGGACTAGAGGGACAGGGGGACCTACATCCCTCTGAAGGGACATTAACTCCCCAGTCACAAACTCATAAATAAAAATTAGAAAATTGCTGGCTTCTGCTATAAAAGCACTTTACACAGATACCAATCTAAGGTTATACTGAATCTTTCTCCAGATATCTAATAAACCGTGTTCTGGCCAAGATAAGAGTCAAATAGGGTTGTGTCCTCTTGGCTCTGTTTCAGTTAAATCTTTTTATAAATGCTGTATTGGCAGACCTTACTAGTGATCATCCTCCCCTTGCTAAAAATAGAGGGGGATTAACTATAGGTATTTTTGCATACTGGCAATGTGGAGCTTTTGTCTCCATATGAAAACAGATGTCCACAGCCAGCCAGTAGCTTTTGCCACTTAATTTAAAAGACAACTGCTACTAATAATTGGTGGGGAAACAAAAATTGTCACCACCACTCCCGGCCAATAAATGACCCTTGTATGTTGCATCTTGAACTCAAAATAAAATTCTCAGGTAAGTGTGTTGTATCCAGTGGCCATACTGGGTAGTACGGGACTCATGGTTCAATAAAGTAGCCAAGTCTTTCTCTGCTGTTGAGTAGGGTTTGGTGATAATCCAGGTGGCAAGTACTGTAGTTGTAGTGTAAACAGTTATTCTCAACCCACCAACAAATGATTCCACATTCTTTCCTTTTATTTGGGGACTTACCAGTTATCATTGCAGTTTTGTCTGTGGATTTGTAGGCCTCAGAGCTTCTCTAACCAACCTGCATCCAATTCATGAGTCATTTCAATGCACCAAGTCTGTTTACCCAAACAAGTGACTGAATGACTTGTTTGTGCTGAAAAACTGTTCTGCAACAACCAGACCCCTTCACTTCATCTGTGATGAAAACCAACATGTCCAACATAGCCATTGGGATTGTGCTGCTCCTGAATGTGGAATTTAACTTCCACTTATATGTTCTCCATGTTTCCCCCAGAAAATGACCCTGATTGAGTACAGTTTACGATCTAGGTCACAGAACTCATGTAAAGAAGTGAAGATGTTTAACTGCCCACTTTCACAGTTCTCAGTAAAAAAAGGGACCACAGGTTTCTACGGAGCACCTTGCCAGGGAAATTGTATCTTCTACATTGTTTAGCTTTTCTTCTCATCCTGTTGCCATGTGGCAGTATATCCCATTCCTACTCATCTCCAGCACATATTTGAATCTATGCTTCCATCTCCCCACCCCCTTATTGCATCACCATAACTGGAACAGCTACCAGCTGCTGGTGGTTTCTTTTATTTATTTCCTGTCTAGAATGCAAGAAAATTCACAGCTAACCTTCTTTACAAGCCCTGACCAGACCCAGACTTGATTAGTTTGGGCATGGTTTAAACCTCCTTAATTCCTAAAAGAACAGAATTGTACCAGTCTATGAAGTGTCAGGTATCAGTGGTGGGATTCGCCCCAGTTCGCCGGATCCAGTGGCAGAAATTCTGTTTGGCCCCACCCATCCAAGTTTTGAAATAAAGTAGTCCTAATTTGGATGCAACACAGGGCTTTCCCCCTGCCCACACCCACCATACCACGCCCACAGAGTAGGTAGTAAAAAATTTTTTGAATCCCACCATTGCTGGGTATTCATGAGCATGGGGCAGTATAAAACTGACCATAAAGATGCAGGTCTTTTGATCCCTTTCTTTTGCAATATTGCCCATTTTTATGGTAGGTAGACAGCGCAGTTAGAACTTAAAAATAGCCTTGGAGTTCTGAAGAAAAAGAGGGGAAGCAAATTTGGTCAGTTCTAAAAATAACAGAATTGTAATAATATCCATCCATGTTGTATGAAAGTAGAATATGCAGAAACTATGTTCATATCATCTGAAGCTAAAATTCATAAAATACTGTTGAGCATGCTGAGAGGAGAAACATTAGAAGAAACAGAAAAAGTAAAATCAGGATTCCACTCTACATGAATAAACATTGTTGCAAAACAAATTTACCAGAAGATAGAATGCCAAAGATTTTGTTGAGAAAGTAACAGTTTAAACCAGTTTTCAACATGGGGTTCTAAGTTTCTATATGTAAAGAAATGTTTTGTATGGATGAGCACTCAGTTGTGTGATACCCAGTCATGTACTCTTGTTGTTGTTTTGTGCTGTCAAGTCACCTCAGACTTATGGTGACCCTATGAATGGGAGATCACCATAATATTCTGTCTTTGGCACCCCTGTTCACCTCTTATAAACTCATGTCTATGATTTCCTTTAGGAACTTAACCCATCTCATACTTGGTCTTTCTCTTTCCCTGCTGCCTTCAACCTTCTTCAACATTACTATCTTTTCCAGAGAGTCTTCTCTTCTCCTGATGGCTCTAAGAAGGACACCATCAGCTTTATCTTTTTTGCCTCCAGAGACAGTTCAGGCTTGACTTGCTCTAGGAGTCACGTGTTCATTTTTTTCCTGGCAGTCCAAAAGATCCTCAAAGTTTTACTCTAGCACCATATTTCAGATTAATCTCTCTTTTTTTTTCATGTCAGCTTTCTTTACTCTCCAGCTTTCACACCCATTCATGGTGATCTGGATGACACGAGTGTAGATGATTTTAGTCTTGGTTTCCAATGATGTATCCTTACTCCTGATGATATTTTTAATTCCTTCATTGGTGGCTTTCTGAGTCTCAGTCTTCTTCTTATTTCATGACTGCAGTCTTCCTTTTGATAGAGGATTGGACCAAAGTACAGTACAGTCAAACCTCGCATAAAGAGCACCTCACTTAAAGAGTAAATTGCTTAAAGAGCAGAATTTTCTCTGAATGTTCACTTCGCTTAACAAATAAAACCGACCAAAAACTCGCAAATAAATAAAACTAACAGATAAATTGGTGTTCACGATACCCCCCCCCCCCGAAGTCACAATTGGTCACTTACATTGGTGTTTCACTTAAACACCTGCGGTGGGGAGAGAGAAGCCGCGGAGCTACCCAGCCCCGGGACTGTTCCAACCTGCGCCGGGGGCTGGGCGAAGAAGAGGGGGAGGCGGGGAAGCTGCGCCAGAGGCACGCTGGCCCTGACAACGCTCTCAACCCCCACTGCCTCTGAGGCCACCTGCGGTGGGGGGAGAGAAGCTGCAGAGCCACCCAGCCCTGGGACTGTTCCCACCTGCGCCGGGGACTGGGCGAAGAAGAGGGGGAGGCGGGGAAGCTGCGCCAGAGGCACGCTGGCCCCGACAACGCTCTCGACCCCCACTGCCTCTGAGGCCACCTGCGGCGGGGAGGGAAAGTGGGCACCAACAGGATGGGGACTGGGGGAATGGACACAAGAGGAACCAAAGAAGAATCCGCCAGCCAGAAAGTAAGGATTGGGCTCTGCCTGTTGGGTCTGAGGGGTTCCATGGGGCCCAAATTGGGGTGGTGACGGGCATGGGGTGTTACGGCGGGAGCCGAGGGGCGGGCCGCACTTGGAGAACACGGGTCAGATGTTTGGTTGCTGTCCCATGTTCTGGTCCCTCGGCTACACCTCTAGGTCCTGAGCAGCCAGTCAAGAGTGACCCCTCCCTTAGGCTGCTGCTGGTGAATGCCAGATCAGTCTGCAATAAGGCCCCCTTGCTTGCAGATACCATCGCAGGGGAGCGGGCTGATCTGGAATGCATCACCGAGACCTGGCTGGTGCCTGAGGATGGGGTTCCCCTGTCCGAACTACGCCCAGATGGGTTCGGTATTTGGCACCAGCCTAGGGAGAGGGGAAGGGGCGGTGGAGTTGCCGTAGTAGCCAGGGAGTCGCTGGGAGTCACCAGGGCCACGGCTCCACAAATTCCGGGCTGTGAGGCCCTGTTCCTGCGTGTGGGTCCTAAGGGTCAGTTGGGAATCCTGCTCATGTACCTGCCTCCCTGCAGGGTAGCGGACTCCCTGCCTGAGCTCCTTGAGGCGGTCTCGATGCTGGCGTTGGAGACCCCCAGGGTAATGATCCTGGGGGACTTCAACTTGCCATCGTTGGGAACTGACTCGGTGGTGGCTCGGGAGTTCATGGCTTCCATGGCAGCCATGGGCCTGAATCAGGTAATTCAGGGTCCTACCAGGAGCAGTGGCTACACACCGGATTTAATCTTCCTATCGGAGCCGTGGTGGTTTCTTATTCACAGTATAGGTAATGCATTAGTAAAGTCAAGTTCTGAGGTACAACTATTCTTTTCAGAACAGCCCATAATTTCTCATGAGCAACACAGCCAAAGTCTTTGATATAGTCTACAAAGCATAAACTAACCTTCTTCTGACATTCCTTGGTGTGCTCCAGTAGTCAGCAGACAGCTGCAATACGCAAGTACAAGGACCCTGCTGTCACTACTATGGAGGTCTTGAAGGAGACTTAGTCAAACAGAGGATGTTTGGGAGAACTGAAAGAAAATCTAAGTAAGAACCGTTCTCAATGAAATAGGGTATGAGGGCATCTTAAGGGACACTATTATATGGTTAGATTTGTCCACAGTTTCAAGAACAATGTTGCTATCAATATGACATGAGAAATATCCTGATGTTGGGGGCACATTTCTCCAGAAAAAAACATATTTTACTTCTACCAAAGCAAACACAATTTTTACACAATTCACACTTGTGTATTTCTTTAAAAGGGTCTCCTCCGAATGTCACCGCCCCCCCCCCCTTTTTACTTCACTGACCTATTTGGAGAGAACACATGAAAGAATCTTCTTTCACCACCTTAAAAACATGGCTATTGGTATGGTATGCAGAACACTGAATTCTAGTTTGCTGATGATAAAGAAATTATACAGCAAACTGCTACATTTGCTTTGCCGGTACCAAGACAGCATCAAAAGTATGTTGGTATTAATTGTTCTCTTGATAAATGAATTTCCATTTGATCTGCTGAATGTGTTTATACTGCCTAGATAAATGCATATATGTTTGATGCAAAATGAAAACCAATTGCAAGACATTGGAATTATTATCACATGTTTTTACATTTGATTTTTTAAACTTCTGATATTACTGATCCTGCTGTTAGCTGTTGTCATGCTCCATGTTTAAATAGTTGAAACTGGAAGTAAATAAGGCAACAGTGAAGTATGGAGTCAACTGTTTTTGGCAGAAGCAACATATAGTTAAAATTATTTGGATGCCTACCTTGCAGACAGCAAAGTGGATTACTGCTATTTTATCACTGTAGCCCAATGATGTTACAATCATTCTCTCTCTCTCTCTTAAATCTCATTTATATTCAAACTATTGCCCTCTATTTAAAATGACAGTTTTGCTTTGTACTTTGTGTTTTGTTATGGCCTCTGGCAAAAACAAATAGAAATAAACAGGCAGGAGAGAATCAAATAAGATAGTATATAATGTACAATCTGCTTATCCTATTATCTGGTATGGATCCAAACTCGGTAAGAGTGTCACTCATGGCCCCTCAAGCCGTCCCTATTTCCAGCAGAAAAGCTGTGATTAAAATGTGATATGCTTTGGAGAGAAAAAATTGCTGATTAATACAAACTCTTTCTTTATTTTTAAAGGGAGGTTTACCTCACCTGAAAAGGACCATTGTTATTTTCTTTTCCAAGGTAGCCGTGACCATGGTCCTTTGTGTAGAAAAGCACCTTGTGAGTTTAAAGATAGGTAAGGAAGCCAGGAATGGGATGGGTGGGATACTTTTACTATTATCAGTAGAAACAGAAGGTCTGGCCAATAAAGTTTAAATGCCATATGTTGTAGGAATAAGAGGTTCAGTGGCATAAGGTAAGAAGAGTGTGTGAGGGAAAGCAGATGCCAATACTTATTGTGTTGCCTCCTGCTATTTTCTTACTTCTATCATAATTTATCACTCGCCCATCCACACTAGTCATAATATTTACCCCATCGCTTTTGTTCTTAGAATGTCAGCATTGTAATTGTTACACAAATTACAATTAATTATAGACAATATTTTTATCCCATATATGGATGAGTGAGGTTCACAAGCCACTCCCATGTGGGCATACTAAAGGACTCTGCAAAAAAAGCCACACCATAGCAATCGAAGCCTCTACACTCCTTGAATGTATCATGCACCATGTGTTGTTGCACTTTCTGATAGTCGTAAGCCAGGACAATGTATTCAATGCAGGCAGTTTCTCAACCAGCCCTTTATGTCAATGCAAAGAATAGATTTTCATATTTTATAAATGACATGGTACATTAGCAATAGTCCATTTTTACAATAACTTAGAAAATCACTTCCTCTGCCTCTCTGCTGGGAAGCAGAGGAAGTGATTAATTTGTGGATATCTTGAAGTGGCTCACTTATTAAACCACCTCATGATACTGAAAAATTCAAACCAGAAGGTTTGCATTTTACTGCTTCCAATGATCACACGTGCTAGAAACAATGCAAACCAGAACAATCATACCTGCACCAAAAAAGTAGAAGCCTCTGACAGTGACTCAGAAAGGTATAGATAATACCATTCGGGGTGGGGTGGGGTGGTGGGCTGATCTGCTCCAACAACAACAAAAATCATCTGATCATCTGCAGCAAAACAAACAGCAAGCTAAAAGCCTATGTAGTCAGCCTCTAAGACTATACTTGTAAAGTATTGGGGATGTATTCAGATTAAGGATGAAACATCAGGATTTTGTTGCAATGTGATAAGGCTCTGAAAGCTGTTTGGAGAAAACGGGCAGATAAGAAGTACAGATGAAGACTGGTTGGAAGGAAAATGTACTCTTGCACATATGATGACACCTACAAAGATGCACATGAAGCACATCATGACAGCTTGAAATAGTTATCAAGGCAGTAAATGGTAGGAAAGCAACTGCCAAAATTCAGAAGTGGTATACACTGAAGTAGTTAATAACATCATGTCTTGCCAGTTTAAAACCACCTCAGAATAACTGTTACTTACAAGTTTTATGTGAAACATAAGCAAGTATTATGTTTTGGCCAAAAAAAGAATCTGAAACACCTCCCAAAACAAAAATAATAATTTCACAAATAAACACAACCTGGGCAGCAAAAAGAACCTGAGAGGAAAATGGAAGAATAGCCAGGAAAAGCAATGAAGAAGAAAGAAGTTTTAATGTCAATGTGGGTGGTTTTTTTTTTAAAGAGGAGGTTCATTACTGTATTCATTTTGTAGTGTTCATTTTGTAATATTCATTTTGTCACCCTGCTTATTTAACTTATATACAGAGCACATAATTCACAATGCAGGGCTGAACGAATCACAAGTTGGAATTAAAATTGCTGGGAGAAACATCAACAATTTGAGATATGCAGATGATACTACCCTAATGGCAGAAAAAGTGTAGAAGACCTAAAGAAGCTCTTGATTAGGTTGAAAGAAGAGAGTGCAAAAGCTGGCTTGAGGCTCAACAGCAAGAAAACCAAGATAATGGCAACAGACCCTATCAGTCCCTGGAAAAAAGATGGGAAAGAAGTAGAAGCAGTGGCAGACTTTACTTTCCTAGGATCAAAGATCACTGCAGATGGAGATGGCAGCCATGAAATAAAATGGTGACTGATTCTTGGGAGACAAGCAATGAGAAATCTGGGGAACATAGTTAAAAGTAGAGATATCATCTTGCATCCTGGATGAAGCAGATTATCTGGACCCATTACAGTCAGGATTCAGGCCTGGATATGGTACGGAAACTGCATTGGTCGCGCTTGTGGATGATCTCTGGAGAGAGCGGGATGGTGGACATCCATCTGTCCTGGCTCTTCTTGACCTCTCAGCGGCATTCGATACCATCAACCACGGTATCCTTCTGGAAAGGCTTCGAGGATTGGGGATCCAGGGCACTGTGTTGTCCTGGTTTTCCTCATTTCTGAGGGGCCAGACCCAGTCGGTGTGGCTGGAGAATAAGAAGTCCAGCCCTAGGCCCCTTCATTATGGGGTGCCTTAGGGCTCACTACTCTCACCTCTTCTATTTAACATCTACATGAAACCACTGGGTGAGATCATCCGTTCCCATAGGGTGAGGCATCATCAATATGCTGATGATATCCAGCTGTATATCTCGGCCCGTGGGGACACAAGCGATGTACTGGAAGTCTTTTCCAGGTGCCTGGAGGCTGTGAGGGTCTGGATGGGGGACAAGACTGAGTGGTTGAGGGTCAGGGGCCCTGGATGGGGCAGTCTTGCCCCAAACAGACCCGGTGCATAATCTGGGGGTCCTCTTGGACTCATGACTACTGCTCAAGGAGCGGGTGGCAGTCGTGGCCAGGAGGGCTTTTGCACAGTTGCGTGTAATACGCCAGTTACGCCCGCTCCTAGAACAGGATTCCTTGCTCATGGTCACACACGCTTTGGTCACCTCCAGGTTTGATTATTGTAATGCAATCTACATGGGGCTGCCCTTGGTGACCATCCGGAAGCTACAACTGGTACAGAATGCAGCTGCTCAGGTTGTGATTGGGTGCGGGCGTTATGCTCATGCCTCACCATTACTCAGGGAGCTGCACTGGTTGCCAGTGTGCCTCTGGGTGCAATTCAAGGTGCTGGTCATTACCTTTAAAGCCCTATATGGTAGTGGGCCAGGATACCTAAGAGACCGCATCACCCTAAGAACATCTGTCCGTCCCACCAGAACAGACCAGAGGGGCGCTCTGGTTGTACCATCAGCTAAAGAGGTGCACCTCTCTAGCACTAGGAGGAGGGCCTTCTCCGTGTCTGCCCTGGCCCTATGGAACCTCCTGCCAATTGAGCTACGTCTCCAGTCGGAGTTGCTACCCTTTAGGAAGCAGTTTAAGACCTGGCTGGCGGGACAGGTATGGGGTCTGGGTCAGACAGTTGCATCAGCTTGTTGGCTCATTTGACCCCTCCCTCCCTCTCATTATATGAATTTTTAATCTTTTAACTTGTTCAGTTTTAATATTTTAATAATTTTTAAATTGGATTTTATAATTGTGTTTTTATGTATCTTTTTAAGCTTTTGTTAGCCGCCCTGAGTCTCTTTGAGGAGGGTGGCATATAAGTCTGTAAAATAAATAAATAAATAAACAAACACAAATCCGCATAGTCAAAGCAATGGTATGGTTGTGAGAGCTGGACAATAAGGAAAGCTGAGTGCAGAAGAATAGATACCTTTGAGATGTGGTGTTGGAGGAGAACTTTGAGAGTATCCTGGACAGCAAGGAAAACAAATCTTAAAAGAAACCAACCCTGACTGCTCCTTGGAAAGCCAAATACTGAAGATGAAGCTAAAGTACTTTGGACACCAAATGAGAGGAGAGGATTCACTTGAGAAAGCATTGATGCTGGGAAAGGTTAAGGGCAAAAGAAAAAGGGGGCGGCAGAGAATGAGATGGCTAGATGATATTGTTGACACAATGGGCACAGAGCTGAGTGTCAGACTCAACTATCCGACTGAACAACAACATTACTGTATGCACTTTGTGTAATTTTGAACTCTATGAAGATGTGTTAATTACCAACAATATTCAGTCTTGATTATATATATAAAATGTATTTTTTTTCTTTTAAGTTAATGTGTTCATTTTGTTTGCTTCATCTGCATTATAGCTTTAGGAAATACAATTAAAAATAAACTATCTTTCCTTAGTTTGCTGGCTGTATTATTTCATTTATGGAAAATAAATCTCTTTTGTGTTTGTTCCGTATCAAGGTTTTCTTGTCCCTAATATCTAGTTTTCTAAGTGAAATGAAACTTTCTATAATTATGGAAGAATATTTAGCACTGTGAACATCCAACTACAATTGGAAGTGGTACAACCCAGATAGAACTTTGTGTTCACATTAAGAAGCAAGCCTGTTATCTTTCAAACCAGTGAAATCTGAATTACAATCATGCAGCCCAACTAGATGGACAAAATACTCAAGGGAGATGTTCATTGTCAGCAAATATGTCAGCTTCACAGTAGAATGAAAAATAGCACCACATCTTCGGGCATTGTAAGTGATATCCTTCTGTTTACACTATTAGTTCAATCAACATTACTTTGCTTCTTGCTAAAATAATGACAAGGAGAAAACGTTTGTTCAAACTCCCTGTGAAAAGAAGGAAATGATGTTGGGTGAAGAACTGCAGAAAATTATGTTGACTGATAACAAATATAATTAGTTCTGAATTATTTTGGTTGTTATCACAATCATTCCAGGAATGCAAAAGATCTTCAGGCACTTCCCCTCCTTCCCTTCATTTTTATCCATGTACTCTTTTACTTATTTTATCCATTGCATCATGAATGCAGAGAAGCTGAATGCTATAGTTGTCACCAGACCTCGGGTACAAAGTGCATTCTATACATCTTTGGCACTTTGGGCAAGGTGAAAAATGTCAGAACAAAGAGTGCTGGGAGGAACTGGAGTTTTAATTTTGTGTGAGGTATCTAATGACTAGACATTAATCTCCATCCATCCCTAGTGGATGTCAGAGTTCCCTGGCTGACATTAAAGGGTACATCCCTGTGACATTGTATGGGTCTTCCTCTGTGACATCATGAGATGTACTAGCTAGGCTCAAGTCATGGCCCTGAAATCTCAGGGATAGATGTTGATCAATGCCATGGTAGCATCGTCAACCAAAAGTAACAGGTAGGAACCTGGGGTTCTCCAAATGTCACTGAACTGCAGTTCTCATCAGTTCTGATCATCAACCATGGTGGATCACTCTGATGGTCACAGGCTGAGGAGGAAGGTGGAGGATGGGGTGCCTGGCATGTGGTGGTCCATGGGATCGCAAAGGGTCAGAATCAACTGTGCAACTGAACAACAACAAAAATCTTGAACATAGTCTTCCATATAGAAAGTAGACTGTTCAACAAGATTAAGCCCCACAGCTGTGGTATGCTTGGCCATTTTGAGTTGCCTTCCAATTTGAAGATCTCTGTTTCAGCTTCCAAACCTTCTCAAGCCAGGGGCCGGGTCACTCTCTCTCAGTCAGCTTCAAGGGCCAGATGGCCATTTTTTTCCTGCCTGCACAATGGGGGTGGCTATTTTGTCCCAACAACTTCAAAGTAGCAGACATTTTGTTTCTTGAATGCCCTTCAAGGGCTGGGGAGCCACATGAAATTGTGCAGGGGGCCATATCCAGCCTGCAGGCATTAGGTTGAGACCTCCTGGTTCAAAGAAATGATTTATCTGAGACTCCTGTGCCTGGAGCAGCCATCCTGAGGCAACAGAGGCTGTTCTGATTGGCATAGTGGTCTCTTTGAGCATTTTGGTGCAAGCCCTGAGGGTACTGGGAGATGCAGAGTCAGAGTAAGGTTCTCTCTGCCCCAGCTGCTCAGTATTTAAACAAGAAAGCTGGGTGATTACAGGCACTATTTTTCTAGACAGTTTCACTTCTTCACTGGCCTTGTCCTGGACCACCATAATTTGCATATATGTAGTTGATTGTAAGTTTTCTTAGATGCTCTCTGTAACATTTTCCATCACAACTTTCTATGGATGTTTTTGGGTACTGGGTTGGATCCACAGACCGAAGCAGCAGGTGGTGTTCTGACACACATGTACATGCACTGTCCCAGGAACTCCTTTATGGCCAGTGAGGGTGAACGCATGGTCAGGCTTAATTTATGCTCACCCCTGGATAGTCATGTGATCTCCAGAGGACTGGCATTCCAAATGGATCCCATCTGGTGGTTCAAGTTGGTTACAATGAAATTGGTTCCCCAATGCACTGAATCCTTTGCCAATGCCATGCCAGTACATGGCTGCTGTAACCAATAAAGTTATGTCTAGTTTCTTCAAAAACTGCATGCACTATTGTGTGTTTTCTTGTTTCCTAGGGGCAGCTTAATTTTAGGTACAGAAGAAATGCTATTCTGCTACTGTAAGAAGCAATGTTTTTAAATTTGTAGAAAGGAAACTACTTTTTTGTGACCCCAGTGTACTCTATCAAATGATTGACCTCATTTTGGCATACCCTTCACTGCTGTAACCACAACCCAGGTTTGTTATCAGCAAATGGCAAAATTAAGGTGTGTGTGCGTGCATGTGCCATGTTTTGATCCATATCAAATCTATCAGATCAATTGTTTAACAAATTACTGACTATCATTTGACATACAGCCAGTGGTGGGATGTCAAAAAATTTACTACCCCACCATCATGTCATCACAGTGTGGGCGGAGCTAACATCATGACGTCATGAGATTGTGGGTGGAACCAAAGAAAAAATTTAAAATAAAATAAAAATAATCACGCGCGCACACACACACCTCAACCCACCCACTCACCCACAACACAAGGACAGCAAGGAGGACAGCAAGGAGGCCATGCATACACACCAAGCACTGTAGGCATGCATGCACACCAAGGGCTTGGTGCGCATGCTCTGTGGGGGAGCAAGTGAAAAGGTAAGCCCCAAAGGTGGTTCCCCCCAAAAGCTGCTACCGGTTCTCCCATACGCTGGGAAAAGTTACTACCGGTTCTGGCAAACTGGTGAGAACCTGTTACATCCCATCACTGCATACAGCTGAAGAGTAAATACTATATCCCAGAATTAAGCTATGTCAAGGGGTGCTTTGTCTCATCCAGCCCATTTCAGTAGCCCTTTCCACATAATCCAGGATCTGGTCAGATCTGAGGTTGTACATTTTTGGATCTACTTATGAAACTTTGCTATGACTATAAGAGACATTACAATGCACACTAATCTCTCTTTTTTAAAAAATTAAAATTTAGTTTATTATACAAAATAAAGAAGGATTAGTATAAGCAACAAAACAACAAAAATAACCACAACATTATACAATAATACTATATGTACCCTTAACCCAGCAGGACAGTATATTATTTCTTTACTTCTTTATTTCTTTGTGATCTGTGAGCCACCCTGGGTCACCTCAGTGAGGAGGGCGGTGGATAAATATGAATAATAAATAAATAAATAAATACTTTGTTTGAATTACCATCTCTTTAACTTATTTTTCCTTATTTCCAAAATGATGTGTACTCTTGTCCTGGTTTTGTTCCTTTCCCTTTTACCAATACATAGTCCAAACACTTTCCTTATATTTCACTAAAATTATATTATTCCTTTTTAACTCTTAATTCTGATTTTAATCTATCATTTATATCCCATATTTCCCTAATTTAATTTTACAATCAGTTCTCCATTTCTTAGCAATATATAGTCTCATAGCAATTACAATGATACTGATTGATTGTTTCTTTCTTTTCTCTCTCTATTTATTTACCTCCAAATCCACCAGCAAAGCTATTCTGGGACACATCTGCATGTGTATTGAAATAATTCATTCTATTTCTATAAATACTTTCCCCCACATTTCTTTCACATAATTACAATTCCACCATAGACATAGATAAATTCCCAAATCTTTTTTGCACCTCCAGCAATTACTAGTATATTTCAGATCATAATACCTTAGACATATTTGACTCAAGTACCAGATTGTTTTATAACATTTTCCCTTAATTCTAATTGACATTTTTTTCGTTATTCTTTGTCTCCAAATTTTATTCCATTCCTTTTCTTTAATGTTTATCCATAATTCCTTGTCCAACATTGATCTTAAATTCTTTTATGCTGTGTGTTGCCCTAAGATCAGTGGTGGGCTCAAAAAATTTTTTACTACCACACTGTGGGCATGGTATGGTGGACATGGCCAGGGAGAAAGCCCTGCTTTGCACATGAATTAGGACCACTTTATTTCAAAACATGGATGGGCGGGGCCAGCCAGAATTTCTGCTACTGGTTTTGGTGAACTGGTGTGAACCTGCTGATGCCCACCACTGCCTAAGATACTATATATTTTACTAATTAACCCTTTTGCTGTAGTTTCCTTCCTATCCAACTGTATAATTAGTTCCTCAAATGATGTTAGAATCCTACATTCCTACATTCTCCATGTTGTTTTAGCCAATATTTTGTCCATTTTTCCAATTGTAATATTTTGTACCAAGATAAAATTATTTCTTCTAGGCATATCAAAAAACAAAACAAAATAAAAAAATAAAATAAAAACACTGTAGCACTTTAAAGACTAACTGCTATTATTGTTAGCTTTTGTGGATCAAGTCCACTTCTTCAGACAAGGAGTGAAACTTACAGGAATGGTTTTTATACACTAAATTCAGGGGTCAAAGGGAGCAGGGTGTGTTCAACAAAATGTCAGACAAGCAAGCACAACAATACAGCTTGCCACAGCCATCAGCAACAATAGATTATTCAGATTAGCTCTAAATGTCTCCCTTTCAATCTCAAAGGGTCTGAGAAAGTCCATTCTGGTCTCTGATTAACCTTTGACCTGTAAACAAAAACACTGTACCTGGTTACTTCCTGTTTTGCTAAAGAGAATTGGCATGAAGGTTGTAATATAATATGTAAAATATCTAGAAGCATATAGAAATCTGTGTATCAAATTTGATAATGTCCCAGAAACCCTTCGCTAATATTTAGTCCCCTGTGATGGGTGTCTAACAGATGGATGTTTATTTCTTCTATTATTCTTTCCTTTTCTTCCTTATTATAACACTTTTCAATCCAGTCCTTTACCCTTAGGAATTTCTTTTATATCTAGTTCCTTACTCAGCCTTTGTCTTAAATCTCCTGGAAATTTATCTAAGTATATGTGCTAACGAAGAAATTTCTGAACTTTTTTTTATTTTTATATCAAATTTCTAATGTGTTTCTATAGAAGGGATTTTGAACTTTGTTTAATACCTTCTTTCTGCCTTAAAAATCCATTCTTCTTAATTCCCACCTATAACCTAGACTTTTGTTTCTCTAGTTCAATTCATTTTCTCTTAGTACTTTAAGAATTATTTTAATTTGGTTAGCTATATAGTAATTTCTTAAATTAGTGATGCCCAATCTTACTTGCTTCTGAATATGATACCACAATCTTGTTAATTCTTGTTTTTTTTCCTCAATTACAGAAGTTATTAATCATACTTTGCCACTTCTTTAATTCCAAATCCATTCATTTTATTGTTATCATTCCATATAGAATGTTTATTTTTGGTAAAAAAATATTTTACATAGTGCTATCCTTCCAAATATTTTATGGAAGCCTTTATTTTTATTCCTATTCTGTGTTTAATTTCATCTATCTCTTGCATTATTGTTGAATAACATCAACTCTGTTTTATTCCAATTTGTCTTTAACCCCAATATTTCTAGATGTGCTTGTATTATACTTATCCCCTCTTTAAGTTTTTTCATAGTTAATAACATATCATCTGCAAACAGGCTAATTTTTATTTCTTCCTTTCCTACTCCTATTAATTTATCTAGTCTTATCGCATTTGCAAATAATTCCATCATTATAAATAGAATTGGGAACAAAAGACATCCTTGTCTAGTTCCTCAACTTAAATTGATTTATTCCATTATACCATCATTTACTTTTACTGAAGCTTTATTTTTGGAATATAATTATTCTATTACATTTTTGGAATATAATTGTTCTATTACATTTTGGATTTTTTTTTTACCAAATCCCATCATCTGTATTAATTTATCTAATGCTAGCCAATCTACTGTATCTAAAGCTTTAACTATTTCCAGTGCCATTACTCCTGCTTCTATTTGTTCTCATTTACATAATCAGTTATATCAAGAACCCTTCTTGCCAAGTCAATCATTTGTTGCACTTTTATAAACCCATGTTGATTATTTTTAATATAATTCCCTGTAAATTCATATAACCTTCTCACCATTATTGCTGTGAAAATATTTGTATCTTTATTTATGGGTGAGATAGGTCTAGAAAAGTATATTAAGGTTTTGTCATTACCTGGTTTTAATATCAATACAATTAATGATTGACTTCAAGAATTTTGAATTTCTCCACAGTGCAAACTAATCTCTAAACTTAGCAAGGCCATATTAATAGTGGCACCATTCTGAAATAGTTGTATTTCTCCACTATAGCTTGTCAATTTCTTTATTTTTTGGCTTTTATGCCTCCATTTGCAATTCAGTTGTTTGTGAAATTGTTTTTCAAAGAAACTGAGATAAATATGTCTAGTATATACTATCCCAGGTACCAAAATGACTTGACTGGTTTTGGATTCTATGCATTATGACCGTAATGGTGAACCTTGGCAATCCAGATGTTCTTGGACATCAATTCCCAGAAGCCCAAACTCCCGTGAATTCACATGAATGGGTTTACTGCAATTCATTCGGCCCACGCCACCTTCCTCACTCCTGGAAGTGGAAGTAAAATGTGTTTTACTTCCGCTTCCGGGAGCGACAAGGGCAGTGCAGGTTGGATGAATTGCAGCAAACCCATTCATGTGGATTCACGGGAGTTTGGGCTTCTGGGAATTTAAGTCCAAGAATATCTGGAATGCCAAGGTTCACCATCACAGTCATAATGCATAGAATCCAAAACCAGTCAAGTCATTTTGCCTCCAGTTTAATATGGGTAGGGAATGTACCATACAGTCTAAAACAGACATTAAAATGATAAATGTATAAGGGGAAATTAATAAAACCAACTAAAAGGCTGGCTATAACTATCTGATACAAGCACATTACATATTGTTGGGGAAATATGAATATATAAATGGAGGGAAACTGCATAGAAAGAAGAGTGCTTTTGATTCACAAGTGGATCTTGTATTATATCAGCCAAAAAGGGAGATTTGCATTAATGTATAAGCATTTGATGATCACATTCAAGAGCAAAGAATTATAGTTCACCCTTACTATATGATTGCAGCTGAAAATGCCATTCCTCTGTCACTCTCCCTTCCCCACAATGGGTGCTCACTTGCCTATACCAATCAGGGACACTACTTGACAATGTAAATGATGTAGAGCAAAAGCAGGAAATGAACAGCATGATGTATCCACAGCAAAGAATAAGTAATTCTATAGAATATAGGAGAAAGGGGAAGAAGAGTTCACATAATCTTCCCCATGGGGTACACAGAATGAGCCTCCTCAAAGATTTTGGTATTTTTAAACCACAATTGGGTTTACCCTGATAACAGCAACCTTGTGTAGCCAACTAATCTTTCTCACACTAGGTCAGGCAAAAGGAACTGCAGAATGAACTCACTAAACAGTGCCTTCCTTTTGACAGTTTCATGTCTGGCCTAGAAAAGCATGAAGTGAGGGGATATCCCTTTCATGCTTTTGACACTTTGATGGCCATTAGTATGAAACGGCTATAGAAATATCTCACAAACTTGAGCACAAACCATAGACTTGTCTGCCTAACTAAGAAATACAATTTTGTTGTGTACACCTATATCCCTCTCCCATTGATCCCTAATACGCTGATGGTGGAGGCATGGTGCATGTACTAATGGCTAATATGAGCAATCCTGCTCTCCCTTCACACAAGCATAAACATGAGACACTCTCACACAATAGAGGTGCCATTTTCAATGATATCTCTATGCTGTAAGGAATTCTAATTCTTCACTCAGTTTTTCTACATGGTGAGAAATAAAAGGTGCATCTTAAAAAGGGTGTGCATAGACGAAAATTCTATGACATTAACACAAAGAGCATAGGACAGAAACTCTACACATGGAGACCATAAGTGTAGCCAGTTTTGTAGGATGCCATTTGATTTATTTTTTAAAGGGGAGGGGAGGCTGTCTCATTTTAGCTTGTAGCTGTGAGATCTTAATGAACACCCTGAAATTTAGCTTTGTAGAGTGGAAATGTTGCCTTCCATGTACTTTATCCCTGTAGCTAATTACACAGAAGGTGGGCATTCATACTCATAAAATGAGATGGAAAGCAGCATAAACACTTGCTTTGCCCTGCATGGACACATTTCCTCTAACTGTGTCAAGGGTCATCCAGCTCAAACAAGTCACCTGGACCTGGGAGACAGCCAGCTAATGTTAATATCTCATCAATGTGTCCAAATCAACATCCATCAATGAAAGAAGCTGAAAAGGGTAATTAGAGGCAGGGGTAAAGAAAGACAGTGAGTGGAGTACAACTTTCATCAGTACTGGGCTTCTGAGGCCAGAGTCCCTTTCCCTCAGCAGTGCCAGGAATCCCCAGCTTCCCTTGTCTGGGCTTTGAGCCATCCGAACAGGAGACTGGAAGGCAACATTGTTTGTTCAGTCCTTTTGCTGCCTTTGGCGAGCTTCAGCTTCTGGCAGTATATGCAACAGTCATTTGTAAAAAGGCATTCACTGACATGATTGGCTGCTTTCCTGTGCTCCATGTATCCAATTGCAACTCATCAGAGGGTTCTCAGGCAGCCCTCATTGGCTTTCAATTGTATCTGGATGCAATTCCAGATAGTGAATTGCATTCCAGAGGCTCCCAGCATTTGTTTAGCCCCATTTTACCTAGGGGGCTAGCTACATGTTATCTCATCAAGCACTTGTCTTGTTTTGTCTTAGGCAATCCAGACAAGGGGAGTTGGAATGGAGAGCAGGAGGAGAGTGTGTTAACGCTTCTGTACTCATACATTTGCCTCTTCAAATTACCTTAAACTCACTTTCCCAATGGGATTTGAAATAAATGGGAAAGAGAAGATGGGAGGAATTTTGTTAGGACTATACCACCTCAGATAAGGGCAGGAGCCAAGTGGGGTTTATATTGAAACTATTCCAATTGTAGCAATTATCATGAGGGAATAACAGCCGTTCACTTACATGAATTATAGTAAATTTGTGCTTTGAGGGACATTTGCCAGGATGTGGTGTAAACCTGATCCTTCCCTCTAGTGGCCAGAATAGCCCTGGGATTGGGAAGGGAACAGCAAAAGTTGCCAAAATACATCCCATGATAATTTCTCATTACATGGTTACTTACATTGCCCCCAATGGTGGGCTCAAAGAAAAATTACTACCACACTATGGACATGGTATGGTGGGCATGGCCAGGGGGAAAGCCCTGCATTGCACACGAATTAGGACTACTTTATTTCAAACCTTGGATGGGTGAGGCCAGCCAGAATTTCTGCTACTGGTTCTGGCGAACTCATGCCCACCACTGATTGCCCCACATAGTCATTTTATTTCATCCTTTTGACCCATTCCTCTTGAATACTACCCCAAATTCATAATAAAAGGAATGAGTTCTAAAATGCAGATGTCTTGAACTGGATTTGTAGAAGCACAGCAATGGAACTTCCCAGCCAGCCACAGGTAAGTAGATGTAAGTCTTTCCTCACAGGGCCCTGCCCTGGCTCTTGTGACTTCACAGAAGCAAGGGTATTTCAGTTAGGTTGTTATGTGGATATGGCTCCCCAAGCTATGATTGGTTCACAAACTCTTCTATCGGGCTGTAGCCTTGTGCTTCTCCCACCTACCAGTTAGAAAAATCTTGGAAGAGTTTTGAGAGTCCCCTGGACAGTGAGGAGAACAAATAGGTTGATCGTAGAAGAAATCAACCCTGACTGCTCCTTAGAAGGTCAAATAGTAAAGATGAAGATGTAGTACTTTGGACAGCAAATGAGAGGAGAGGATTCACTTGAGAAAGCCTTGATGCTGGGAAAGGTGGAGGGCAAAAGAAGAAAGGGGTTGACAAAGATGAGATGGCTAGATGGTATTGTAGACGCAATGGGCACAGAGCCGGGCAGGTTGAGGAGGATGGTGGAGGACAGAAGTGCCTGGAGGACAACGGTCCATAGGGTCGCAAAGGGTCAGAATTGATTGTGTGATTGAACAACAACAGCAACAGCAACAGCAGCAGCAGCACTCCATCTGAAGGCATGGTAAAGAGAGGAGCTGTCTCATCATTTATTTCCTTCTGGGAGCTGTTGGGAGTGCTGATGCCAGGTTTATTCCTGATCTTGACCAGTCCTGGTTTGTCCTGTAGGAAGGAACAACATCCATTTCTCTGTCTCTCTTGTTCTGATTCTTCTTCTTTCATGTCCAGGTCAAACTTTAAATTGCCAAAATGAAGCCACCTTCTTGGCTTTGTCACTGGCCAAACTTAAATCCTCATCAGGTAGTAATCAGCAGACCAGGATATGAGCCGGATTCTTTAACTCTCCACATTGACAGAGGGTGTTGTGGTCCTTGTTCTGATTATCTTGCTTTTCTGCTCAGACTCCATGCCAGGAAATGCAGCTTATTTTAAGTACAAGGAGGGAATCAGCCTCAAAGCTCTTTTTATCCCACTTTTTCCTCTTGCACCTTCAGATGTTTCATGCCCACTCCCACTCCCATGCCTCCTCTTCTGGCTCATCCTGAATGGTTAGCATGAGGTGTACTCTTCAGCCTGCCTTTGCAGATGTCATGCTTTTCCTGCATCTTGTTTCAGCCCCAACAGTGGCAGTTGTGACTGGGGTGGTGGAAGGATGACTTCACTCTTCTTTGTCCAATTTTTGGAAGCCATGGAGAAGGCTTGATAAATCTCTTACTGTTGGCTAGGTCAGGTGGGGAGAGGCCAGATGGTAGGCTCATTTGCTGATCATCAGTCCTCCAGAAAGTTATAGAATCAAAGGCGCACCTGTCTACCCCTCCCTGCACAAACTGAATGCCTTCTCTCTTGCCTCAGTTTCTTTGGTCACATTGGTTTAAGACAGTGATGCCCAAACTAAGGTCCAGGGGCTGGGTGCGGGCCCCGATGCCAATTCATCCTGCCCACAAAGCCCTTGTTGCTCCTGGAAGCAGAAGTAAAACATGCCCGTACGGGCGCGTTTTACTTCCGCTTCCAGGAGCGATGAGGGCTTCGTAGGCCGGGTGAATTGGCGTCAGGGGCCACACCCAGCCCCCAGGCCTTAGTGACTGGCTCCCTGAACCACATGATCGGCCCACAGCCCAAAAAGTTTGGGCACCCCTGGTTTAAGAGAATCCAGATAGCTTTCTTGCTTGTCCCACCCAATAAAATGCCATTGCTGACTTTGCAGCACAATCTAAACCGTGATCAAGCATTCATTATAGGAAAATGAAGAGGAGAAGTGCACAAGACCCACATCATTAAGTACTCTTTCCATGTGGAGAATGATAGCCTGAAGAGAAGAGTTTCTCCTAATGCATAGGGGCTCTCCATAAAACTGGGAATATGTGATGCCCAATCTCACATAGAGGTTCTACATGTGTAGAAAAGAAAAATGGTAGAACAGGTGGGACTGGTTTCTTCATTATGAATTCCCAGGCAGAACTACAGTGTAACCAAAATGATGAATAAGAAAAGGCATTGCTAATGGTAATGAAATTACTGCTCAGGAGGAAGCAAGTTTGGTGAACAGCGTATGTGGTAAATAGGAGCAGACAGGAAGATCTCCTATCAGTTATGCCTGAACATACAATCTTGCTTTTCCTCCGTGGAGAGCAAAATTATTCACCTGTATCTTTTAATGTAAATATTTTATTGAATTTGTGTTGTACTGTATTATGTTTTATACTTATTGTGGCCTTACTGGAAACATCTGGGGCACAGGAGACAGTGGTGGGATTCAGCAGGTTCGCACCAGTTCACCAGAACCGGTAGCAGAAATTATGGCTGCCCCCACTCATTCAAGTTTTGAAATAATGTAGTCCTAATTTGGGGGTTGCTGCCGCGCCCCCCGGCCCCCGTCACCGGCCGGGAGGTTAAAAGGAGCCTCCCTGGACGAGGGAGGGCTCGAAGACGCCGCCGCGCGAGACGTCGCTGCCGCCGCGTGCCCCCCGGCCCCCGTCACCGGCCGGGAGGAGGTTAAAAGGAGCCTCCCTGGACGAGGGAGGGCTTGAAGACGCCGCCGCGCGAGACATCGCTGCCGCTGCGCGCCCCCCATCCCCCGTCACCGGCCGGGAGGAGGTTAAAAGGAGCCTCCCTGGACGAGGGAGGGCTCGAAGACGCCGCCGCGCGAGACGTCGCTGCCGCCGCGCGCGCCCCGGCCCCCATCACCGGCCGGGAGGAGGTTAAAAGGAGCCTCCCTGGACAAGGGAGGGCTCAAAGCCGCCGCCGCGTGAGACGTCGCTGCCGCCGCGCGCCCCCGGGCCCCCGTCACCGGCCGGGAGGAGGTTAAAAGGAGCCTCCCTGGACGAGGGAGGCCTCGAAGACGCCGCCAATGTTTGTTGGACCTTGTTGGACTCTCCCTCGGCCAGCCGGCCTTGGAGGGAGAGAAACCTGGGGGCCTTGGGCGGCGATAGAGGATTTTGTATTGGGGGGGGGTCTTTGGTGGGATATTGTTTCTTTTGTATATTATGGAAGCCGCTAGAGTCAGGTTCACCTGAGCAAGGCGGGGTATAAATTTGAAGAATAAATAATAATAATAATAATTTTTCCCTGGCCACATCCACCATACCACACTCACAGAGTAGGTAGTAAAAAAAAATTGAATCCCACCACTGATAGGCGAGTATGAATACATTAAACAAACAATATGAGAAAAGGTATTGCTATTCGAGACACTATTCTGAGATAAGAAAGAGATGTCTACCCCCCCCCCCCATTATCAGAGATCCTTCTAGTGGAGGATGGTTTTCTGTACCCCAAACATGTAAAGATGTACTTTACAACTATAATCAAACTTCGCATAAAGAGTGCCTCGCTTAAAGAGTAGCTTGCTTAAAGAGCAGAATTTTCTCTGAATGTTAGCTTCGCTTAACAAATAAAACCAACCAAAAACTCGCTTAACAAATAAATTGGGGTTTGCAGTCCTCCCCCCCCCCCCATCACCACCATAAGTCACAATTGGTCATTTACAATGGTGTTTCACTTAAAGAGCAAATTCGCTTACAGAGCAATCCTGTGGAACACATTATGCTCATTAAGCCCTCCCTCCATATAACTCCAACCCATACAATGAAAGGCACTTTTCTATCTGAGACTGCTAATATAATTAGGCAGTTGCAGTATAGCTGCAAATGAATCAAAAGGATGGGTATAATTGAAAAAAAGAAAATGCCTCCACATTATTGAACTCATGGACATCAACTGTTATATTCTATGCATCAAAGAAAAGGAAAACCACCACAGATAGGCTTTACTCCATTAGTCACATCAAAGTATTCTGATTTCAGAGAGGACAGATAATAAAATAGAAATCAAAGATGTAAAGCTTTTCGAAGGTGGAGAAAATGATATATTATCCAGTGTGATGTAGCTTTCATGGTTCAAATGCTTGCCCGCCAGTGTCACCTTTTTCATACTCCACTGATAAAATTGTATTACTCTCACTTATCCCTATTCCTTACTAACAGACCTGATTTTCTTACACATGTTCCTGACAAACAGCAACCCTAGCTTGTTTTATAGAAATCCCTTAGCTGCCACTCTTCAGATTTTAGTCCCTTTCCCTACTCTCAGTGTCCAGAATCAAAACCCCTAATTTGTAAGTAAATGTACCTTTTTAAAAAGTACACAGATGGCTTATTTAATCTGTTGTTGTCAAACAATAAAGCTTTTAAAACAATTTGTTTGTAGTATTAGAGTCTAATTTTACATTGCAGGGACCTGTTTGTTTTCTTGCATTTTGCTTTGAGTGGTTTTTGACAGGTAGCGTCCCTTGGAAATGCCTGGAATAAATCATAAATAATAATTACCTTGTTTGTTTTTAGTGAACCTGTGTGAAAGTACATGCACATGAACACAAAAGGTCTGTATAGTTCAAAGGCAGACATTTAATGTGCTATACCTAGTGAGTCCATTTATATTGATTGACTGGGAGCTTAAATGTATAGCTCCATTTAAAAGACAATTAGGCTTCCAATGTTGTATACCTCACAAATAGAAATCCCAACAGATATAGAGAAACAAAAGGAGATAAACATAAAATAAGATATAGTCCAATTCTTATTAGAGAATTGGGAAAGTATGTTAACTAGATGATTCTTCTTGTTCCATATCCGATTCCAAATATTGGCGATCATCATGGTGATCAGGCATAAAGATTGTCCTGAGAATATAATGTAGTGGCTTTCCATTTGCCTTCCACATCACAGCATACCACAGATTCACCCATACCACAGATTCAGTTCTGCAAGTCATTCTCTGATCCTGAGCACTTTTGACACACAAAGTCCTCCTCAGTCCCAGGTCAGTATTGATGAAGCTGCTGCCTTCCACCAAGATGGATTCAAGTGGGATTTAATTCACATGGGGACCATTACCCTTCCTAGATAGGCCTCCCTTTAGAAATGTTCCACAGTGTTGCTATCACAATGGAAAATCTCTGGTAACCACTAGGCAACAGAGTGGCTAGATCTCCTGAGGCTCTGGACCATATTATATGGATATTCAGAATATTGAAGATACTACCTCATCTCCTGTGTTTCATCACAAATGCGATGATCTCTTATCCATAATCTATGCACAAAATCACGTTATTCAAATGTAATATACATGATACCAATGAAGTTGAAGAGGTCTGACAAAGTAACCTGAGAAGACATTGAAAAGGAATCGTTATAACCATTCCAGCAGCTGTTATAAGGGCAAGCAGGATTCAAAAGTACATTTTCACACCATGTTCCACACTGGGTGGTATGTATGGATTTTCATCAGATCATCTAAATTTCAAAGTACTGTACATTGCAAATAAGATCTACCCTGCTAGAGGTCTGTTATCCTACTGCAAAATTTCTTTGTCCGTTTTTCATGGTTGCGTATCTAGTGATGTCATCTATACTTGGAAACTACTCTCTCTCTCTCTCTTTCTCTCTCTCTCTCTCTCTCAAGCTCTCTCTCTCTCTCTCAAGCTCTCTCAAGCTCTCTCTCTCTCTCTCTCTCACACACACACACACACACACATGCACACACACACAATTTCCCTTGCTGAATCGGCACAACAGTGTTAAACTTTGCTCAAGTATTACCAATAGATATCCATCCATACCTCTGGAAGATGGATGTTTTTTATGTTCCTTTTTAAATCCCAGAAATCTGCCCTGTTTCAGCCTCATATGAAGATAAAATATATTGGTTGGTGAGCTATGACAAGGCTACAGTAAGGACACTGGCTGCCAGCATGATACATTTGCTTGTCCAGTACCTTACAACCTTTCACAGGTGCTTGTGTTATAATGAAGACAAATACATCCATTTATTTCTCCAGGTTTTAAGGAAGGTAAAAATAGAGCTATTACAATTAAAGGTCCCTTCTGGCATTTATTTGTATATTACCATTCAAATACATTTTAGACTATTTGTTCAAGGTCAAAATTGTCACACAGGATTATACTTGTATTAACAGAGAGGAGGTTGGAGCAAGTCTGGACTCATGTTACCTTTGGAACATGAGGAAACCTTGCACAGTGGCCCATAAGTCCCTAACTCCCCCCCCCCTCTGAGAAATATAGTCAATTTAAGCCCATTTATACTTGAAGAGCATATTGTGACAAGTACATGGGTACATGAGCACAAGAATAATGGTGACACCTTGTATATAACCAGTGGCAAATTTAGAGAAAGATTCAATAGGGACTTACAGGCCACCTGTAGACTACAAAATGTCTGCCAGGCCTAAAAATGCAAAATGGCTTCCAGGCCCCAAAATTGTGGAACACCTAGCACAGAGGTTCACAACCTATGGCCCACGGGCTGGCATTGGCACCCGATGCTGTTCCATCAGGCCTGTGGTGACAGCTGCGGAAGTGGACACACCTGCACATGTGCAAACGCACCTGCCACCATTGCATGTGACCTGCTCAGCTGTTTAAGTAGCTGCTTAAGTAACCTGGCCTGTGGCATGAAAACCTTGATAACCTCTGACATAGTGTCTGAAGAACTCTCCTATATAAAGCCCCAGTTCTACTCTCTTGGATATGCTCCATCTGGGGAAAAAAATCAAAATGTGTATTTAAAAAGAAATACAGTATATGAAAAGAGAAAGAAACTTTTAATTTCTTATTATTTGTTTGAGCCATATTTTTCTCTCTGCTCCACCTGAAGGATCTCTGACAGAGGAGAGTTAGACATCTCTTTCTTATTTCACAATAGTGTCTCATTCATTCATTCATTCATTCCACAAAAATAAAAGATGATAAATAATAAACAAATAGGCAGCAAGCAAAAAAAATCCAGCAAATGAAGAAAACAGACGCATACACAGGACATTTTGCATATCTCTCTCATACTAACTACACATACACTTGACATGAAGAGGGGAAACACAGAGTAACCATGCTCTCAGTCTAATAACCATATGTTTAAAGGAATATTCTTAGGAAGTGCATGTAGCTACAGTGGTGTATGCACAGGCTTTCCACATGGATCCAAAGGAGGCTATGCTCCCAAGGATTCACCCACATAGCTGTTCCAACCAACATAAAGAGCTCACATGTGTTATGCATGTGGAGATCTCATAGAGATGCTGACATTTAGCTCAATGCTTGTGTAGATGTAGCAGTAGGATATAAAATGTGCGGCCATGGTAGTCAATATAACAGGGCTACTTTTTCCTCTGCATAGTGAAAGATAAATATCCCTATGGTTGAAAGTTCTAGCAAGGGAGTATAGGTATCATATAATCTTAACCAAAGAACAATAAGCTATCTGGCATAGTTGTCCTCCTCCATAGAGCATACAGCTTCAGGAAAACACACATATAGGTGTGAGGGAGAAAGGGAACACCTTCCTAAGTGACCAGATCAGGCAGATCAATACTAGTGATCAGTGGACAGATGGATGTTGCACGTTCACATCTGAAGATGAATTAACTATTTTAATTTCCACTGAAACGTTAACTTATATTTTGGCTGACAAGGACCATGACAAGGACCATACACCAATGATGCACTAAATGCTACTAATGCAACAATTCACTTAATGCTACTATTTATACTCTTCTATCATGCAAAGCAACACTTATTGCGTATTTCCACTGTGTATATTTTAAAGAAACATGAAAACCAGTCTTGGAAATATCTCTAAGGCTGAAGAAAGAAGGGAAAGAAGAATGGAAGAAAGAGTTGGAGATAGAGAGAATGAGGCATCTTGGCTGAGTTCCACAGGATGTGTCCAATGCAGTGAGCCTGAGTCCAAATTCTGATTGTGAAACAGATTCCTTCATAGCATTAAGAACTAGATCTCACCTTCCTAGCTCATTCCTGCTGTGGTGGGCTCATTTTTTTTTACTACCACACTGTAGGTGTGTTATGATGGGTGTGGCCAGGGGGAAAAGCCCTGAATTGCACCCAAATTAGGACTACTTTTTTTTTTCAAAACTTGGCCAGAATTTCTGCTACTGGTTCTGGTGAACTGGTGTGAACCTGCTGATGCCCACCACTGCAGAAGAACAGCATTAGCATTTTTAAAATACCATGTGAGAACCTGAGCTGACTATCACAGATATAACAAGCAAATGTCCAGAGGCTGGGGCTCTAATGGCCAGAACTGTGTCTCCATTTTTCATAGACTATGATTGTGCCCCTGATTATATGTTTTAAAGCCATATTGCTTGCTTTTGAAATACCTTTTGAATCCTATGTTAATCTATGGCTTTTCATACAATGTTCTAGTGTGCATAGTCTAAAATAGTAATTCAGCTTTACACAATAGGCTGCAACCGTCTGAAAAAGATCCGATTTATTTTGGCGACTGAGAAAATCTCTCTGGAGTTTCATTCACTGAGCTTCAGCTCATCAGTCATTATGCCTTTTTCTCCCAAGCTACAAAAAAAAATACAAGGACAGGATATATTCTTTTCATAAACTATGGAAGTTCTGATTTCGCTATGGGAAGGCAAAATAACCTCAGTAATTAGCATTTTCCTGAGGAGTATTGCAATTATTATTTCAGTAGACTCTGATAGAGGTGCACCTAAGTTATATTAGGCATTTACCAGAACAAGTACAAGGTCAATAAATGTGGAAAATTTAGCATAGCCTCCATGCCAAAAGACAAGAGTGATTTTGGCCAAGTTAAATAGCCAATTCTTTGCTACCACAGTGCCAACAGGAAGGCAAGTTTCTTCAAGAGTACACCCTTTAGAGCCCTGGGAAAAAAAGACATTGTTAAGCAATTTTCTTGTTTCTACTAGCAGACCTTGAAGTGGAAATTAACTGAGTGGTAGTATTCTCTCCCACCCAATCCCCCAGTTCATTTACATTCATTTGCATATGAATGCCCAGCTAATTGTTTTGAAGTAACAATTAAGTGAACAATAGAGGATAGAAAAGGGACTTGAGGCAGCAACTGACACCTGGGAGTCTGTATTTAAAAAGCTTTTACATATTTGAATTAAAAATAGACAAAAGAACAGAAACGCATGGGCATAAAATTCATTACTACCCAAAGAGGTGGAGTAAGAGAACGAGCAAGCAAGAGAGAGCAAAAGACAGAGCAAGAAGTAGTTCTCTCTGTCACAGTGTAACCACTCCACAAAAGATGTAATGCTTTCTGCAATATGGTAGATTGTTCCCTATGAAGCAAAGGGGCTCTGTTTTGGACCCTCAGAAAATTTAGGAAGATGCCAATCCTTAATTTGTAAAAAATAATAATTAAGTAAATAAAACAGGTGCAAAGCTTTACGGTTCATTTAAACCGCCATTCTGATCCTTTCTCCCCACAATCACTGGCATGAAAACTGACTTGGACACTTTGCTGATTGAGGCAGAGATACAAATAGTGCCCATCTACCTACCAGTGCAGTGCGGCTGTGGTGGCTCAAGTGGTTAAGACATTGACTGGAAGGTGGCAGGTCAGCAGTTCAAGACCCGAGTACTGCACGACGGTTTGAGGGCCAATCTTTGTCCCAGCTCCTGCCAACCTAGCAGTTCAAAAGCAAGAGATTGCAAGTAGATAAATAGGGATCACTTCAGTGAGAAAGTAAACAGTGTTCCATGCACCCCAGTGTCTAGACATGCCTGCCACATGCTCATGGAAAGGTCAACAAATGAAGATAGTGCTGGCGCTTCGGCTATAAACAGAGATGAGCACTGAACCTTACAGTCAGATACAACTGGCTTTTGAGCAAGGGTGACCTTTACCTAGTGAAGTCTAGGTACAGTAATACCTCGGATAACGCTAAAACTTGGTTCCACAAGTCTTGGTGTTATCTGATTTTTAGTGTTATCCGATCCATGTTAAAATCCTATGGGATGGATCGGATAACGTTAAAGCTCCATAGAGATACAACGTAACCGCACAGGCTTTAGCGGTTGTTATCTGATCCATCCCATAGGACCTTAACGTTATTCGATCCAATTCTCCTACCCAGATTACTTAAGGTTATGTGATTTTAGCGTTATCTGATCCAATTGTTATCCGGTGTTTTACTGTATTCTTGTTATTGTTGCAGCTACCCTACATATTACTTTAACTCCAAGTTAGAATTGACTTGACTGCAGTGTACGTACATACATACATAAATAGTCCTTTCATTTAACACCTTATTCAGAATATGGAACCAAAAGATCATGGCTTTTTTTAATTGACTCAATCAGTTTCATATTAGATGTTCCCCTTTTCCTATTGGTCTTCAGTTTACCTAGTATTTCTTCCCTTATCAGTGAATTTATCATCTTCTCATGATATGTACAAAATAGTATAGCTCTATACTTTCCATTGATCCTGTGCTGTTATGACAGCTATGTCGGGAAATTCTGTTCTTACTGAATTTGGTAAATTTAGGCAATAATTTCCTTTCAGTTTATTTTTCACATACATAGACAAATTCGCAAATGTCTGTATATTCGAGATGGTAGGGGGAAATGCATTTTTAAAAAAATCTGAAGGCATTGAAAAAACAGATTATGAGAATTTGCTGTTTACGCCGAAGATTTACATAGTCACATCAGTTCTTATAAAGCAGATAAACTAATGCTTCAAAAGTTAACATGAGGGAATGTGTAAAGGTTAAAATCTTACATTTCATTCTTTTGAATATCTTTAGACATGGGGTATTATGCATTGTGTGTCAAATGAAAACAAGACCAAGATCATGACTGCATCCTTTCCTGTTTTTAATCCCATGTAAACTGTCTAGTGCTTGGAATCTTCTGAGATAATCCTGCACAAAGATATAGCAAATACGCGTGAGTGTATTTTTGCACTATGCAAGGATAGCATCTGTCTTTCTACTAAGCATTGAAAATCTGTACAACAAGGATTTCCTCCGGTCATTCTATTTTTCTTGCTTTTCAATTTTCTCATTTATTTCTAACACATTAAATAGAATGTTATGGAAGGAAAAATAAAGGTCTCTGTTATGGATGAATTATTTTCTTCCATCAAGTTGTCTGAAGGTTAGACAGTCAACATGTACAAATTACATAGATGTGTCATATTCCTAAATGAATCGTATTATGTTAGAACACCTATGAATACTAAGAGAACTGCCACAGATCTCCATAAAACTGCACCTATGTCTAATTTATATGGGAATGTACTGCACAGAATAAAGTGACTACTTCTTGGAAATAGCATCATATTTTAAATTAGTGTTTATTCAAACTAGTATTTCTTTAAAATGTCACAACCTATTTCCCAGTAGGTAAATAAAAGAATGGCAGTTTAGAAAATGCTATTATGCAGGTTTCTTCTCAAAACACAAATCCTTAAAAACAATAAAACAATAAAAGTGCAAATGGTCTGTTGCTAAGAAGTATATAGTCATTAATGCTCTACTGTACAGAACACAGTTAGTGGGAAGAGATGCTGTTAACAGCCAAGCCAAATGTAATAAAACCTCAGAGTTATGAACTATTTGGGAACAAAGGCTGTTAATAACTTTTAAATGTTCATAACTTTAAAAGTAGTTTTCCATGCTACCAGCCATGGCACATTATCCACTTCTTTCTCAAAAAACATTGTACCATATCACTACTTCCATCTAGGTGCTCATGTTTGAGCAATCCGCATGCTCGCAGCTGACACTGGGAAACTTCCAGTGTGAAGACAGTCATAGTTGATAAAGTTACTATTTTCTCAGCATTGCAAAAACAAGTATCAATTGGTTTTACCAATTATTATATCATTAAGTTTGACCCAGCAATGTCAAAAAATGATTCTGGTCATCACATACAGCACAGACACATCACTGAATTATGGGGATTAAGGAATATGGTGTTCTAGTGAGCCACTTATGAGTGTTAACACTCATACAAAAATCTACATAATTTGAAATTTGCAGGTGCCCTTCAGATAAATATATGGAAAATACAGCAACATTGAATAAAAGGACGGAAAGATCGGTGGAAGTCAAAAGACAAATTGGTGGAATACCAGAGATTAGAAATGCACGTTGCTATTGAGTTGACATACGTCATCATGGAGAAAGTTGTATTCTGAAAGCTATAAAGGTAGCATTAAAGATATGGCATTCAAGATGATGTGTGTCTGAGCTGGCCACACTTGAATGATGAAACCACTGTAGGCTGAAGGTTCTTAAAGGTAGGAAATGGCACATTTTGCATGTGTTACGCATGCACAGACATGCACTTAGGCTACCCTAATAGATTCAGCTATGCAAAATGTTAGGTCAGCTAATGTTCATGGAATGATGAACATTATTTTTATTTCAGAATGTTTTGGTCCAGTCCCTCATTCTTGGAGATTAGCTAGTTAAACATACAGTATGCTAATTGACAAGGAAATGTGAAATGCTGGGGTGTTGCAGATCTCAGTAGCATAAAGAAGGGGATCTTCCAGAAGATCAAAAAATCAAAGGGAAATGTAAACTTAGCTAGGTATACTGAACAATCAGCAGGGAAAAATGCTATCTGAACGAAGAGAAGGTGGAAATAGTAGACTGAAAACCTTTATAGAAAAGATAAAAGGAAAACAGAGAAATCATATTATAAAGAACCTGAAATTCTAAGAAGTGAAATGAAAGCTACTCTAAAAGGGCTGTGAAGAAATAAATCACCAGGGGAGGTGGAATACTGCATCTGTCAAAATCCTAAGACGAATATGCTACTTACTAAATAAATAAATAAATAAATAAATAAATAAATAAATAAATTTCCCATAGACTAGAAGCTTTAATTATACATTCCAGTCCCCATGAATGGAGTTGCCAAGAAATTCAGTAACTATAGAACCATTGTTTTAATTTCCCATGAAAGTAAAGGGATGCTCAAGATGTTGTAACTAAGGCAGTGGTTCCCAATGTGGGGCACATGCCCCACAGGGGGACTGCAATTTCCAGAAGCCTAAGTCAGTATGTTGGCTGTTCAGTGCTTTGGGGAATTGACTTAGGCTTCTGGGAATTGAAGTCCCAAAACCAAAGGTTGGGGAAAACTAAACTAAGACCTTTATCTTATATGGAGCAAGAAATGCCTGATAGATTCAAAAAAGGAAGAGGTGCTCAAGATCATATTACAAATATCTTTTGTACCCTGAAGTGTATCTATTCAGAAGATCAGTGTCTGCTTTATAGATTATAGCCTTTGAGTGTGTGAATTTTGAGAAACTGATGGTTGTTCTGAAAGTAATGTGTGTGCCTCAGCATATGAATGTCCTTATGTATAATCTGTCCTGCAGACAAGATGCTACTGAAATGATAGAATTTAGAGAGATGGAATGTTTTCCTATATAACAAAGTTGTCAGAAAGGGCTCCATCCTGGGACCGCACACTGCATAGATCCCACTGAATGTAGGAAGGGATTCTTCACAGTTATAGTTAACGGTTAAAGTGAATGAAGTTGTGGCTCTAGTTAACTCCAATTATTGTTTCTTTGTCTTTGGTTGGGTATTGAGGCAACAAACAGTGGTTTTTATCCCTATTTCTGTTCAGTCTGTACACAGAATATATCATACAGAAGCGAGACAAGATTCAGATGAAGGAGGAATGAAAAAAGTGAAAATTGATGAAAAAAGGTAAAGGTAAAAGTTTCCTTTGCTCAAAAGCCAGTCGTATCTGACTCTAGGGTTCAATGCTCATCTCTGTTTCAAAGTTGAAGAGCCAGCACTGTCTGCTTCTGCAGACGTTTCTGTGGCCATGTGGCAGACATGACTAGATACCGGAGTGCACGGAATGCTGTTTACCTTCCCACCGAAGTGGTCCCTATTTATTTACCTGAAATTTCTTGCTTTTGAACTGCTAGGTTGGCAGGAGCTGGGGCAAGGTGGGAGCTCATTCCATCCTGCAGTACAGTACTTGTGAATTGAACTGCTGACCTCCCGCCATCCAGTCTGTGTCTTAGCCACCGGAGCCACTGAAGTCCCTGATGGAAGAAACATTGATAATTTAATTTAATGTCCCCTCACTCAGCATCACTTTGCAACCAGAAAACAGTAATGACTTGAAAAGACTTTTAGTTAAAGTGAACAAAGAAAGTGCCAAAGTAGGATTGCATTTAGAAGAAAAAATCATAACTACGGAAACTATGCAACTTTAATGTTAAGAATGAAGAAGTCTTGGTTCAGTCATCAATCCAAATTAAGACTACAGCCAAGAAATCAAGACTGGGACTGGAAAGGAAGGAAGGAAGTATAAAAGCTGATCAAATGTAATGTGTCAGATGAAATAGGGACCAAGATCATCCACACTATTGTATTCCCAAACACCATGTTCAGGTTTGAAAGCTGGACAGTAAAGAAAACTGAGAGGAAAAAAATTGATTCTTTTGAAATATGTTGCTAGAGGGGAGCTTTGGGGGTCCCATGGACTGCCAGAAAGATGAACAAGTGGGTCCTAGAGCAAATCAAGTCTGAACAAGATGGATTGACTCCTTACAGGAAAGCACAGGATTGAGTTTTAGAAGAGTTGAACAGGACATTTTGGAGATTGCTCATTGATAGGATGACCATGGGTTGGAGGTGACATGACGCCAAGTAACAACAAAATACCCTTAAACAACATTAAAATTTTGAGAGTAATACTATCAACAAGAAAGACAAGAAGAAATGTACAGTGGTATCTTCAAAAGAATATACAATTTCTGGGATCATTTTAGCAACATTATGAATATGTGTTGTTCTTCCAGATGTACATGTAGTTTCAGCCTCACTAACTTAAGGAAGTTAGCATCACATAAAGGAATTCTATTTTGTATTGTTGGGTGGAAATTTCACCTCCACCTTCACTTTGTGATACTTGTAGTGATCTTTTTGCAGAGAATAGATTTTAAAATATTCAGTTCCAAAACCGAGGCTTAGTGTTTGCTGAAATGATAAACGGTTGTGTGACTTGTACCATTCTTTATTGCAGGTGTAGCTGACAAGTCTGGATGTTTCTTTGTATCAAAAGATTCTACTTCACATTAAATAAGTTCATAGATGTTGGGAGGAAGGATTATACCCTCTTCTTACCCACCCACCACAGCAACATGCTAGTTCTCTTTGTGGAGGGCATCTATGAATATGTGGAACATTCAGTCATATGAATTGCCACATGAAATGGTATTAACCAGCCACAGGTTTACTACTTCTGTGAGAATTAGGCTGGAGTTTTACTCAAAGAATTATTAACATGTAGCCTTTAAATGAAAAGAATACCCAGTGGACCAGGGCTAATGCATGCGGTTGTATAGCAGGATATATAAAGAAAGATTATACACTTGATAGTTGAAAGAGCTTCTACCCAGTCTGCCATGAATCAGAAGTACAATTACTATTAACTACAGGAAAATGTGTAAGTCATTTTCATAACATAAAGAGGACAAACATAATGATGTGTGATCAAATCTGTAGGCATACCCAGATGAGTTCTCACTGGTGGACAAGTTAAGTCATTTTATTTTTAATTGTACATATTGCCTTGGCATTCTATATTGGCCATCCTAAGAAGAAGCATGGGAGAAAAATCCAGAAAAATAAAGAAAGCAATGAGTCGATTAAAAATGTATTCACAGCTACCTTTTCATGCTATCAGTAATAATAATTACATGCTACTAGGTAGATTCTGACATATGATGAACTTTTCCAGGATTTTCTAGTGATTTACCATTTTCTTCTGGGGACACATTCAGTGGTGGGCAGCAACAGGTTCACACCACACCGGCAGGAGGGGTAGCAAAATTGGGTGGCCTTTGGGCAGGTGGGTGGCAAAATTGGGTGGCCCTCGGGTATGTCGGGAGTGAAATTGAGTGGCCACTCCCACCTCCCTGCCCTGTCCAGACTAACATAACTACCACTTTAAAAGTCTTATTCTGTGCAAACATATCAGAGAGTAAACAAAACAAAAAGACAAAAATGTTGTGGCGCCTTAAAGACTAACTGCTGTATTTAAATGTGAGCTTTTGCGGATCAAGTCCACTAGCTCTTTGGTTATAAACAGAGATGAGCACTGAACTCTAGAGTTGGTAATGACTGCCTTTCAAACAAGGGCAACCTTTACCTAATAACAGAAGATCCCTGATTGGTATTCCAATTTGACATCAGGTTTTGTCCCTGCAAGTGGTTCAAGGTCTCCCTTGTTCAAGAGCCAGTCATATCTGACTCTAAGGTGCAGTGCTCATCTCCATTTACAGCCAAAGAGTCAGTGCTACCTGTGTTTGCAGATGTATACATGGCTATATGGCAGGCATGACTATATTGCCCATGACGTGGGCTCTGCCCATGATGTAAACTCCACCCATGATGTAGGCTCTGCCCATGGTGTGATAGCAATTTTTTTTTTGCTGCCCACCACTGGACACATTGGTAATCTGCAGGTTGGCCAAAGCTACAGCAGCTGCCCATTCTCATGAGATGCACAAAGAGGGATTGAACTCCCAAACTTTCCAAATTGACTAAACTATGTGGGCAGCACTACATTAATATTACTAAGTTAATAATGCTTTATCACATTAAAAAGACTGTGTTGATGCAGCCCAGGTTGGAAAATTCCTACCTCTTTCAGTTGAGTGTTTTCACTGGTGGCCTTTATCTATTCAGCTCTCTTGAAATTTAAGTATGGTAGCAAAATTTAGATCTGTGAGATAAAATGAAAGGAAAGATTGGGTAAACTATTGTCAAAATTCAATAGTTGTCAAAGTTTCAGCATGAACATGACTTTCAACCTGTCAGACCTGCTTTTGTTCTACTAAAGGATCAAAAAGTACAGACATCTAACAGTAAGTGGTGACCTGTGTTTATTGGACAGGTAAGGTTTTTTTCCAAATCAGTACTCAGAAAAGGCATTTTTGTGGGATGTTTGGGAAGCTGTAGATGTATTCAAATGTAATCAATAAATTAACTCATGGGTTCCCAATGTTTTCCTGTCAGAGACCAGTTCCTGCCACTGCGCTAAGCTGTGGGGCCCAGAGGCATGCTGACACCCGCTACTTACATTTTCGGCATCATTGGCAGTGGTGGGAATTGTGTAGTTTTTCCAAGGTTTTGGACAGTCTCCCCCACTTCCCAGGGTGGTGAGAGGCTTTTTGGAGAAATTTTTCTTCAGTTTGGTAATTTTCTGACATTCCTCCACTGCATTTCAGCAGCTACGGTGGGATGGTGAGCTACTTCCTGGGACTGGGATCCCAGGCACCTACATCAGCTCCACCTGCCATCCTGCTCCAGATACCAAAGTGCAGTGAAGGAGCATTAGAAAATTACCAAACCAGAGCAAAATTGCTCCGAAAAGTCTCCCGCCACCCTGGGAATTGGGGGAGGCTGTCTACCCCCCATCCCCCAAAAATGCAATTCCTGCCACCGCCATGGTAAGTGATGTATCATGACTTCCAGAAGTTGGGGACAGGGAGAGTCTAGAGGTGTCCAGGTGGCCACTGTGGGCCAAATTAATGATATAGATGGGCCAGATTAGGCCCTTGGGCTGGGTGTTGGGAACCCCTGAACTAACTGAACAATTGGCCAACTCAAACATTTTTTATCAGGTTATAGCCCACAGTGGAAGTTTGATGCTAAGAGACAGAGCTGGTAGGAGACAAAGTCATTGTGTTGACGGAGGTCAAGAGTCTGAAGCCCGGGTCACCAGTTTTCTCCTGCGGTGTGGAGCACTTTATTTCCTGTCATCATCACAATAGCTTGTAAGTGGTACTTTTCTGGTAACTATCAAGAGCAGAAAGTTTGGTTATGCTTTCACAAACCCTTCTCAAGAGAGAAACTCCTCAAAGACTCAAACTGGTGAACCAGTAACTCTGCAGTGACTGAGTTTCTTAAATTATTATTATTATTATTATTATTATTATTTATTACACTTAATACCCCGCCCCAATCGGGAGGATCCGACTCTGAGCGGCTTACATGAGGCTAAAAATAAGAATAAAAACATAAGACAATCTACATCAATAAAAACATCAAGTTAAAAAGTCATCAAAATTTAACCACAGAAATTAAAACAATTCTTTTGCTTCCTTTACTACAAGGAACCACAGCAGGTTCCAATCATCATAGGTTTAGTCTCTTCCTGCTTGCATTAGGCCTTTAATTTCCATCCAAGCTGCTGTTTGTCTCAATCAGAAAACATATAACATTTTAACTGGGAAAATAACACAACAGGAAGCTAAACTAATTTTTTAATAACTATATTACAATACGTTACCATTTTCACCATATCTTAGAGGTTCCTGCCACATGACCACAGAAATGTCTGCAGATACTGGCAGCACTGGCTCTTGGGCTGCAAATGGAGAGCACCACCCCTTGGACTCAGACATGACTGGCTTTTGAGCAAGGAGGCCTCTACCTCGAGTCATGTGTTACATGTGTGTGCAGGGCTCCCTGGTGTACAGGGCTCCACTCAAACATAACCAAAACCAAAACAACCCACATAAAATGCATATGATCATCAACAGATGGCCTTCTTCTGAAACTTCAACATTCTAGTTGGCTAGGGAACAGGACAACGGAAAAACACAGAGCCCTCCATCAGGAATTGGGGTTAAAATTTAGTTTATCCACTAGATGTCCCTCGCTTGAAAGCCAGTCATGTCCAATTCTAGGGGCCAGTGCTCATCTCCATTTACAGCCAAACAGCCAGCTCTGTCTGCATCTGCAGACTTTCCTGTGGTCATGTGGTAGGCATGACTAGACACTGGCATGCCATTCCCCAACTGCAACTGAAATGCCCTTTCTTATTTTATTTATTAAATTCCTCCCTCAAAGTATGGAATCCCTGGCAACCACTACAAGATGGACAGGGTATGGCAAAGCAGACAATGTTTATGGAGCAATTTCTGGCCCCTTTTTAAACAATGGGCATCAGCGATGCGATCCTAGGAAGAGCTACAAAGCAACTTGTGGGAAAGGGAAATTAGAATCCCAACACATTTCTTCTCCATATGTCATAGTAAAATGTTCTCAAGCTCTGGGGTAGACTTTCACCCACTGTAAAATATATTCACAGGCATCCACTCTATCCACTATGGTCATCCTGTGCATGAACAAACCCTTCCTGCAAAGCCCTTCCTACCTCCAAAACTTTTGGTGCTTGCAGAACACAACAACATGAGTGATGAGTCTGAATTACATGTAGCCCAATGAGTTGTCAATGACAGATACACACTGTTTGCTTGTCCTAGTCCAGATGTCACTGCTAGAATTCACTGTTGTTCTCCCTTTAGCATCTCACTGCCTGTAATTATGGTTTAACTTTCTTTTAACACTTTCAAAACTCCAAGGAGCCACTTTATTATTTTCAGAACTGTTTGAGAATGGAAAGGAATGCTATAATTTGCTGGTGCATTCACTCAAGTTGTTGGTCTGATGTGTAATGTTTCTCAAGTTAATGGGAACTGGAGAGTGATTTAGATAAGTGGAGCAATGAGAAGAAGGTGGAAACAGCTTTTTGTTGCATGAGAAATAAAATGTTGTCATATTATTTCCTCTAGAAATGCTTCAGTTTATTTTCTTTTGGCTATGATTGTCCCAAAGAGTAATCTTCAACCACAAAGGCTCAACTTTGCCTTTATCTGCAGTGGTTCTGAATTCTCTTTCATTCTTTTCTTTCTCATCTCAGTCTCTTATTCACAAATACTAACCTCTACATTTTCCGAGTGACATGCACAGTTTTATCTTGGCGGCTCCCACTGACTTTAATGAATCTTGATGCTAAGGATCATGCAGTTGAGTGATGGTTGCAGCCTACCTTGATGGTATGCAGTCACAGATCGTTACATTGTCTCTTGTCTCCTGCACCAGCTCCCAGAAACAGTAATAGCCTCCAGACAAACTAGTTTAATTTGCAATGGATTTAGCACAAAGTAGCATTGAGAGTGAAAGGAAACATCATACTTCTCCCTGTGTCCTACTACAAGAAAGCTTCAAAAGGTGATTTGCTATATACATTTCTGTCATCACAACCTTTCCATTGCACTGGATGAGGAATATACTGTAAATTATATATGTCTTAACTTGAGGGCAGAATTTTGAATGTTGGTGAGTTGCCAATAGTGAGATAAATTGGCATGTCACTGCACACAGCAATGTTGCCATTCATTGTCCACCCATGACTATCCTTATGCAGATTGGATAATACAGACATTTTAGGACATTGGTTACATGTACGTACAATGGTGAGTCTTCCTCTTGTACCATAAAGGAACATAAGTATGGATACTGGATTATTTGACAGAATGCTTAGCAGAAGCAAGAGAAGTTTTGGGAGATGGAAGGATTAGTCTGGCCCTCTCACTCTCTGAACATCTGAGTTCTTGAGTTCTTTCTATTCCAAAGATGAAGACACTTGTAGATCTTGACAAATTCTTATCTCACATGATCAGAAATGTGATTGTCACCCATCTACACCAGTCAAATTTAAAAGATACAGCTATTATTATGCTTGCTTCAAAGAGTATATTTGCAGGCCATTCACCTGTTGCAGATGAGGTGGTCAGAAGGAAAATTTGTGGTATCTCTGATTCAGCACCATAAAGATCCAATCTGAGTTGAGGTTCTTTTTTTTTATTTTAATTTTTTTTATTGATTTTTAAAACAAGAAAACACAAACAAAAGATTACACTAAAATACAACATAATTATCCACATTAAAGAAGATCAAAAACAAATAGAAAAACATTCAATATGACAAAACTAAACAACACCAAAACCACTTAGATACATACATCAAAAAGACATACAACAGACAAATAAATCACCCACATCCAACCCCTGAGTTGAGGTTCTTTCATTCCATTTCAGTAATAAATCTTGGTAAATTCTTATCAAAATGAAATGAATGAAAATGTCACCTATACCTATGAATTAACACCTCGTCACAGTCCCTGAAGAGGAGTGAGATTTTTAGGAGCAATGAGCAAATATACACGCCTGTAACTAGCTGCAGTGCATGCAGCATAATGGGGTAAGGTGATAAAAGTTCATCTCTTGAAAGCTGATCCCAGCTTGCTCTTCTGAAAGACTTCCTTTCTTCACAAATCTGAACAATGCAATTCAAGGAAAAATCCAAAAATTATGTTTTCCTATGTTGAACACAAGCAATAGAATTCATGAGTGCAGTCTCTTGGTTGATACAAGAAGCAGAGGGTAAAACTGGGCATTAAGGAAAATGTGTATTTTTTCAAATGAATATATTTCCCCCTTTTACAATGAGATTTCCTCAGAGGTAAACATCTCAGCAATCAGATTCACAAATTAAGCCTATGTTTCCCTGACAATAAATAATTACAACACAAAATACAGTGGAACCTCAGTTAACAAATTTAATTTAAATCTGGGACCTTTTGTACTACAAAAAAATTGTGCAGCAAATTGCCCATAGGAATGCATTGAAAACCAAAACTTGTTAACCGAAATGTGGTTTCCCATAGGAATGCATTGAAAACCAATTACTCCATTCTGGAAAAAAAATCATTAATCGAGCCATTATTTTCTATGGATTTCCTTTTGTTGTGCGATTTTTGTGTTAACCAAGCTGTGTGTTAGCTGAGGTTCAACTGTATGGTGAATAGTAGACACAGACAGACATCTTTTGCCAGTTGATGCATATCAAGTTTGACCCTGGATTTCATGAGAAATGGCACCATCTCATTGCCATTTAATAGCTCCCTGCATTATGGCTACTTTTTAGGGAAAAAGGACTATACTCAGGACTGCCATTCACAGCTAGGTTGTAAGGGCAACCAAAACAACTCTAGCTGTTACTTTGGGTTTCCCCCCTCTCTTTTCCATATGCAGCACTTCCAACCAAGTCCTTCTCATCATCAATACAGCCTCCAAGCTTTTGGGCAAAGAGTGAACAATTGCACAACCATTCACAATTTAAAAAATGGATAAGCCTGCACGGACGTCTCGCCCTCCCCCAGACTCGAAATACCTGTCCGGGGGAGTTGAAAAGGGCCGCCCACAGGAGCCATGGCCAAAGAATGCCGCCAGTCCGCGTAGACGTCTTGCCCTCCCCCAGACTCGAAACACCTGTCTGGGGGAGGTGAAAAGGGCCGCCCGCAGGAGCCACGGCCAAAGAATGCCACCAGTCCGTGTAGACATCTTGCCCTCCCTCAGACTCGAAACACCTGTCCGGGGGAGGTGAAAAGGGCCGCCCGCAGGAGCCACGGCCGAAGAACGCCACCAGCCCACACGGACGTCTCGCCCTCCCCCAGACTCGAAACATCTGTCTGGGAGAGTTGAAAAGGGCCACCCGCAGGAGCCACGGCAGTAGCTCCTGCTTTCCCTCTGGGGCTCCCGCTTTCCCTCCGGGGCCCGTTGATCCTCTCGCTCTTGGCCGATCGGGCCGAAGCTGCCGCCCTCCTCCCGCCCTCACCACCGGCTGGAGTGGAGGGCTTTAAAATTGCCGACCGGAGCCTGGGATGCCGAAGCTGCCGCCCTCCTCCTGCCCTCACCACCGGCTGGAGTGGAGGGCTTCAAAAGCCACAGACGCGGTGGAGGACATTGGGCCTGGTCCTCATTGGGGACGTTCAAGCAGCAATGACTTTTTGAAGTGGCTGGAGGGAGGCCACCTCCATGTTTTGGCCCCGGGACTCGTCCATCTGTGTATGAACTGTTGTTTTCTTATGGTTAAGGTGAGAGCCCTGACATTGTCAGATCATGTACTTTATTTTTATATTGTATTCTATTATTGAAACTATGTTATGTATATATAACTGGAATTGTACTTTGTAACCTTATTTTGCAGTGTCGTTTTGTTTTGTTGCACTGCTGTACTGTATTGTTATATTTATTGCATTATACTGTATGATTTTTGATTATGTTTATTACCTTTGATTGTCTGATATGTATGGTTTCTGTAAACTGCCCTGAGTCGGTTGCACCGAGTAGGGCGGTATACAAATCGAATAAATGAAATGAAATGAAATTATGAAGATCTAGTGGGGAAATTCATTCAAACTTTATGTGCCCAGTAGCAATGTCTCTGCTGAAAACAGATGGATAACAGAAGTCGATGGCTTCATCTGGTTACCTCTGCTGTCGCCTTGGAGAAAGAGTGAACTGGAGCTGGGACAGAAGCACAAAACTTTTTGGAAAGAGCTAGGTGGGGATGCTAGGGTTTCAGGAGACTGCAACCATTTCAAACAGTGATCAAATCCACTTGCTTTTCATGGCTTTGCCCATACCCTACACACTTCTTTCATGACCAAGTGTTGAAAAGAGAGGTTGGCAGACAATGAGACTGATTTATTCTCACAGAAAGTGATAGGAACAGCTAAGAGTAACTAGCTGAAGTCAAAGATATTATCAGTTTGTGGTGGTGGGTTTTAAAACAAACCAAGTTGTGGTAACAGGCAGAAATCTATCTCAAGTTAGTGTTGTTCAGAAGGATAACACTATGTAAAATGAAAATGTTACCTAAAATAATTTTTATATGAAATGCTACCAATAAAATTAATGGAATCAGAATTGAAGAAGTGGCAATGTATGATAAATATTTTTTGTAAAGGAGACAAAAGGTCAAGAATTAATAAAAGATTATGGTACACTCAGAAGCAAAGAGAATTGCTAATTTAAGAAATTACTATATAGCTTAAAAAATTAAAAGAATTCTTAATATACTAACAGCAAAAGATTTGATCTGGATAAGCATGGAAGCTCATGATATAGGTGGGAATTATGAAGAGTGGATTTTTAAGACAGAAGGAAAGAAAGTATTAAAATAAGTTTGAAATCCCTTCTGAATAAACACATTAAAATTTAGTATAAAAATAAAATTAAAATTTAGTCCAGAAATCTCTCCTTTAACACATATAACAAGTCTAGATAAATATCCAAAGGATTTAAGAAAAAGTTTGAGAAAGGAACTAGATAGGAAAGAAGAATTAAGGGTAAGGGACTAGATGGAAAAGAGCTCTAATAGAGAAGAAATGAAAAGACTATTAGAAGAAATAAATTTACCTTGTTGAAAATATTCAATTGGGAAAATGGACAAAATATTGGGTAAAACAACTTGGAAATTATATGAAATGAACATTATTTGATGAACTAGTTATACTGCTGGAGAGCAAGGAAATTACATCACAAGGGTTGGTCAGTAAGATTTACAGTATCTTGGGGAAGCAAGTGAGGGACTGCAGTGGCTGAAGTGGCTAAGATGCGGAGTAGAAGGGAAGAAGGTTGGCGGTTGTTTGAGGGAAGGCGGCGGAGGCTTTCTTAAGAGGAAAAGGTCGCGCGGACATGGCCAGATTCGGAGGGCAAAAGGACCACCAGTGTTTCCAGCGGGGTCCCTTCTGGGGGGGGGGGCGCCAAATGATCCCTCCATAAAAACGTAGACATTTTTGAAGTGGTAGCCATGTTCTGTGATACTGATATTGACTATTTATTGACTATTTTCATTTGATATTGATATGTTGTGACTGTAACTATACATGTGTGTAAACCGCCCTGAGTTGGCTCTGCCAAGTAGGGCGGTATAGAAATTCAAATATAATAATAATAAAAAAAGAGGTCAGCAGTTCGATTCCCGAGTACTGCAGGATAGAATGAGCTCCCATCTTTGTCTCAGCTCCTCCCAACCTAGCAGTGCAAAAGCAAGAAATTGCAAGTAGATCAATAGGGACCACTTAGGTGGGAAGGTAAACAGCCTTCTGTGCACTCTGGTGTCTAGTCATGCCTGTCACATGACCACAGAAACGTCTGCAGAAGCAAACAGCACTGGCTCTTTGGTTTTGAAACAGAGATGAGCACTGAACCCTAGAGTTGGATACAACTGGCTTTTGAGCAAGTGAAACCTTTACTTTTACTAGGGAAGCAAGCAGCACAAAACAATTTAAGATCAGTGTAGGAAGAGGACTTAAGGATAAAAATTAAAGAAGAGGAATGTAATAGAATTTGAAACCAAGGAATAATGAAAAACATGTCAATTAAAATGAAAGAAAATTATTATAAAGCAATCTGGAAATGGTACATGACTCCAATAAGTCTAAGGTATTATGTTCCAAAATATAATTGAATTGCTGGAGGTGCAAAAAAGAATTGGAACATATCTACATCTATGGTGGGATTGTAATTATGTGAAATAAAGTGGGGGAAAGTGTTTATAGAAATAGAACAAATTATTTCAATAAACTTGTAGATGTGTCCCAGAATAGCATTACTGATGGATTTTGGAGGTAAACAAATAGAGAGAGAAAAGACACTTACTTCTTTTCCCCAGTAAGCATTTGTTCTTGGTCCTTTATGAGCCCAAATATATGAGCAAAAATAAGTGGATAGTATGTTTTCTACAAGTGAGTGGTGTCATCTATAATGGGGTAAACATGTGCAGAATGTGAAGTAATTTAGGCAAATTGAAACAAACAACTCAAGGAAAAGATTTCAGATGCCATTAAAAACTACCAATTTGTTATTTTAGTATTATTGTATTGTTACTGTCAGGAAATGAAAATGTGTTTGCAGGATTTTCTAGCTCAGATGCCAAAATAATAGGGCGGACTTTTAGTTCTAGGTAGCCTGACTTTCATATATCGGAGGCAGTGACTCAACAAGATATTTTTAAAGACTACTTTCCCAGTATCCTGTAGTCAGCATGTCAGCAGCCCCACAGCTGTACGTTTTTGAAAACCTTTCCCCACTTTCTTTGGTAAGGGAACTTCATTTTCTCTTCTACCTCAGACAGCAAAATATCTTGTATCAATCCTGGGCATCACAGTTATGTCTTCTGACTCATGGTTTTGGCTCAAAGCAGTAGCTTTGTAATACTGTACAGGCTTACTTTTCAGTAAGATGGTAAACCTGAGCTTGGACTGTATGTTTTCATTTCTCAGATGGAGATTCATAAGACTTAATGGACTTGGTATTGATACAAGAATGGAACTCAGGTCCAACAACTACATACCAGTGAGGACTAAAAGAGATGCTTCTATCACCTTCTCCTCCTCCTCCTTGTCTAACGTACCCCCACAGGCTGTTTATTTATGGAAACATCTCTGGTTGGGCTGTCAAACCCTCAGTGGGGACAATCCCAATGTGACTTTGCAGAGCTGTTATAAATAAATGGTGTGTGGGTTGCAGCCAACACAGCCAAGCCATTTTTGAATATGGATCATTGCACAGTTACTGTGAAGCTACTGATGAGCTCTGATTCTTGATGCTTGACCTGTACAATCCTGCCTCACTTCTGTGGATCTTCATACCACTAGAGTAATTCACTGACAGAACTGTTTAGAAATGATATCATTTCTGGGTGGGCTGGCAAAGGCACCTTCAGAAATCTTAACCACCAAACTGAATTTTAATCAGGCTATTCCCTCAGGGCTTTGGGATATACAAAAAAAAAAAATCCCAGTCATTTTTTCTGATGGGAAATAATCATCAAAATATTTTCTATGGCACATATATTGGATAGGATTTTTTAAGATGCCAATAATTTTCAGTTTATTTGTTTGTTGTTTCAGAAAACTATCCTGTGCCTCAGGTATCAAACACTTAGGAAATACTCATGCATGCCAGTGACTAATACAACACAACAATCCAAGTTTTACTTGACATTCGACAACCTTCTGTTGTCATGAAATAGTCTTTGCTGGGGCAGATTGCTTTTTAGTGGATACATCATCCTGCACTGAAGAATATAAAAGAAAAGATTATGATGTAGACAGACAATAACATGACAGGAAGGAGGTAAAAAAATGTACCAGTAGAGTGACAAGGAAGGAATTTAGTGGCTATCATAGAGAGAGAGAGAAATTACGCGACAGAAAAGCAGTCGTTCATAATTAACCTCATGGGTTGGAACATTTCACTGTTTGAACAAGAGTCGCAGTTGCCTCTGTAGTGACTAGCAGCACATAGATAGCTCAAAAATCATGAGACTCATGGCTCACTTTCTTCCAAGGTGTCCTAAATATCAGGGTTAATGTCACATGGCCCCTTCTCATGTTAGAGTTGTGACAGTACAGTAGTAGACTTCTGTGACTTCTCTTACTCATTCATTATGCAAAAAGTTTCAGTCTACATGGGAGGGGTGGTTTCATGCCAGCACCACCCCAACTAGACATTGCAGCAACATAGACATTTCAGAGAATTTGTGGTCAAGAGTTTATCAAATGGAAGTTTTTATCAATTGTTTTGAGGAAGTGTGGTATGAGAAAGTGCACATTTGGGCATTACCTGCACCATAAACATACTGCAAGGAATCCTCTAGTTTTCCAGGATAGGTATTGCTCAGAACTGTTCATCTGCAGTCACATTTCTGATACTGATTAATTGAGTTCATCCCATGGAACAATCATAATTTGAATACTACCACTGCTCCAGAAACAGAGCAAGGGGAATATTCATAATTGTGGCACAAAGGAATGTCATACCACAGGTGACTTAGAAACAGAAGGGTTTATTTCTGGAAAGACTGAGGGCTGGAAAGCTGTTTTTTGAAAGTAGTGGTGCTAACAGAAAATGATTGTGGTGGCAAAGTAGTTGAAGAAAGTCTGAAGGAGGGATAGTCAAATGAGAAAGGAGGCACCGATGGATGGAGAGGTGGGCAAAGTGTTAAGTTATATGTAGCAGCACAATAAAGTGGGGCAGGTTTTTATAGGCGAAATTTAGTTTGAATATAAGTTCTCCCATGCTTTCCCCCTGTTTAGCCCAGCCATCAAATACCCTTGCACTAAATGCTTAGAGAAAGGACAAAATATCATTTACTCCCAATTAGGTCAGAGAAATATACATGTGCTCAGGATTTTTGGTGAGATTATTTTAGAAAGAAGTATGGTTAAAGTAAAGTCTTTAGGTCTTTAAGTGATTTAGGTCTGTCATGTGGCCTGCAAAAATGGAGGCGATCAAATAGAAATCTTTCTCCATCAAAAAGCAAAAAAAAAAAAAGAGAGAGAGAGAGAGAGAGAGAGAGACTTTAAAATATTTGAAGAAATTACAGACCTGAGAGTAAATTGGGATAAATCAGAAATGTGTTTTGTAATGGAGAAAGTGACGAACAGGAAAGAATAAAAGAAAGATATAAGATCCAAGTTAAAAGCACATTAAAATATTTGTGGGTAGTGATATCAGGTAAATTTGGAGATCTCAAGAGACTGAATTATGGAAAGCAAAAGAAGAAAATTGAAAAGAAAATAGTACATTATAAAAATTTGAATTTATCCTGGTTTGGTAGAGTAGCATTATGTAAAATGATGTTATTACCTAGATTAAATTTTTTATTTGATGTCTTACCAATAAAACATAATGATAAAGAATTGCAAGAATTCCAAAATATTATAAATAAATTTTGTAATGGAAAGTGCAGAGCAAGAGTAGCTAAAAAATTATGGTACTTATCCCAAAGAGAAGGTGGACTGGGGATACCAAATATACACAATTATTATAAAGCTTTTCAAATTAGAAATGTTGTAAAAATACTAATGAAAGAAGAAACGATTTGGGAGGAAATTGAGATGACAGAGTTATCACAAGTTTGTAAGGCAATATTTCTAAATAAAGAGGGTAAAAAAAGAAAAAAGAAGGTATTCAAAATAAAATGATAAAAACAACTTTGGAGGAGTGGAATAGAGTGAAGAAAGAACCTGTACCGGAAATTTCACCAATTATAGAATTGGAGGACTTTTAACACTTTCCCAATAAAAATTGATAGAAGGGTTAAGAATGTATTAATAGAAAATGGGGCCTTAATGTTGACAGATTGGGTCAAAATTTGTAGGGATCATGACAAAAAAAGGGAGCTTTTCTCGCAACTGGATTTAAATTGGTTTAAGATTCACCAGATAAATAACTGGAACAAAAAAAATTTACATGATAGGAGTTTAGAAAGGAAGTTAACGGTATTTGAAGACCTCTTAAGCAAGCAAAATTTGTAGGGCTCATGACAAAAAAAGGGAGCTTTTCTCGCAACTGGATTTAAATTGGTTTAAGATTCACCAGATAAATAACTGGAACAATTTTTTTTACATGATAGGAGTTTAGAAAGGAAGTTAATGGTATTTGAAGACCTCTTAAGCAAGCTAAGAAAAGGAGAGATGGGTATTAAAGGGATAGTAAGTAAGATATATAAGATTTTAAACAAAGGAGAAAAAGTACAGGAGATTTTGAAAAATATTTGAGAACAAGATTTGAATGTGACAGTTTCAGAAGAAACATGGCAGAAATAATGGAAAAGAAGAATTATGAGAACTATGTCAGTAAGGGTTAAAGAGCATAATTATAAGCTTTTGTGGAGATGGTATCTGACCCCAATTACATTGCATCAAATAGATAACAAGATAAGCAATATATGCTGGAGATGCAAACAGTCAACGGGAACATACATGCATATGTGGTGGAGTTGTAATGTGTTGAAAGAATTCTGGGGAAAAGTAGAAAAGGAGATTAGAAATATGTTTGGAATGCGACTAGAATTGTGGCCAGAAACAGTATTGTTAACGGATGTGGATAAATTTAAAATGTGTAATGATGACAAAGAATTAATAACTGTGATGATATCAGCAGCCAGACAATGTATTGCAAAGAATTGGAAAAATGATGTATTATTAAAAGTGGAAGACTGGTATAAGGAAATGTGGCAACTAGCACTTAATGACAAGTTAACATGGGAACTGAATACTGTACTAGAAAAGGCATAGTTCATGTAAATAGATTCTAGAGAATTTGGCAACAATTTGTGGAACATGTAATGGCTAAAAATAAAGGTATTAAGCCTGTACCGGATCAAATTAATTTTTGGAAGATATAACTTGTTATAACCTCCTGGACAATGTATATAGCACAGTGGTAATTTATATTAGAAGACTGATGTTTAGGATGTAAAAGAAGCATATAAGTGCATTATGTAACAATAGGTTAGAACTCAAATTTTATAAGCTTCTGTAGAAATGTTTATTTTTTTAGTTTTGTTTTTTATTTCATACTGTTATTCTATTTTGTTTTTGTTTTTCATATACATTATATACTCTTTGTTAATCTTTTGTGTAGACTTTCTTGTTGTATGTTCTTTGAAAAATTTATAAATAAAATATATTAAAAAAACAAAAACAAGAGAGAAAAAGGCTAGAACATGCAAAGCCTTAATACATGCAAATAGGTCAACCACTAGAGGCAGGAAAACAGTAAAAATTTCCAATTGGTTACTTAGGGACAAACAATATAAAACAACTTCCTTTAGTTTAGGCTAGTATATCTGTCTCTGTGGTTATTGTGCTAATACCCACTGAATGCTGGGGTTGCACTACAATACTAAAAAATAGATTCTAAAAAAAGAGATCACTGGGTTTGAATTGTATCAACCCACCCACCTCCCACCCCCAAACTGGTCACAAAGAAAACTCATTAGCTTCAAAGAAGGCCATTTGGGGAAGGAAATATGCAAATCCCTAGCTTATTTTTATTTATTTATTTATTTGAATTTATATTCTGCCCTACTTGCAGAAGTGACTCAGGGTGGGTTACAACCAATCAACAAACATACAACACACAGTTAAAACTCTAAAAACAATTTAAACCATTTAAAACAACATCTCATTCCTTTAAGTAAAGGAGTAAAGGAGAGGGAGGGTAAGTATAAGATGTTAAATAAGATGTTAAATAAGCCATCAATGAGCCATCACTATCCCACACCATTCCGACCAGCCAAGTTTTCATACCTTTCCTAAAAGCCAACAGCTTCATCTGGAGACGCAACTCCAAAGGCAGGCAGTTTCACAAAGCCAGAGCAAACATGGAGAAGGCACTCTTTCTAGTGCTAGAGAGTTGAGCCTCTCTGGCAGATGGCACAACTAAGGCGCCTCTCCAGTCCGCTCTGGTGGGATGGACAGATACACTTGGAGAGATGCGGTCTTTCAAGTATCCTGGCCTACTACCATGTAGGGCTTTAAAGATAATGACCAGCACCTTGAATTGCACCCGGAGGCAAACTGGTAACCAGTGCAGCTCCCAGAGCCATGGGGATGCCCGACAGTAACACCCACATCCCAACACCACCCGAGCTGCTGCATTCTGGACCAGCTGCAGCCTCCAGATGGTCATCAAGGGTAGCCCCATGTAGAGAGCATTGCAATAATCTAATCTGGAGGTGAACAGAGCATGGGTGATAATGAGCAAGGAGTCCCTGTCAAGGAGTGGGTACAACTAGCAAATTACACGCAACTGTGTAAAAGCCCTCCTAGCCACGACTGCCACCTGCTCATCGAGCAGGAGTCATGGGTCCAGGAGGACCCCCAAATTGCACACCAGGTCTGTTTGGGGCAAACTAGCCCCATCCAGAACCAAAGATGATAACTCCTTCATTGACACGAGACCCCCAACCACAGACACTCAGTCCTGCCAGGATTCAGCTGTAACCCATTGTCCTCCCTCCAGTCCCTCACAGCCTCCAGACACCTGGATAGGACTTTGACTGCATCACCAGGGTTTCCACAAGCCGAAATGTACAACTGTGTATCATCTGTGTACTGATGGTACTTCACCCCATGGGAATGGATGATATCACCCAAGGGCATCATGTAGATGTTAAATAGGTGAGAGGACCAAGCTTCCTGTTTTTGGATTGTAAAAAGACATAGCCTGCTGTCTATTTACCTGTGGAACACCTAAGCAAGAGGTCCTCAGCCTTTTAAAGCCATGGGCTGGGTCACGCACCCTTAGACTGTTGAAGGGCCGGGCTGGTCCCCCCCCCTGCTGCTGCTGTCTTCAGTGGTGGCATCAACCACCCTGAGCCCACTACACCCCAAACACACACACCCCTCCAATTTTCCTCCACACCAATCCCCTGTTTACCAGCCTGGAGGAGCTACATCATGGGTGAAGGAAATGCCCTCATAGCCACCAGAAATGCCCCCATGGCTGCCAGAAACGCAGCCACTTCCACTTCCACTGCTGCATCCCAACCTGATCTACTGTATTAAGAGTGGAGTCCAGGTCCTATCAGATGGCCTTAACTTTAGATCTGAATTGTTTGGCAAAATATTCACAACTCTGAAGGCTATGGTGATGTCCAATTGAGTAACCTCCTGCAGTGAGGCTGTAGACTAGCTTATACAGCTCTGCATCTTAGTTCGAGTCCTCTTGAATCTGTTGTACATTATAGGTCTTTCTTGTCCTCTTTATATGTTGCAGCTATATCAAGGTTGCTTGTTTAACTAGTCTCAAATTCTCATCCGAGGAGGCTTGTCTCCATTTGTTATCTAGCCTTCTCCTTCATCACTTGTAGTTCCTCCATGAACCATGGGGATAACTGAGCTCTGCATCAGAGAGGGTGTTTAGGAGTGATCATATCAACTGCCCAGATTGCCTCCACATACCACCTAGCAACCTAAGCATTGACAGGAGTGCCAGCCAGGTCATCTGGAACCTCTCCCCCCCCCCTGGCTACTTTGAAACCAATTGGATCCAGAAGCCTTCATGGGTGGACCATTCTAATTGGTCCTGGCTCTCCATTAATTCCAAGGCCACCCCAACCAGGCTTCCCTCCATGTGGAGATTAAAGTCTCCTAACACGACCAGTTTGAGGGATATCAGCACCATCACAGAGATGAAGTCAGCCAGCTCCATCAGGGATTGGGCCAGGTCATAGAGAGCTCGGTACACTAGCCCAATCTCCAGTCTGTCTCTAGACCCCACACACTGTGTTTTCACTACTTTAGAAAGAGTTTTGAAGAGGAAAAAAACTTAAAAAAACTTTTTCTAAGGTCCAGAATGTTTTTATAATGCATTCCTATGGGAAAACACGGTTTGCTTTAAGGAAAAATCACTATAAGGAAAAACCTGTGGAATTGATTAATTCCTTAAAGCGGGGATTCACTGTATATCATATATAATGTTCAATTATAAATAGATAAATCTTTTTCCATGGACATCTGGTCACATGTGAACTGAATGGTTCAATAAAACCTACCTGTTCAGAATAAGAACCCAAATCTAGTCATTCACACAGCTGACCTACCGTCATTCTGTGTGTAAACAACTTCTAAACCTATATTTTAAATACAAAAATAAACACACAGCAATTAACAATATGGTTGTTTCCCCTTTCCTTTGAAGATTTGCATTGTATTAAATATGGGAGTTATAAAAGTAGATTTAGTTTGTTGTTATCAGAGGGAAAGTTGGAGATAGAGAGATTAAGGGGTGAGCATGCTGAAATCTAAGCCACTGGGTTATACAAATTCTGCTGCTGTGCTCCAGCATGTCAGGATTATATACTTCCTTGATCACTAGGGATGTTGTGATCTGTCTTCAGCTATTTGTGCTCCTACAATAACTCTAACTGTTAGATCCATGATTTCTACAATTTGTAAGACTAAACTGTTTCTGAAAATAGGCACAAAAAAGGAGAGTTTTAAAAGGAAAGTTGGGGAGGGGACAGATTCAGTTGACAGGGAAAGATACAGTGAAATTTATTTCTTCCCACAATTCTTCTTCTGTTTTTACACCAGATGTGAACCTGCCAAATTGAAGGCACATTTTGGTGAGTTCATTCTGCAGTTCCTTTCACCTGACCTAGTGTGATAAAGATTGGCCGGCAACACAAGGTTGCCATTACCAGGTTACGCCCAGTTATTATGGTTCAAAAATACCACAATCTTTGAGGAGACTATTTCTGTGTACCCCTCTTTTGACAATTAAAAAAAACCTATAGATCAATTCTCCTGAGATGTCATTTGTACTACCATGAAGTTCCTTCTGTTCCAGTTGCATGGAGATCAGTACTGCTTACTCACTGGATACATAAAGGCAATATGGAAGATTCAGTTATTGCCTTACATGCTCCATGGCCTTTCCAAAGAGATACAGAGACAGAGAGATTTCCATTCAGAGCTTCAAAATACACATTTTCCCTTGCCAATGGAGGAAAGCTCAGTTAATACTGCTCCCTAGTTTTTGGCCCTCATAGTTGCCATGAATACTCCAGAAAATATCAATTTAGAGAGTCCACTTTACGCAACATGTGAGAGCTGAAGCATATAGTTGTGCCCCTGAGACTACCAACAGTAGAGGAGATTCTCCTTGTAAGCAAAAATCCAGGAAAATATTCCTTCCTGCCTTCCTTCCTTCCTTCCTTTTCATTTCTACCCCACTCTGTGGTGCAAGCACCACTGAGGGTGGCTTATAATATATAAAACCTTCAATACAATATCATAAAACAAAGTATGTATTTAAAAAACAAAGTAACAATCATCCCTAAAATAATCAAAAAAATGAATAAATGTTCAGAACAAGCAATGTCACATTCTAATAAGGTTGAAACATCAGTATATATAATACAGAAAATTTCACTGGAGGTATTTTCTGTGTTCCTTTTTGCAATTCTCCCATCTCACTCTTGTTGTTTATTATTTAAGTTGACTTAGCATCTTCTTTAAAAATTCATATTTTACTAAATACCAAAATTCATATGATCTCAAAATGTACCTTTAAATATATATTTTCCTTCATAATATGCATGTAAATTATGTGCATCTAAAGGCTTAACATTATGTCCCTCACAGATCTTGGTGGGTTTTACTAGCTCACGTTGGTTCACATACCCCAAGACATATTTCAGGCTCTTTCTCAAAGCTATTCTAAATGACTTCTGCTTTTTGGGGGTGGGGGACAAAAAGCTCCTCTGCCTAAAACTCCAGAGGTTGGGGAAGAAATAGGAAAAATCTTCTCTGACTCCCCTTTGAGATGAATGATCTGAGAAAAGTCTGCAAATCAAATATAGCCCATTGACCACACCTTTCCTAAAAGCAATGTAAATAAAGTTACATTAGTACCCCGGATAACGTTATGACTTGGTTCCACAAGTCCTGTCGTTATCCGGTTTCTAACGTTGTGCGATACATTGATCACACAATGTTTAAAAAAGCCCTGTTTCCCTGGAGGCTGCAGGAAGCCAGAACGTCAGGATTTGAATCCTGGCATTTTGGCTTGCTGCAGCCTCCAGGGAGGTGGGGGAACTTTGGAAACAGCTTGGATCGGGTCTCCCCACCTCCCTGGACCTGGCCGGGGGGGGGGGTCAGAGACCCCAAAATTGGTAAAAAAAAAACATCCATTTTTTTTACCAATTTTGGGGTCTCTGACCCCCCCCCCCTCCGCCGGGTCCAGGGAGGTGTGGAGACCCGATCCAAGCTGTTTCTGGGCTTCCCCGACGTCCTCAGCCAGTGCAGCAAGCCAGAATGTCAGAGTTCGAATCCAACATTCTGGCTTGCTACACTGGCTGAGGACGTCGGGGAAGCCCAGAAACAGCTTAGATTGGGTCTCCACACCTCCCTGGACCCGACGGGGGAGTCAGAGACCCCAAAATTGGTAAAAAAAAAAAAGTCCATTTTTTTAAACCAATTTTGGGGTCTCTGACCCCCCCCCCCCCCGGCCGGGTCCAGGGAGGTGTGGAGACCCGATCCAAGCTGTTTCTGGGCTTTCCCGACCTCCTCAGCCAGTGCAGCAAGCCAGAATGTCAGGATTCGAACTCTGACATTCTGGCTTGCTGCACTGGCTGAGGACGTCAGGGAAACCCAGAAACAGCTTGGATCGGGTCTCCACACCTCCCTGGACCCAGCAGGGGGGTCAGAGACCCCAAAATTGGTTAAAAATGAACTTTTTTACCAATTTTGGGGTCTCTGACCCCCCCCCCGGCTGGGTCTAGGGAGGTGGGGAGACCCGATCCAAGCTGTTTCTGTACTTCCCCGATGTCCTCAGCCAGTGCAGCAAGCCAGAATGTCAGGATTCGAACTCTGACATTCTGGCTTGCTGCACTGGCTCAGGATGTCGGGGAAGCCCAGAAACAGCTTGGATCGTGTCCCCTGCCTGTTCCAGAGAGATCAGAGGACCCAATCTACAGCTGCAGGGTGGCTGGGGAAGCTGACGGGGACTCCCTGTCGGCTTCCCTAGCCACCCGCCCTTGCCTCCCCAGCTGTGGGGTGGCTGGGGAAGCCGATGGGGGAGCCCCCCATCAGTTTTCCAGCCTCCCCACCCCTGCCTCCGTAGCTGGAGGGTGGCTGGGAAGCTGAACGTTATGCGGTTTTCACGCTATGCAGTACTCGCGTTATCCGGGGTATTACTGTACTTGGCTCTTTATTTAGCAATGGAATTTTCTCGTGTCCTTGCTTTTTGGCCTTTAAGCTAAAATCAAATTGTAGTATCTGTTCCTATCAGTTTATTGTGTCTATGGACCAAATAAACAGAGGATAGTTATGTGAAAATTGGAGTGATGAACCCCCTGCCTCCGTCATGAGCTGCTACTGCTTAAGAGACCCAAGGAGCCTGCTTATTCTTGCATGAGTTTTTATCTCTTAGGCAGTTTATGAATTATCTCGCTGTTTGTTTGTTTGTGTTTGATCATCGGGAAGTAAATATTGGCTTTGTTTGCTACTGACTTCTCACTAATAGAGCTTAGAGTAATCACATTCAGTCTTGACATGATGGAGAGAAGGAACAGAGCTAGAAGTTTTTCTTCAGAGAATTGGCACAAATGATATACACTGGCTAAAGTCTGAAGGATAGCAAGACTAACATTCTATCAGTTTCTAAATGCAAGCTGAGCATCTTGTGTATTCTGACCCCAAGTGCTGCATCACAGCATTCAAAGATGCACAATATTGGTTCAATAGCAAAAATCAAAAGCACACATTAGTGCCAAATTGGACAGCCTCTGGTCCTTCACAAGTTGTTGGACAGCAACTACCCACAGCCCTAACTATTGTTTATTATTTCTATCTATTCTCTTCTTGGGAAAAGCTCCACAGGGAGATGTAACCAGTGGTGTGATTCAGCCAGAATGCCCCGGCCCTACCCATCGGGTTGCTGGAGTCTTGGGTCATAGGCCTGCACCTATGATGAAAGCACATTCTTCCTCACTTGCTCTGGGACCTCTCAGGCATTCAATCCAAGGTGGATTATTCCACAATCCCCTCTAGAACTCACCCAAAGCTCACAGCAAGGAATGTATGTTCACCATTCGTTCTCAGCCATGACTGGCTGACCAAGACCTGGGACTTCTCTGTAAACAGGGCCCAGCCAATTTACTTTTTATGAGAGGTAAGGTAGTGTTAAAAAAGAGGCCAGTGGACTTATTGTCTGTTACCCCTGAATCCCAATTCCAATGAACACGCATTGATTGAAGAAAATATACTTTATTGAAGTTGAAGCATGGTTCTTGATGAATCAGGTTACAGATCACAGCATAGAAAAATAACCTATTCAAAAATTCGCTTTAGAGAAAGGATGCTTGAGACATGTCCTCCCCTAAATAAAAAGAATCTATCTATCTGTTCTAAGTTACCATATTTAAGACTTCCAGAGATAAGGCCTGATTGGATGGCCTTTCTCCCTCATATTGATGTTTCCTTGTTGACCACCATTTTTGAACTCTTTTCTGGCCCTTTGCTGGACCATCGCCAGGTATGAGGAGAACCTGGGTAATTAGCATACATCCAATCAGATCCCAGAATTGATGTAAACAACTCTGGCCCTGTTGATGAGGCCTGGCGCTTGCCAGTCTATCTGTTTCCATCCGGGTCTCAGGGAGTGAAAGCAAACAAGTGGCCTTTTTCTAGCACAAGAAGCCATATCTCTACTATAGACTAAAACCTAATAAACTCCATTTTGGATATGTGAAGAACTTGGGGCCTCATTTTATCACAGCACCTGCCTCCTGTACCAATGGTGCAGCCTCCCAAGGCTTTCCCCATCCAGTTGCTGGAGCCATGCCCACCCAGTCACATGAACACATGGCCATGCCCACTATGCCACACCCACAGAGTAGGTAGTAAAAAGGATTGAATGCCACCACTGGCTGTAACCCTGATTTATCTGGAGAAAAAATGGGTTGATCTTGTTCCACCCAAAGAAGCCCTCCTATAGTAGGGAAATAGCTGCATAATTCAAGAGATACGGGGAAAAGATAATCAGTTCTGATGTTCTTAAAAACTGTGAACCTGGCTGGAATTAAAGCTAGGTAAAGGTAACCCTTGCTCGAAAGCCAGTCATATTTGATTCTAAAGTTCAATGTTCATCTCTGTTTCATAGCTGAAGAGCCAGCACTGTCTGCTTCTGCAGACATTTCTGTGGTCACATGGCAGGCATGACTAGACACGGAATGCTGTTTACATTCCCGCCAAAGTGGTCCCGATTTATTTAGTCGCAATGTCTTCCTTTCCAACTGCTAGTTTAGCAGGAGCTGGGACAAAGAGGGGAGCTCATTCTGTCCTGCAGTATTTGGGTATCAAACTGCTGACCTGCCACCATCCAGTCAGCGTCTTAGCCACTTGAGCCACTGCAGTCCCTGAGCCACTGCAAGAGGGTCAAATGGTTTATGCAGAACAGGTTGCCAGAATGCAAATTAAACATTTTATTTCTACATTCTGTGCCAGTTGGAGACTTGTGTTTGTTGGTATCCTCCTTGTTTATTATTTCCTTGTTCCTGGGTCCTTGTTATCAGTCTCATGAAAACTTGCTTAAAAACCCCTTTTGTGTTAGTGCTTCTCCCTCTGCTTAAACATATACTGGTAAAGCATGTGGAAAGTAACATAAATATAGGAAATTCACTTTTTGGGGGGAGGGGGAGTTGCTGCAGTGTCCCAGTTTTAAAAATGGTATTGATTGGCTTGTTTTTATTCAGGCTTGGCGTGATGAAGCTAGAAGTGTTCCTTCAGAAAACAGGCATGAAGGATTTACACTGGCTAAGGCCTGGAGATTTCTAATAGAGAGGGCACTAGTTTAAGTAAATTTTTGGCATTGTGGACCAACACTGGCTGTGATCCAGACTACTGCACATCCAGAGCAATCTTTTTGCCAGTACAGTGAGGCAGTGAGGCAGGACATGAGCAGTCAGTAACAATAAAGATTTGCTTGTGGGCAGAGAACTATAGCCAGAGACCAAGAGTTATCCAGGCACAGCCTGCAATGTCTTATTAATATAAGTGGGACTGCACCTTTGTGGCACTGCTATGTTTTCTATGCCATCAAGTCACTTCTGAATTAAAGCAACCTTAGTCTGATTTTGCAGTCTTTGAGGTGTTAAAGGAGTGGTTTCCTTAGCCATTCTCTAGTAAACTTCCATTGCCAAGTGGGGATGTTTCTTGTATCCTAATACGACCTGCTATCCAATGGACCACATTCTCATGACAGACCCCATGCTCTGGTTCAAATGTTGACACCCCCGGGCAGGGTTGGAAACATTGGGGAATCTGGGCTATCTCCTTTTGGGTTAGCAGAGTATGTGGTGCAAAAAGTAACAGCAGCACAAAAATGTAGAGAACTCAGTTCAGTATCAGCCCTTAACAATCCCCTTAGTTTGTTTTCCACACACAAACTAGAACTTTGCTTGATAAAATATTCTAAAATATTTTGAAATTTAAAACAGTATTTTTACTTCTGGTTACCATCTATATCTACAGTCAGAAGAAGAAAATAGGGGAAATGGAGTCTCCAGCACACAGACACAACCTCTACACACTTGCTACTTGTCCAAAAGTCAGAGGAAGAGGGAAAACTATCAACAAAACAAGGGAAGCAAAACAAAGAAACACACAAAAAATAGAAAAGGTTTGCCTGAAATTCAGAGGAGGGGAAAAGAGCTTTGTCAATCAAGTTAGTGGCAAATGACAATCACATTAGGTTATAAAGCCATTCTTGCTGATATTCAGTGTTAGTGCATTCAAGTTTGCTATTACAGTAATACTTCGGATAACGTTTACCTCGGATAATGCTAACATCGCATAACGTTAAGTAATCTGGGGAGGAGAATTGGATCTAATAACGTTAAGGTCCTATGGGATGTATCGGATAACAACCGCTAAAGCCTGTGCAGTTACAATGTATCTCTATGGAGCTTTAATATTATCCGATACATCCCATAGGATTTTAACATGGATCAGATAACACTAAAAATCAGATAACACCAAGACTTGTGGAACCAAGTCTTAGCGTTATCCGAGGTATTACTGTATTGAAACAGGAATGACTCATTTCTGAAACCCGGGAGAGCTGCAACAATGCTCCAGTACAGAATTTGTTTTACTTTTTTGAAGGCTACAACAGGAAAGCACTTCCCCTTGTTTCTTCCAAATTCATCCATGTCTGGTTCTGCTGTTGTTACATTTCAGAGGGCAGAATTCCTCTCTCCTTTTAATTTTGCTTTTCTTTTTCTTCATGTGTGCCCATTTATGCATGTGTATTAAGTTGTGTGCATTGCTTGGACATATCTCCCCAATCTGTTCACTTAGAAGTAGAATGTGTTTAAGCAGTATTTTGTGTTCTTCTGTAGTGGGAAACATTTGTTGTGTGCAGTCTTCAAATATATGGGTTCTGGCTCCCAAACTGTGTCTAACCCACAGATAATCCAGGAAATGCAGGTTTAGCAAAGACTGCAAAAGAGACATATCGCACTGGTCTGGAACGTGCAAAGTATGGCTCTCAAGAGATGTTGTGATTGTAAATTCTATCAGCACCAAACAGCACAGGCAATGGTGAAGGATGGTAGAAATTGGTCTCAAACATCTGGAGGCGTTTGCCTAGAGCAAGGGTCTGCAAACTTAGCTCTCCAGATGTTCTTGGACTTCAGTTCCCAGAAGCTTTGATCAGCAGGAGTGCTGACTTGGGCTTCTGGTAATTGAAGTCCAAGAACACCTGGAGAGCCAAGTTTGCAGATCCTGGGCCTAGAGCTTGCTCATTTCTAGCATAGGTAGTAATGACCATATAACTGTATTGCCAGGAGACTGGCCAGGCCTGCTGGACTCAGGTTCTTTAGAATGTGGAGGCAATAAGCCCTCAGTGTCTGGTAGGAAACAAATTTTTATTAACCAAATCTTCCTACAACATACAGTTAACGTAGAACAAGAAATCAAAGCAGTAGTGCATACCAAGAAGGTTTCTCCAATCAGCTGCCGGGAATTTGTTGGCAGCAGAGAAAGCCCCTTTTAGGCCACCAGCCACAACACCTTTGCAAATGATCTGTGGAGAGCTCCAAACTGAGTGGTTGAGCTCACCTCCTTTTATACTCCATGGCTCTAAGTCACTCCTTGAGAGGTGCAAAATTTTAATTAACAGCACCTGGGGTGGATGAACATCAAGGAGGTGTAGATAGTACAGGCCTTCTTATCAGTCAAGACACTGGGTGAAATCATGATCCAACTAGTGTGCATCTTATCTTGGCAAGAGATCTCACTGTATATTCCTGAAGCCTTACTAAATCTAAATATCCTTACAGAGTAAACATGACTAATTGGGGGGACATTCCTTTCCCATCCAGAAAGCCAACTCAGCTCGTTATACACACACACAACTTAACAATTTCAGGAGTTTGTTGGAGGAAGTGTGATGTGCCACTGTCTCCTTGAAATATAATTTTTTGTTGTTCAGTTGCACAGTCGATTCCGGCCCTTTGCGACCCCATGGACCATTGTCCGCCAGGCACTTCTGTCCTCCAGCATCCCCCTCAACTCGCTCAGCTCTGTGCCCATTATCTCTACAATACCATCTAGCCAATAGTCTTCATCATATTGCCATTGTCACTTCATATATTTCTGAGTTAGTTGGAGCAAAGTGGGACAGTATGATCATGAGGAAGGAAAGGGAGGAGTCATTAGATAAGCAAGAGGTAGAGAGCACAAATATATCTAGGGGCCTTACTCAGTGATGGCTATCCAAATTAAGAAGGTACAATGCACATCAGACCAATATAGAGGACATTGGTTCTCTGAGGCCAGAAAACCAGTATGAATCTAGCATAGAGTGTCGATATCAAACTGCCTGAAAGTCAGATCCTTCCTGACTAGTACCTCTTGTTGGAGAGTGGCCAGTGGTGGGCTCCAAAAAAAATTACGACCACACTGTGGCTGTGGTATGGTGGGAGAGCCCTGTATTGCACTCAAATTAGGACAAATTTATTTCAAAACTTTTAACTTTAACTTTTAATTTTAAAGCTAATTTTAACCTGTTGTATGTAATATGTTTTAATTGCTTTTAATTGTAAACCTGAGTCTTCAGAGGAGGGCGGGGTACTAATGAAATAAATAAATGAAATGGGTGGGGCCAGCCATAATTTCTGCTACTGGTTTTGGCAAACTGGCATGAATCTGTTGATGCCCACCGCTGAGGGTGGTCTACCAAATTGTTGATCTGAGACTAATGGTGCTTGAAACTCACAGGCTGAATCCAGTTACATAAAAGACATAACAAATTGCTATAAAGTTTTAAAAAAACTTTAGATAATATCAACTGACATTTCTTAATTTATGGCAACTTGCTACCAAAGTTACATCTTTTGCATCTTGAATTTATGACATGAAATTATTGTTACATAACTACGAAACAAGATCTTGGCCTTAGTGTCAGACACAGATTTAACCTCTGTGTGTGTGTGTGTGTGTGTGTGTGTGTGTGTGTGTGTGTGTGTGTGTGAGAGAGAGAGAGAGAGAGAGAGAGAGAGAGAGAGAGAGAGACCATCGCTTTTGGTTGAACAGAGGAGATGGCATGATACTGTAATCCTGTGAATGATTAGCATTATGTGTGACTACATCAGTAAATAAATCACAACTGTTTAAATTTACTATGCAGTCATGACACTAAGGACTAGTGAGGGCAATCTGAGTGTGACACCTTCATGGGCTATGTAAATTAAGGACATAAATTAGTGAACAGTCACTCCAAAGTATTGAAAATATTTCCTCAAAAGGGTGGAGATTTTTGTTTTAGTGTTACTGAAGATGTTATGCAAAATTTTAATTGATTTTGTTCCTGATTCGTTCATTTATAAGCAACCAATACACAAAACATATGTTTGAGGAGTGGACATTTCCTTCATTGTGCTCAGGTCCCCACCCCTTGCCTACAAAGAACCAAGAGTTGCAGGCTGTCTAGCTTGCCTATATGAAGGATAAGGGTTGTTAGTCCTTTCCCTTAAAATTCACAGCCCAGGTTTTAGAGGGAGGAAATCCTTGCAATGTCAGAAAGGTGGGATAATGTGATTAGGGATAGGCAGTCAGTTCTGGGAATATTTGGAATTCGCCAGATAATGCCATATTCAGATAGAATATACAGTGGTACCTTGCTTAAAGAGTATAATGCGTTCCACAGGAATGCTCTTTAAGCAAGTTTGCTCTTTAAGTGAAACACCATTGTAAGTGACCAATTGTGACCTGGTAAGCAGACTGTGACCCCCAATTTAGTTGTTAAGCAAGTTTTTGGATGGTTTTAGTTGTTAAGCGAGGCAACCATTCAGAGAAAATTTTGCTCTTTAAGCGAGTTACTCTTCAAGTGAGGCACTCTTTATGCAAGGTTTTACTATATTTTAATCTGAATTTAAGGAGCCCTGATGGTGCAATGGTTAAACCAGGGATTCTCAACCTGCAGCCTGTGGGCTGGTTGCAGGCCACGGCACCATTTTATGTTGCCCCCCACCTTACAGAGTGTGATGTGGTGGAGGAAGGGCAAAATTAAGAGGGTACAAAATTAAGAGGGTCCGGCTCCCAAAGCTGTCTGAGGGAGTGTGACCCCTGGTTTAAAATGGTTGAGAACTCCTGGGTTAAACTGTAGCACTGCAGCCTAAACTGCAGACATTGCGAGTTCAGTCCTGAGAGGGCTCAAAGTTCAGAGGGAAGCAAGCATAATATACATTCAAACAGCTTTGCCTAAGGTTGGCAGCCCTCACGCTGTAAATGAGTGCCTCAACTTTAAAGGCTCATCACAGATCTAAATCAGACTTTATCCTCCAAATGTGCTGCTCACCCTCAGATTTATTTCCCTGCTCAGAGATCCAAAAACATACTGCAATCCCCTCAAAATTCATCCAGTATCCTAAGACCTATCTATCCAAGGGGTGATAGAAGCTGTTAGTTCTGCAGTATCAGAAAGAACACAGATTCACCATTCCTGGCAGAAGGAAAGGACACTGCGATTTTTATTTAATTTTTTGCTATGATTAGCATTTTCCATTCAGAAGAAGAAACTTTACAGAACCCATTTCAGCACAAAAACATTTGCACACCTCCTCATATTTATGAGAGAACTGAATTTGGACTAGAATTTTTTTAAAAAAAATACTTTAATTTCTTAAACACTGCTTCATGATTTATGGGTTTACCATTTTTCAAAACTCACTGCTCGATAGCATCTACTTATGATGAAATTTCCTAAAGCCACTTAATCCAGAATTTAATCCCCTCATCTCCAGAGAGTCAATGGTTTTAAGATAGCTTTCTACTAGTAGTTTTTTAAATTCCTAAAATAAGAAAGATCTGTCTGTGGTAACTGAACTGCAACTGGCCATTCCCACATGAAAGCTAAGAAGTCCAAAGCAGATATTGATGTGGTAGATCTGTAACCACATGTTTCAATCTGTTAAATTTTAAAGAAGCCATGGGACTATATATATATCGTATTTCAATTGAAGCATGCAGGTGGAAGGGATAGTTAAACCTTTCTGCTCACACTGTTTTCTTGATTTGAACGACCTCTAACCAGTACTGGCCACACCACTGAGCAGAGACAAGAAGTTGCCTCAGGCAGATTCTGTTAAAGATTTACTTAGTTATTGCTTATTTTTTTAATGACGGGAATGAGAAAGAATAGTAGAATTTTCTCATTCACGTACCAAAATTATTTGGCTGACTTTGAGTATTGTGTAACTTGATCTGGCTGGGTAGGGGGCACAAACTACAGACCTGATCTGGGAGCAAACTGTCTTTAATATTGTTAATGTAAAGAAAAGTCTGGTCAAAATTATAGACTTGAACCACAGCATTTCCAGCAGCTGGGCAAGACCTAAACTGCTGAATTCCTTCATAAAACTCTTCTGCAGATGAAAAATGGAAATATTTATCTCATTTTGAATACAGGTCCCAGAATTCCAATGATGAAAACAAATGAAAGAGATTAAACAGGAAAATAAGGTTGCCAAGTCTTGGTCTTTAACCACAAACACTTTGAATAATTTACAGAAGAAGAAGTAAGATTTAATGCTCAAAGATTCTCCAGTGAAAAAATTGACCATTGCCATTACATTTGAGGGGGGGGGGGGAAATCCCTTCAAAAATAATTTCAGAGGATCAGAAATGAACTGGATGTGAAATTTGTATCAGTGTGTACTTTGATGTTTCTTTGTACAGTCATTGTGGAGAAAAAAGTCTTGCAAACTAGCTGACAAATTTTGGTATAATTTTGACATCAGAAAATTGAAGGAGCAAGAGGCAAGAGTCAACCTACCTTTTTTGCTTTGTTTGATAAGAGATTGTACTATTGTCTGTCTATTCTTTTCCGCACTCCTAAACCTCAAGGCAGAACCAGGCTTGGGGCTCTGAGTGACCAGTCTTATACTGTATATCTTGATCCTTTTAAATACCACTAGGGTACCTAGGCTATACTGTCATTCCACCAAATTCAACACTTTGGTTTGTCAAACATGTTATCTAAATTCTTATAATTTCTTCCATTCAGAAATATATTATTCCTAAACCGAAGAGCAGTATGACAGACAACCTAGTAAAATTGCCATAGTAGATAATGCTATAGTACAGGGGTACCCAAACTCTGGCCTGCGGGCCTAATTGGCCCTCTGCATATAATTAATGTGGCCCACGGTGAGCACCTGGGCTTCACCGCAGACTGCCCCTACACCCCCCCCCCCCACGTCAGCAGTGGTGGTGATGGAGGCAGTGACTGCGCGTCTTCTAGGCTGCTCTGAGCAGCCTCTCACTCGATCCTTTCCCCTCAGTAGCCTGTGCTGAAGCCGATCACTACCTCGGGGAATTTTTCGGAGCCTCCTGCAAGTCAAAATTTGCGGCTATAAGAGAGCCCCCTGGTGCACTTGGGATGACGTCATCATGAGTGCACCAGGGGGCTCTCTTAGCGCTGTGAATGTTGACTTGCAGGAGGCTCCAAAAATTCCCCCGAGGCAATGATCGGATTCAGCACAGGCTACTGAGTGGAAAGGATCGAGTGAGAGGCTTCTCAGAGCAGCCTGGAAGAAGCACAGTCGTTGTCTCCGTTCCCACCACCGCTGATATCAAAACTGTCAGCAGTGGGGGCCGCCTACCTCCAGCCCTTGCAGCTGAGTGTCGGGGGTGGGACTGGCCTGCAAGGAAAAAAGTTTAGGCACCACTGCTATAGTAGATAGTAGGTTTGGTCCCTCTGATGCTAATTATTTTTAGTTTAGTTTCGTCTATGATGCATTTGTTGGTGGTGGGTTTTGATTTGTTGTGGGTATTATTGTTATTTATTTTCTCTTTGTTTACCTCCCAGAGTGGGATAACACCCAGATGGGTGGTATAGAAATCCAATAAATAAATAAATAAATATTAACAGCATCAGAACACCTAATGAGACTGCTTGACAGGAGACCACAGACAGAACTTTCTGGAAGAAAAGGCTTCTTTTCAAGATGAAGAGATCTGGGAGCTCACAATTAGCCCAAACATACATTTGGTTTTGGGTACTCACTTGTTACATGCTCATCTATATTTCTTGTGACTCGCTGTATGTCAGGATTTAACTCAATAAAGCTGATTGACCCACCAATTGTAGACCAATGGTGTAGACAAGGAATGGAAAATATGTTGTTCTCCAGATATTTCTGGACTGCAATGCCCATCAATGGTAGCCAGCATAGCCAATGGTCAGGGATGATGAGAACAGAGGGGGTAGAAAAGATATGTCAGATATGATTTTTAAAATTGTATAATTTATCGGGTTTAACCTTGAGTCCTCCATTGGGAGAAAGGTGAACTATACATTTCATAAACAAACAAATAAATCCAGTCTCAATGGTCATGAATAATAGGCAGATAGAAATAAGCTATCAATAAGAAATAGTTTATGTGGACAAATACCTGTTAATAAAATTGTGCACTTGAGACCTATCACATAGCAGTTTTCCCTTTGTGGCTTGCCATCCATCATCCTGAAGGAAGGGGCTGTGGTGGCTCAGTGGTTGAGAAGCTCGCCTTGTTAGCTGGAAGACCAGCAAGTCAGCAGTTCAAGACCCGGGTACTGCATGACGGTTTGAGCTTCCATCTCTGTCCCAGCTCCTGCCAAACTAGGAGTCTGAAATCAAGAAATTGCAAGTAGATAAATAGGGACTACTTCAGTGGGAATAGAGCTTGAGAACATGAAAGGAGCCTCATTCAGACATCCCCTGAGCAGAATTTCTCCAGCAAAAATCCTTTCAACCCAGAATAATTTCTGACACAAAATTATTATTATAAGAAAGGAAGCACAGGTAGGCTCACCTGTGTAGTTGCCTACTTATTCTGCATTTAAAAACTAAAAAATTCAGGCCAATTTGATTAATTTTGTTCACTCCCGGGCAAATGGAGCAGTAACAGAAAGAGAGAGAGAGTTAATGTACTGTCTCAGCAACTGAGTACAGTTGTACCTCGCATAAAGAGCATAATGCGTTCCACAGGATTGCTTTTTAAGCGAGTTTGCTCTTTAAGCGAAACACCATTGTAAATGACCAATTGTGGGGGGATTGTGAACCCCAATTTATTTGTTAAACGAGTTTTTGGTTGGTTTTATTTGTTAAGCGAAGCGAATATTCAGAGAAAATTCTGCTCTTTAAGCGAGTTACTCTTTAAGCGAGGTGCTCTTTATGTGAGGTTTGACTGTATGTGTCTTGCTTTAATGTGAAAGTAAAACTAAAATGTACCAAGTGTTTGTTTATAAATTATGGTTTACAAATTATATACAGTACAAGAAAATTCAAGTTACACAATATGTTTGTACACAGAACAGATTTTGGGGATAGCTGGAACTTCTGTAGTATTGTGACTTGTTGGAGTTTGGGTGGATGTCCAAGAGAGAACAAGAGAAGACCTCCCCCCCCCCCCTATAAAGAGTTCAGCATCCCTTCACCCAGCCCAGCACCAGTCCAGCAGCTCCCAAGCATCTTGTGTGGTACAGTACTAGATATAATACCTACAGCTATGTTCTGCAGATAGGAAGTGGAAAGCCTCTTCAGCTTTCAGAAACATGCATTTATTTATCTACTGCCTCTATAGAATCACTGGCTGTCCATGTGCATTCTGTGTGCAGGATCTTTCGTTCCAAGATGGATATCACATGAGCCCATGTATGCACATTTTTATAGCATAGAGAGTACAATTTATCTCTCATTGGGGGAAAGAAACCCAATATCTGCCAATGAAAATGAGCCTCTTGATGCCGGAATTGTCATCAGTGATGACTTTGACAAAATGAGCAATACATAATTTGCTAGCTCCCTCACAAAGCTGAAACAGATTTCCAAATAAAACATGAGATGAGTTGCATATGGGGGTAAGTAGGCCTGCTTTTGAATTGGAACACGTGCAAGTGGTTGCTTAGCAATGAAGCAGGACATCCCTAATTTGGAGGGTCGTTTGCATTTGAACATGCTCAATGCTAAACAGTGATGAGTTTCCCCATTGTAAAGCAAGGCCAATGCACACCAAAACAACACTTATCTTTGTTCCATGATTAACAGGAGCAAACTGGACAGCCCAAGGCAAAGCACTGAATGGTTTACACTCCAGTGGATTGGCCATTAATGGTGCTTAGTAATGTATCGGGGTGAAGGAGAACACTCTTCAGCAGCAATCCCAGTTCTGAGGGTCTCCTTTAGTTAATGATCAGCTTGCAGAAATAGAAGCCCAACAAGATCATTGCTTTTACAGGCATTGGCTGTATATGAGGGCAGCCTTGGAACTGGTTCTGAATAAATATGCCAGAGCCTTTCAAAGCCTGTAGGAAGCATCCATGGTTCCCAAGATGCCTGGATTTTGCCCAGCCACTTGCTGTATATTTCACAGCAGACTTTCCTGTGCCGTCTCTTTGGCTCATACAATCATCTTTGATAGTTTAGGCATTCAACTCTCCAGCTGCAATCACGTTTGCCATATCATCTTACTGGTAGTAATATTCACTGTAAGAATGTCAAAATAGTGTGTGTGTTTTCTTTCAGGTCAAATAATAGTGAATACTTGCCACCAGAAGCTCCTACAGAACACCTGTAAAATTTAAAAAACATATCCCTGGTGACCCTTGGAAATGAATACCAGACTCAGATCAAGAGTAGACAATTCATAGCCTAAGGGTAGAATAAGTTAGAGAATGTCTTGACTGTCAAAAGAATATTTCCAATCTTTTCTTTTCTTTAAAAAATACAGTACAGTCAAGAGAAACAGCAGTCTTCGGCCAGCCGGCCAGTTCAAACAGCTGGCCCTCATTCTCCCTGTCCGACCAGCAGAAGAGTTCTGTGATGTTCCTGGGGTGGTCATGGAGGCAGCAACAGCAGCAAGGTCTTTTATGGTTGGGTTGCCTGGTCCACACAGTTGCCCCTCATTCCCCTTGTCTGACATTTCTTTAATACCACAGCTGTGGCCATTAAGTGCCTCCCAATTTCCTCCTACTTCTATGGTTCCCCCATAGTGTTTTCTTTTTTCTTTTTAAACTTATCCTGCTGCCACCACCAGTCAGCTGTTAGGTATCCAGCCTCCATTCTGGTGGTGGTGAAATCTGTGGCTACCACAGACGCCACCTCTGTCACTGCTGCAGAACTGTTTGGAGCTGCACCATCCTCAGGCAAAGCCCCTATTGATTCTGTCCCCTGACTGCCAGCTGGCACCAATTGTTATTATTTTATTGCATTTAACTACTATAATGCTAAAATGGTTTTCTGCCATGACAGCAACCAGACTACTGAACTGTTGTAACATTATCATTGTAAGGATTGGGGAGGGGAACCATTTTAGGGCTGTAGGAAATCCTGCAAACTTTATGGGGCAAACTATATGTGCTGACACATGTATGCAGACAGAAGAATACAGTGGTTCAGGAGTCAGTGCTAAATGAATTACCCCTCTTGAGTAGTTTAAAATAACCAGCATTTGTGGAACATAATGTGCACTTCAGTTGTGCATAATGTATTTGTTAGTTTTTTAATCAATTTCTGACCAGAGAAAATGAATGCAATTGTAGTACTTTTTTATTTTTGCTAATCAAGACACACTCTTAGATTAATTTTTAATCTCAAGAGCCTTCTGTAACCTTGCAGCAAGGGAAAAATTCTCTTTTGCATTATGACTGCCAGAATCTCTCAGCCAGTATTACCAGCCCAGGAGATCCAAGGAATTCTTGAGATCTGGTCTCAGAAACTGACTCTTCCAAGCTCTGTCAAGCTCTTCAGAGCTCTAGCCATCTCTTTGACTTCCGCAGCAGTGGAAAAGGGAGGGTGATGAAGGAGACAAAGACGAAAGAGAACAGCATGGTGCTTATGTGTGAGGGAAATGGGGAGGAAGAACAGAACAATCGGAGGGGACAAGTAGACTGTCTTTCTCCAAATTTTCAATCTGGTCCTATGCACCTCAGATCCTGAACACTTCTTGCTTTTGACCCATCTTTCATCTGGTCCTGCCATTATTAACCTCACAAACTGCCAGCTTGCATCACTTGCAAAATATAACTCTGAAGGAATTTGAGGTCCTTAATGGAAGAAACCACCCCTTCTCTTTTAGATGGGTTTTGGCCCAATCCCATAAAGTAGTTCTTTTGTTCTTATGTTCTCAGTGAGACTGATAACAGTTGTTGGCTATATTGTCTTTTTTGTTTCAATTTTTTGTTTCTGCAGACTCCTCTCTGGAATATTCACATATTCTTCTTTACTTGAGGGCAACACTTTCAGAGGAGAATGTATGCCTTGGTTTTTAGCCTCATCCAAGATGGAGATTTCAATGCATGGGAGACTCTTTAGATTACATGCCAGGGATATGGGAATGTGTAAACATACTGGCCTCGTGGGTTGGAAGAGATGTAGCCTAATGTGTGATGGACATGTCATGCTGTAAGATCATTGGCAAGAATTCTTTAGCTGAATGGCAAGAAGGAGGACCCTGAGGGAGGAGATATAACCTAGAAGATGGGGGCCAGGACACTAACTCTCTTGGACCTGATGCTAGGAGCTAAGGGGGAACTGTAATCATGTAGCTGGTTAAGCAGACAGGGGGGCTGCTAGGCTTTCTCCAAAAAGCAGCTTTCTTTATTTTGATTTGTTTTCTGAACTTTTGCTGGACATTATTCTGTAACTTACTTTAACTTCAACATACTTTTAAAATACCTGAAGAAGACTGGAGTGTTTACTTGGCTCAGCACTACATCATCTACACTAATCCCATGAGCTACCTTGCTCACCACCTAGATCTAGATCAGGAGTGAGATGGCAAGCTTTAGGAAAAACCTGGACTGTCTGACCAGAAGAGCAGGCAGTACCAGGTGGAATCCCATTGCGCAGAGGCTGAGTGCTACTTGTGTGTAAGAGAGATAAGCACTTTCTTTCTTATTTGTTGAGAAAAAATAGTGAGACTTCAGTATGATTAATTATGGTATAACTACACTCAATATTATCTGTGGTCAGAGAATTGTCTCCAGTGCAGGTCCTAACTGTCATCTCTTTGATGTCAGAAAAGAGCAACTTACAACAAAAAGCTCACAGTAGACCTGCTGAAATTTGTTAATTTTCTTTGAAAAGGTTTCTTCAATTTTAATCCAAAGAACATGGGTTGAGGTCAGATCTGTTACTCAAAAGCCATTATTGGGAAATGAAAATGACAATTTGCTTTCCTGTCTAAATGACCAAATCATGGAGTCCTCATTTTAGCCACTTGCAATTGGCCTAAATATATATTGATTCTGGCAGCCTGATGGTACGTAGTGTCCAGACAGAAATCATCATGGGCTGTCATGGGTGAACAGAAAGTATCTTCAAACACAGAAATCTGTAATCTAGTTGGCTGTGTTCATTTTTTTCCACTGCAGCCTATTATTGGTTTCTCCAAAAATCAGGCACATAATCAGAAACTCGAAGAGTCTGAACTAATGAGTGTGTCAGAAGTCAGTACAAGAAACAGCATGGTATGTCTTGACACTGAATACTTAATAGCTTGTCCTCAGAAGCTGTGGAAAATGATGGTAATTGAGAAATGAAGACTTTTTGACTCTTACAAATGACTTTTTATGAGCATTGCACAGGTTGTCATACACCAGGGATCTTTTAAATACAGAACATTAGATTACAATGAGCCTATGTGGCTTTGCGATGTCAGCAAGACTTATACTAATCTTCCATGGGTCTCAGACTGGTTTTTTCCCCAACAACTGAAAGAATGATCATACTTTCACATGCCCCACCACTGCTCTGGGAGCTGCATTGGTTGCCTATATGTCTCCAGGTGCAATTCAAGGTGCTGGTTATTACATTTAAAGCCCTACATGTTAGTGGGCCAGGATTATTTAAGAGACCGCCTCACCCCAAGAACATCTGCCCATCCCATCCCACTAGAGCAGATCGGAGAGGCTCTCTAATTGTTCAATCGGCCAGAGAGGCGCGTCTCTCTGGCACAAGACGGAGGGCCTTCTCGGTGTCCGCCCCGGCCTTATGGAACCTCCTGCCAATGGAGCTACGTCTCCAGACAAAGTTGCTGCCCTTTAGGAAAAAATTAAAAACATGGATGGCAGGGCAGGGATGGGGTGTGGGAGGGACTATGACCCCAGCCCACTGGTTGATTTAAGCCCCACTTCCCCTCAATTAGTTTTTAGATTTTGATTTTAAAGTTTTAATTTTAGGAGTTTTAGGAATGTTTTTAAGAGTATTTTATTGTGGGTTTTTATGAATTGTGAGCCACCCTGGGTCATCTCAGTGAGGAGGGCGGTTGATAAGTATGAATAATAAATAAATAAATAAATAAATAAATAAATAAATAAAATACTTGAGATAAGGCATTTAGGGCTCACGTTTTGCACAAATCAATGTGCTTCACTTAAAGACAGACAGTTTCGTTTTCACCTATATTTGTGGGAGGAGGGATCTTCTGTTGTTCTTTTCTCTAAAACTGGAGTTCTTTCCATACAGAATATAGAAAAAAATGTATATACATTTGAACACATTCTGATAAAACTAATGGAAGTGAAATTATCTTCCATCTGCAGTAACAAAATTTGATACAGGGGTTCTCAGTATGGGCAGGGCCATGTAGTATCGGATTGTCATATAGATGTTACAAGATACAGACCAACTCACAAAAAACAAAGGCAACAGCCTTAATTCAACACAAACAAGGTTTTAAATATTAGGACTTAAAGCTAGAGTTTTAAGAATGCAAACGTTAAGCTCTCAAAAGCTCTTTGGTTGCCTCCCACGTTTTAATTTTTAAAATTCAAATTTGTACTATAATGAGTATGAAGAATTTTGCAATATTTGCAAATTGTTATTAAAAAACAAACTGAAATAAACTTCTCACCCATCCCTCACTTCAATGCAAGATTTTTTTTCTGGACTGAAACCCACTCCATGTATGCAGTCAAATATTGTGGTGAATAAAACTTAATGTATGTCAACTTGTGTCATCCCAGTAATGACATTTTAGTTAATTAAAGACTTCCTCCTTTCACCACCATGTCCACGGGTTCCTGATGATGAAAGGAGCTAGAAGACTTGGGAACTTTGGGAAAGAAGCTTGAAAAGTTTAATCCCCCCCCCCCAAAAAAAAAACCCCTGCTGCTGCTGATGTAATTAATCTTATGTAGCATAAGACAGCAATAGGATTTCAGCCATTGTCTGATCAACATGGAAGTAATTTTAAGGATGGTGGATATTTGCACCAGTGTGAGATGAGTGATGCTGCTCTGACAGATTATGACAAAACAGTGAATTAAAGAGACATGTAAGAAGGGATGTGTAAAGCCATCTTCAAATATTATTTGAGTATGTCAAGCCAAACCACAATAGGAAGCAAACCCCTCCCATCATTGTTTTCAACCCATCAAAGCAACAGTCTGAAGGAAAGATGGCTGCACGGTCTGAGTAACCATTTCCTGAGAGTCAGAAACAAAAATGGTGAGGATCTGCTTCACATGTAAAGGCTACTTAACTAGGTAGAGCAGTCTCCCCTCTTCAGACTAATTTTCATATTTTAGAAGTGACAAGGAAGAGATCAGAAGTAGCATATTCCATGATAGGTTTTGATAACTAAAGGCTCCCACCCACCCTTCTCTCAAGGCTTCCAAAGGCTTTGCCAGGGGTTAAATGTAATCTTCAGGAACTTTGGAGGGGGGAGATGCAAAGCTTTAAATTAAATTAGATTACATTTTCCCAACCCTAGTTTATGATGGCATCAGCATCGACCAGTACAAATTTATGTAACAGAATTTTGCCTTATCTTACTTCTAGCAATGGGGTACACAAAAAGAGCCTCCTCAAAGATTGTGGGTAAATTTTACAATTTTGAACCACAATCAGGCGTACCTCAGGTAATGGCAACCTTGTTTTGCTGGCTATTCTTTCACACACTAGATCAGTGGTTCCCAACCGGGGGGGGGGGGCTCAATTCCCAGAAACTTAAGTCAGTACATTGACTGATCAGTGCTTTGGGGAATTGGCTTATGCTTCTGGAAATTGAAGTCTAAAAACGAAATAAATTTTGTTAGTAGAGGTTTTAATTGTCACAGTGAGGCTTGGGGATATAACCAGATCCATGAGGATGGTGCATAACTTGTATCTTAGGCAGACACCAATGACTTTCAACTTGTCTATGGAAGATGGAGGAAGGACCTCACTGAACAAGGAATGACATGAAAGGAGGATATGGCTGAGGAACTCAACCTCTTCTATGTCACTTGGAGACCCTGAATAGGATGAGGGTCGGAGAGCCTAAATATAAGATCAACAGGTCCAAGTAGGGACTGCTGGCTGACAACAACACACTGTGTGAATGTGGAGAGATGCAGAATCCAACTCATTTGCTGATCTACCAAATACTACTGGAAATATGTACCAATGAGAAAGAAGAGCCCTGGTGGCACAGTGGTTAAAGCTGCTGTACTGCACCCAGAACATTGTGAGTTCAATCCTGACAAGGACTCAATGTTGACTCAGCCTTCCATCCTTCCGAGGTTGGCAAAATGAGTACCCAACATGTTTGGGGCAAAATACTAATTAACGTTTGAACCTCCCAGAGACTACACTAAGCTAATTGCTATTGCTATTTAATTTTGGCCAACAACAAAGCCAAGAAGGTGGTTTCATTTTGGCAATTTAAAGTTTGATCTGGACAGAAAGCAGTAGCTCTTTAGAGGTGCAAAATGGTAGTTGTTGTTGGGTTTTGTTTTGTTTTTGTTTTTTTCATTGAGGCTGTTGAATAAGTAGATGAAACTGGGTCATGATTCAGAGCATAGTTTTTGGCCATATATTCCATATCAGGATTAGGCAAGCATTTGGATGATGGCATTTGCATTCCCACAAATATTGTCTGGTAGAATCCATATGCTGGTAGTGTGTGAGGCTGAAGCCAATGGTGGATGGGACAAGAACAAGTCCCCTTCTTTTACACCCACATTTTTTTTAAAATCCCCTATACTTTGTACCTAACTAGGAGGCTACTTGGGAACGATTACACTCTCTTGTACCTGAACTGATCACTTCAGAAGGATTTAGAAATTGGGTCAAACCTACCTGCTATTATGTTGGAAGCCACTTGAGGCCCTAGTCCAGTGATGGCGAACCTTTTAGAGACCAAGTCCCAAGGAGGAAGAGGGAGTACATGGGCAGGCACCATGAGTGCCCACACACTCATGTGACATTGCCAGCATGCCTCCCGTGAAGTCACATGGGTGCATGTGACCTCTGAGTGCTGCTTATGGTACGTGTGCCATAGGTTCACCACCAAGGCCCTAGTCATTGGCTGCCTGCCACTAGAAGATTAATAGCTAAACTCTGCTTTCAGGTATCCTTTCTCACCGTTTTCTGATCTAGAGTTTGGAAAAGTCACTTTTCTGAACTACAACTCCCACCATGCTCATCTCCTATGGCCCCAAGCCATGTTAGCTTCAGATTCTGGAAATAGTACGCCAAAAGGCAACTTTGCCAAGTACTGTCTTATTTCTAACACTGAGAGAGAGAGAGAGAGAGATGAACACACACACATATACATTAATTTTTTGGAAGAAATGAAACAAGTACAAAATGAGAGCTAACATGAGAGACACATGAGCAGAATGTAAATGTAAGAGAGATGGACAATGGTGAATATACAGAAAAGTTCCCAGTCTGTCAAAGTTTGTGAAATTGAATTTTAAATAGTAAAGTCTTGTGTTTAACTATGTTGTATTAAGCACCTTATGCCCCGACTCTTCTGCATATTATTTACCTAATCTATATAAATAATAAAAGGCATCTTGGGGGTACACAACACTTTCAAAAAGAAAACCATTGCTATCTCCAGGTTTACATAGAATCCAGACTCTCAGCTGAGAAGCTGGAAATATTTATTTGAAGATTAAAGAGTCACTCCATGTGGCTAAGGTAGTCTGCCACTATTTAGGTCCACAAACGAAAGTAGAACTTTAGCCAAGCATTTAAAAGTAGGAAGGAACAGCTTTCTTGATTGTTTAGACTTCGTCTCCCAGCACTGCTCACCACTGGCTATGCTGGCTTCAGCTTACAGAAATCACGGCCCAGACATCTTAACAGGGTTTTTTGCCTACCCATGCATTAAAACATACACTAGGATCCCTCATATAAATCTGTGTCACTTTAAGATTTCAGACTTTTCAAAGCTTTGTATACAACAATGGGAAAAGTTTTACAAATGAACATTATCTCACATAGAAATAATGGTACACCCCATTAATTACCCTCTCCGAGGAAAAGAAGAAGTGAATTTGTTATGGAATCAGTCCACAAGACAAAAAGTCCCAGGCATCCATTATAGAATTTATTCCTGACAAAGCACATTAAAATCTCAGAAAGAAAGCCCAATTTTACTGTAAAGTCAGCAAAATGCTACAAAACTAAAAACTCAGGCCTGCATTCCACTAACCACGGGGACTGTGACTAACAGCTCTAACAATCACACTAGCCTTAAAGCTATCAGATTTTTTATAGTCAGGCATTATTTTTATTCCAGCAGCTCTCTCATGTATACATTTCAGGGTTTTGTTTTGTTTTTTGCAGAATTTATTTTTAAGACGTCCATGAAATATTAGGGTTTTCACTTAAACTTCCATGTCCTTTGGCTAAGACTGAGGCAAGCTGTAAAAGTAATATGCTCTTCAGGTGGCCATTACAGTTACAAGATGGGGGATACGTGGCTTAGTAATACTACAACCAAGAATGATCTTGGAATTATTGTAGATCGCAGGCTGAATATTAATCAACAGAGATCAACAAGAAACTGCAAGTAGATAAATAGGGATCATTTTAGTGAGAAAGGTAACAGCATTCCATGCACTCTGGTGTCTAGTAATGCCTGCCACATGACCATGGAAACATCTGCAGATGCAGAGAGTGCTGGCTCTTTAAATGGCGCTGAACACCAAACCCTATGACTGGCTTTTGAGCAAGGGAGACCTTTACCTTTACCTATTACAGTTAATGAGCATTAAAAAGGGTTCTTAAAACCCATCATTTCTAGTTGTATTGCTTTTCCTACATTTTACAGTAAATACCCCCCAAATACATAAAATGAGAATGTTGGGAAGAAAGATTTAGTGTAGCTCTTGTCCTGATGTGCTAGATTACTACATGCAAAAATAATGTTTCATTACTCTGGGGCCAAGTCTTAGGCCCACTAATTCAGTTGCTTTGTTACTTTTGTTGCTTTCCTAGCAGGAAAGAAGAGGCTCTTAACATCTGGAGAGGTTTTCTATTCCATTACCACTTCCACGTGTACTAGCAGTGCGATTCCTGACCAGGAATGTTGATGCTTTGGGGATAGGCTTAGTTTGTGGTCTTCTATTTTCAGTCCTGTTTCTGAAGTCAGTGTCCTGATGTGCTTGGTTACTGCATGCAAGGATCATGTTTCACTACTCTGAGGCCAATTAGTTCTAAGTCAAGGTGGGTAAAAGTGTGGCCCTCTAAATGTTGCTGGGTTGTAGCTCCCAATATTCCTCACCAACAGTTCTGCTGACTGGGTCTGGTAGAAATTGTAGCCTGCACTTTGGTCATTCCTGCTCTGTATTCAGAAATGTATTTCTCTCTCTCTCTTTTGAGAAAGGATAAGTAAAGCTGTCTAACATTATGATTACCGGGCAAATTGAGCCAAACAATAGCAAGCCAGCTTCCTCAGAGAAAAGACTAGCCTGATTTCTGTGTTTGGCCTGAAATTTCAGCATATTTTGCATTCTGGTCAGGACTGCCAAGAGCACCAGTTAGAACTGAGAGGTACATCCAAAGAGCAATAGTTTGCTAGACACCATTGTTTTGCCATCAGCTGCACTTCTGAGCCACCAGGCATTACTCCCAGATTCAAGTGGTGGCATTTCCTGCCATCTCAGAGTTTGAGCCTCTGGAACTTGGCATCTCTAGAAATCTGGCAGTGCAGGAGAAGGCCACGAGGGTGACAACTTTCCTGTATTTTTCCTCACTGAAGCATATTCTGCATGCTTCCTTTCTCTGAATTAGGAATCTACATACTTGTGTTGTATATTCTATTCATTTACTTGAACACCACGCTCATTGTTTTGTTATTGAATCCTTCATTTGTTTTGATAGTCATCTGTTTTTATTCATTTCCATACATGAGTTGTAATTATTTCATTTATTTGGCTTTTTTTTAATTCCCATTTTTCCTTTCCCATCACCTACAACAGAAAATCCAGCTGCTCTGTTTTTTGACTATTACTTCTGTGCTTTCTACATCCCAGGGTACACACCTTTTTAAGCCTCTTGGTCCTCCTTCAATGCCACATTGAAGAAGGATGGAATGTGTGTTTAAAAGACAAGCAGATTCACCCGTTTTCAGATTCCAGGTGATGTGAAAAGTTGTGCATCTCCACCTTAATCCCTCTCCCCCTGCCCAATCTCCCTGTGACTTTTCTTGTAATCTGCACAGACTCTTCCAGGAATAAGAAACAAATGAAACTAATGGCCTTTTCATTTTGAACTCATTCATTTGAATCCCCATTCATTTCTGTAACTAAAATGAATGAAACTAACAGAGTTCATTCATCTACGTTTTCATCAAAATGAACGTCTACCCCTATGTTGATCATTTAGCTATCATGCCTAATACAACTGCAGTTGATAGATCTTTTCTCTGAGTACTTGCTCAATAGTTTGTAAAAGCCTTGAATGGGGCTTCAAGTAGGGAAATGAGTGACCCCACACCCAAATTGCTATGTATCACGTGCATTTTCATCCCTGAGATAGGCAGGGAAGCATAGATGAAAAATATGTAGCACTATGTTTATTGTACAACATTTTACTTCTTGTCTTGGGTTGTTAAGTCCCAGTGAAGTGTCATGATTTTCTAGGCTTCCAGACTGTGAAGCAAATCATTGGATGAACAATATTGAAGAAGACCATTTCATTTTTGTACATGAAGTAGCTTTAGCAGTGGTACAGGGCCAGGGGGGAAAAACTCTCCACATGTCATATGTCCTGTAAATAGAGCAACAACGAATGCAGACCCTGAAAGAACTGATGGAAACTGCTGTGTACAGTTGGCAACCTGCTTAGCTGCTGAGAAGTGGCCTCTCCCTTGGTTCTACATTAATAGGTCTTACAGTTTTAACAGGTCAGGATCTGTTTCTTCACATTTCCTTTGAGCCCATTTCCACAATCCACTAGCCTAGAAGAAGGTCCATCCCCCATTTCAGTTCTTGTCCCATCTCTGTGACATCACAATAACTGACTCTTGGATCCAAAATGGATCTTGAATCCTGACTTTAGAACCCTAATCTGCCATCTGTTAGACCATCTTTAGTCTAACATATGGTGGTTCAAAACAGGAATAATTTCCCCTGTAAGAAACACTATTCTTATAAGTAATTACTTTTAAAACCTTAAACATTGTTGTGTAGTTGGAATTTGGATAATTCTTTTTCAGTGCAGAGAAAAGTATGGAAGGATCAGCCCAATCTCACTCCCTTTGTTGGAAAAAGAAAGTCTGGATGCTTCTTGGTTAAAGGAAGTCAACAATTTTATTTATAGTATATGCTTGTGTTCTTCCCTTTTATAAGGTGTGGAGTTGATTAACCACTGGTCAGAAGTCCAAACAAAGTTGAGAAAAGAGGAAAGATCACCAACAAAGTAAAAACAGGAAGTAAGAGGTGGTGTCAATGACCCTGAAGTATGGCCAAAACCACACACCCCAATATACTTATTATTAAATACAGGACATGCTCTCCACTGACATCCACTGTAAAAGGAATAGCAAGCAAGGTTGCATTTTTTTTAATGAGGTCTTAGGGGATTGCTTTTTCCTCATGTTCACCCCATGAATTTCAAGAAACATCTGAGATCTAGCTCTATTTTTCTGTTCTCAAGCAAGAGTTCATATATTATTCATTCAGACTAAACTACTGATTTTGTTCTTAGGGATTTTAAGCAGCAGGGCTTTTTCAACAGGGGAATGCTCCTATCAGGGAGGCCCACCTGGTTCCATCCTTGTGTACTTCATGTTTTCTTGTGCAAATGGTTTTGTAGGAAGACCTTTGTTGAAGGGCCCTGGACTTTCTGCTTCCTCCTACATTAAGTCACTTGGGTGTACATATCTCTAATGCTCTAGTAGCTAATTTCCGGGATGGTGCCCCTTTTGCCACTAGCATTCTGGCTTCTCAGCAAACCAGACCGGATAAACTCTCCATATTAGAGTGCTCTATGCACTCAAGTATCAGCCTGAATAGTCAGCACTGACCCCACAAACCATAAAAAACATTTAACTTTCAAATGCTTCATTTTAAGTAACACGTGCCACTGACCCACAGTAGTGATGTCTTTTTAATTCCAAATTACAGGGCAGGCATCCCACTGCATAAAGCAAAGGACAAAATCATCTCCCATCCCCATTCTGTATTCAAAAGCCAGCTGGACTGCAATTTTGCTTCAACAGTGACAATAGTGGAACATTCTCCAATATACCTGAGGCGTCAGACTTGTTTAGGGAGACCACAACAAGTTGTATGGCATAGGTGAAAGCTATGGAGCCCAGTGGTAATGGTTAGGAATCTACCATTATAATCACTCACCATCTGCGATAATCACTTCATTCGGCCTAGTTACAGGGCTATACTTACAGAAGTAGACCATTGGCTTTTCAATCATTGGCTTGTCTTCAACCATGTAATCTACTTCTATCTTTTGAATTATTATCTGCAAGTTCTAGAATTTGACACACACACACACATGCACATGCACACACAAAAATCTTTTTAGGACATAACCAACTAGTTGGAATGCACTGCCTCGAGAGGGGTGAGCGTTCCAATGCTGGAAGCTTTCAAGAGAAAATTGGAGAACTATCTGTCATATCTGCTTTGATTTGGATTCCTGCATTTGAGCAAGGAGTTTTACTCAATGGCCTAAGATGCCCCATCCAATCTAATTATTCTATGATTCTATGATCTACCTCTCTCCTTTTGGATCAGAGCTTCTAAAAGTTACTTCTTTCAACAACATCTCTTAAAAACACCCAGGCAGCTTGGAATGCCAAAATCAACATTTCCAAACTGTTTCAGTTCCTATCTGCCTGCATCTGAAATGTACATAGAAATTTTTGTGGCCCATCTCTAAGGGCTCCCCAGAGTAGTCCTTTTTTAAATTGATGATGAGCATTGTTTATATTGCAATGTTCTAATGCACTGGTTCTAATTTTTTTTAATTAGGATGATTATTCGCTACTTTGATGCTTCTTTTATTTTATTTTTAAAGAGGACAAGTAAAATTTTTTGTGAAATCAATATTAATTAAAATTCTACTTCACAGCTCAACTTGACTTCCTAGAATTAATTTTGAAATAATGTCTGTGTGTTTTCTTGTTCAGGATGCTCAGAAATGTGTGTCATGGGTCAGATCAGCACAAAAATATTTGATTAATCATAGGTCAGCGGTCCAAAGACCACAGCACAACCCGGCACATGTATGTAAGTACCAGGTGAAAGCCACCAAGCTACAAGGATTGAGACAGTACATTCTAAATAAACAAAGAGCTCCCTTGTTTGTACTGCACAGTTTACTGAGAATGAGTTTTACCGAGTAGTTCAAACAAGCTAACCTAGCAGACAAACTATGGCAACATAAGCCCCATGGAGTGAATGATTTGTTGTATATCAGTCCAGTGGGATCTTATTACACTCTGTGAGTTCAACAAACAGAGGGATAAAAAGACCAGGGATCAATGTATAGAGTTAAAAGAATCACCACCACCTCACCCTGATCTGTGCCTTTCTGTGGAAGTAGATGATTAGCTGCTCCATAAAACACTTCCCCTTGGCCAGTTAAGATTAGTACTACACTTGAATGGGGGCATCTCATTGTATATCAGCTGCTCTTCATGTTCTCAGAAAATGAGCTGCAGAAATTATTTGACACACAAGCACACACGTCCCAATGAATGTTTCAAAGCTCATTTTAAATGAAGCAATTGTAAGCATGCAAATTTTAACTATTTTCCCCAAAGCAAAATAATGATTTATCACTTACATAATAAATTCTAAGAAGAGCAGGACTAAATCAACTGAGATAGGGACAGACATGTTTATTTATTTTTACTCAAAATGAGGTGTGCCAAAAAGCAATGGGTTCTCCAAACCAGCTAGGGACTGTACCCTGGCACAATAATATCATCAGATTTCACTGGCACAGATTCAGTAACCCCCACTTTGCTCTTTAAAACCAGGCAGACAGAAAACTTACCATATGTTCCAATCAAAGTGAACAACTTGGTAATTCAAGGGGCTCATTTTGCTCCCAATCTCAGTAGCAGATAAATTCAGTTCTAAAAACAAAACAAAATTGGAGATGCTTGGACATTCACTTGTGGTTTGGATTTGGGTTCAAGCCAGGGGAGTACCATTGATCTATATTCTGTGAAATTTACATTACTTTTAATGCTCCAAACACCACCTCCAATTTCACCACCTCCTTGAGTCTTTAAGATAATTACCTCTTGTGAGTGGTAGTTTTAATTAAGTGACTCTCCCAAGTCACAATCAACATTTCATGATATAACAAGGACTATCTTATATAACCAGTGTGATGCATTGGGTAGAGTGATGGACTTGGACTCAGGAGGCCTGGTTTCAAACCCTTGCTCAACCATGGAAGCTCACTGGTAAAACCTCTCCATAAATACTGTACTTGACTTTCCTTAGATATCCGATTAGAGTTGCTATGGGTTGATTCCAACTTTACAGCACATCACAACAACAAATTTTACACTGTGTTCAATTATTTTCTATTGCAAGAAGAAGAGGCAAGAAGATAATGAGATCGAACAGTGAGGATGAAAAGGAAAATAAAAATAATAATTTTTTTAAAAAACAGAGAAAACTAAGACTAGATTGAAACAAGGGATTCCTTTCATAGTCTCCTAAAACCTTATGCCAAGAGACTAATACCAAGGCAAGAGGCTTGTAACCAAGGAAAAGTAATGGCAATTATATCAGATTAAGCTACAGTAGTTTAAAGACATGAGATGAGGGAAATCCCAGAGCTAGGAAAAATCCCCACAAAAACATTGATGGCACTGATTGAAAAGAGGGTAGAATATTTAATAACACTTATGCTGTTGATTTCTGAGAGGTGCCAGATGCTTAGAAATCTAGTGTTACAGTGAAGTAGCTAGTGGAAATTAATGAACCAAATTAATGAACCATGTGATGCGAAGCTGTTTTAGAAGACACAGACCAGCATTCTAGCAAAAAGGTTGAAGTCAATAGCAGCAGCACCCATTCAGTTCCATACTAAGGACTGAGGTTAAGGTTAATCATTATCTACTTGAATTTGTAACACTGATATCTGTGGCCCAAGCAGATTTATTTTTGAAAGAATCTAGATTTTGCCCAGATGATAAGAAATATATTATCACTGATCAAATTTAACCCCAAATTAAGAGTAATTAATCAAACAGATTAAGGACAGTATGGTTTGGATTTTTCTCTATGTATTAGTTGGGAATATCACATTATCAATGTCCATGTTTTTAGAACAGCAATCATAAGGACAAATGAAGTTCTTTTCCCCTCCACAACCATAAATTATTTAAGTAACACCTAAGTTAGACCATTAGGTGAAAAGTGACACCTGAACTAGGAAACAGGCACTGTTCCACACAAGAACTAGTATGTTATGATGTCCATGACAAGGAAGCCTTCTTAAACTTAAGGGAAGCTGTGCTTCACATGCCTCCAGATGGTGCATGTAATATTCTTCTATAGAGCTGGTGACAACTTTTTATCTGGAAGTTGGTGAAGATACTATATAAAGACCACAAAGGAGAAATACTGCAAGAAGGGCTTTTTTTAATTAGAAAAATAGGCATCACAGTTACAGTGAGTATAGGAAAATGAGAGTTGGCTTGCTGCATCAGACTAAAATCTATCTAAATAGGAATCTTGTTAGTTTGTGTATTGAATTCATACCAGCTAGAGTGGCACTTACATTCAATTTACTGTTATTTAATCTGTTAAAAAAAATATATTGTTTGTGCATTTTTCCTAGTGGCAGTTATCAAATGATCAACACCTATGCTGGCTGCTAAGACATAGCTCAGCAAACGGGGAGTAGAAGGAAAGAAAAGTATAGGTGATGGTAAACCTTCTAGAGACTGAATGCCCAAGGAGGAGGACACCATACTTGCCCATGGGGCAACACCATGCATGCCCATGCACCCACATGACATCACCGGCACACCTCCAGTGACATCATGTGGGTGTGTGCATAGGCCCCATGCAGGTCTGCGCCCCCTCCCCGTGGGTGCACCATTGATGCGTCCTGCTGTGTGTATGAGAGAGTGCCATCCGCACAAGTGTGAGGGGACAGAGAAGAGTGAGAAAGAGAAAGAGATAGCAGGGACGGTTTCACAATTGCTTTCTGTCTCCTTTTCCCTTGCCCTTGGAGGTTCTGGTAACCTACCCCACACTGAATGCAAACTGTGCAGCAAAAACACTGGGGGAGGGCGAGAGAGGAGAGAGACAGAGAGGAAGGGGACTGAGGGGAGAAAGTCATTCTTGTCTCCATGACACACCATTACAAAAGAGAGAGTGAAAGGAAACCAAGAGAGTTAGTAAGGAAAGAACAGGGAAGGGAAGAAGGATACCTCAGGGAGTGGAGGTCGGGGAGAGGAAGGGGAGGGGAGAAGGAGGAGGGACACGTTTTCTTTTTTGGGCTTCATGGCTCAGCTCCATGAGAGGGGAAAGAAAGCATCTCCTCCTCTTCCTCCACTTCTTCTTCTTCCTTCACATTCTCCTCAGTGGCCACTCAGGTCACTTCTTCACCAGTGGCAGTTAACAAAGGAAATGCTCATACCATTGTTGAAACACCCCCTATCTCCCCCTCCTTCTCTTTGGGAGTGAGCAAGCACAGGGAGGCACATGCTTCCCCTCCCACCTCTTCATCCCACACCAAATTTTGTCTTTCTTTCCTTTCCCTCAGAAGAGTCCAACTACGACTGGCCACTGTTTCAGCCTCCTCCTTGTCCTCCTCCCTCCGTTGGCCTGGCTTAGGCTACTGGGTGGCAGGAGGAGCCAGAAGAGAAAAAGAAAGAGATAGAGAGAGGTTGGTTGTTGAGGGGGAAGAGAGAGAAAGAGATGCCCTTCTTGGTTTCTCTCTTTCTCACTCTCCTTCATCCCCTCATGCTCACATGGATGGCTCTCTCACATACACACAATGGGCAAAAGGCGGGTTTGTCCAATCTGGCCCCATGACACGGACGGTTTCACGTGCTGGGGCCAACAGTGTTGCCACTTCTATTGGGTGTCTGGGGGTGGGTGCTAGCCACCGCCAAGTGTTAGGAGGTGCTTTTCCTTTCCCACAATGCAGTCCAACTGCCATCTCCACCGTCTCTCTCTCCTCAGGCCTAGCACCTGTCCGTTGGACACCCAATGCAAGCTTCAACACCATTGGGCCCGGTATGCAATACTTTCTGTGTCAAGGGGCCAGATTAGGCAAGCCCACCTTGATGGGGAAGCAGCAGGACAGGGCTTGCAGGTGGGGTGGGGCTTGCAGGTGGGGTGGGGCTTGCAGGTGGGGTGGGGCTTACAGGTGGGGCGGGGCTTGCCCATAACAGCCTGTGTGTCAACAGAAAAGGCTGTAGTGTCACCTCTGGCATGCATGCCATATGTTTGCCTACACTGGTATAGATTGTCTTCCAGTTCAGGATCTAGTGATGCAACATTACTGAAGGGCTTTAGTCATGACAAATCACTCCACAAAATGACACAGAAGCTGGGGAGAGTTATATTTGTTGGCTTGAGACTGATTGTATGAGCTCTTTGAAGTTTTGTTCAAGTGTTTCACTCTTTGATTACAATTATGCATCCTGCTGCAAGCATATGATAGCAAGGACAGGCTACAGCTGGAAGGACATGGGTGCTGAAAGGAAGAAAGTCATTGACTTTAGCAGGACAGCTACTTACTTACTTACTTACTTACTTACTTACTTACTTACTTACTTACTTACTTACTTACTTACTTACTTACTTACTTACTTACTTACTTACTTACTTACTTACTTACTTACTTACTTACTTACTTACTTACTTACTCCTCCCTCGCCAAAGCTAAAATCCACCAGCTCTTTAGCTGCATTCACAGACTCTGCAAACTGATGAGCAGAAGCTCTGACACAGGATGAGATAACCTGGTGTTTTGTGTGTTAGAAGTGTAGGCCAGGAGTGCTTACATACAGTGAAGAGATGAAGATGGTAGGAGTACACTGCAAAAGCTCAGATTTCAAAGGCAAATAACCCAGGTAGAGTATAAACAAATAGACACTATTTGTAAGGAGAAGGTCAGGAGGGCCAAAAGAAGTTTACAATAACCAAAAGCCTGGGCTCCTCCCCCCTTTAGGCTATGTTTGGAGCATGGTAGAAGAGCAAGGAAGTGGTAGGTCATATTTGTAGATAGGATGAAGTAAAGATAATAATTGGCAGAATGAGGGTGGAATTCCTTAACTTTGCCTCTCTTCTTTCAAAGAAAAACAGTACTGGACCTAATCATGGTTTAGTAAAGAAGACAATGAAAGGGCTGCTATCCAAGATAGTTCATGAGATGGCACATGAATGCTCAGCTACTTTAAACAGAGTCAAGTTTCCAGAGCCAGATGAGTCCTGGAAACTTCATCCAAGTGTTCTAAAGAACAATACAGATATAAGTGCACAGTTTACTATAATTTCCATGAATTCTTGCTTTGGGTTCCTGAAAGCTGGAGGCAGCCAACTTTACCCCCAACTTCAAAAAGGTATAAAAAGAGTACATGGAAAACTCTTGACTAGTTGCTTTAACTTTGATACAAGAAAAATTTTCTATAACAGATAGTTAAAAAAAATTTCAAACATAGATCATGCTAACCTAATCCTATGGTCTGCTGAGCAAAGTTACAATCTTGGTAGACCAGGGGAATGCTGGTCCTAATTTCAATAAAACTTTTCACAAGATCTACCTTGACATTCTTGCGAGAAGGCTTATAAAATGTGGGCTAAATAATGTTGTTAGGTAGATTTCCAGCTGGTTGATGGGCTATGTTCAATGTGTGCTCACCAATGATTCTTTGGACATACTGAATATCCTGCAGTGTTCCATCCAGTTTGTTCATCATCTTAGATTAGGAAGTAGTGAAGATGGTCATCAAACTTGCAGACAACTGCAGAGTGGGGGGTGGCAGTGGTGGGCAGCCAAAAATTTTACTACCACATGGTGGGCAGAGCCAATGTCATGGGCGGAGCCAATTTCATGATGTCATGGACGGAGCCAACATCATGATGTCATGGACGGCGCCAACATCATGATGTCATGGGCGAAGTCAACATCATGGGCGGAGCCAAAGTTAAAAAAAACACCATAAAATAAGAACACATAAAATACAAATTAAATACAGTAAAACACTGGATAATGCTAAAACTTGGTTCCACAAGTCTTGGTGTTATCCAATTTTTAGTGTTATCCGATCCATGTTAAAATCCTATGGGATGGATCAGATAACGTTAAAGCTCCATAGAGATACATTGTAACCGCACAGGCTTTAGCGGTTGTTATCTGATCCATCCCATAGGACCTTAACGTTATTCGATCCAGTTCTCCTCCCCAGATTATTTAACATTATGTGATTTTAGCGTTATCCGATGCAATCATTATCCGGTGTTTTACTGTACACATAAAACACATTAAAATACACATTAAAAATAAATACACATTAAATAGACATAAAACACATAAAATACAAATTAAATACACATAAAACACATAAAAATACACATTAAGAATAAATACTAATTAAATACACATTAAAATATACCTACCCACCTACCCCACACCCAAAGGCAAGTCACTTACCCTTGGGAGCAGGCTGTAGGGAGCTTCAGGCTAGCAGCTGCTCTTCCTCCTCCCCATTTGGGAGGACAGCAAGGAGGCTGCTGAGGGCCTCAGCAGTGGCCACCAGTTTCTCTGTGGCTGTGTGTGGCCGCCCAACGCTCTGTGCTGCCACACTCCAAGCAGCAAATGGCTGCTTGGCTCAGCAGGCAGAGCGCTGTAGGTGCAAATGTATGCCAAGTGCTGTAGGTGCGCCAAGCACTGTAGTGGGGAACTGGCGAAAAGGTAAGCCCCCGAGGTGGTTCCTCCCAAAAGCCACTACCGGTTCTCCAGGACACTGGGGAAAGCTACTACTGGTTCTGGTGAACTGCTGTGAACTGGCTGCTGCCCATCACTGGGTGGTGGTAAATAATGATTCAGAAGATTGAATTGTGATGCAAGGTGATCTTGCTAGATTGGGCGACTGGGCTGAAATAAACAAAATGCATTTCAATAGGAAAAAATGTATCATTCTACATTTTGAAATATATGATGAATGTACCTGACTTAGTAGTAGTATTTGTGAAAAGGAACCAGAAATATTGTTACAGCACAAGCTAAACATGAGTCAACAGTGTGATGTGGTGGAAAAAAAGCTGGTGCAATACATAGCTCTATTGGCAAAAATATATCATACAGATCAAGAAAGGCAATTGTCCTGCTCTGCTCTGCTTTGGTCATACCTTTCTTGGAATATTGTGCCCAGTTCTAGATACCACAGTATAAAATTACCGCTACATACTGGAAGGTTTCCAGAAGAGGCTGGCTGAGATGACAAAAGCTCTGGAAAACAAACTCTGTAGGAATGATTGAAGGAGATGGATATATTTAGCTGTGAGAAGAGAAGAATTAAAAGTGATGTGATAGGCTTCTTGAAATGTTGAAAGGGTTCTTAATGTGGAAAATAGATCAGGTTTGTTCTCTGTGGTTCCAGAGGACAGGGGCTGAACTGATGCACTCAGATTAAAAAGAAGATTTTGGTTAAACTTGGGGAAGAACTTTCTGTCAGTAGAAATTGTTTGATAATGGAAGGAACTAACTTTTAAGGTGGTGTATGCTATTTCACTGAATGTTTTTCAAGACAATTTTGGATGGCCATTTCTTGGAGATGTTTTATATGTGGAATTCTTGCTTTGTCTGGACTCCACCCTAAACTTCTATAATTCTGTATTATGCAATTTTGTATTGGGATCCCACCTGACACACTAGGTGGCAGAAATGTTCATCCTCCTGACTCAACACATGTCAGGGTAGCATTGCATATGTGGATGCATTGTTGAGCATGCAGAACATGTATTGATGGGTCACAGTATTTGTTTGAGAGGACAGCATGCAGGTGCCATCCAAAGCAATGAGTAAGTGGCATTAGATAGAGGAGAGCAGAGCTGTGGCAATTAACACTTCATCACTGAGACAAGACTGCTATCCTCAGGTGAAGTGAAGGATGCTGTTTTGTGCACCAACACAGGAGTAAGATTCAATTGTTGGTCTGCTTCTATATGTGGATTGGAGGGTGACATCAAAATGTATTTGCTCAGCCCTGCATTTACTCAATTCCTGATCTGCAAAAGATTACTGTAGTTGCACAGCAATGAAATTCATGTTGCTTCTCTTACTCTGCAGTGAAATTAATGTTGTACCTTTTACTGGGCAGTCAGTTTCATAGTGCTGCTCCTCACATTGGTTTGCATCTTTTTTTTAAACACAACCTTATAGGCTTCAGACGTAACCTGAGTCATAAACTTAAGATCTGAGCATCATGTGTGGAAATTGACACATAGTTTGAACTTTAGCTCCTGTTTTACTTCCTAGAATTAATTGTGCTGCTACTTGCCAAATACAACCCAAGTGTCTATGAGGCAAGATGGTAGTGATGGTTATATATAGGGATAAAAAACACAGCTGTTGTGCAATTTCCCTGTATGACGGCAACTGTGCAAACCAAATATAGTATAGCAGTCTCTCTTGTACAGTATTTGTGCTTCCTTTAACTTTCCTGGATGTTGAGAGAAACAAATGTCCTAACCAAGCAAACAGCCTACCTCAGCTGTAGTCCTAAAGCATGGGGATGCAGCCAGAGCTGACATGCTATCTCTTACAAGCAGTCCGACAAGGCTGCGCCTTGGCCTCCCGATGAGTTTCAAGCTCAGGGTCTTCCTCCCCTCCAAAGGACCTTAAGGAATTTTACAGCTCTGCTTGCCTCTGTGTCAATCGCATTCAAAAGCTGTCATAAATGGCAAAAAGACTGAGAGGGAAACTTGATTTTTGCCAAGTCAGCTTTATTGCTCCAGGATATTTTAAAAGTAAATGCTCATTTTTCTCTCTGCAATTTTTGTTTGTTCATTTTGCTGAACTTCATTTTAGGTCATTTGCTTAATGTGATGGGTATGATTTCTGAAAAGAAAAAGAAATGAGACTAATTGCCTTGCTTTAATGTAGGGGAAAAAATCAAACACCTTTTATAATTGCTTCTGTACATGCATAATAGTTCCATACCAGGTTTGGCATCAAGGTCGGCACTTTATCTGTCTCATCTGCCAGATCTGAGATCAGAGGGTTGGTTAGTTGTTGGTTTATGTGTGTTTTCCCCTCTCCTTCCTTCCCTCCCTTCCTCTCTCCCTTTTTTATATTGTTCTTTAACCATCACCAGGCATGTGTAGTGCTCTGGTCCTCTTCAAATCAGCCAATAATCTTTTTTAAAACTATAGAACTGAGTTATAATCAGTGATGGGATGTCACTGGTTCGGACTGGTTTGCCCAAACTGGTAGCACCCCATCAGGAGGGGTCACCGGGGGTGGTGGTAAAACCCCGGGTGACCAGTTCAGTCGACTCTCCGGCCCCCTCCAAAAATGTATTTCTGAGCAGCCAAAATAGAGGTTTGAGGCATGCACACTAAAAAAAAAAAAGAACTGTGCATGCGTCAAACAGAGGTTTGATGCATGCGCAAACATTTTTAAATTGTTTTATTATAATTTTTGCTCCACCCATGATGTCATGACATCATGACATTGGCTATGCCCACAACGTCCATGATGTCACAGTAGGGTAGCGGCAATTTTGACAACCCACTACTGGATATAAGCATATATGTGTATTGTCTCCCTATCTCTCCCGGGTCTACTTCTGAAAACCACATCCTTCCCTTTCAGAAATATATAACCATACAGTGAAATTCTATATGTACACCTACTCATCCTAGTGAGAATGTGGAACTACTAATCCTAGTGAGAATGTGGAACACAAATGTTAAGATTAAACTTTGCATAGTATTAAAATGATGCTTCAGGTTTGCACCTCATAAAATCATTATGGAGGATTTCATCATGTTATATTTACTCTCTTAAAAAAACAAGCACTCTGCCAGATAATTGAATATAGAACTACAGGGTCAATGTTTTACATGACTTGTTTATTTACCATTCTGTATATAAAGGGCTGAACCGGTTGTTTTCTTGGACAATTTGCACAATCAGCTGTATTGAGATAACAACCTCTTAACTTCTGATATCTGATTTGTTTACATATTCAAGAGGTGATTAGAGGATGAAAATGAGAGGTGTACAGTCTCAGACAACATGATGGACTCTTGATTCTATCCCGCTTTCATTATACATTTTGTGACATTGTTAATCATTCTTTATGGAAGAAACACTTCTTATGTCTCTTTGACATCCCTGATGTGCATGGCAGTTGTTTCTGAAGGAAAGGAAAGGAAAATTTGGAAAGGAAAATTTGAGTCACGTGGGATACTGACATGCACCTGTCCTAGCTCAATTGGTTTCTTCTTTACATCTCTGCAGTGACCCAGAGTAGAATAGGGCAGCAACCATCTTATTACCCAGGGCTGTGCAAACCAAAATGGCTCCTCTTCTTGGCTGAGCCAAATAGCTGGGTTGGATTGCTAAAGGTAGGGGCTGCCAGGCAAACAAATAAAAAAGTTATTGTCTCATCCACCTGGAGAATATAGGAACATTATCTGCTGGTATCAAGACTGCAGAAAGCATCCCCATCTGCTTCACCTGCATGGCACTGCATTTTGCTTCAGCGTTAGGAAATAAGATGTCGATTAAGCTTGGGAGAAATTTTATTTGTGGATCTAAAGAGGTTTTAAAAATTCTTTTTCACCTTTCCTTTCTATCACAACTTTTCTGCAAGGCAGTTAAGGAGATGAGCAGGCTCTGCCTGCCTACTTCCCCTGATGCAAGAAGCTCCTCAAGTGACCATGGGCAAAGATTTTTAAAACATATAAAGCCTGGGGTGAGGGTGCTGGAGCTGTTTAATGCCATCTGACAGGAGAACCACATAAGTCCTGGCATCCCATAGGATCCCATACCTTGCCATCTCAACATTTTCTCCCAGGGGTTGTGCTGGAGTAGTGATTTATTATTTGGTAGGTGGACCATTCTGTGCCTGAATCCATGTTCTTCACATGTAATCAATAAAATTGTGACCATTAGAAAAAGCAATGGCTTTGTGTGCAGATATCTTCCATCCTCTTAATTTAATTTAATTTAATTTATATACAATCCTATCCAATGGACTCTGGTCGGTGTAGACAAGTTAAAACCAATATAAAACATTTTTTTTAAAAAAACCCATAAAAATATAGCAATATTACCCACCGCTCCGCCATTTGCTATCTAAAAACAAATATAAAATCTGCATGCCTTAACATTAAAAATTAATTACAGGAGGGGGGAGCTTCAGACAAGCCAGAAAAGGGAGCTTGTTGGCAATCCTGGCCCCCAGATCCATTTTGCCAACCACATTCCAGCTACAATGCTCAATATAAAACCTGTGTGAAAAAGGAACTATACCCAGTCTTCCCCTGTAATTCAAAATACAGTAATACTTCGGATAACGACTGCATCGGATAATGCTAAAATTGGATAATGATCTGTTAGCGTTATCCAATGCAGCCATTTCGTAGCAGAAGGGGTTCTCTGTTCAGCTTCCCAGCCACCCTGCAGCTGCGGAGGCAGGGGTGGGGTGGCTGGAAAGCTGACGGGGACTCCCCGTCAGCTTCCTGAGCCACCTCACAGCTGCGGAGGCATGGGGGGATGTCTAGGGAAGCCAACAGAGAGTCCCCGTCAGCTTCCCCAGCCACCCTGCAGCTGTAGATCGGGTCCTCTGATCTCCCTGGAGCAGGCAGGGGGATCAGAGAGCCCAAAATGGGTAAAAAAAGTCCGATTTTTTTTTTACCCATTTCGGGCTCTCTGACCCTCCCCCTGCCTGCTCCAGGGAGATCAGAGGACCCAATCTAAGCTGTTTCTGGGCTTTTCCCACCTCCCCGGCCAGTGCAACAAGCTAAAATGTCAGGGTTTGAACCCTGACGTTTTGGCTTGCTCCACTGGCCGGGGATGATTTTTGAAGTTCCCCCACCCTGCTGGAGGCTGCAACAAGCAAAAACATCAGGATTCAAATCCCGATATTCTGGCTTGCTGCAGCCTCCAGGGAAACAGGGCTTTTTTTAACGTTGTGCTGTCAATGCATTGCACAACGTTAAAAACCGGATAACGACGAGACTTGTGGAACCAAGTCTCATTGTTATCCAAGGTACTAGTGTAAAGGAAAAACTAATTGTGAGGGACTAACAATTTTTCAGCTAAGCTTGGTTTCTATTACAACCACTTTCTCACTGAAGCACTCAATAGGCTTCTGAGGAATCCTGTTGTTTCTGTAATAAAGTCTGGAAGCCACTGCAGCAAACTTGTATGAATGGTATTATCTGGGAAAATTTCTTTTTTCTAGGTTCTGGAATCTGGTTGACAGAGAAATGTTGTTGTTCAGTCACACAGTCAAGACCAACTCTGCGACACCATGGAGCACTGCATGCTAGGCTCCTCTGTCATCTTCCATCCTCTGTAGCCTGCCCAGATTTACACCCACTAGGTCAATGATGCCATCTAGCAGAAATAGTCAATCTCCATAATAAAGCTGGTTGCCTGAGAACAACCTATGGAACACAAACTGTCAGAAAATTCTATACAAAATAGGGATTTTTTTTTGCTTTGTTTTTGTTTAATTCTATACAGTTAAAAGTGTACACAAACATCTTAACTTATTAAGAAGGTGGGCCTTTCAGCAGGCAACAGCCAGCATGTTTGTATGCTGTTTGACTGGCCAAGATACTTGCAGAGAAGCGGGGATATGAATTTGTTCCAGATGTCTCTATTAAAAGGGCAGATGTGGAGAATGTGTTCTTTGGTTTCAATTTCTCCGGTGTCATTGGTGTCCTTTGGAACTTCCCTTCGAGAACTGCAGAAGGAAAAGCCTGACAACATGCCAACATAAATGCCCTCTGATGGCTGGGCATTGCAAGCTGGAGCAACTTCTGGGCCAGGCAACGATGTACAGTAATACCTCAGATAATGTTTACCTCTGATAACGCTAAAATCGCATAACGTTAAGTAATCTGGGGAGGAGAATTGGATTGAATAACGTTAAGGTCCTATGGGATGGATTGGATAACAACGGCTAAAGCCTGTGCGGTTACAATGTATCTCTATGGAGCTTTAATGTTATCCGATCCATCCCATAGGATTTTAACATGGATCGGATAACACTAAAAATAGGATCAAACCAAGACTTGTGGAACCATGTCTTAGCGTTATCCGAGGTATTACTGTATCTCCAAAACTCTGGGGCTAGAAAAGTTGGGACTCTGGCTAGATCAGCTTGTCTTCACGCACAACACTGCCAAGTTCTGCACCCTACTGTGTAAGATCAGAAGAACAATCCCGGCAGGTCCCTCAGCTAAATAAACTGCCAATGCTACAACATAGGCTTAGCAGTAGATGTAGCATCATTAATCTTATATATTAATCCAATACTCCAATAATCCAGAGCAGACACGTGCCTTTTAAAATGTATTTTAAGTACAGTACAGTAATACCTCGGATAACGTTTACCTCTGTTAACGCTAAAATCACATAACGTTAAGTAATCTGGGGAGGAGAATTGGATCAAATAACGTTAAGGTCCTATGGGATGTATCGGATAACAACCGCTAAAGCCTGTGCGGTTACAATGTATCTCTATGGAGCTTTGACATTATCCCATACATCCCATAGGATTTTAACATGGATCGGATAACACTAAAAATCGGATAACACCAAGACTTGTGGAACCAAGTCTTAGCGTTATCCAAGTTATTACTGTACTCTCATTTTAACTTCTGCCATTTTTTCTCTTTTGTTGTAATATACTGGTCCTGGACCACATTTTTAATTTATTACTCCTTTAACCCAGAAAAGACACACTCTTTTTAATTTGTGTTTAAATATATATAATCTTCTGTTCTTTTGCTGTACCATGATAGTCTTGACACATGATAAAGATTGATTTGTTCCCCTAAACCAGGGGTAGCCAAACTTTTTGCACCATGGGACAGCCAGGTGGTTGAGCGGGCTCGACACATAGTTCCTCCTGTTGTAAAACACATCCATGGCCATCGTAAACACATTTAAACAGCTGCAGGTGCATTTACAGCAGTGTTATGTGTAGACATGGGCACATTATGTGCATGTGTGGGCATGTTTTACTTCCACTTCTGGTAGCAGCAAGATTGGTGTGGGCCGGATGATTTGGTGGTGTGGACCAGGTCTGGCCCACAGGCCATAGTTTGGCCACTCCTGCCCTAAACTATTTGCCTCAACATGGCAGGTAATCATTTGGCAAGCCATTTAAACCCAATGAAGGGGCTTTTACCAGATTGTGGTTTCGGTATAGTAAGGGGAGAGCCCATATGCCACTGAAGATATTCATGTGATATGCAACTTCAGATATTTTTGATTCATCATTGAAGCTGCTAAAAGGAAAGAAACAATTCACTGAAAAGCTAACATAAACATCAAGCATAAATTTCATTGGTAGATACATTAACATCTGAGGCACAGTGAGAGCTAGTACAATGTCATAATGGCTGACATTCTTTTGCTTAGCATAGTAAGTCACACTAGAGCAATCCCACTGCATCAGTGGGAATTTGGTCAGTCATCTGTTCCATAAATTCTGTTGATTCAAATGGGCATACTCTACTTGTGATTCAATGTAGTACAATTTGACATGCTAGTATGCTACACAAAAGGATTTTAGAAATTATGTGTGAGTTTTTCTTCTTCCATGCCCAGATCAAACTTTAAAATGCCAAAATGAAGCCACCATCTTGGCTTTGTTGTTGGCCAACATTAAACCACATTGTTGGTACCTTTATGTCTGACTAAGCGGTATCGTTTCTGTTCCTTCCTTCAAATAATTGACAGCTCATCATTCTGCTTGTGGTACTCAGGCACATAATAATAACAGTTTTTATAATGTCACCCAAAACCCTTGTTTATTTGGGAATTAGAGATCTGAAATCAAGGGCTCTGAGATATAGATCCAAATCTCTCATTCTATGAATACTGTACTGTGACAGCTTGACAGAGACTGTTGGCCCGCTGTCTGCATGTGTGGCTGTTACCAGTCAGGGCCACACAAAGACATATTGTTGCTTGAGATATAACAAGAAGTTTCATATCTTGCCCATTCAAATCAAGACTTCTTCTTCCATGTCTAGGCCAGACATGAACTGTCAAAATGAAGGCACATTTTGGTAAGTTCATTCTGAAGTTCCTTTTGCCTGACCTATTGTGAGAAAGATTAGCCAGCAACACAAGTCTGCCGTTACCAGGGTATGCCCAATTGTAGTTAAAACATACCACAATCTTCGAGGAGGCTCTTTCTGTGAACCCCAAATCAAGACTGAAAATCAATGAAATTATTTTGGTACAAGACAGGTAGTGCCAACATGCTATCAGGACACGTTGTTCCTGTTTGCTAACTCAACTGTCTTTCTGTTCAATGTCTGCTTTGCTTAACTTTTCTCTGCCTGCCTTCATGCAGTGAACCCTGACTCTAATGTAGCTGTATTGCAGGATTGCCAGAGTTGACACCTGCCAGCTTGGATCTTTAGGGTCAGCATTTTCAACACTAAGCTACATCATGCGGAGTTGGGGAAGACAATAGTTGTCAAGTTTTCATCTGAGTTAATGCTGTTGGATGTTCATCCTGTTCTTTCTAGATAGTTGTCACTTCTCCCTAAAATCAGATCCTGAATCTTGATGAAGATCACAGTGATAATGGTAATGGAATCTGGGAGCTTATGGACAGCATTTGTTAGAGTGGTAGAGTGGAGTCTAACAATATTGTTTGGTTTTATATATAGATCTCTCATTATTTCAAATTGATTTCCAGTACAGATTTAATGCCCTCTTTCCAATGTATTTTTGAAAATATTATCAAAGATGAGAATTTTGCTTTTTTAAATTTGCATTGCATCTCCCAATATAGACACAGTAGATATGAAGTTTAAACAGATGTCCCTTGACTTAATGGAAGATGTTTAAGCACAAGTTAACATTCTCACTGAAATAAAACCTGGAGCCAAATCTATATGTGTTTACACAGAGTTTAATAGAGCCTACTGTAAGTTGTGGAAGATAAAATAGTGCTTAACTTAGGCTACATTATATAAGAAGCTTATGACCAGAGAAAGGAGGCATCTCATCCTCCAAATGTTGGGCAAAGGTTCTCCTGCTTAGTGCATGAACCACTACAGTGTGAGACCACCCAGATGTTTTTAGGGTAAGGATACGTACAGACTTCTCACTACTTTCTCTTTTGTTGGTTCATTTTATCCATCTGACACATTGTTCACTCTAATGCATATCCCCAGTACTCTAAAATACTGCACTATTTGAGTTCTGTTCTTTCTCTGCTGTACAGAGTTTAGTTTGATGAAATAATTCTGTCAGTATGATGATGGAGAGCTCTCTCAAAGTACTTAACCAGTTGTTTTTACATAGTTAAGAAGTTAAATGCTTTAGCAAGTAACTTTAAATGGATGCTCTTGTAGAGAATCTTCAGCTTATACCCAGTATGCATTTTTTGATTTTACCTCAAGTATTTAGGCTAAGAGGACTGACCTAATCCTAAAATCTAGATAAAAACAAGTTTAATTTATAGAGAGCCTTTGCAGCTTCCAATTTAAGAAGCAAATTGACTATTTTGCAGTACTCTTACACCAACATCCTTCACTTCCCCCTCATAAGAGAAGCAGTGTGCTTGTCTTAATCTTCCCATTTGGCTCAGAAAATGTGTCCAAAATATTCCTGTGGAAATTAGGAAATGATTTTCAATATTATCAATATTGCAAATGCAATAATATGTTATAATCTCCCACTACCAGCCTCTTTCTCCATGTAAAACGTTCCACGGCAAATTGCAATCGATATGAAGCTAAACTTAGCATTGATGCCTTTGCCAAGTGATGACCACATACTAGCTGAAACCTGCTATTGCCCGGAGTTTCAAAACTTGTGGATTGTATTGGATACCACTTCAGAAGAAGTTTGGGGCAATGCACTAGTAGCCAGATGGCCAATGTGACAGGTAAGTTGAGTTCAGAAGCCACACATCAGACTAGAAAAGTAGGGCAGCTCAGGGTTTTGAACATTAAAAATCCTCCTCCTTAGTGTTTAACTTCTCATTATGAAGAAGCAGAACTACCCAAATATAATTTGGTTAGAGTAGAGTAGAGTAGAGTAGAGCATAGCATACAGGGTAGAAATATTTAAATACTTAGAAAGAGTGCAGTGTCCTCCACCACACACCTGAGTGTACTAGGCTACCTTTGCATAGTGGGCTACTCAGCATCTGCCTCTCAGTCACTGTTGTTCAGTGCCTGCAAGTATTCTGTGTGTGCTGAATCAACTCTGTCATCCTGCCTATCTAATAGTTAAAAGTTGCTATTTTTTAAAGAAGCAAATTAATTCCTATGACCCAGGGTTCCTTACTTTCCCCTTCAAAGGGCCTACAGGATATCCCAAATGAATGAGACCTGCTTTGGAGGGGAAGAGAAGACTTCATTTCCCTTCCATACTATTTTCCAAAGTCTACTGTTTTCTTTCCCCCCTAAAAATGCACATATGGGATGGTGGTGTTACATGAATTCTTCTTTCATATTCTGATCAAACCCTGGACTGCCAAAATGAAGTCACTTCCTTTGCTTTGTCATTGCCCAAACCCAAGTCCTCATCAGTGCATGCCTCTGACAGCAATTGCCAGACCAGTAAATGAGCTGGCTTTTGTATCTCTCTACATACACACAGTGTGTTGTTAGTTGCCAGCAGCCACCAATTGAACATGTTGGTCCTTCATTTAGGGACTCCAACCCTCAACCTATTCAGGGTTCTCCAAGTGATGTATGGGAGGTTGAGTTCTTCAGCCATATCCTCCTATAAAGTTGTTCTTTGTCCAGTGAGCTCCCCATCTTCTAATTTGATTTTGCTCTTGTGTACCCTCAAGAATGTTTGTTCTTGCCATAAAACTCTTCCTGGATCCGAGCTGGTGGACTTGAGGGTCACATCTGTTCAGAGGGTGTCAGGGATCATTCTCTTGCTTAGTTCTCTCAGTGTCTGCTGCTATTTCTCTTCTGATCTTAGGTGAAGCAATACCAACAAGAGTGTATGTTTTCTCAACTGGTATAGGTTTAAGGCATCCTGTCATTACACACATGGCTTCATTAACAGCTATGTCAACTCGTTTTGCATGTGTGGATGTGCTCCATACTGGGGCAGCATACTCTGCTGCAGAGACACTCAGGGCTAAAGCTGATGTGTGCAGCATGGATGGTTGAGTTCCACATTTATAGTTTGTGAGTTTCCTAATGATGTTGCTCCTTGTACTAACTTTGGCTTTGGTATTCAGGCAGTGCTGCTTAAAACAGAATGTTCTGTCCAGTGTCACACCGAGGTATTTTGGTGCTGCGCAATACTGTAATTGTTTCCCTTGCTAGATGACTGAGATATTTCCATGATTGCTAGAAACATTTCAGCAAGTTTAGGAATTGCAAACAAATTTTCATGGAAGGCAGGAGATATTCTAGGCAGATTTTGTTTGGCCAGTTCACCTTTTCATGACAGTTTACAAAATTTGCACTTGCCATGTTGAAACATGGCAGTAACTTACTTTCAAAGCATTATTTTTAAAAGATAAACTGTCTCAATCTGCTTGTTTGCTTAATATTATCAATATTGTAAATGCAATAATATGTTATAATCTCCCACTTTAATACATTAATACAATATGATGAGAGAAAAGAGGCATCTCATCTTCCAAATGTCAGGCAAAGGTTCTTCTGCTTCGTGCTTAGTATGGCTCAGAGGTAACGGATTGGAAGATCACAGGCTCCTAAATGCGTAAATGCTCTCTGCAAGTGTTTCAACTCAAGCAAACCAGGGCTCCTGCATACATGGAAAGCCTGGACTTGTGGCAGAAGCCATCTGGTTAACAAAGTTGCCCTACATACATAGAATGGCAATGAAAATGACAATGGATGATGGCCAATATGATTCAACTGCTTAGTGCATAGTATGGCTCAGAGATAATTTTGGAACTTCATTTTCCAGAAGCCCTGATCAGCAGGAGTGCTGATTATTTGACACACAAATAATATTTTGTTTAATACGCTCCCCTCTCCCTGAGCCCACACCAACGGCCGGGGAAAGAAGAAGCCAGGGCCGTTTGAGGACTTTGCCACCCCTCCCCTGAACCCACATCAACATATTGCAATGTATTGTTTGTAAGCCACCCTGAGTCGCTATGGTGAGTGGGTGGCAAATATAAATTTGAACTAATGAATGAATGAATGAAGGAGGGAAGGAAGGAAGGAATACAGAAATAATGATTATAACACAAGTAACTCCAATGTAACATATTATCTCAAAGTTATGGAACAGTTACTCTTCAGTATTCGTACCTTCAGAAATTTTCTGGGGAAATGGAACACATTCAAAATAGGACAATGAGGATGAGACCAAGAACTATGGAAAAAAATAATGGGTACATTTCAACTATAGAAAAGAGGGTTAAAGAGAGCCATGAGAGTGATCTTCAAATATAGGTACGGCTGTTTTGGAGAAACTGGAATAGTGAACATATAGCTTCAATCAAAGTGTGGAAATTTCATAGAAGCAGATCAGATGTCTTCTAAAGGATGTTCCTTACTGCAAGAGTTGTAGTTTTTTTAAAAAAACATATAATCAAAAAGAAAACAAAGAAAAAACAAAATATAGAATAAATTACAACAATAAATCTATCTGCACCCCAACCACCTACGGTACCTTAGAGGGAAGTTATTTAATTTTTTTTGTCATGTTTCACACAGCCTCTTTAATTTCTACATCATTTCTTTCACTGGTGTTATATCCTTCCCTTTCAATTACGGTACATATAATCCAAAAACACTTTCCAGATATATTCAAATCTATTTTTTGTTACAAACTTTTTTTAAAACCTTATATCACTTGTCAATTTATTATTATAGCAATACAGTATTCCAAATCTCCTTATATCATTCCTTAAGTTAAAAAAAGAAAATTAATCTTCCAATTTTTAGTTATAATTAATCTTCCCACTGTGACTAATATAACTATCAAATTTTTTCCATGCCATCTGTGCTGCTTATCTCAAAAACTAAGTAGTAATGCAATTCTTGGACACATATTCAGTTTGAAATGATAACATTTCATTTGTTTCATCAAATACTCATTTCTGTGTTTTCTATATTGTTGCACACTCTCATCATAAATGAAAATAAGTGCCAACATGTTGTTTACATCTCAAACAATATTTGAGTATTTTGAATCATAACTACACAAATTTATTAGTGTTAGGAACTATCTCCATATTATTTTGTAACAATCCTCTTTAATCCTAGTAGTCGTTTTCTTCAAAACCATTTTCTTACACATTTTAACCCATTATTCCTGTTTTATACTCACACCTAAATCTGTTTCTAAAGTAATTCTGTCATGGCCTCTCATTTAGAAGAATGATACAGCACAGGCTTTTCCTTCATTAGAAACATTTAAAAAGAGCCTGGAAGTAATTTGTTAGAAGTGCTGTCATTGAATTCTATACTAGTGATTTTGTACTGAACAGAGGATTAGTTTGGATTCCACCTGTTTGAGTCTATGGATATGGACTTGCATTTGGACATATATTTTTGTCTATTATTAGCAGTTCTATGTTGCCCCAATCCAAAACCACTGAAGCCTGAAGTTTCCTTCCTTCTCAATTCTTTTCTCTTTCCTTTTCTTTCAGCAGTTCCTCATGACCAGTTTGCATTTACATTTTATGTCCCTGACTGCCAAAGAAGCATCTGACAGCACCCATGGCTATATTCAGTCATCACTGGAGTGTGTCAAATAAACAAGGAAGGAGAAGAACCATATTGGCCATCATCCATTGTTATTTTCATTGCCATCCTGTGACTGTAGGGCAACTTTGTTAACCAGATGGCTTCTGCCACAGGTCCAGGCTTTCCATGTATGCAGGAGCTCTGGTGTGCTTGAGTTGAAACACTTGCAGAGAACATTTACACATTTAGGAGCCTGTGATCTTCCAATCCATTACCTCTGAGCCATATAGAACGGCAGAAGCAAAGATCGAGGAGGTGGCTGAGCATGGTTTTCCTCTATGTAGACTTTTTCCAGACACTTCAGTAAAGACTGAATAGGGCAGTGATGGCCAACCTTGGCACTCCAGGCATTGTGGAACTTCAAGTCCCAGAAGCCCTGATCAGTAGGAGTGCTGACTTGGGCTTCTGGGAATTGATGTCCAAAAACACCTGTAGTGCCAAGTTTGGCCATCACTGCCCTATTCAGTCTTTACTGAAGTGTCTGGAAAAAGTCTACAAAGAGGAAAACCATGCTCAGCCACCTCCTCGATCTTTGTTTCTGCTGTTCTATGTGGCTTATATGCCATTTTATATGGCTATGTGAGCTTATTGCTCCACAATATTCCGGTACTCTTGATTTTGGAGCTCAGTGCACGAGGCAATAAACAATTTAATAGGTGCATTCAAACATGTAGTTTTCTCAAAAAAACAAATTAAGCTTCCCCCCATCCACTCACTCTTTTTGATCTAAATTTTCCTTTCCTTATATTTTTAACTACTATGATATGAAATGTTGTAGCTTTGAAAATTATACCGGGCCTGTTTTGCTTGTTCAAATAAGAAACAAGAAAAGTGTCTGCTCTTATCCACTTTTGCCAAAATAGAAGTACTTAATAGCAGAACATGTTTTAGGATGAAAACAAAAGTGCAATGAATTGTCTTGTTTAATTTATCAAAGCAGAATCATAAAATCATAGAATCATTCAGTTGGAAGGACATATGAGGCCATTGAGTCCAACCCCCTGCTCAATGCAGAAATCTAAAGCAAGCAAATCTGACAGATGGTTGTCCAATTATCTCTTGAATGCCTCCAACATTGGAGCACTCAACACTTCCCAAGGTCCCATTGTCATATTGCTCTAATAGTTATGAAATTTTTCTGATAGTCAACCTATATCGGGTTTCCTGTACTTTGAGCCCATTATTGTGTATTCTACAGTCTGGGATTATTGAGAACAGATCCAGCCCCTCCTCTTTACGGCTATCTTTCAAATATTTGAATACTGCTATCATATCCTCTCTACGTTTCCTTTTCTCAAGACTAAACTTGGCATGCCCAATTCTGTCAGTCTTTCTTCACAAAGATTGGTTTCCAGTCCCCTGTTCACCCTTGCTGCGGTGGCTCAGTGGTTAAGAAGCTTGCCTTGTTAGCTGGAAAGCTGGCAAGTCAGCAGTTCAATACCCAGGTACTGCATGACTGATTGAGCGCCCATCTCTGTCCTAGCTCTTGCAGACAAGAAAGGAGCCTCATTTCAGCATTCCCTGGGTGGAGCTTCTTCCACAAAAACCCTTTCAACCAAGAATAATTTCTAACATGAGATTATTATAGGGGGCTGCAGTGGCTCAGTGGTTAAGAAGCTCATCTTATTAGTTGGAAGGCTGGCAAATTGGCAGTTCAAGACCAGGGTACTGCATGACAGTTTGAATGCCTGTCTCTGTCTCAGCTCTTGGGGACATAAAAGGAGCCTCATTTGGGTGTTCCTTGAGCGGAGTTTCTTCCACAAAAATCCTTTCAATTCAGAATAATTTCTGGCACAAATTATTATTATCCTTTCTGTTGAAAGTATCTCATGCCCCCTTTTGGGATTTTTGTTTCTGGCAGTAATCAGGGCTACTTTTGTGATACAAGCAAGAAGTTTTAGAACTGAGGCCATTTTGTCATACAGAAGTCCCTGTGAAAAACTGGTCTAGTTGCATTCAGAAGCACAACTTCAGGTTGTTGTACACCTCACACTCAAGCATATAGACATTGATATTAAAAAGTGCTTTAATGTCCCACCCACCAATGTTAAAAATAAACAGAATGAACAGGTTTAGAATACCTGAGTCGATGGAAGGCAGAGTAGGAGAAGCTCATTTGATCCCCTCATGGGTGGCTACCTTGTTTGTTAATTCTTTTCATATCTTGTCTTTGCCCATGCCCCTCTCCCCACTTTATTTTTGCAACATGTAGTTCAGGTTGTGAGAGAACAGCTACTCCAGGGTCACCCAGTAAGTTTCATAGGGATATAAAGAAATATTAAGACTTTGATACTCATCAAGACAGACCATCATGACACATCAAGAAAACCTCCAGAGGATATGTTGACCTGTCTGAGAGTTAATGCCCCTGGCACACAAGAATGGTACAACATACAGCTTTCCCCACAGTGACTTTTTCTGATTTAGTGCAAAATCTTTCACTCATAACAACCAAAAATTTCTGGCTAATTTAGAAAAAAGATGCAAAGGACCATTGAATGCGCTTTTCAAAAATCAATGCTACAAGGCAGCAGTCATTTTAGTTTTGCATAAGTGCAAATTGATGTTGGGGGGGGGGGGATAACCTTGATACGTATTGCAAATGTGCTACTGTATAACATTGGTTCTGAACATTTTAACAAAATACTGTTCACATTTAGCATTACAGAAATTCCATGGTCTCTCTGCGATGCAGTACAGGCCAGGGGAATGATGTTTCTGCCAAAGTGCTAGTTTTGTATTTACACAGATTGGAGTTCCAATGTACTGAAAAGTTTTCAAACCTGCTGTCTCCCAGCAGCTGTCCTGTAAAATACAATATAGTTTAGATAACAATGCTAGCCATTTTCTAAAGTTCACAAGTCTTTCAAAAGATGTTCAATGGCCTGTTCATTTTTATACCTTGCCTTATATACAGGATGTAGCTTCTGTTACATTAGCAGTTTATAGAACTGCCAGATTTTCGGGCATCTTGTTTCCTGAAATGTCATGCCCAGAACATAACACCAGAATAGTACAGATTAGGGTTTAGGAGCAACTAAAACTACTTTTGGGCTAGGCAACTAAGAAAAGAGGACCAGTGGAATCAAAGTGTATAGGCCCAGAAAACGAGTAAAACACAACTAATCAGGTTATGTAGCAACTCAAAGGCAAGCTGGGGGATAGTGTGATTATCTTGGGATGCCTGGCAGGTGGCAAAACTGCACTTAGCAGATGCAACTGTTTATGCCATCCCTGCTATAACTCGCATCTTAAACAGCCTACTTATTGTACTCATAACATGTTGCTGCTTCTGGAATTTGTCAAAGGCTTAGTGATAACTGGAAGGTCAGCAGGTCAGCAGTTTGAGACCTGAGTGCTACACAATAGAGTGAGTTCCTGTCTCTATCCCATCTCCTGCCAACCTAGCAGTTCGAAAGCAAGACACGTAAATATGTACCACTTCAGTGGGAAGGTCAACAGCATTCCATGCACTCTGGTATTTAATCATGCCAGGGGTTGTTTCTTAGATCTCATGTCCACAGAAAGGTCTGCAGACCCAGATAGTGCTGGCTCTTTGGCTATAAACAGAGATGAGCACTGAACCCCAGAGTCAGATACGACTGGCTTTCAAGCAAGAATGCCCTTTATCTTTACTGAAGTGTCATCCCAAGAAAGGTTTTTGATCCCCTCTTCTCTGCCACCTAAAAAAAGAACTATAAAGGAATCCTAGTGCAGTGGCTCAAATGGCTAAGACACTGACTAGAGGTGGAAGATCACCAGTTCGATTCCCGAGTACTGCAGGACGGAATGAGCTCCTGTCTTTGTCCTAGCTCCTGCCAACCTAGCAGTTCGAAAGCAAGAAATGGCAAGTAGATAAATAGGGACCACTTCTGTGGGAAGGTAACAGCATTCTGTGCCCTCCGGTGTCTAGTCATGCCTGCCACATGACCACAGAAACATCTGCAGAAGCAGACAGCAATGGCTCTTCGGCTTTGAAACAGAGATAGGAACTGAACCCTAGAGTCGGATACGACTGGTTTTCGAGCAAGGGAAACCTTTACCTTTACTAGTGCCAAAATATAATTTAAACAACATACTTGATGAATACAAAGTTTACATAAGTAAACTTAATTGACCTGGAGCCATAAGAATTGTGGATTGAAACTAGATATATGATTAGGGAGGAATGCCAAAAATAATTTTTAAAAAAAGGAAATTCCTGTTGTGAAAAGAAAAGAAAAACCTTGATGGATGATGAAGGAAACATGTATAACTGTAAAGAAGAGATGAGAAGCAAAAGTAAAAGGTGACACAGACAGTGTCAGAACCCTGAGTGAAGTTTTTCAGCAACTGTCACATAAGACAAGGAAAATCATAATAGTAACCATTGTAAAGAAACAAAGGAGAACTACAAAAGAGGATAAACTAAAGATTTCTTCCAAAAGATAAAAAAATCAAAGAGAAATTTAAACTTAGATTAGGAAGGCCTAATGAACAACAGGGAAGTACACTCTCTGACCAGGAGAAAGTAAAAAGAAGGCAATGAGAGTACACTGAAGAACTGTAAAGAAGAGATAAAAGGATGATAGACTCCTTTATAGGGGAACCCTATGATGAAGAACCTGTTGTTCTAGGAACGTGAAGTTAAAACTGCTTTAAAATCTAGTAAGAAATAAATCACCATGGTATAAAGAATACCAATAGAACAATTTTAAGCCACAGAGTCTCAATCTATCAAAATCCTAATAAGAATATGGAAAACCACTCACTAACAACTTTCAATATACATTCCAACCACCAAGAAAAGAGATGCCAAGGAATACAGTAATTATAGGATTATTGCTCTAATTTCCCATGCATGCTCAAGGTGTTTGCAAGAAAGGTTGCTACTTTATATGAAGCAAGAAATGCCTAATATTCAAGCTGGATGCTAAAAAGGAAGAGACATCTGAGGTCACATTGCAAATATCCACTTGATGCCAAAGAATTTGAGGAGAAAATCAACTTGTTAATATGACAGAATTATACCCTAATATGGGTTGTTTAATATACTACGGAATCATCCCTCAGTGTGGGGTACTCTTCTGATCAAGTATGTGCATGTGGTTGTAGAACTAGTCCCTTTCTTTCCCTGCTCTCTATTCAAGATACAACAGTGTTGCTCCTTTGGGCTTGATCACCTATTTCTTCAGCTAGCAATCTATTGACTTCCTTTAAGAAGCAGGAGATCATTTAAGGCTTAACTTCTAATGTTCAAGGCAGTTAAAGTGTCATGTCTAATTCATCAATGGCTATTGACTGCTGCAACTTTCTCTTTGGATTCCCTCATCTCTGCAGATGGTTTTGTAGGTGACTGAGCTGGAAACTTGTTTAAAACTCTTGTGCCCTTTTCTCACCCTTGTGCCAACTTGAATTCATGCCCTGACCCACTGAAAAGTATTCTCTGATTTAATAGGCTAAGCATTTGGTTTGGGTCTTCTTGCTTCTTTTATTGTGTTTTTCTATTTCTTACTGTCTAGTAGAGTCTGTCACAGGGACTTCAGTGGCCCAAATGGCTAAGACACTGACTGGAAGGCAGGAGGTCAGCAGTTTGAGTCCCAAGTACTGCAGGACGGAGTAAGCTCCCATCTGTGTCCCAGCTCCTGCCAACCTAGCAGTTTGAAAGCAAGCATTGCAAGTAGATAAATAGGGACCACATTGATGGGAAGGTAAACAGTGTTCTGTGCCTGCCAAATGGCCACGGAAATGTCTGCAGAAGCAGACAGAGCTGGCTTTTTGGCTTGGAAACAGAGATGAGCACTGAACCCTAGAGTCGGATACAACTGGCTTTTGAGCAAGGGAAACCTTTATCTTTACCTTTAGTAGAGTCTGTAGACCAGTGATGGTGAACCTTGGCACTCCAGCTGTTATTGAACTTCAATTCCCAGAAGCCCTGATCAACAGGAGTGCTGACTTGAGCTTCTGAGAATTGACCTTCAAGAACAGCTTGAGTGCTAAGGTTCACTATCACTGCTCTAGACTTTAAATAGGTTGCTTTTTTGGACACAACTTACAGAGTCCCACAGCCAATAAGCTGGTTAGAGAATTCTGGGCAACTTGTATTTTCCTATGCTGTGTCACCAGCTAAGTTGTATGCAATGACAGAATGGCCTTTGTGTACCAATTTTACCCCTCTTCACCATGACAAATGATCTTTAGACAGTGTCCCAGCATGTGCGACCTAACTGTCATCACTCACACATTAATCATTTACAAGAGGCTCCACATGATTAAGCAGAGATGCAGCTACAGGCTCCAACTTCATGTAACTTTATCCAGTTCTGACCCTGATGTCCACAAGGCAGAATTTGGATGTCTGCCACAAAATAGTCAATGTGAATTAGCCCACATGCAGGAACACTCCACATCTAAAAATGTTGGGGGAAATGGGAGTATCAGCTAGGGCCAAGTGGGGATAATGCCTTCCCCAATTCCTCGGTGAATTTGATTCCATTACTTTGGTTTCAAGCAGTAATGAAGCTTGTCTTCAAAATATCTGAGGATGATTTCCACATCAATCCAGTTTTCTCTTTTCCAAAGAAAACATTCTCTGTTGCTTCAACGGTTCCTCAAGGGATTTCCAGACTCTTCACAATGCTGGGATACCCGCCTCTGGAAACTTTTCCAGGTTAAATTGGGCTGCCCAGAATGTGGCTTTCCCTCTGAGGGTTGACAGAAACATAAAAGAGTGGGTCTCTAGTACCCTAGATCTGCATATTCTATGCTTCTGTCTGAAGCAGCCTAGCACTGCATTCCACTTTTTTGTACTATATTGCATGTGTCAAGTGCAGCTAATATAGTCTAGGAGAGTTCACCCTCAAGTAAATTTGTGAGTGTTAAAAGGTTCCACATTTTGTTAGTTTTATTTGTTAAGTTTTTCCTGAAACAAACTAACACAGCTACCTCTCTAAAAACCACTCAACACATAGACTTTGAGGAGGACTAGAACACCAGCCTGCTGGATAGGCAACCACCTTAATTCTCAGAGTCCCTTGATAAAATTAATCAGGGGAAACAGAGAAACTCAACCTCCCCTATGTCACTTGGGGGACTCTGAATAGGTTAAGGGTTGGAGTGCCAACATGTTCAAGCGGGGCCTGCTGACCAATGCTTATTTAATGGTCTGCTGATTACTACTAGAAACATGCACCAATGAAGACTTGGGTTTGGCCAAGGACAAAGCCAAGAAATTGGATTCATTTTGGCAGTCCAGGGTTTGATCAGGACACAAAAGAAGAAGTTAGGTGCAAACATCATTTTTTCCTCTCTCCATACTGGTATTCAGAGCCATATCCATCCACTGGTTCAAATATGTTCTGAAACTTGTAAGTCCACATATTCCCACTGCTCCACAATGTCAGTGTCCATGGTTGTTATGAGCCAATTTTTCTCCTGCTAAGGCATGGGGAAATGTGACCTTTCTTTCATCAACATCACTTGTCTCTTATTCAGGCCTTGGCCATTCATTATATACTGATGGATCTTCCTGCCTTTGCACAGGAAATGCCAGCAACAACTCTGGCACCTGAAATTCTTTAGATTGCATGTAGCAGTTTACTTCTTCCTGATTTCCCAAGTCTTTGCATTTCCTTTCTGTGGCTGGCAGACTCTACAAATTGTAACCCTATTTAAATATATTTTGTCCATGAGCTAAAGAATCCAAGGATTGAACCTTAGTTCTTTTGCAGAAACTTGTGTGTCCTTGTAACATTCATTCACAAACTGTCCTTCTGCTGAATTGGGGACATTATTTTTTTAATGTTGCAATGTAAACTATACAAGGCATTGAAAGAAGTGTTTAGAAATTGATGGCAAGTTAATGCAGCATTGCAGGACATTATCTGTGACTGGGGAAGTCCCCAGGCTGTAATTCCATGGGTTCCAGATTGCTTTTGTCACTCATGACAGCTCTTATTAAAGGGACAGAGTCAGTCCAAACTGCCCCTTCTCCCATATTACAAACACATTGAGTTTCTGGCATTATCCCCTTGGCACAGTCCATCTGACTGGGGCCCCAGTTGACTTTGCTGGAATCCTTGAAAATCCAGGTCCAGAAGAGCAGGTGGAAAGCAGAAGTCCCAATCTGGGACATAGTCCTTTTAAGGTGGCTTGATAAAGGTGGGTAATCCATGGCACTCCACTTCCTGGAGTCTTCTTTGGCACACCTATTACAGGCTAGGTTGGGGAAGGAACCATGGCTCCTGTCAGGTGGCAAGGCTACCAAGGCTGGGCTGGCACAGGATCAGGTCCCCAACCCCTTCCATGATTGAACAGGCTAGGTGGAAGGAGGTGGCTGTACTTGTCCTCTATCCCTGTTTGCACCTCCATTGAAGCACAGAAGATGGAATCCATCCTTGATTGACTCTCCCTTCACCTGACATGGGTAATGATGACTGAGCCCTTATAGAAACTCCAGCCCTCTTATTCCTGCCATTGCACTCTCCACCAGCTATTCCACATTGGATGGTGAGCCTTTTCTCCACCTGCAGTGGTGCACTCTCACTGGTAGGGACCTGGGAAACCTGGTCTTTCCCAGACTCTCCTAGCTTTGTGAAGCAAGGCCAGACCATCTGCTGGGGGTGCTTGAGGTGAAGCCTTCACATGTAGCTGTGTAGCACAAATAGAAAATATGTGCCATTCCAGAAGTTGTCGGCGTCCAGTGATATATGGAGAGTCACAATTCCCTGCTCTCTTTTTCATCGAACATAGACAGGACTTTTATATTAGAACAGACAGGTGGCATATATGCATCTATTCCCCCTTGATAAATAGAAGAAATAGATAACCTCCAACCCCTTCTGAAAAATGATGTTATCATAAGCCTAGATATTTGAAACTCACTCAGCAGTCCACTTAGATATTTTTGCTAAGAAACTTTCAACCTGTTTCATTTCCTAATAATAGTCAGTGGTGCTATTTGTTCAATTTACATGGGGAAAATATATTTGGTTTCCTGCATTTTATGGCATTTTAACCTTTCTGTAAAAGGGATATAAAAACTTCATTTTCTTTTCTTTTTTAAATATTGAGAAATGTCACAGTTTTCTGGCTATAATATGCAGACCAAATTACTGTCTCTCTATAGCAATTTTGTTATTGCATTATTAGATTTCCCTCTATTCTCATGGTGCTAAGTACAATTCTTGTGAAAAATAGCCTGCAAGTGCTTCCAGATCCATCCTTTCATTATGATACAAATCACACCTTCTCAGCTTGCGGTCTCACCTACCAAATGCAAGCTACAAGCTGCTACTTGTTCAGAGCCTCCTTTCTGAGGGACCTGGTTTGCTGTCAAGCATGTGACCAATGAGAATGTTTGGGTCAATAAAATGTACAGTGTTAAAGGATAGCCCACAACGCTTTGCTGCCAGAGGCCAAGCAACAAATGCTGCCACCCATCTACCAAGTCAAGATACAAAGCAGCTAAAAACCACTGTTCAGAATGGTGGTGGTGGTGTTTTTTACTCACAAAATACATGACAAGCTTTACTAACTGAATGAGCAGTTTAGGTGTGACAGGAAAGACATTGACATGTACAAGAATCAAGCTCATTGCCAACCATAGGTGAAGCAATGTGGTCAGGAAACTGGTCCTACAACAGTATTAGGCAGTGTTGTATTTTCAGAGATTACTCTGTTGTATTGTCAGAGATTACTCTGTTAAAAGGACTTTTGCAGGGGATGCCCAAATGAGGCACCTTTCATGTCCCTTATCATCATCAGCGTAGCAAGGTGGAGGGCAGGGGGGCCAACTGCCCCCAGCGGTGCTTTCCAGGGGGTGGCAAAGCCTTGGCTCCTTTCCCTTCCCCTCACCTTGCTCCACCACCCGGACAAGTGGCAGGGTCAGCAGGAGGGCGACAGGGCGATCAAAGGAGGCAGCGTGGAAAGGCAAGGTGGTGGGCGAAGGGTGGGGGCAGAATAAGCAGGGCTCCCAGTGGCCTCGGCCAGTGGGGAAAAGGCACAGGTGGTGAGTCATCTGTAGCTGGGCAAGGCTTCCTCAGGCTGCTTTTCAACAGACAAAACGAAATGCCTAGGATTTATTTATTTACCCTCTGTGTCCCCTCCTCCTCCTCCTCCTGCTGCTGCCTCTCCCCCATGCCTTGAAGCGCCACTGGGTGCACGTGCCCCCCGTCCTTCCCATCTGTCCCAGCTCCTGCCAACCTAGCAGTTTGAGGGCAGTCGCACAGTCAACTCCAACCCTTTGTCACCCCATGGACCACCGCACTCCAGGCACTTCTGTCCTCCACTGTCCTCCTCCACCCACCCTGCTCTGTGCCCACTGCATCCACAATACCATCTAGCCATCTCATTTTTGGCTGCCCCGTTCTTCTTTTGCCCTCCACCTTTCCCAGCATCAAGGCTTTCTCAAGTGAACCCTCTCTTCTCATTTGATGTCTGAAGTACTTTAGCTTCATCTTTACTATTTGACCTTCTAAGGAGCAGTCAGGGTTGATTTCTTCTAGGATTGACCTATTTGTTCTCCTCGCTGTCCAGGGGACTCTCAAAACTCTCCTCCAACACCGCATTTCAAAGACATTTATTCTTTTGCGCTCAGCTTTCCTAATGGTCCAGCTCTCACAACCATATATTACCACTGGGAATACCATTGCTTTCACTATCCAAATTTTGTTTTGCAAGGTGATGTCTCTGTTTTTAACTATGTTCCCCAAGTTTCTCATAGCTTGTCTTCCAAGAATCAGTCGCTTTTTTTTTATTTCATGGCTGCAATCTCCATCTACAGTGATCTTGAATACTAAGAAAGTAAAATCTGTCACTGCTTCTACTTCTTCCCCATCTATTTTCCAGGTACTGATAGGGCCTGTTGCCATGATCTTTGTTTTCTTGATGTTGAGTCTCAAGCCAGCTTTTGCACTCTCTTCTTTCAACCTAAGCAGCAGCTTCTTTAGGTCTTCCTCACTTTCTGCCATTAGGGTGGTATCATCTGCGTATCTCAAATTGTTGATGTTTCTCCCAGCAATTTTGATCCCAAATTGTGATTCCTTCATTCCTGCATTGTGCATTATGTGCTCTGTGTATAAGTTAAATAAGCAGGGTGACAAAATGCAGCCTTGCCTTACTCCTTTTCCTATTCCAAACCACTCCATCATTCCATTTTCTGTCTTCGCTGTTGCTTCTCGACGCTTGTACAGATTTCTTATGACGGATATAAGGTGTTCCGGTATTCCCATCTCTTTAATTACTTGCCACATTTTGTTGTGGTCCACACAGTCAAAGGCCTTGGTGTAGTTAATGAAACAGAAGTAGACTTGTTTCTGATATTCCTTTGTTTTCTCCATTATCCAACATATGTTGGCAATGTGGTCTCTAGTTCCCCTGCCTCTTCGGATCCCCACCTGCACTTCTGGTAATTCTCTCTCCACGTGCTGCTGCAGTCTATCCTGTATAATCTTGAGCATAACCTTCCTAGCATGTGGGATGAGCGCAATTGTTCGATAATTTGAACATTGTTTGGTGAGGTCCTTTTTGTAGAGTTCCTTTCTGTACTCTTGCCATCTTTTCTTTATCTCTTCTGCATCAGCTAACTCCTTGTCATTTGTGTCCCTTATCATGGCCATTTTTGCTTTAACATTGGCAAGAAATTGCAAGTTGATAAATAGGGGACCACAGGAAGGGGTGACCCTGGGGGAGGGGAGCCTAGGGGTGGCGAGCCTAGAATTGGGGCAGCGAGTTTGGCCTGGGCCCCGGACGGCAGAAACCCATGCTACGCCAGTGCTTATCATGCAGCTCTTGGGGAATCAAACCCCGTGCTTTTGGTCACCAAGCACAGTGCTTTTATCCATTGAGCCACCAGGGAGCTCAGGGAGCAGTGAGACAGTTACTCAGATGACTAAGCACCAGAAGCCATAAATCTCTGCCAGGACACTTAGTAAAGGGCTCTGGCTACTGCAGAGAACTTCTCCAATTGTCACATTTGCCACAGCTGGGAAGCATCTGTGTGAGCTCTTCAGTGCAAGGACAGCAATCAGGACATTATGTGAGGCTTGTCTCTGCCACTTGCTCAAGAAAGCTTTATTGGTCTCCAGCTTGAGCAAAAGCCATGGTGAGGACGTATCTGAAACCATTCTCCAGGCTTCAACCATGTCCAAATGTGTTACTCTAAGAGATCTTTCTTCTAAGCAGTGCATTAATGGGCAATGTGACTAAGGGAGACTGCTTGTGTTGGAGCAGCAGAGGCTGTCTCTATGGCCACTCCAATCACAATACCTTGCTCCGGTGATGTACATTTCAGAGCAAGACTACTGGAACTGGTGGGGGAAAGGAAGATGGAAATAGTGCAACAAGAAGACTGAAAACAATGGAGAAAGCTGGAGCAGTAACAGCAAGGGGGATTCTGAGTATCCTCACAGTTTGGGTGGTGGAATAATTTGCACTGAGCTTGAGAAATTATTTTGGAGAAGAGATGAAGCCAGGAGTCAAAAGGGGGAGGAGTGAAGACCACAACAACACAATCTCCTTGCATTTTTAGTCCCAGACAGCTGGGGGGAAATAGAACAATTATCAAGCCCTTGGTAGGCTACTCTAAATACTTATCAGCTTTTCCATACTGGATAATGTCAAGTATTGTCAGGCCATCTCATCTGGACAGTGGGCCGTGTTTTCCTTGGAGCATCACAAGATCTAAGTATGCCAATTTTTTGATAAGAAGTGTAGTTGTTGTTATGTGCTGTCAAGTTGCATCCAGCATAGGGCAAACCCAGTAGAATTTGCAAGATAAGCAAGATTTTTTACGAGCAGTTTTTCCAGTGCCATTCCCCAGTGAATTTCCATGACCAAGTGGTGATTGAACCCAGGTCTCTTGAGTCCTAATCTGTCACTACCTCACAATACAAACCTAGCAATCAATACTCTTCTGGTATTTTAGAAGCAAAACAAAAACAAATGCAGATTTGCAAATGTTCTCCGCTGAAATGAAAGAAAAATTGGCTATAGTAAAATTATCATTATAGGCCAAGATAACAAGAGCAACCTCCCCCACCTCACCGCTCTACGTACGGCATGGATTTGTTCATGTTTTGTTTATGCATTTTTGGCTTTTATGGATCATCCTATCTGAGCACTCATTATTGACACTAGCAATCAGATTTTAAGTGCAGCTAAGTACACCATCTGGCTTGTCTTTCTTGTCTACTCCTTTGTAGACATACATGGAGATCTGCTAATCTAAGAGTGTCTGGAGCTCATTATAGCTGCACCAGTTGCACAGCAATCAGCTTAGTATGCATTTCCCTCATGAACCCTGATTTTCAGTGTTTAACAACTTGTGCGAAATTGCATCAGACTAAAGCACAGAATACAGATGTTCCCCTCAGACAACACAGGCAGGCGTACTTGCACATACTTTTTGTACTGAGGAATGACAAAAATTAGCAGATTTTAATTGTTTCATTTAAAAGTATTACACTAATAAGTGTCTCAGATGGCAGGTCTCAGTTCAGTTGTCATGCCGCCCTTTGGTGCTGTGTTGGAATTGACAGACTGAGGTTTTTGTTCATGTGATAAGCTGGAATCAGGAACCATGGTCTGAAGTGGGGATGCACAGTGAATGGCCAGCCACAACTATAGCCGTTGCTGACCAAAAACCAATTATGGCTGCCATTTCACCTTCAGAGATTCCTCAAGCAGAAATGTCTTTATGAAGCTGCATAGATAGAAAACTAAATCAGGCAATCAGCTCTAAGACTGCAAACCTAATTTGGGAGCAATTTTCATGGGAAACAGTTGTACTTTTGACAAACCATTATGCATTAGTTTGCACTGCATGCTACTAATATGCCTTTTGCATACTTGGAGGCTGAAACCATGCTTTGGGGTTAAAAACAATGTTTTGGCATGATGTCTAAATTTAAGATGGATCATGGAAAAAACAAAGGAATATCAGAAACAAGTCTACTTCTGTTTCATTGATTACACGAAGGCTTTTGATTGTGTCGACCACAACAAGATGTGGCAAGTAATTAAAGAGATGGGAATACCGGAACACCTTATAGGCCTCATGAGAAATCTGTACATGAATCAAGAGGCAACAGTTAGGACAGAAAGTGGAATGACGGAGTGGTTTGGAATAGGAAAAGGAGTAAGACAAGGCTGCATTTTGTCACCATGTTTATTCAATTTATACACAGAACACATAATGCGCAATGCAGGGATGGAGGAATCACAATTTGGGATCAAAATTGCTGGAACAAATATCAACAATTTGAGATATGCAGATGATACCACCCTAATGGCAGAAAGTGAGGAGGACCTAAAGAGGCTCCTGATTAGGTTGAAAGAAGAAAGTGAAAAAGCTGGCTTGAGACTCAATATCAAAAAAACCAAGATAATGGCAACAGGCCCTATCAGTCCATGGAAAATAGATGGGGAAGAAGTAGAAGCAGTGACAGACTTTACTTTCTTAGGATCAAAGCTCACTGCAGATGGGGATTGCAGCCATGAAATAAAAAGGCGACTGATTCTTGGGAGGCAAGCGATGAGAAACCTGGGGAGCATAGTGAAAAGCAGAGACATCAAATTACAAAACAAAAATTCGCATAGTCAAAGCAATGGTATTCCCTGGGGCAATGTATGGTTGTGAGAGCTGGACCATTAGGAAAGCTGAACGCAGAAGAATAGACGCCTTTGAGATGTGGTGTTGGAGGAGAGTTTTGAGAGTCCCATGGACAGTGAGGAGAACAAATAGGTCAATCTTAGAAGAAATCATCCCTGACTGCTCATTAGAAGGTTAAATAATAAAGATGAAGCTAAAGTACTTTGGACATCAAATGAGAAGAGAGGATTCACTTGAGAAAGCTTTGATGCTTAGAAGGGTCGAGGGCAAAAGAGGAAGGGGAAGGCCCAGGATGAGATGGATAGATGGTGTTGTGGAGACGGTGGGTGCAGAGCTGAGCGAGTTGAGGGGAATGGTGGAGGACAGGAGTGCCTGGCGGACGGTGGTCCATGGGGTCGCAGAGGGTCGGAATCGACTGTGCGACTGAACAACAAAAAACTAAATTTAACCCAAATATTAACTCATGCCAGGAACAGTTTGTCAGTAAATCTGGGGTACATGAAGTGCAGAGTATTGTTTCAACTCCCATTAACTCTAGTCAAGATTACCAGTAGCAAGGAATGCTGGGAGCTTCCATCCTAGAATATGTGGAGAGCCACACTTTGCCCACTCTTGAGGTAGATCATCTGTTGAATCTGATGTAAGAAAATAAGAGAGTGCCTTTTTTGGTGGCAACTCCCAGGCTATGAATATCTTCTCCAAGGGTGGTCAGTCTGGTCCATTTCTTGCTATACTTATTCTGACAGGAAAAGCTGTCTATTCAGACAGGTTTTGTCAAGCTGGTTGTACCAAGAGAGAGGGTTTATTGGGGATATGTGGTTAAAAACCTTTTTAATATGATTTTTGTTGTTGTTCAGTCGCACAGTTGATTCTGACCCTTTGCGAAAGAAAAAATTAAGTTTTTTTTTAAAAAAACAACTGAATATATAAATAAAGTCAATATATAAGCATAAAATGTCATTCCAATAAGGGCCCATTGCTGTACTTTCACTCACTGTCAAGCAAATTGTTCTACACTGGTTTCTGGAGTGAATGTGTTGAGTTATTGTGTATTTAAATAAATATTCTGCTTTTTATCCCTGCCTAAAAGGATGTTAAAGTTACAATCTTGTGATCCTTGTGGGCTATACATGTCAGATATTGCCTTCTGGAGCTCAGGAGAGATGCCTTTTCTTCAAAGAGGAGAAAGTACTTTTGAATCCACTGCCAGACACTGTTGAAATTTCTGGCAGATACTTTCTATTACTGAAATACAGTACTTCTTCAAAACACATGTTAAAGGAAATGTGCATTCCCTGCTTTTATAATATTTTGTCTGAAGTCACACCATTATTTCAGTTTTGTACCTCACAAATCAGCTTGTGAATGAAGATGTGTTCACCTTCTGCTGATTAAAAATTAGGGTGGCCAGATCTTTATTCATTATTCTGATATCCCAACTTTATGTTGAAAGATGGTGCTTACGGTAACTATAATAATTTCATGTCAGAAATTATTTTGGGTTGAAATTATCTTTGCAGAAGAAACTCTGTTCAGGGAACGCCCAAATGAGGCTCATTTCATGTCCCCAAGAGCTGGAACAGAGATGGGCGCTCAAACCATCATGCAGAAACTGGGTCTTGAACTGCCGACTTACCAGTCTTCCAGCTAACAAGGTAAGTTTCTTAACTACTGAGCCACCGCAGCCCCTGGTGCTTAATTACAACAATCAGATAAAAACAAACACAAGTTAAAAACAAGATTCAATATTTATCTCTGCTGGATCCCACCATTTCACCAGAATCAGCAACCCCAAGATTTTCTCTTGATAGCTGGGAGATTTCGTGCAGCAGGTTTTTGTCTTATCTTGTTTTAGCATTTCAGAGGACTGTAGCAGGGGAGAAAGTACTGGATCCTGAGACTGTAGTTCCGGATCTTGGCTATGAATTGAAGGGATCACTAGTATTTAGTTCTTAAATAAACAGTTAACTATCCAAGAACAATGGAAACCATGCTCCCCATAGTTAGAATGCTTAACATTGCAGTCTTCAGTTCATCGCTGGAACCTCTGAACACAATGTGACTGATGTCGGAGTGGGCACTGGATTAGGCTGCTAGCCTGTGGAGAGTCTACTTGTAGCAATTGGTTTACAAATCCTTCTTCCATTACCCACCTCATTGTTAGCAATCCATTTTCCTGTATCTTTCCTCCACTCTATATATTTTTATTGTCTATTTCTCTGTCATCATCAGTGGCTGCAACTCATATCCAAGAATGCATTTTTCCTGAAGCAGAAAAAATGCCATTGGCATGAATTTGCTTAAGGTAGATCCCAACTTGTCATGAAGTGACCCACACACCGTGATCATGGAGCCATCTCCTGTGGCACATATGAAATGAGACATGCAGGATTTAACCCTGGGACTGTAATGGACTGCCACAGCCCTTGAGGAGTGTTCACAGCCAATCCATCTGGCATGGCTTAACTGAGGGGACCATCACCCCACCTAAAGGGGCTCATCAGCCCATAGCCATTGACCCTTTTAGAGAGTCAGGTTATTTACTGCCACTCAACACTTGGCATTGAGTTTCTGGCTATACAGTCTACTCCATTACTGTAATGGGATGTCCAGCCAGACAAGCTTGTCTATTTCTCCTCTCTTATATTTTCCTCAATTCTGCCATGTTAACTGGTTTCCTGATTCATCAGCTGGACCATTAGGAAAGCTGAGTGCAGAAGAATAGATGCCTTTAAGATGTGGTGCTGGAGGAGAATTTTGAGAGTCCCCTGAACAGCAAGGGGAACAAATAGGTCAATCTAAGAAGAAATCAACCCTGACTGCTCCTTAGAAGGTCAAATAGTAAATATGAAGCTAAAGTACTTTGAACATCAAATGAGAAGAGAGGATTCACTTGAGAAAGCCTTGATGCTGGGAAAGGTGGAGGGCAAAATAAAAAAGGGGGCGGCCAAAAATGAGATGGCTAGATGGTATTGTAGAGACAATGGGCACAAAACTGAGCGAGTTGAGGAGGATGGTGGAGGACAGAAGTGCCTGGCGGACAGTGGCCCATGGGGTCACAAAGGGTCGGAATCGACTGTGTGACTGAACAACAACAACAAAATATTAAATCTGCCATCTTTTGTCATAAATTGAGCATCATACTGGAGAACCTGCTGGTATCTGGTGGAATGATTCTTAAATGTGGAAACCAAACACAGTTTTCTGTGCAATTTGGAAATAAGGGACCCTGCATACCTCTGGTAAATATGAAATGGAAGACACTCAGTGGCCCTTGATGTGTACTTTTAAAAAACTGCTGAAGCAACAACATGATGAAGAGGAAAGAATGGATGAACAGGTGGAAAACAAAACTGTAACATAATACTTTTTTCTGTTGGATGTGTCTGCTTGTTTATTTGCAAACTGCCATTTTAAGTTAAAAGAGTATTGGTTCACTACAGAGGAAAGAACTTTTTAATACCTAGAAATGAAGCTTCATTAAGAATCTGCCAATATTTTTGTTAGAATAGTGTGTTAATCTCTCTTTTCATATAACTTTGATAGGGAAATGTTTAAAATAAGCAAGAAAAATCCACCAAATCCACAGGAGAATTAAAACACTATGCCATTTTCTCTTACTTCACATTAGTGTTCTCCAGTGTGATGTCCTCCAGAACCCACTGACCCAGACAGCAAAGACAGTGCCGGGGGATGATGGAATCTGCAGTCCAAATTATGGGATGCACCTCAGTAAGGATGGGTGGTTTATACCATATTTTTACCACAAAAGTCTCCTCTTCTCTCTTCAATGCTGTCTCTTATATTATGATTGAACTGTTCTGCAGATCATTTCATCATCTCTTAACACAAACAACAGTGGCCTATAATCTGTGTGCATGAAAGTTACACACTAACAAGCAGAAAAGAATGGACAACAACAAAAACAATGTTTAGTCTCTCTTTGCCTGCCAGGGTAGCAATCCAACTGCTGTGACTACTAGGGATGGGTATAGGGATTTAAAAAACAAATTCCAGATATTTTGAGGGGTGTGATGCCTCCTTAATTCCCATATTCCTCCATCTACTGGTCCTTTTGTGTCACACTGTGTTATTGTACTTCAGGGTTTCCATAAAGTGTGCCCTGCTGGCACAGTGGTTAAACTGCTGTATTGCAGGCAACGCTTCTGACATTGTACAGTAAAACCGCAGGTTATGGAATTAATCTGTTCCACCCGGTTTTCCTTATAGTGAAAAGTCCTTATCACAAAGTGCCCAAAGGAATGCATTGCACAGTTTCCCACAGGAATGCACTGAAAACAAAAATTATGTAAAGCAAAGCATGATTTCCCATAGGTATGAACTGAAAACAAAAAAAGTTCTGAAAACATTCCATAAACCGAGGCATTATTTTCAATGGATTCTTTCCATAAATTGAGTTTTCCATTACCCGAAACATCTGTAACCCAGGATTCCACTGTACATTTGATCTTGACCAGGATCAAGGTTGGTTCAGTCTTCCATCCATCCAAGGTCAGTAAAACAAGTACCCAGCATGTTGGTGGCAAAAATCCTAACTACCTTGTAAACAGCCCAGAGAGGGCCTTAAGGACTCTCTGGGTTACAGAAAATGCAAGGAAAGGGAAGACTTATTGGGGGTTACAGACCACCTGTCACTGCAAGCTGAATGAATGAGTCTTCCACATGGGTGGAAGACTCTGCAGTATCTAGCAGGCCAAGAAACCCAAGCATTGTATATAAGTTTCCTCCACAAGGGCTTACCCATGGAGTGATGTTGTCCCCATTATTCTCAGTGGTTCTGGATTGTTCTGATATTGTTACTGTATATTTGAATAGAATATCCTAGCATCTTTGTCCACACATTGGGAGGGTATAGTTACTGGATATACTGGGATGTACTAGGTCATTCCAAAATTGCCTGTCCACATACATCAGGAACTGCTTTTTTTCACCTTGTTTCCATCTTCCCACTAGATCATCTTCTCTATTGGAATTATCCATCCTTATAGTGCTCTCTTCAACTTCCACAAGGACTGTGGTGGCTTAGTGGTTAAGATGCTGAACTTGACAACTGGAAGGTCAGCAGCACAACAGTTCAAGACCTGAGCACTGCACAACAGAGTGAGCTCCCATCTCTGTCCCAGCTCCTGCCAACCTATCAGTTCCAAAGCAAGAAATTGCAAGTAGATAAATAGGGACCACTTTGGTAGGAAGATAACAAAGTTCTGTGTCTAGTCATGCTTGCCACATGTCCATGGAAATGTCTGCAAACACAGACAGCACTGGCTCTTTGGCTATAAACAGAGATGAGCACTGAATCCTAGAGTCAGATATGACTGGGTTTTGAGTAAGGGCAACTTTTACCTTTACCTCAACTTCCCCCCACTTTTTCTTTTACTATCCGCCCTTCTTAAACCCTCATTTTTTCACCCATTTGCCTTTTTCACTGTGATAGTTCACCAACATATATCTCCTCCTTTTACGTACATCTAATTTTTGCCTTAGAAGTATCCATGAGTGGAGCATGGGTAATGTAGAAAAAGAAACAGGCATGTTGAGATACTGTTGCATGTTTTAAAAATAAAGCAAAAAGATAGAGGAGAGTGTTGCTGTACTGTGATATTCTGTACTGTGATATTTGGCCTGGCAGGCGGCTGAGAACATTGCCCCCTCCTCTGGGCCCACAACAACGGCCTGGGGGAGAAGATTCCATGGCCTGGGAGGTGGCTGATGACCTCGCCCCTTCCTCTGGGCCCACAACAACGGCCTGAGGAGAGTTAGTCTGTGTTCTGCTTTGGTTGTTTTGTGAGGTTGTATTTTACAATTTTTATTGTACTGTTGCTGTTTTGACTGTAAGCCGCCCTGAGTCACCTTGGCGAGTGGGCGGCAATATAAATCTGAACAAATAAATAAATAAACAACTAAGTGTAGAAGGAAAGAAAGGATAAGAAGCTGAACATTGGAAATGCTAGTATCTCAGGAAAACAAAACAGGAAAGATCGAAAAGCCAACTAAGTAGGGGTGAAGCTTTGCTGATTTTTAGCAATGTACTGTGGTGTTTGGGTATTTATAAATAAATGCTTCTGTGGCTTAGCAATAAATTTGTAGTATGAAAAAGGAGGAGGTAAAACACTTAAGGCAGAATCAGCTGATATTCCAAGAAACTACACAAAACAAACAGATGAGAGAAGCGGTAAGCTTCAGGGGACAGAGACGGATAACTCATAAAGAAACATCACCTAATGACACAGTACCAGGGTCCATGAAAGCAAACTGTGTACAGGAATAAAATCAGAGCAAAGCAGAATAAAAATACAACACCACCTGGTGGCTGTGTACACAAAACCAGGTATTAGAGTTGAGGAGAGGTTGTCCTGCTTTGATTCAATTTGACATGAGCTTTCTCTTGAATCCTGTGGACCATGGGGAAAGTGTAATTATTATGGGTGCATGAAAAATTCCTTCAGTAAGAGAAGGCTGCCTCAGTGTTCTTATGGGTTAACATGCTCCAGAGAAAAAGTGGATTCTTCCCCTTTGTTTACTTTGCAAAGATGGCCATGTAAACCCTTGCAGCTCAGGGTGCACACCCATTTGGGTGCAACACATTGAGCTGAAATAGTGTTCCAACATTGGGCCTGTTTGGTCACAAAGTGCCTCTCCCCTTTTCACTCCCCCCCCCCAACTGCCTCTTCTTTTGGAATAGTTGTGAGACAGTTGCGAAACAGGCTGCTTCCACTTGCTTGCAAGTCACAGTAAATCCTGGATTTTAATGCACACAAAGGGAGTGGTGTCATGTTTCAGCCTGACATTTCTCTCTTTCTCCTTTTTCCCCCCAATTAATTTTTGGCAAGTGGTTTAATGCACCATTCTCTCGTCAATGAATCCTACTTGTACAGCATTTAAAGGATGCAGCACAATAGTAGAAAAATATTTTTTTTAATGAGATAATAAGACAAAAATGTCATCCGCAGTCACAGTGCAGTTTTTACTCAGAGAAATTTCACAGGATCTCTCACACCTTTCATGGCCATTTTTCTTTGTCCATGAAGAAACACAGGCCGTATTTCCGTTACAGAGCTTGAAAAAAGTAACCATCTTGAATTAAGGCCTAAACTGGGCCTTGGGGGTGGCAGAATGAGGGTATGTTTAGCTGTACAGTGGTACATCGAGTTATAAATTTAATGTGTCCCAAGGGATTTTTCATGTTATGAAAAATCCGTAACTTGAATGTCCCATAGGAATGCATTGAAAACCAAAATTCATGACTTGAAACATGGTTTTCCATAGCAATGCACTGAAAACCAATTAATCTGTTCTGGGAAAAAAATCATAATTTGATCCATTGTTTTCAATTGATTTTCATTCGTATTGTGAAAATTTTGTAACTCAAACCATTTGTAACTCAAAGTACCACTTTATTTTTAAGGGTTTTAAAGTTGATGTTTTTAAATGATTTTATTGTTGTGGAATGTGTTTTGTATATGTTTTTATATCTTCATCTGTGAGCCTCCCAGAGTGGCTTCAGCAAGGGGGCAGTGGTACAAATGTGAACAATAAATGAATGAATGAATGAATGAATGAATCTTGCACTGTTGTTTCCAGAATCCACCAACCAGGATGCCCATTGACCAAAGCAGTAGTTGAAAAGTAATTTTCCACATTCAGATTCAATGCAATTGTACCAAATAGTTAATGCTCTGCAGGGATCCAAAGTAAAACTGACATGACAGTGGTACAAGTGGAACCATAGGAATGTTCTGCCTGTCTCCTTGGAGGAGTACCATGTTTTCTTTTCTTGGTTTGTATATGTTCTGAGTATGCTCTATAGAGCATTTCAGAAGATGAAACTGATAACAGAACAAGGCAAAAAATGTTCAGTTTTTGTTTACTAAGGAGCTATGATTACCCAGTCTGCAACTATCAAATAAGAATTTTTCTTAATTTTCTTCGTTCTGTGTAAGATATAAAATTGAACAATAAAAGTTCATCTTTCTGAACAGAAAAGCACATTACTGATACACATCTAGCTTTGCAGTTGATAAAACATAAGAAAATATTCAGCAGCAGAAATAAAAGAATGAGTTTATTCATCTTAGAGGTATGAACCATGTTTGCTTTTGTATAATTCTATCTAGACATCAGGAGGTTATCAAAAACGGTAGAAAATGCAGTTGACTTCTTTATGCCTATTTTCTTACCCCCAAAAAAATATTCCCTTAATTTAGAGGCAGTGGACAATTTAAAACCCATTACAATTCTGTTTTATGATTTCAGAAAATGAATACCTAAAAGTACCCTCCTAAGGTTTCATCATCAACGTTTTCAGCGCACTACTTCTGTAACCTCTCTTCATTCAATCAACTTGCCAACCCAGCATTGTTCAAATATATGCTCTTCATAAAAACATGATTCCCATTTTGAGGGAGGTCATAACCCTCATGTATTTCCTAGAAGAGTTCATTAATACGAGCTTTTAAATTCAGTTCACTTACATCTTCTAGTGTATTTCCAATTTCACAATTATTGGAACAGTGTAGGCAAGGAGAAAATAATGGTATTAAAGCAAACAATATGGAAAGTCTCCTTCAGGATCCAAATACACAGTTAATGGATTGAAATTGACTAGCACAAACAATAGCACACTACCTACAATAAAAAAGCTAATTAGCAAATCCTTTGATAGCAAGCATTATTTTAAAGAATGAAGACCTCAGCTGGATCCTTTACATTGTTTGGTACATAATGCCTATTCTAGGTTACATTTTCACCAATACAAAGAAAGAGAGAGAGATTGCTACTCCACTGAAGTCATTGGCAATGATCTTGCTGAGCTCAATGTTGTGTTTGTTTGGAATGCCTAAAATGTGTTACCTATTACAATGTATGAACGGCCCAGGAGCTGAAGTAATTCCTCACTGCCTTGGGACACATCTTGATTAGCAAAAAATACTATGTAGCATTGGTTTTGCAGGTTCAAAAGCAATTTAAAGACTGAGGAACACACAGTGCACAGCTGAGGCACATATTAATCTGCCAAAATACAGGTTATTTTAAACCACCTGTGTCAAGAGTCATTTATTTTGCACCAATTCCTGAACTGCTGTGTTGTTCTGTGTGAATGTATGTCTCAATACATATTATGCCTCTTGGGTTGCCCCATAAAGTTTCAAGGATTCCCCACTCCCTGGAAATGCCCCCCACCCCTTCCTAACAGATATAATGCTACAACAGTTCAGTACTTCATTTGCTACGATGACAAAGAACTATTTAATAACTGAATTGAATACTTTGTTGGAAAATAAAAAGGAGTTTAGTAAAAACATTGGAATGCAATTTGGAATTGACAAGTGTGCAACGATTACAGTTAAAGTAGGTCAAAGGTGATGGATTTGAGGTAGAAAATGAAGACTGTATAAAAGCAGTAACATCAGAAGAAGGATACAAGTACAGTAATACCTCGGATAACACTAAAATCGCATAACTAAGTAATCTGGGGAGGAGAATTGGATCGAATAACGTTAAGGTCCTATGGGATGGATCGGATAACAACCATTAAAGCCTGTGCGGTTACAATGTATCTCTATGGAGCTTTAACGTTATCTGATCCATCCCATAGGATTTTAACATGGATCGGATAACACTAAAAATCGGATAACACCAAGACTTGTGGAATCAAGTCTTAGCGTTATCCGAGGTATTAGTGTACTTGGGAGTTCTGGAAGCTTCTGACCTGCTCTACAACAAAGTCAAAACAGCTACTTCTACAAAATATATAAAGTGGGTCCAGAAAATCTTGAAGTCAAAACTGATTGGAGGCAATATCATAAGTGCAATTAATACCTGGGCAGTGCTTGTTATACAATATTCAGCTGGAATAATTGATTGGACCCAAATAGAAATAGACAGCCTAAATTCAAAAACAAGGAAGCTAGCGACTATGCATCATGCCATGCACCCAAAAAGCAACACTGATCATTTGTACTTATCAAGAGCTGGACGTGGCAGATTGTTTCTACAGGTGAAACATATAGTAGAGGAAGAAAAGCATAGTTTGAATGACTACATTCAGAAAAGTGAAGAGCTTATGCTTCAAGAAGTTAATAAAGTAGGTATTTTGAAAACAGTAAAGAAGAAAGCTGAATACAGAATACAGAAAGGATCGAAAGTCAAGCTGGCCCATGCATGAGTGCAGAAGAATAGATACCTTTGAAATATGCTGTTGGAGGAAAGTTTTGAGAGTCCCCTGGACAGCGAGGAGAACAAATAGGTTGATCTTAGAAGAAATCAACCCTGACTGCTCCTTAGAAGGTCAAATAGTAAAGATGAAGCTAAAGTACTTTGGACATCAAATGAGAAGAGAGGATTCACTTGAGAAAGCCTTGATGCTGGGAAAGGTGGAGGGCAAAAGAAGAATGGGGCAGCCAAAAAATGAGATGGCTAGATGGTATTGTGGATGCAATGGACACAGAGCTGGGTGGGTTGAGGAGGATGATAGAAGACATAGGTGCCTGGCGGGCAATGGTCCATAGGGTTGCAAAGGGTCGGAATCAACTATATGACCGAACAACAACAAAACAAAGAAGGAAAGGCTAACCCAAACCTGACATGAGGATGATTAAGAGTAGGAGTGTTGCCTCATTTGTCTATTCAAAAGTCACATGCACTATATTCAGAGCAGTTCACATCCAGATAAGTGAGCACAGGATTGCAATTTTGGTGATTATGAAGAGATCCATTGGGAATGGAATCAGGGTTCTAGTGAAACAGCTATATACCTGGTAAGAGATAAGTGGGAAGTGGTAGATATATTAGATCCCCCCAATGCCCCATTCAGAGGGGCATTTGGGGGAGACAATAATATTATTTGCCATGAGGGGAGAATACTTAAATTCCTGTCAATGAATGAGTAACAACCGTACCTTTATTTGCAGATAGCCTTTAATTTGTTAAAAGCTCTACATGTGAATGCACAGTTAAGAGATTTGCCATTAACTTCAAGTTAAAATTGCACTGGAATGGTTTAAACATCAGCCAGAAGGCTGCCATAGTTCTCCTGATGAATCATTTAAAACAAAGCAAAATATAGGTTGCTAGTTAATTGTTACACAAGCTATACATCCTTGATTAGGTGGTTTCATTTCCATTTCTATAGTTGCATGACAATGAGACTTTTTATTTTATATCTGTAAAACCAGTGGAGAAAGGAAATGGGAGGAAAACTCCTTAAATGCCTATGAAACAGCTGTGAAGCTGGGGTCTGGATTGCACCAGGTTGCACAATGTATGGGAGTTCACAGGAATGAATATACTGTATCTTTTTAAAATGTACTCCACATTAAAATGCTACATCAAGAAATAGAGTTCTTACCATGATATGGCCAAGGCACAGGTTTTTATCAGTTCCATGAAAACCATGCTGTGCTCAAACTTAATGCTTCTATATAGCTTGTGCATTCTACACAATTTGTTTTCTTGCTGTACACCTCAGCTTTATTATTTCACAAGAGTTAAATTTCAAGATTGGGAGGGGGGATACCTAGGGAACTCCACCCTTAGACGATTTTTCACTGGCAACAAGTAGGTCGGTAAACAGTGGAGAGAGATCTTGATTGATGGACATAACAGGTAGTAGGAAGCATGAACAACCAATGTAACAGAGTGTTGGATATTAACTTGGGACAGAAAATGTAGCTCACTGAAAATCAGCACTCATTCATACACTAAGCATTAAAAGTGATGTATTTGACATAAATGGAAAAAGTGACAAACATAAAAATAAATAAGTACCAAAATCCTGCAACGTTGGTACTTAATCACAGCATTGGCTTCTTCGGTATCAAAAGCTGCAGTCTATGAATCAATTAAGCTACCATATTTACGCTTAAGCCAATTACTCCAGTTGAAGTAAGTAATTATATAGTCCAAGAGATGCACTTTGATTCATTTTTGGGCAGCAAATTTGTTCAGACGCCTTTGTAGCTTAGATTATGTTAATCTGGTTAGCAAATCAAGCTGGCAGAAGGTGGTGGTAGTTGTGACACAAATGCTGTGTTGTTGGGTTGTTCACTGAAGGTCTGAAGGCTGGACTTTGTAGAGGAGCTTGCTGAGTTAAACAGCAAAGGGCAAAAGGAGAAGTTCATAATCTACAGAAGATAGGAAACAAATAAAATTACCCTATCCTTTGGGCCAGTGGTGGGCTTGGAAATTTTTTACTATCAACCTGTGGGCATGGTATGGTGGCCGTGGCCGGGGGAAAGCCCTGTGTTGCACCCGAATTGGGACTACTTTATTTCAAAACTTAGATGGGCGGGGCCAGCCAGAATTTTTGCTACCAGTTCTGGTGAACTGGTGCAAACCTGTTGATGCCCACCACTGCTTTGGACTCACTAGTCAAGGCAGTGATTCAGAATCCAGCAAGGGTACACAGAGCCTCCTCAAAGACTGTGGTATTTTAACATCAGCCTGCCTCAATCCACATGTGGTATTTTTGCACCACAATCAAGCATACCACAGGTAACAGTAACCTTGTTGTGCTGGCTAATCTTTCTTACTCTAGGTTTGGCCTCAATCCACACATGGTATTTTTGTACCACAATCAGGCATACCACGGGCAACAGTAACCTTTTTGTGCTGGCTAATCTTTCTCACTCTAGGTTTGGCAAAAGGAACTACAGAATGGATTCACCAAAAGGTGGCTTTGTTTTGACAATTTAAAGTCTACCCTAGACACAAAAGAAGAAGCATCTAGAACAGGGGTGGGGAACCTGCGGCTTTAAGGCCATATGCGGTGGAGCTATGGTTTTGAAATTTTTTTTTAATTATTAAGTACAGTAGTACATAGTAATAATATTTTTACAAAATAATGCACATTTTTACTATATCTAATTAAAGTTTCTTGAATACAGCCTTATTTGATTACATCTAATCTAATGACAACTTCCAACATGAAAAGGTTCCCCACCCCTGATCTAGAAGGAGTGTACCCTTCAGGTAAAACTCACTCTTCATTCTAACACCAGCCTGCCTTAACCCACATGTGGCAAATCAGCTTTTGTTTGGTAATTGGTCAAATTGGAAATTACATGAATTTGTCTGTTAAATATTTCAGATACATAGTTATCAAAGATTGGAACCCTGAAGGGATAATTTTTTAAGTGGAGAAAATGTTTACTTTCCTTATGGTGTAATCTGATCCTAAGTCCCTCTGATACAATTTGGCACAATTGTTCTAACACAAGGGAGGACTATGTGTTCAGCTCCTATGTTTCAAATTGTTGAATGAAAAAGCCCCTTTGTACAGTGGTATAGTGCAATGGTTCCCAATGCCCACAACTCACAGGGGGTCTTCAATTCCCAAAAGCCGAAGTAAGTACATTGTCTTATCAGTGCTTTGGGGAATTGACTTAGGCTTCTGGCAATTGAAGTCCAAAAACCAAAGGTTGGGAAACAATACTCTAACAGCTGAAGGGAGAAATTTTATCTCATTCCTATTCTGACTTCCAGATTTTATTTTATTTTATTTTATTTGGTGGGAGGGAGCCTTCTTCATCCGATGACAGTGGAAAGTGACTGAAGATACTCCATAAATGTGTTTAATGTTACCCCCACAAACCTCAGAGGGCACAAGAAAACTTCCTTGGGCGTGATGGTGGAAAATATGAAAGGACATTTGAGTGATTCTGAGTACTGGGGAGCAAGGTACTGGAAGATGTATTTTGGCCTCTATGTGCTGCGTGCACTTTGCTCATCACATTGTCTAAGCTATTATTGTCAATTCTGACTGCCAGCAGATATCCGGGATGAGGAATGAGACATCTGTATTTTTAAAAAAATGGAGAAAAAAGGAGAAAAAGGAACATTTTTGTTTGTTTTCATGTTTTTTGGTGTGGTGCGGCAAGGAAAGGCCGCTATTGCCACTGCTGCTTCTCCAGGCCATCCTGTGCCCTATCTTAGCAGCCGAAATGTGCATGCATCAAATGGACGTTTGACACATGAGCAGTTCCAGGCAACCATTTTGGCTGCCCAGAAATACACTTCCAGAGGGCAGCCAGAGAGGCGACCGAAGTGGGTACCCAGGGGTTCTCTATCCCATCCCCACCACGGCGATCCCCTCCGGAAAGCTGCTATTGGTTTGGGCGAACCAGTCCGATCCAGTAGCAGCCCATCACTGACTATACAGTCATACCTCGTATAACAAATTTAATTCATTCTGCGAGGTTGCTCGCTATGCGAAAAATTCGCTATGCGAGTCTGACTCGCATAACGAATTTTTTGCTATGCGAGTCAGACTTTTCCCTATGGAAAAACTCGCATAATGAGTGTTTCTATGGGGAAAACTCGCATAGCATAAAAAAATCACTATGCGAGTTTTCCCCATAGAAACTCTCGTTATGCAAGTTTTTCCATAGGGAAAAGTCTGACTCGCATAGCAAAAAATTCGTTATGCGAGTCAGACTGCTTAGCGAAAAACTTGCTCGTTATGCAAGTTTTTCGCTAAATGAAACATTCGTTATGCGAGATTTGACTGTATAACATACAGCATATAACAACCTATTAGTTCTGGCACATCAAATTTGATGTCCCAGAAATCCTTGACTAATATTCAAACCTTTGAGATGGGTGTCCAGCAAATGTATGTACTTTCTCTCTCTCTCTCTGGACCCTTTTATTTGGAGTAGTTTTTACAGGTTCTATAGGTTTTTTTTTAACTAGGTCCAGAAATTGCTGTGGAAAAAAGGTCTCTTTCATGTTAAATGAAAAGATCAGTTTATGAAAAAAATGAACATGAAAGAGGTATTCTTTTTTTTCTGGTTACCTTAATTGTAACCAGTGGGACCCCTAGAAGTGCATAACTGGGGATAGAAGGTGCTCACAGAAGGATCAACAAGGAGTTTAAAATTTTTAAGCATTTTGATTGAGAAAAGAGAGCAGGTTTCACCTCCATAAGTATGAATCAACTTTCCTGGCAAGTGAAAGCATGAAGAAAGAGCAAAGATACAAACAAAGGCAGAAATTTATATTCATTTTAAGTAAAATATAGATAAAATATGAATAAATGCAAATTTCACCATTTATCCATGGATGACATTTTATATGCAAGTCCTCTCACACAGGACAAAACTAGATAAGATGCAGGATTCAGAGGAAGAGCCTTACAATTCCTAAAGTGAAAAATCAGCTTCAGAGACAGCAATTGGAGTTTGCAGGGAGGGAGGGAGGAAAGGAGCTACTTTACTCTTTCCCTTCCTGATATTATTCTGCTCAGAATTAATCCTGATCAAAATTTCCTATTATGGTTTCTTGTGTATTTCTCCTGTAAGAGGTGGAGTCAAGGGGTCTCAGCACTAACAGATGATGGTGTCTTTCAGTTTTCAGTGGAAACCAGGTAAATGGGCCCTATATCACCTCCTCAGAGACTGGTGTGATCCACCCAATGCCAACAAGCCTCGTGTTTTAAAAACCTAGTCATTGTACTCTTTCTGAGGAGATTTTTAATTAAATAGCTGCTGTTGAAGACATCAGTGTATAATGCTTCCCACCCTTCCATGCTGCATCCTCTGTCTTTTTCTTGCAGATTCCAGAGCAGCTTACGGAGAGGGGGGCAGTTTTGAAGCAGAAAAACAGCAGAAAGTGTTGAATTTTAAGTAGCTCCACCCTTGTACAATAATTGTTTCATCAATACTTTCTGTCTCTGAACTTCATTTCAGTTATAAAAAGTAACTGTTCCAAGATATATCATTTTGGCTTATCTGAGTATAGCACACACACAAGTACTTGGAATACCCAAGTTAGTGCTATAGTGTGGATGTGTTTGAAATGTTTCTACTTGCCTCAGAATAGGATATGACTACACTGGAAAGCTGATTTGGTTCAGCTGATGTTTATTTTGGAGCTTTAAATGGTTGAAATTGATTGGAATGATAATGATTTTCCCATTGGGCTTGTATGTTTGATTGGCATTTCACTGTTCATACTGGTGATGCAATGCTATGCAACGGGCATGCCAATCCAACCTGCCCTTATTCTATGATTCCGTCACCACCTTGGCCACCTTTTCTTTTCTTTTATTTGTGAGATCTGACTTTACAAATCCTTTTATGGTCTACTCTGTTTTCCTTGGTTTTGAGGAGTTGCACATGTTTCTGCATTCCAAACCCATCGGAGGAATAGTTCTCATTTAATTTGATTTTGTTTGCTCCTTTCCATTATTTCCCGTTGCTGGGAGAAACATCAACATTTTGAGATATGCAGATGATACCACCCTAATGGCAGAAAGTGAGGAAGACTTAAAAAAGCTCCTGATTAGGTTGAAAGAAGAAAGTGCAAAAGCTGGATTGAGACTTAATATCAAGAAAACCAAGATAGTGGCAACAGGCCCTGGAAAATAGATGGGGAAGAAGTAAAAGCAGTGCCAGATTTTACTTTCCTAGGATCAAAGCTCATTGCGGATGGTGATTGCAGCCATGAAATAAAAAGGCGACTGATTCTTGGGAGGCAAGTGATGAGAAACCTGGGGAACATAGTGAAAAGTAGAGACATCACATTGCAAACAAAAATTCGTCTAGTCAAAGCAATGGTATTTCTGGTGGCAATGTATGGTTGTGAGAGCTGGACCATTAGGAAAGCTGAGCACAGAAGAATAGGTGCCTTTAAGATGTGGTGTTGGAGGAGAGTTTTGAGAGTCCCCTGGACAGCAAGGAGAACAAATAGGTCAATCTTTGAAGAAATCAACCCTGACTGCTCCTTAGAAGGTCAAATAGTAAAGATGAAGCTAAAGTACTTTGGACATCAAATGAGAAGAGAGGATTCACTTGAGAAAGTCTTGATGCTGGGAAAGGTGGAGGGTAAAAGAAAAAGGGGGCAGCCAAAAATGAGATGGCTAGATGGTATTGTAGACACAATGGGCACAGAGCTGAGCGAGTTGAGGAGGATGGTGGAGGACAGAAGTGCCTCATGGACAGTGGTCCATGGAGTCGCAAAGGGTCGGAATTGACTGTGCGACTGAACAACAACAAAAATATGGTTTCTACTGCTAAAGGGGTAGAGCAGAGAACTAACCATCCTTCCTATCAACAGAGCTCTAGTCTTCCCAGGTTAACCTGCTATCATAATAGAGTAGACCAGGGATTCTCAACCTATGGCCTGCACCCTGCAGCACCATTTCATGTACCCCGATCACCACACCCGGAAGTGCCATGTGGTGGAGGCAGGGCAAAATGGCTATCCAGCCCCCAGCTTTAAAAGGCTGAGAGCTCCTGGAGTAGACCACACTGCCAGCAAATCAATGTTGATCATCAGGCAACAGTTAGCTCACCTGATAACACTGAGGACTAATGGCTTTGGGTGGCAAAGTCCACAGGGAAGGGTGATGGTCTCCAAGTGGATTAAATCCCACTTGAATCCATCTTGATGGAGGGTAACAGCTTCATCAATACTGGCCTGGGGCTGATAAGGACCTTGTGCGTCAAAAGGGCTCAGGACCAGAAAGTGACTTGCAGAACTGGATCAGTGGTACGGGTGTCACACTGTGATGCAGAAGACAAATGGAAAACCACTGAATTATATTGCTTCCAGGACAATTTCATGGCTGGTTATCATGATGATCACCAATATCTGGAATCAGATACAGCACAAGAAGAGGAATAGGCAGAGCTAACCTGCAACTTCAATTTTGTCATATATTTCTTACAACATTGTTGTTTCTTTTACTGATTTCTCCTGTACTCTTTGCCATTCTCTTTTACAAGTCTTGTTTGGGAAATTGACAGGAGAAAAATACAGTATGTTGAATAATCATTAGAATGAAGATCTAGTGATAAGACAATAAAGGAAACAATGCAGAGGAATGTTACCACATTCCTGAACATCACACCCAACACCTTCAAAACACATCCCCATGGGGGAAACTGCTTTTGAATCATGCTAATGTGGATAAAGTAGAAATCCTCCAGTGGCACAGAAAATAACTGCTTTGGAAGAAAAAAGCCACAAATGAATTTGATGCAGCCTTTACATCATGCAGAAAGGGAAAAATTAATTCACACATTTTATAAGGGGCTAAATCACAATGTGTTTGATGGTGTAGTCAGCTGCTTACACTGGTACATCCAAATGTCCAGAAACTCTTCTCTCAGTGTCACACAACCCACTATTCAAACCAGTGGCAACTTGCTGTTTTGTTCCATGTGACCTGCCAGATTCCCAGCCAGTACAACAACCTTCCCTCACTCCTCTCAAGCTCACATGTTCCAGAAACTCTTGGTCTTTGGTGTGGCTATGGTCTCATTTCATTTTCATTTCATTTATTCAATTTATATACCCCCCTCCCTGCAGTTCATTTTATGTTTTTGAGAGGGAGGCAAGGGGAGAATAAGGGAGAAAGAAAGGGAGCAATAAAGATTAAAGGTCAGAAATTATTACTGGCTCTTAAAACACCCTCCTGCAGTGCATTTTCTTATAATGACAGAAATATATCAGATTATTTGGTTTCTGCAAAACACAAGGAAAAATAACATCTAGCATTTCTTGTACAACAACAGAAAAAGCCCTCCTGCCTCTCAAGGTAGAAAAACACATATTACCTATGCCACACAATCCCACACCACACGGATCACTCAGAGAAGAGCATGCGAAAGAGGGACGAGAAGATGGTTAGGAGTGTTTATACATTTTTTCCTTCTAGCCTTTGCCATGTTCTGCCCAGCTGCCCCTTTCTGAGAATAATGCCTAGACCTGAGGGTCCTTGGTACCCAGGCATGGGTGTGGGACAAATGGATGGATGGAAACAATCACCTGACATACATCCCCCTCCCCATAACAGTTATACCTCCTCCTAGTTCCTTGACCCTGAAGGCCCTTAGGAACAGGTATTGTTTACATAGCCAGCTAAAAGCAGCTCCACCATGGACTTGGGCAAGTGACTAGAAGAAATAGGCCATCTATGACCAGTTCATGTGACCATGTCATGGCAACACTGGCTAAAGGTGATATCACCAACTTGGCCTTGGTGATGTAAAACTTATTCTCTCACTATGGGATGAAGGGAAGGATATGGCTTATGGGTCTAATTTGCACTTTTATTATCTGAAATTGTTCTATTGTAGCTGCTTAATTTTGGGAATATTTTATTATATGAATTGGCTACACCCATGAAAAAGCAGCATCAAATAAGTATCAAACAGGGGATGGGAGGAAGAACAGTTGCTGGAGAATTCTCTGTGTGATATATGAAGCTGCCAGTTATGCCAGTAGGTATTTCCATCCACCTGGATACAGCAATAATATATCAGTAGTAAATATGCTGCTGCATCAGTATTTATCAGAACTTTGCTACAGGCAGCACTTTAGGTTTACAAAGGCACTGGCTCACAAGTTGGAGAGCTCAAATTATTATTTAATAGGACTACTCAAAACCCCAAGTCTTAATCCCAGATTCCTTACCTGCTGTCAACAGGTGTCTTCACTGAACAGGTGGTTAGCGTACTTCCAGACTGGTAATCACTGCCACCTTTGGAGAGTGGGGCTGGATACAGCCCGTCAACACAGGACATGTTAATAATCACTTAAGGATTTAGTCCTGGGACCTATCCAGGTAAAATGTTCCCTTATGTAGTTTCCAACTGCTGGATTGCAATCCCCAACAGCCAAAATTAAAGAATTAATCAGTTTATTACCTCATATTTATAGGACTGCAGAAGTTAATCTAACATGACAGTTCTTATGTTGGAAACCTGCTGGAGAGTCTTTGCTAGATCAGGAGCTTTTCTTGAAAAAGAAAATAGCAAACTAGAAATAGTAGGGGAAGAAAACCAGAGATTAATTTATTTGTAGCTTCTTTCTAACTGTGTACATCCAAAAAGCCTGTTTATAAATATCCTGATAAAACAGGTCTTAGAATAGAAATATTACCAAGCATCTGCTTAAAGCGTTACCCGCAGAACCATTATAATAAGGACAAGAAGATGTACTGGCGGGGGGAGATGTGTGGGATACAGTTGTGCTGATAGGCTGCTGAATAGTACCTCAAACGGCAGTTAGAATAAGATGAGTCCTTTCGAATGAATTAAGATTTAATTCAATAGAGAAGGCAATGAAAAATGGTGTTCTATTCATTTGCATGTTAGTTATTAAGCAGATGGAAAAATGAGTCTCCCCCCCCCCCCGAACTTCCCACAGAAATCAAGAAGTTTCAGTATTTACAGGAGCTGCAGCTGTAAATTTGTCTTTCTCTCTTTCTAATTCTGCTCATGCAATATGAGCACTTTTGAAACAGGGGGAGAAAATGAGAAAGAGGATGAATTAACGATGTGAAATAGTGATGTATTTTTCTTTCTGGTATTGTCACTTCTGATGCATTGTTCTTAAGTAATCAGTCAGGAAGAAAGAAGTCAACCAGACTGCACTAGATAGGGTTGCAACAATACGACATTTAATTCTCAGCTAGTTTTGAATCGACTTCATATTCTAATTTTCAGGCAGTTTTTGAGGTCCACTCTGTTTGCTAGATGAGATACTTACATACTGTCATGGAAAAGAAAGCATAGTTCAGTTTTACCCCCGCTTCCATTTAATTTATACTAATCAGAGTCACTTGCGGATATTACTTCCTCCACAAATTCTGTCATAATTCTTAAGGTCAATCAAGGTCTCTCCTTAACTTGACTGCACTGAGAGGTGTTCAGTGTGGCTTCATCACATTCCATTTCACAAAAGGAATAACATTTGGTGGTGTACAACAGATGATGCCTATTGAAATTTCTTAATTTAAGGCAATTTTCCTCCAAAGCTATACTTTTTGCATTGTAGTGCAACTGGATACCAGCCAATACAGTCAAACCTCGCATAAAGAGCACCTCGCTTAAAGAGTAACTCGCTTAAAGAGCAGAATTTTCTCTGAATGTTCGCTTCGCTTAACAAATAAAACCAAACAAAAACTGACTTAACAAATAAATTGGGGTTCGCAATCCCCACACCAGAAGTCACAATTGGTCATGGTCACTTACAATGGTATGATGAAACCACACCCTTCCTCACCTTGCTTTGGGACCTCTCCAGCATTCCTTCCAAGGCGGATTATTCCAAAATCCCCTCTAGAACTCACCCAAAACTCATGGCAAGGAAGGTATGTTCATCACTCTCACAGCCCACATCTGGCTGAACAAACCTGGGACTTGTCTGTGTACAGAGCCCAGAAAAAATAATAGTAGACAGGTAAAAAGGTAGCGTTAAAAAGGAGGCCAGTGGACTTACTGTATCTTCCCCTGTATCCCAATTCCAATGAACACATGTTGATTGAAGAAAATAGTTTTATTGAAGGTGCAGCATGGTTCTTGATGAATCAGGTTACAGATCTCAACATAGAAAAATAACCTAATCAAAATTCGCTTTTAGAAAAAGAATGCTTTCAGACATTTCCTCCCCTAAATAAAAAAAAATCTATCTATCTGTTCTAAGTTACCATAGTTAAGACTTCCGGAGATAAGGCCTGTTGGGATGGCCTTCCTCTCCCCATATTGGTGTTTCCTTGTTGACCACATGATTCAAACTCCTCTTAAGCCCTTTGCTTGACTCTCACCAGGTATGAGATGAACCTGGGTAATTAGCATACTGTACATCCAATTGGTTCCCAGTGGTGGGGCAAACAACTCTAGCCCTATTGATGAAGCCTGGCACCTCCCATTCTGTCTCTTCCCATCCAGGTCCCAGGGAGTAAAAACAAACAGGTGGCCTTTTGCTAGCACAAGAAGCCACATTTCTACTATAGTCTAAAACCTAATAAACTCCAGTTTGGATATGTGAAGGACTTGGGGCCTCATTATATTACTAATGGTGTTTCGATTAAAGAGCAAACTCACTTAAAGAGCAATCATGTGCAACACATTATGCTCTTTAAGTGAGGTACATCTGTATATCCTTTGTGAACAAAAAAGTAGTATCTCAGAAAACAAAACAAAACAAAATAAATAAAATATAATAAAAAACACTGTAGCACTTGTATTTGTATTTTGTATTTGTATTTTCGACTTATATGCCGCCCCACTCGCATAGCGACTCTGGGCGGCTTACAGAAGAAACAGTTACAATTACATAGTACATTCCATAGGATAAAAACAATTACAAATATCGCATAGTAAATTACAAATATCACAAAGCAGGAATAACATCAAAAAACATATCAAAATATATCCCCCCCAAAATAATCTCTAATAACAATTGTAATTACAAAACATCAGGACATCCTAAAAAATACATCAGAGATACTATAATATAAATCATTACAGCATCAAATTCAATAGGCAACAATATCAAGCAACAATCATAGATTCCAAATATCAATCCAGTTTACACAAAATTACAAAAATTACAAAAGCAGAAAACTAAACAAGAAAAAACAATTGCTTAATCCTGCAACAAGTGACAAGACTCTCCTCCCCGCCACAGGTGTTTCTAGCGGCGGCTGGGCTTTGGGAAAGTCCTACCGCCGAAGGGGCTTTTAAGCCCTGCCCAGGATGGAGCCCCCGGGACAGGTGGCTAGAGTCCCGGGGCTCGATGAAACGGCGGCCACTCCTCCCCGCCGCAGGTGTTTCTAGCGGCGGCTGGGCTTCGGGAAAGTCCTACCGCCGAAGGGGCTTTTAAGCCCTGGCCAGGATGGAGCCCCCGGGACAGGTGGCTAGAGTCCCGGGGCTCTACGAAATGGCGGCCACTCCTCCCTGCCGCAGGTGTTTCTAGCGGCGGCTGGGCTTCGGGAAAGTCCTACCGCCGAAGGGGCTTTTAAGCCCTGGCCAGGATGGAGCCCCCGGGACAGGTGGCTAGAGTCCCAGGGCTCGACGAAACGGCGGCCACTCCTCCCCGCCGCAGGTGTTTCTAGCGGTGGCTGGGCTTTGGGAAAGTCCTACCGCCGAAGGGGCTTTTAAGCCCTGGCCAGGATGGAGCCCCCGGGACAGGTGGCTAGAGTCCCGGGGCTCGACAAAACGGCGGCCACTCCTCCCTGCCGCAGGTGTTTCTAGCGGCGGCTGGAATCTATCTATCTGTTCTAAGTTACCATAGTTAAGACTTCCGGAGATAAGGCCTGTTGGGATGGCCTTCCTCTCCCCATATTGGTGTTTCCTTGTTGACCACATGATTCAAACTCCTCTTAAGCCCTTAAGCCCACATGATTCAAACTCCTCTTAAGCCCTCCCCGCCGCAGGTGTTTCTAGCGGCAGACTAACTGCTATATTTTTATTGTAAGCTTTCGTGGATCAAGTCCACTTCATCAGACAAAGCGTGAAACTTACAGGCATGTTCTTTATATACCAAATTCAGGGGCTCAACAGGAGTAGGGTTGTGGTCAAGCAAGATGACAGACAAGCGAGCACAAGATTGCAGTTTCACCCAGCCATTAGCAACAATAGATTATTCAGATAACTCTAAATGACTCCCTTTCAATCTCAAGGTTGCTGAGTAAGCCCACTACGGTATCTGATCAACTTGTGACCTGCATGTCGGGGGGGGGGGGACAAACAATCACCTCCACACTTTGTCTGATGAAGTGGACTTGATCCACGAAAGCTAACAATAAAAATATAGCAGTTAGTCTTTAAAGTCCTACAGTGTTTTTTATTTTATTTTGTTTATTTTGTTTATTTTGTTTTGTTTTCTGAGATGCCTGAACCACAGACTAACATGGCTACTATTAAAAAAAATAGTACTTTCAGTTGATCCAATAGCAGTATAGTTCCCCATGGAAACCTTCTTTCACTTTGGGTTCTGGTACCTATATGAAATTGGGTTTACTAAAGTGCTTGAACCAACTAAAAGCCTTGTTTATTTCTAGAAATGGAATCTGATAGCTCCATTTGAAAGAGAAAAAGCAAATACAATATGCTTTCAGATGTAGGTCTTTTTGATCATGTGGGCTTGACTTTCAAATAAAGATTCCTACTAGTAATTTTCTAGCTATACCCATATGTCCTTCACACTCAGATCCAAGTTTACTTATCACATGTGCAGCTTACATTATTATCAAAAGAGATAAAGCAGCTCCAAAGGAAACAGGATTACCCAAGAGAGTGATTAGATTTTAAATTACCAGAGTAAATAACAAACTTCCTGAGCAGCCACGCAGAATGTCTGACTTTTCTTGAAATCTTGTTAACACAAGAACATTTATCAGAGGTTAGCAATGCACAAGTAAAACAGGCCCCACTAATTACTAGCCTTGATAGTTCAGACTCCATTTCAGTAGAGGCTACTGATAGATGTGGCCATGCAATGCTCCTATAGTTTTTTATGAAATACTTTGGAGTGCAATGGTTATCAAGTGTACATTAAGCGTATGTTCTTTCATTCCCTACTTCCCAACTGACTGATGGGTCCAAAAATCATTGTACAAGGTCAATTTCCTTGTGAAGAAGAAGAAAGCCGACTTTTGACACAGACCTTTTTGAGTATGTTATTTCTTTGCTTTTTGCAGTTGTACTGATTAGCAGTTGTGGAGAAAGGAGGAGACAAGAGGGAAGAGAACAAGTTGCAGGCAACATTAGCTTAGCACATCAGAAACCTACTAGTTGATTTTGCCAGCTAAAAATCTCTTAGCAATCATTTTGAGCCAGCTTCAAACTTCATATTTAGTTAATCATCTCTCTGGCTAAGCTGAAAGATGCAGAACCTGTTTCTTAGGTTCACATCCACAGAGTCTGATGCAAAGTCAAGCAGTTGAAAGAGCCCTGACAGTCAGAAGTAATGAATCAGATTCTTAGTTCTACAATATGGCCCGTAAGTCCCTAGCCATCCATATATTTTATGTATCTTATTGTATCCAGGGTGTCACCAGTATTCTTGCACTCATGTACCCATGTACTTATTACATTATGCTCTTCAAGTGTAAATAGGCTTAAATTAGTCATATTTCTCTGAAAAAAGAAAAGTGTACAATACTGTACATGCATAATTGAATATAAAATAATAACATATGGACAGAGAGAGACATTATTATTATTATTATTATTATTATTATTATTATTATTATTATTATTATTATTATTATTATTATTATTATTATTATTATTATTATTATTATTATTATTATTATTATTATTATTATTATTATTTCGATTTATATGCCGCCCTACTTGGCGAAAACCAACTCAGGGCGGCTCACAACATGCAGTCAAATACAATATAACAGTTCAATAATGATACAATATAAAATACAGTGTAACAAAACAAAATAAATATAACCACAATACAATCAGGATACAGTCCATAATCAATATTCAGTCCCGAGGGCAGCAGCAATGGGCCCTTCTTAAAGCTGCCAGCCCAGTGCAGGTGTCCTCGCTCTTCCCAGTCGAGACTAGGGGAAGAGCTGCGCAGAGTCCCGAGGGGCAACAGCAACGGGCCCTTCTTAAAGCTGCCAGCCCAGCGCAGGTGTCCTCGCTCTTCCCAGTCGAGACTAGGGGAAGAGCTGCGCAGAGTCCCGAGGGGCAACAGCAACGGGCCCTTCTTAAAGCTGCCAGCCCAGCGCAGGTGTCCTCGCTCTTCCCAGTCGAGACTAGGGGAAGAGCTGCGCAGAGTCCCGAGGGGCAACAGCAACGGGCCCTTCTTAAAGCTGCCAGCCCAGCGCAGGTGTCCTCGCTCTTCCCAGTCGAGACTAGGGGAAGAGCTGCGCAGAGTCCCGAGGGGCAACAGCAACGGGCCCTTCTTAAAGCTGCCAGCCCAGCGCAGGTGTCCTCGCTCTTCCCAGTCGAGACTAGGGGAAGAGCTGCGCAGAGTCCCGAGGGGCAACAGCAACGGGCCCTTCTTAAAGCTGCCAGCCCAGCGCAGGTGTCCTCGCTCTTCCCAGTCGAGACTAGGGGAAGAGCTGCGCAGAGTCCCGAGGGGCAACAGCAACGGGCCCTTCTTAAAGCTGCCAGCCCAGCGCAGGTGTCCTCGCTCTTCCCAGTCGAGACTAGGGGAAGAGCTGCGCAGAGTCCCGAGGGGCAACAGCAACGGGCCCTTCTTAAAGCTGCCAGCCCAGCGCAGGTGTCCTCGCTCTTCCCAGTCGAGACTAGGGGAAGAGCTGCGCAGAGTCCCGAGGGGTCCCGACTTATGGGCCACCCTGTAGTTTTCAAGCTCTGCACAAAGGAGTAGGCAAGGCCCAAAGTAGGTATTGTGCAGAAGTTGCTTTTTTATTTTCATCTCTTACAGGCAAGTTCCTCGCCCAGCTCAAATAGCAGTGATAAAGAATGCACCATAGGAAGAAGTAGGTATGCAGCTTTTTGGCTGGGATTGTTTCCAGTATGCTTGCAGGCCCAAGGAAACGTACCAGAGAAAGTCATAATGGGTCATTCCTGCTGAGCCCCCTTTGGATTCCCTTCCTTTGTGGACAAAGCAATGTACACTATGTGATCTCTCTTGCACTCCAAAATTAGCATGCACCTTGAGTGAGATGGAGAATGGTAATCTTATGAGTGCTGAAGCAAGAGGAAAAGGACATTCCTTCCAGCTTCTGAATGTTGAATGACAGCCCACCCACCATGGCCTTGGCCTCAGACAATAAAATATATTTGATCACATGCTCTTATCCACATAGAAGAAAATATCTTTGTCTGGTGGTGAAGGTTTATTCTGGACATTCATATAGGGCATTTTATTTGTCTTTCTATTAAGAAGGATAAAGAAGAAATTTAACATTTGCATTTTCTTTAGACTTCGATTCTCCTCATGCTATACAGGAAATCAGGTTATGAAGTTCCTCATTGCTTCTGCAGCAATAAAATTTTAAGGGACTGGGGTGCTAACTTGATGCCCAATACTCCTTTTTCATCCATGATTGGACCAGCAATGGAAGAGTTTTAGCATCTTCAGCCCTTTATAAATATTTGCGTTCCAAGTATTAGAGTTGAGACAATATTTTTGGTGTGTCCATAAACTTTATTAGTAGTTATGACTAATCACAGGAATCTTGACAAAGTAATCGCCTCTCCTCTAGCAGAAAGTGTAGAGTAACCACAGCCAGGTACCTAAACTACTGAGTTAAATACTTACTAAGGTATCTAGCTTCAGACCAGATGTTCTATTCTGCTGTGCCTTCTGGTGTAGTGCTTCTCTGTTACTGGCATCTGAAGGGCTCCAGAAGTTATCTAAATCCAGAAGTCAGGAGGACAGAATAAGCCAGTAGACATGGGAGATGGATATAATGCAGTATGTGGACTGGCAATTAGATTGTTGTTGTTCAGTCGCACACTCGAGTCCGATCCTTTGTGACCCCATGGTCCATAGCACATCAGGCTCTTCTATCATCTGCCATCCTCCATTGTCCACCCAGATTCATGCCCACTGCATCAATGATGTCGTCTAGTCATCTCATCCTCTGCTGTCCACTTCTCCTTCTGTATTCAATCTTTCCTAGCATCAAGGCCTTCTCAAGTGAGTCCTCTCTTCACATTTGGTGGCCAAAGTACTGGAAGCTTCAGCTTTAGTATTTGTCCTTCCAAGGAGTAGTCAGGGTTGATTTCCTCTGATTTGATCTCCTTGCAATCCAGGGGACTCTCAAGAGACTTTCTTCTCCAGCACCACAGTTCAGATGCGTCAATTCTTCTGCACTCTGCTTTCTGTATGGTCCAGCTCTCACAGCCATATGTTACTAGTGGGAAGACCATTGCTTTGACTTTGTGGACTTTTGTTGGCAATTAGGTAGAGGAATACAAAAGCAAGCTTTTCAGGAGCAAATGTGAGGAGTGTAGTGATGGTAGGTAAACAGAGAAAACTCCACAGGCAAAACTGGGAAATCTCATGCTCCAGACTGGGCCAATGGATGAGATATTCTTCAGATCTGATCTGACAGGTGCACTGAGGGTTGCCTTCCATTATTATGTCCAGTGCTCGGGAACTATATAATGTACTTCCAATACAAGACACTGTATGTACCATTACCATGCACTTAAGAGAACTCCAGTTGTGTGGAATTTCATTAAGCCCATTTTTTGTCTGTTTTAATAAATTTCAAAGAAATGAAAAGATTCTTCATCATGAATAAAAGGTCCCAGTGCTCTGGGGATGTAGCCTCTGCCTTCTCTCCTATTTCAATGCAAGGGCAAAGGCTAGCAAAGTTATTATTCTTGTCCTGAAGGGAGATGTATTTTGTCACACTCTTGAGAAAAAAATGAGAATGGGTGGTGGGGTGGGCGGGGTGGGAGGAGACAGTTTTAGGATGTGCTTGTGCAATAACCCATAAATTAATTAATAGAAATTGTACAGAAGGACAATGACTGTTGCAATGCTGCATGGATTTTTGAAGTTTAGAAAGGTGAGAGGAATTGCTTATTTCTCAACCAGCCAGGTGTCCATGCTTTGCTGTGGTGGGTGAGCCCTATTTTTCAAAGGGAAGAGATAATTTCACAGAGGTAGTTTTCACAAACCAAGGAGACCTAAAAAAGTTTTCCTTGTGTCTCTCTTGCCTGGAGGCAAGATATCTTGTGGGACTTGAAAATTCTTCATTGAGGGGTTTTGTCAAATAAAGATAGTCAAACCAGTGGGATTGAGGACTTAGCACATATTCATTACATCCCTCCTGAACTGTGTACAGTTGAGGAATGTTTTGCACACATATCTAACAATGAATTAACTGAAACTACATTTTGTGTGTGTTGGAGGGTTTTACCGGAGCTGCTGCAAGAATCTGACCTAAAGTAAAATTTAAGTACATTTGATTGAAATGAGACAAATTTTGATGGAAGTAGAAAGGGCAATCTGAATTCTTGGTATGTGTGTGTGAGAGGGAGAGGGAGAGGGAGGGATGGGGGGGGAAGGGAGAAGGAGAGAGAATCTAAATTTTGCTTTAGGCAGACACAGAGCTCCTACATTCGATGAAGTACTTGAGGAATTTCAAAAGTAGAAAATTGTTTTCCCACTGGTAAGACCCAAGCATATGCCAGTGCTGTGTTTTCACAGCTCTGTGCTTCAAGGAGATTTGGATTGTGACTGTTATTGACAAGTTCACTTTTAAATGTTTTTTTTAACAATGAAAGCTTTAGAACAAAAAAAAGAGAGAGAAAGACATATAAGATTGTTCTACCACAACTCTGAAGCTTTATCAAGATGTAATACCTATGATGACAAGCTGGTAAAATGTTTGAAACAATTAATCTTGTTGTTTGTATTAGAAAAGAAAAGAGTGCTTTTGTGTTAAATATCATAATGAAGGGAATCTTCTCTTTTTGTAGGATTCAAAGGCATAAGGGTATTTTCATGTTGCTAAAAAATCCTCCTGCTAATACTTCTGGAAAGGACTGTCAGCCATTGAAATGTCTGTGATACTGAATCATGTGCTAACCATCCACTCTAAGACAAAGTTCAGTGAGATCTTTTTGATAGGGAACTTGAGATAACTCTTCTGGAACTTGATTTAATTCTGACGTCCTATTCATCTTCCTGCTTATTCCCCATCGCTGACCCTGATGTTATTAAAAAAAAACCTCAAGGAATGTCAGTAACAGAAATATTTTTCTCCTTTTTTTAGTACTTTGCTCTGGAATGCATTCAATGTCTTAAAATTGTCATTGATTGAAACTAGCAATTCTAAATGAGTCCTTCAAATCTAATCACCCCCTCTATTTTTTATTCATCTGTCTTCCCTGCGCCATAGTTGGCATTTTCTAGAGTGTCAACAGAAAAGGGCAGCAAGTGTAGTTGGACATTAATAGATAATATTCTATAAGCTCCACTTTAAAATTATTTCATTTCTGGTCCTGGCAGGGTACACATGAGGAATTGTAATAAAGCAAAATACCTGGTGCCATCTTGATATTTCAATGTCAGATCCAGCCAACAAACCTAGTTGTCAGGAAAGAGCTCCAGACAGGATGCTATGAGTACCTTAAGGACCAAACAAGAGCTGAAGAACTAAACATGTGCAATGTCCGCTAAGGTAGTATTTGTGTATGTGTGAAAGTGGGGTAGAGAGTTTTATATCAGTGGAGAGGCTCAGGAAGTGGGGCTTAATCTCTTCCCACACAAGGAAGAACATAGACATGGACTGTAAAGTGGAGTAAAAGAACTTATAGGGAAAGGCTTTAGTATCCAATAACAACAATTCTTTCTTCTTAAAGTCCTGTATCCATTCCGTATATTGGCTGTCATCATGGTGGTATTCACCCTGTTCTTATCGCCTTGGTTAAGAGTCTGGCGAGTTTATCCTGCTATGGTAATAGAGTAGACCATACTGGCAGCGACTCAACATCGAGTGTCAGGCAGTGGTTAACTAACCTGACAACCCTGAGGACAAGTGGCTTTGGGTGGCAAAGTCCATAGGGAAGGGCGATAGTCCCTAAAGGGGATTAAATCCTACTTAAATCCATCTTGATGGAGGTCAGCAGCTTCATCAATACTGGCCTGTGGATGATGAGGACTTTGTGTGCCAAAAAGGTTCAGGACCAGAAAGCGACTTTTGGAACCAGATAAGTGGTGTGCGTGTCACACTGCAATGCGGAAGGCAAATGGAAGGCCTCTCCATTATGTTGTTCCAAAGACAATCTTCATGGCTGAAAGTCAAATAAACATGACCTTTAGTCTGGGCAGCTTTTCAGTGGGTAGAGGGAGCTAAAAATCTCCAGATCAGTCATACATGTTTGTACTTGGAACGTCGAGATTTTTTATGAATTCTTTCTATGCAGTTGTATTTGTAGGGGTGATCCTGAATCCTGGGATTTTTTTTTTTTTTAATAGTAGCCGTGTTAGTCTGTGGTTCAGGCATATCAGAAAACAAAAATAAAATAAAATAAAATAAAAAACACTGTAGCACTTTAAAGACTAACAGCTATATTTTTATTGTTAGCTTTCGTGGACTTGATCCATGAAAGCTAACAATAAAAATACAGCAGTTAGTCTTTAAAGTGCTACAGTGTTTTTTATTTTATTTTGTTTATTTTTTTTGTTTTGTTTTCTGATGTGCCTGAATCCTGGGGGTGCACAGTAAGAGCCTCCTTGAAGATTGTGGTATTTTTGTGCTGCCAGCTAATCTTTCTCACACTAGGTAAGGCAAAAGGAACTGCAGAATGAACTCACCAAAAGGTGCCTTCAGTTTGGCAGTTTCACATCTGGCCTAGAGAAGGAAGAGGAAGAATAAGGGATTATCCCTTTCATATTGCACTCAATGAATGTATGCCAGTAATGGCTGTCGCAGCCAGCGCTGTGCACCATGGTGTGATATGGCCAATATCCTTAACAACCATGCTCTTGTTTAACATGTAGAAAGGTAACATGCTCAAAATGATGTATATACAGTAATACCTCGGATAACGACTGTATTGGATAACGCTAGAATTGGATAATGATGCAAAATTTCTATAAAAAATGTATCTGATAATGATGCCTCCCCAAAGTCTCCGTCAGCCACTGCGATTGATAGCTGGGGCTGGGGAGAGGGCTTCATGGAATCATCCACGTAGGCGCGCTTTTTGTCCCTGAAGTCTCCCTTAGCCCCATCGATTGATAGCTGGGGCTCGGGGGAAGTTCCGGGAACCATCTGCGCACCCATGGATGGGAACAGGGCTTTTTTAAATGTTGTTTAATCAGTGCATCGTACAACGATAAAAATTGGATAACCTCATGACTTGTGGAACCAAGTCATAATGTTATCCAATGTACTAGTGTACATAGATTTTTATAGTTAGGCAAGCCATAACTAGGACAAAGTACCTCTACACACAAAAAGGAGCTTGGTGTAAATTAGAATAAGCATTGCAGCCTCTTCAAACACCATCCAAACATAAAGCTGAGAGGGTAGTACAATGTAGGGAGTTTCACACATCTGTTTGATTGTAGTGGGGAAAGTTGTGTGCCATCTTAAGAAACAGAGGCCAGGACTTTGAAAGATCAAAAATTAGTGGAAATGGAGAAGACCATTTAAAGTAAGGTTTCTTGACCTTGGACCCCAGGTGTTCTTGGATTTCAGTTCCCAAAAGCCCTGATCAGCAGGTGTACTGATTTGTACTTCTGGTAACTGAAGTCCAAGAACAGGGGAGCAGGGCAATGTTGAGAAACCCTGATTTAAAGTAATCATTCTACTGGTTGAAAATTCAACTTCCTACCTAAATTTGAGAGCAAACCTTGAAAAGTCACTTAAAACCAGAATTTTTCTGTCACTTAAATTTAACAAGCAAACAATTTTGTTTGAGTTATTGAGGAAGCCCAATAATGGCCTTGGAGTAAAATAAACTGGTCAAAAGACATGTCCTAAAGTAAAACAAACTTGCCCCAAAACAATGCATGTGCCTTTCATAGCACAACAAATCTGGCCCATAGACATACTTCTCTTTTCAGAGGGATAATGCTGGACTAAGGTGACCACAGGGCACTTTCCACAAATTTGCTGGGACTCAAAGGAGGACTTCCGTATTTCAGTGATTAACCACCTATTTTCAGCATTGAATATTTGAAAGCTGCTATGGCTTTAAAAAAAAGACGTATTTGGGTGTTTCTATATACAAACATCAGATATGAGGATAGCCAGAAAGAAGCACAGATGATGTTAAAAAAATAAATAAATCCATACATCCAGTATGTATGGTGTCTATGAAGGCAGCAAGAGAAAAGCAAAGCACCCAAGGATTCAGCTACAGAGTATCCTTAAGGCCTTTCCTAGCAATCTAAGAAGCCATTACTGCAATGAAGGGACAAAATATAAAGTGACTTGCACCCATAATAATCAATTTATTGCACACCAATGTGCAATAAAAAAGATCCATCTTTGGGTCTCATTACAGATGGGTCATGATCAGAGCTTGGAAATAATACTTTTTGGCTTATAGTTGCACAATTCATACTGGCTTAGGGATTCTGGAAGCTTTGGTATTAGAAAGTTGCTTTTGTGAAGCTTTGCCTGGAATGCTTCTTATGTTTTTTGTGTGTCTTAACCTCTCTACTCTAGCTGCTCTATTCTACAGCTCCATGATCCGTGCACACAATTATTACAAATTCCACATTGGCTGCAGCAAAACTTGTTCAAATGTCATGGTGAGAAGTGAAGTGGCTCTTTTTCTCTCTATTGATAAAAAAAATTGGAAATGGAAATGGAAAGATTGTGAAGAACAGATACATAATTTGCTTTCTGGGGTATATTCTTCTAGTTGTGTCTCATTTTCTCCGTTTTTTTTTCCTGCCTGCACTCCATATAGTTTTTTGAGTTTGGGGTTTGTTTTAGCTTTTAAAAACACAGTTAGCCAGTTTACTACAATTGTTGATAGCTTCTTACTCAAAAGAAATAATTGAGAACTAAAGGTGCATCTGGCTGTTATGCTGGAAGAGAATATGCATTTTTACCACCACTTATTACCAGTGGTGGGCATCAGTAGGTTTGCACCAGTTCGCCAGAATCAGTAGCAGAAATTCTGCCTGGCCGCACCCATCCAAGTTTCAAAATAAAGTACAGTAAAACACCACATAACGCTAAAACTTGGTTCCACAAGTCTTGGTGTTATCTGATTTTTAGTGTTATCCGATCCATGTTAAAATCCTATGGGATGGATCAGATAACGTTAAAGCTCCATAGAGATACATTGTAACCGCACATTGTAACCGCACATTGTAACCGATACATTGTAACAGCACTTTAGCGGTTGTTAACCGATCCATCCCATAGGACCTTAACGTTATTCGATCCAATTCTCCTCCCCAGATTACTTAACGTTATGCGATTTTAGCGTTATCCGATCCAATCATTAACCGGTGTTTTACTGTACTGTAGTCCTAATTTGGGTGCAACACAGTGCTCATCACGCCCACCATACCATGCCCACATAATATATAAGTGATGCAGCACATCTTTGCTGTCATAATGAAGGCTTTAAAAATTACATTCTCTGCCCCTCCATGAGGGAGCAAAGGAAGTGCTTAACTAGCCAATATCCAGATCTCTGGATGACCTCCCCAACTGCATCATATAGATATGAAAGAGCACTGGGAAGATGATCAATTTCTAATAGATACCATATTGGTGATCCCACAGGACCAACTGAATCTTCCCAAGTAGTACCATTTGGTTATACCCAGCAAGAAAGGGACAATGCCAGCACAAAGCTGAATCCCCAGTTCCTAACCCCAGTGGTCTGTCCAGAAGAATATCATGATCAACAGTATCAAAGGCCATTGAGAGATCCAGGAGGACCCATAGGATCACACTCCTCCATCCATCTCCCTCAACAGGTCATCAAATAGAATGAACAGGGCTGTCTCAGTCCTGTACCCCAGCCTGAACCCTGACTGAAATGGATCCAGACTATTGGCACCCTCCAAGAATATTTACATCTTGTCCACCACCACTTTCTCTATCATGATGTTCATGAGCGGAACATGGGCAAAAGGTTTCAAATTAATTGAAATAATTTCTGTTTCAAAGATAACTGCAAATTGGGAGCTAAAGCTACTCTAGAGTTAGGTCATGGTACTCATAGATAGTCAATTTATTCTCACACATGAGATAGAAAATCTCACCAGTACGTCTCTCCATTCTTGGAAGTAAAAATAAATAAATAAATAAATAAATACATTAAAGCAAAATAAAGTCAAAATACAGAAATAGCAAAGTAAACAGTTAACACTTTGCTACCAATTCCTAATTCCTGTAAGGCACTATTTCTTTCTGTCTAATGATCAGGTTTGTCACTCCTTTTTCTATTCTAATAGCACCAACAACAGGGAAGTGTCTAATTATCCTCCTTCTCTTCTTTCTGCTACTTTTTAATCAGATGATAGCAATTTCTCTCTTCAGTATCATTTCCTTGTGAGTTAGAGATAAATATGAAGAAGGTATAGAATCTGGAAGAACAGTTGTGCCATCTCACATAGCAGCTTGTTGCTTATTCCATGTCCAGTTTGTCATCTATCAATATCACCCTCCAGTTGCACAGTGGTTCTTAAACTGCATGAGACCAGACCTCTTCTCTGTAGACTAAAATAGTGGCACCACATTGGGAGCATTTACCATGATTGATACATCCAAAGTGAAATTGCTCAGCTTGTCCAATTTAATTTCTGCTGAGAATTCACACTTGATTTGTACTGGAACATACAGTATTTGATTATTTTTCTCTCCAACAGTCCAGTAGGTCAGTAGGATGGACTAAAGCCAGAGACCAAGAGTTCAGCTTCCACCGTCTCTCTCTTAATCAAAACAACCCAGAGTACATGTGGCTGATAAACCAGTTCCCTGGACTTTATACCAAGAAAACCTGAGGAAATTCAGCACAAGTCAGAATCAGGTATTTTACAGACAATCTTAACGATTTTGATTTCTTTAGTGTCAACATTAATGTTACATCATTATTCTGTAATTGCTCTTTTTGTCTTAATATTCCACTGTAACTCTACTTTTTCACTTTCTTCTTTAACCTTGATTAGCAATCAGTTCAAGTCATCCATATTTTCTGCCTGTAATATGGTATCATCTTAAATCATTGCTGTTGCTCTGATGCAGCCGTTTCATGTGAATCCACAACACAAATTGAAAAGGAAGAAATGATTTAGGGAGCAGTAAGCTTATTAGATTCTCGTCTTCCTTCTTCATCTACTAAGGCAAACATTATTTTGTCCAATGTTTATTTCTTCTTAACATAATGTTAGTAATCATAACAATAATAATTTGTTTTGTCAAGTCAGTTCTTATTTATGCCCACATTTTCCAGGTTTTTTAAATGGTAGAGACTACTCAAAAGTAGAAATTAATTTGATGAGAACTCTGGAAAACTCATGTGGACATAGAAAATTACTGGGAGCGTAGAACTGATAAAATCACACTTTAAATATCTCACCTATCTTGAAAGCCTTATTAGGGTTGCTCTAAGTTGGTTCCAACTTGAGAGCACAGAACTAAATTAAGTATTGATGCACTGAAGCAACTACTCATGTTTTCTTTTTCCATGACTTCAGTGATATTTTGATTATTGGCCTGGCCAGACAGTATCAGTGTTGCATGTCTTCACCATCTGTTTCTCCTTGAAATATTTATCTCAATAGGCCATATAGGTCCTCAGAATTTGTCCAACCAGCTAAACTTCAGCTGAGTTTGATGTGCTACTTTAGTGTGTCTTATGATATTTGTTATTGTGTTGATGGATATTATGTTGAGTGAATGCTTTTATATTGTATTGATATGTCTGTAAGCCACCCAGAGTTGCACTTCGCGATTGGGGCGGGATATAAATCGAACATAGAATAGAATAGAATAGATATATTCCCTCCCATTTGGTATATTCCAAGAAACATTGTTTTTATCATCAACAGGTATTAGGTATCAAAAGGAAATATACTTTCAGTGGAAAGAATCTGTAAGCTATGAAAACCAATTTGAACAGCTGCTGGTAAGATTTGCAAACATAATACTGCTTGGTAGTGTGTTTTAGAAAAACTGGATGGTCACCACTAGGCAGAAACAATTCCCAAATGCTGGTTTTTGGACTTCAATTCCCAGAAGCCTAAGTCATTTTCCCAAAGCACTGATCAGCCAATGTATTGACTGAGGCTTCTGGGAAATGAAGTCCACTAGTGGGCTGTGTACCCCTTGTTGGGAACCACTGTACTAGATAGAACAGCGGTTCCCAATGTGTGGTGCATGCCCCACAAGGGTCCTACAATTCCCTGAAGCCTAAGTCAGTACATTGGCTAATCAGTGCTATGGGGAATTGACTTAGGCATCTGGGAATTGAAGCCAAAAACCAAAGGTTGGGAAACATCTGTAGGCTGATCTTGTTCTCATATCCCCCTCCCCAGATGCTCAGGATTCCTTTCACTGTGTGAAATTTCCTCAGAAGCAATAAGAAGAAAAACTGAAATGAAGTGCAAAAATGAGAAGGGGATATATATGTGGAATGGCAGAAAATGCAGGTGAACATGGATCTATCTGTGATTGGCATAATCCAATTTTTCCTAGGGGAAATCCATTCATTTCCTTTACCTTGCTATAGCCACCTTGGAAAGACAGTTGGCGCTGTTCTCATCTGTTGTTTCATCATGCTCTAGCACGTCAGAGACAAGTGAGTAATAAATATTGAGAGAATTTGTCTGTGGACCGCAAACACTCACACAGGTTGAAGCTACAATTTTGGGGAGGTTCAAATGTCCTGTGGTACACTTTGCACCACTTTTTGGTGTCTGAATGATCACCAGGCAGGTGAGGTCTACAGAATTATGCCAGCTCTGCCTCTCTGATTCCTAAATGTTGGAGTGCTTGGTCATTTTTTGTTTGTTCTGGAAGAAATTACATCACTGGCTGTATGTTGCTGTAGGACGGGGTGCCCAAACTTTTTAAGGTGCTGGCCGGTCATGTGGTTCTGCGGGCTGGTCACGTGGTTCCTCCCACCAAAGAGGAAGTAAAATGCACCTTGCAATCTGTTTTGCAACAGGATAAGATAGGTTTTTTAGGCTGCCATTTTCTCTGTTTAAACCGGGGTGCTCAAACTACAGCCCATGGGCTGGATCCAGCCTGTGAACCAGTTTGGGCACCCCTGCTGTAAGACATGAAACACTCACACAGATACTGGGGGCTTTACAAAAGGGAAAGTTTCTTACATAAATCATGCAACAGCTGACTACCTCATCTTCTGCTGTTCAGATAAGCTTGTCAGATACAATTATGTTGCTAAAATCATTCGCGATCAGCTCTGCTGCATCAAGCAGGCATTTCAAAACTAGCTGTGTCCTCCTCACTACAGATAAAGAGTTCCAACTAATTCCTGAAAAGTGTGATTACACTATATACTATAGTCAATGAAATAACAAAGCTAACGCTGCATTAACTCCAGAAGTGAATACAGAGAAGCAACCCACGGTTTAAACCTTTACCAGAACATCATCCATAGATTTGTCCTTCTATGTTCCTCCTGTAGAAGTTAATTGTTTCTTGCTTATTGGTAAAGGTAATGGTCTCCCTTTCTCGAAACCAGTCATGTCTGACTCTCTCACTCTCTCTCTCTCTCTCTCTCTCTCTCTCTCTCTCTCTCTCTCTCTGTGTGTGTGTGTGTGTGTGTATGTGCTCATCTCCATTTGCAACCAAAGAACTAAAACTGTCTGGAACATTGAGGGAATAAACTCATATGGAACTGGCACAGCCCATGTAATATGGTGTGTGATCAGTCTACTAAACAAAGATTGGCCAGAAGAGAGAGTACAATACCTGTAATTAATAATTATTCCATGATAGCTTCTAGTCTCTGCTACTTGCTAGTTAGAGTGCACAACTGAGAGCATGTCTAACTAATACATTATTCATACTCTGTTCATCGAAAAGCAACAAGGTATGGGAAGCCTGGTTTTTGTGGGAAATTTAATTGTGTGTCATCGCTGTGATCAACAGCGTCCTAGTCCTAACAAACTGCATCTACTTGGTATGTTAAGAGATTTAATTATTGTAGGCCTCCTCAAGAATTTAATGACAGGCACAAAACTCGTTGCTTCAAAGGGAAAAATTACTTACTTGTTCAGCATTATTGGTATTGCAATATCCTCTTGTGGTTTAATTTTTTTTAAGCTATTTAATGTACTCAAAACACACTTTGGTAAATGGATACAGGGGAGACTTTCAGCTCTTGCCACAGCTTATGCACATTATTTCAAAAACCTATTGGCCACACCTACGGAAATCTGATAATGGATTCCTGTTGAATGTTACCTGAGATAGCAACAAATGTTTTATATTGCATTGCTGTCAGATGCAAATGACATGTTAATTTCTGAGATAACCAGTTGCAGTGAGATTCCACATAACACATCACATCTTTTAAAAACATTTTCAGTGCACATGACAAAGAATCTAGGCTCCTTTGATCTCTATCAGTCCATCCTGTTAGGGCAGTCAAACTATTTTTCTTAAGAATGCTACAGAAGTAATAGCATGTATTTTCTCTTTCACACAATGAATGTTTAATGTGTTTCTAAAAAGAAAAGAAATATTCCATAAGGAGTCAAGTGGCTTTAGATAGATATGTAAGTGTTATTATAATCCAGTAGCATTTGGAGGACGAACAGATGAAAATAAATCACCTAAACACATTAAATCAACAACTAATTTATATACTATATACATCTATACCAATTTCTTCCCACATTCTTCAGAAAGTTATTTCATTCCTTTATAATTTGGGCTTTACCTGGTAGATAAACATATATGTATCAAATTACCCAGAGAATCCAATTAGAGGATTGTACTATTTTGCGCAGTGGTGGGCTCCATTTTTTTTTAACTACCTACTCTGTGGGTGTGGTATGGTGGGTGTGGCCGGGGGAAGCCCTGTGTTGCACCCAAATTAGGACTACTTTATTTCAAAACTTGGGTGGGTGGGGCCAGCCAGAATTTCTGCTACCGGTTCTGGCAAACTGGTGCAAACCTGCTAATGCCCACCACTGATTTTGCGCCTCGACACCCTATCCAGTAAAATAGAATAAACAAAGAAGACTGCTTTGAAACTCCTGTAGCTTAGTGGTTAAGACATTGAACTTGATGACTAGAAATTCAGCAAGTCAGCAGTCTGAGATCTGAGAACTGCACTAAGGAGTGAGCTCCTATCTCTGTCCCAGCTCCTGCCAACCTAGCAGTTCAAAAGCAAGAAACTGCAAGTAGATTAATAGGTACTTCGGTGGGAAAGTAAACAGCAATCTGTTCACTTCAGTGTCTAGTCATGCCTGCCACAAGTCCATGGAAGCGTCTGCAGATGCAGAAAGCACTGGCTCTTTGGCTATAAACAAAGATAAAAGCACAGAACCCAAGAGTTGGATGTGATTGGCTTTCGACCAAGGTCGACCTTTACTTTTACTTTTGAAAAGGGCACTATTTCATTTCTTACACTCATTGCTACACTGAAAAACATGGACACACAAACAGATAATCAGAAGCCATATATATGACCTCCCCTGGTGGCTTACTGGTTAAGACATTGAGCTTGGAGACTGGAAGGTCGGGTTTTGATACCCGAGGGCTGTACTTGGGGACAGGCATCCCCTGAGAGGAGTTTCTCCAGAAACAAATCCATTCAACCTAGAGTAAAATCTGATGTGAAATTTTTATTATTATTATGATCTCCAATTACAGTCATACCTCGGATAATGCTAAGACTTGGGTCCACAAGTCTTGGTGTTATCTGATTTTTAGTGTTATCCGATCCATGTTAAAATCCTATGGGATGGATCGGATAACGTTAAAGCTCCATAGAGATACATTGTAACCGCACAGGCTTTAGCGGTTGTTATCCGATCCATCCCATAGGACCTTAACGTTATTCGATCCAATTCTCCTCCCCAGATTACTTAAGGTTATGCGATTTCAGCGTTATCCGAGATAAACGTTATCCAAGGTATTACTGTATATGGAAGATAGTATGTCATTGCCAGTGTTTAGTTATTAAAAACTTTTACTTCTGTCTTGTTGCTCCTGACTCCCAAATGATCACTTTCATCATTTAGCAGCTACAGGATGGAAGGAAGAAGTCTTTAGCTATCAAAATTGCTGCTACCAAATAACATTACAGTGGTACCTCGTTTAACAAGCATAATGTGTTCCATGGGATTGCTCTTTCAGCGAGTTGCTCTTTAAGCAAAACACATGGCCACCGCCATGGTAAGTGACTGATCATGACTTCTGTGGTGGTGAGGATTGCGAACCCTGATTTAATTGTTAAGTGAGTTTTGGTCTTTATACAAGGGTGATCATTCAGAGAAAATTCTGCTCTTTAAGTAAATTAGTCTCTAAGTGAGGTGCTCTTTATGTGAAGTTTTACTGTATTACAGTGGCAGAGACTTTTGATAATTTAAGGCTTCTTCCTTTTGTTCTGTAGTTCCTATGGTTTCTATGTAATGAAAGATACTACACCAGGGGAGGGGGCTGGCAGGGTTAGAAAAGCCTCTGGACAAAAAGAGGAAAGGTTTGTGCTTTTTGTTTCTCTCTCTCTCTCTCTCACACACACACACACACACACTGGCTGATGATGTCTGCAGATGTAAGCAACTCAACGATATTTCTACCAATTTCTTCTAGAAATTCAAATACCTTTTTGTGTGTGCAATAAACATCTCTTTATTTTCTAGTGGCTGTTATCAAATAATAAGCACCCATGCTAGTTTCTTAGCCATAGTTCAGCAAAGGTGGAGTAGGAGGGGAAATTGTACAGCTAATGAAAGGCATATCAGAAAACAAAATAATAATACAAAAACACTGCAGTGTTACTGATGGCTGACGGTCCAGACCAGTGGTGCCCAAACTTTTTTTCCTGAAGGCCAGTCCTACCCCCAACATACAGCTGCGGGGACTAGAGACGGGCTGCCCCCACTGCTGACAGTTTTGATGTCAGCAGTGGTGGTGACGGAGGCAGCGACTGTGCTTCTTCCAGGCTGCTCCGAGCAGCCTCTCACTCGATCCTTTCCTCTCAGCAACCTGTGCTGAAGCCAATCGCTGTCTTGGGGGAATTTTCGGAGCCTCCTGCAAGTCAAAATTTGCAGCACTAAGAGACCCAGCGTGCTCAGGATGACAAATTTTGACTTGCAGGAGGCTCCGAAAATCCTGAGCCGCCAGGGGGCTCTATTAGCGCAGTGAATTTTGACTTGCAGGAGGCTCTAAATTTCCCCCGAGACAGCACAGCACAGGTTGCTGAGGGGAAAGGATCGAGTGAGAGGCTGCTCAGAGCAGCCTGGAAGAAGCACAGTCACTGCCTCCATTGCCACCACTGCTGACGTCAGGTGGTGGGAGCGGGTGGGAGGGCGGTCCGCGGTGAAGCCCGGGTGCTCACCGTGGGCCACATTAATTATATGCAGGGCGCCAATTAGGCCCATGGGCTGGAGTTTGGGCACCCCTGGTCCAGACAAAAGGCTATAATAAAATAGCATGTCAGGGTATAGTGGAGGGTGAAGACGGATCTGAAGAGTTTAGGCAGTGATGTGAACTAATGCACTAGCCTTATGGTTGAGTAGCTGAGCCATGGACAGGGATTCTGGGAAACTACTGAACATGGCCATTCAGCTGAGGCTGTGGGGGGGGAGCAGTCCAATAGCATCTGGAAGGCGACATATTCCATACCCCTTCTGCAATGTTCATCTTCCATCTCTCCAGGACCACCTTCCTGATCATGGCTAATAGTGTGTGGAAAACCTACACAGAAGATGTTCAATGTTGTTGATACAATACAACATGTACTGCAGGCATTTAAAGTGATAATTCTCATTAGACAACAACAAATAGTTTCAGATAAGGAGAAACCATCTTCACATATTTAGAAAAAATGTGCATTACATGATCAAAACTGATGTGCTAAGCATTTTTAGGAAACAGATACATAAGGTGGGGGGATATTTGTCCCCTCCCCCCAGCAATATTTTCAATTTTCCAATGTATTAACAAATATGCTCCATCCCAGTGAGGCTAGGTTGCTTGGTGTCTATCAGTGGAATCTGTACAGAATTGTTTTCCTAAGGGATTAATTCAACTTTTGATTCAATCTTGGGAGGTTTAAATTAAATCATGAAGTTACAAACCTCCAAGGAAGTAGTGTACTATTTGTGACCTTCTTTATTACTTTCTGCTGTTTGATAAAGTAGGGGAAATTGATTTGTAACACTGTGTTTGTGAACCTAGAATATCAATGTTGAATGGAAGTTGACAATATCAACTTGCATCAGTAAAGTTCAATGTACAATGATTAATTAGTGCTAAACCAAATCAGGACCATTGTAGTCCCCCACAATAGGTCTAGGAATAAATCTGGGTGTTTTTCTCCTATCTTCTTAAACAGCTGATTTACCTCTCTGAACAAGTTAAATTAAATACCTTTTAGCTGGAGTGAGTGTTAAACATACAGTGGGTTACTTTGGAAATGCCTGATAACAACAACGATTCTTCCATATAATCGTCAGAATCCTATTGGAGATTTATGTTTACATAAATGTAACATCTTAAACTGTATGACAATTTGTTACTAATTAATGAGTCACTACTTGAATTTCTGGCCAGACACAAAGTTGCATGATGGATATAAAAGCAGGAATGTGAACAGCAGCTTATTAATTAGCTGTAATTACCACTGTAGTTCACACAGTTACATCTTTGGCAGGGTAAATCTCCACTAGGATTTTGCCTGTTACAGGCAATTTTATCTCTGGCTGACGAAACCTAGGCAAGTCTTATTACAAAGGCACACAATGTCTTTATAATCTGATAAGGCAATCAGCATAGCCTTATGTAGCTTACTGGCTTTATTTGGCTTTATAGTATTCATTGGACTATCCATAATGCTGTTTTTGAAAGATTCCCTCTCTTACTATTAAAATTTGGAAACTGAGCATGGATCCTGGATAGCTTTAGCTCCCTCTGTTCAATAGAAAGATAATTATACTTACAATAAACCTTATGTACAGATTCAAAACCTTCTTCAATACACCCATGCCATTCTGTGCTGGGTTCTCAGTCCTTCCACTTTCCCTGTCGGGTTTAAGGGATGTACAGCAGCAGAACTTTCTGGAGAAGAGGTCCAAGGTGATTTCTCCCCCTCTGAGGCTGTGCGTGATTATCATTTAGAAGCAAACTCAGCATAATTTGACGGTAAAAAAAATCACATCTGATTGTGTTGGAAAGGGTTGCTTCTTTGGGTGGGATCTCCCTTAAAGTGAACCTTCCACCTATAAAGGAATCACTCCAGCCCACCTCCCAAAAAAGAGCAGCACTTACATTGAAGCTAAGAGCTTGGCTGTGGAATAGGGTCAGAATGGTTTGCAGTATACCATGCGCTGTGTGTTTGCCACAAAAGTTTGCACCAAACTGTGCCACAAGTGGGTCAAAATATGAGATATTTATTCACCTGATCACACCCTGACTACATACTATTTAGACTGTTTAGATTTAGAACTAACAATTTGATTTAGTCATTTGCCACCTGCTGTCTGACGTTCAGGAAAACTGTATCCATTAGATCATGTTTGCGGTCTCTAAAAATTCTACAAAATCAGTGAGAAGGAATTATGTTTTTGCTGTGTTTACAGAAACCATGCTCAGCAAGACCTTTCCTTTATACATCTAAATAATTGTTGTCAGCAGTGTTTTCCACCAATTTATCCAGAAGAACCTTAAAGTTAATCCATGTGTAAATACCTGTGACACTGGCTATCCACTGTAACTCTTTAATATTGGGCTAGAGCCATTTCCCAGTAATTCTTTGAAAATGAAGCTGCAAAAATAATAATGCTTGGGGATTTTCTTGGGCCTGCTACCATACCATGTTATCACTTAGAGTTGTGACAATATTCAATGCTCTCATCTACTAGCCATCCTAGAACACAGCATCTTGCTTATCTATTTACTCTTCTCTTTCAGGGGGACACGGGTGAGATAGAGAGGGAGTTGTCATTGAGGTAAAAGGTGGTCAAAAACCAAAACTAAATATCAGCATACTGTACTTGATATTCTCTTTAGCAAAACAGAAAGTAACCAGGTACAGTGTTTTTGTTTGTTTTCTGACATGCAGGTCAAAAGTTGATCAGAGACCAGAATGGCCTTTCGCAGCAATTTTAAGATTGAAAGGGAGTCATTTAGAGCTAATCTGAATAATCTATTGTTGCTAATGGCTGAGTGAAGCTATATTGCTGTGCTTGCTTTGTTGTGCTTGCTTGTCTGTCACCTTGCTTGACCACACCCTTTTCTTTGACCCCCTGAATTTGATGTCTAAAAACCATGCCTGTAAATTTCACTCTTTGTCTGAAGAAGTGGACTTGATCCACTTTATTTTTATTTTATTTTGTTTTCTGATATGCCTGAACCACAGACTAACATGGCTACTATTCCAAAAAATTGTTATTCTTTATATGCATAATCCCAAACCTCTGAGAAAAGGTTACCTATATCAAGAACTGCATTGGTCACACTGGTAGATGATCTCTGGCGGGAGCGGGACGGGGGTCATCCCACCGTCCTGGCCCTCCTTGATCTCTCAGCGGCTTTCGATACCGTCGACCACAGTATCCTTCTGGGACGGCTTAGGGGATTGGTTTACCTCTTTTCTGACAGGCTGGACTCAGTCAGTGTGGGTGGAGGGTGAGAGGTCCAGTCCTAGGCTGCTCTGTTATGGGGTGCCTTAGGGTTCAGTTCTCTCACCTCTCTTATTTAACATCTACATGAAGCCCCTGGGTGAGATCATCCGTTCCTACGGGGTAAAATACCATCAATATGCAGATGACACACAGTTGTACATCTCGGCCCGTGGGGACCCTGGTGATGCAGTCAAAATCCTATCCAGGTGCCTGGAGGCTGTGACGGTCTGGATGGGGGACAATGAGTTACAGCTGAACCCTCGCAAGACTGAGTGGCTGTGGGTTGGAGGTCCCAGGTCAACACAGGAGTTACCATCTTTGGTTCTGGATGGGGCTAGTTTGCATCAAACAGATCTGGTGAGCAATCCGAGGGTCCTCCTGGACTCACGACTCCTGCTCAATGAGCAAGTGGCAGCCGTGGCCAGGAGGGCCTTTGCACAATTGCATGTAATTCGCCAGCTGTGCCCACTCCTTGACAGGGACTCCTTGCTCATGATCACCCATGCCCTGGTCACTTCCAGATTAGATTATTGCAATGTGCTCTACATGGGGCTGCCCTTGATGACCATTCGGAGGCTACAGCTGGTCCAGAATATGGCAGCCCAGGTGGTGTTGGGATGTGGGTGTTACTCTCATGCATCCCCGCTGCTTCGGGAGCTGTACTGGCTGCCAGTTTGCCTCCGGGTGCAATTCAAGGTGCTAGTTATGACCTTTAAAGCCCTATATGGTAGTGGGCCAGGTTAATTGAGAGACCGCATCTCCCCAAAGGTATCTGTCCGTCCCACCAGAGCAGACCGGAGAGGTGCCTTAGTAGTTCCATCTGCCAGAGAGGCCGACTCTCTGGCATGAGAAAGAGGGCCTTCTCCGTTTGCTCCAATTTTATGGAACCGCCTGCCTCTGGAGCTGTGCCTTCAGACCGGGTTATTGGCTTTTAGAAAGGGCCTAAAAACCTGGCTGGCAGGAATGGTGTGGGGTAATGAGGGTTTACTGACCCCCCCCACTAGCTTATATAACATTCTGTATCCCTCCCCCCCCCCCATTTTCTACCCTCATTCCTATATTCGGTGGGTTAGTGTAGGGAATGAGAAGTAGTTTTTAAATGGGTTTTAATTTTACTTTGTTCTTTTTGTGTTTTTAGGGGTTTATTTTATGTCTGTTGTGCTCCGCCCTGAGTCACTTGTCCAAGTAGGGCGGAATATAAATTTGACTAATAAATAAATAAATAAATAAATAAATAAATAAGAACACAGACAAAAGTTAACTGCATAAAATGCACTCCTTTTCTTAAATTCCTTTTTTCCTAATAATATCTTAGTTTAATCTTGGTTTAAATTAGAAGAGTGGACTAAAGTTTATGTTAAAACAAATGGTTAAATGTCAGCATTTTCTTAATTTGAAAAAAAATATTACAGAAAGAAAATGACTAAAATTAATGATATATTAAATAAATGTTATAAAATACTATTAGAAGCAGAGGGTCAACAAGATTAAATAAAAACATTTTAGGAACATGATTTGGGACAGGAAATATGTAATAAACTTTGTAATATTAGATGGAATATAAGAATATTAAAATCTTTATCTGGGAAACATATGTAAAGGAAATTTTGTTCAAGTTAGTTTAGAGGTGGTATTAAACTTTGGTGATATTGTTCCAAGATGTGTTAGAGGGGTTGCCAGAAAATAGATACGATTATGTGAGAATATATAGAAATTTTGCAGTTGGTTTTCAAGAAAATAAATCCTTTCAAGGCTATATTCAAGGTAAAAATATAGGCTCATCCTAAAATTGCAGTTTTATCAATATTTGATAAGGAACAAAGACTTGACAATGAAAGAGTCAACTTCAAATTTATTAACAGCTGCAAGATTGATAATGTCAAGAAGTTGGAAAATGAAGTATAATTATCAATTATATAAATGGTATAATGGCAAATGTTGATTGAATGTTTATTGTTTTTAACTGCTGTACAATGCCCAGAGAGGGGGGTTATCCCAGATGGGTGGTATATAAATCCAGTAAATAAATATAAGGAACCTTGGGATATTTTTATCAAGGACAAGTAAACGTGTAATATTTAATTAAAGAATGGTTTGGTAAATAACAATTTTTATTGATGTTTGGAGGAAATTTATCAATGTTATATTTAAAAGGGAAAATGATTGTGTACCTTCTCAATGAAATTTTGGAAGGGGAATTGAGCTCTATAATTGCAGGGGAAAAACATGGTGATCTCTCAAAATGGTCTTGATGGGGGAAGCATGTTTTGATTTATTGTAGTATAGTTTTTAAAATGTGTTTTGATTTGATTATTGAGTGTTATGTATGAGTTATAAAATTTGATGATAGTCATGTATTTTTGTCTTGTAAAATTAAATTTAAAAATATTAATTACATTTCTAAATCATGTAGAGTGGGAAGGAGTTATGTAGTACACCAAATCCTGGCTCTGCCCAAAATTGGCTTTTATTTCAGTATTATTTCTTTGCATAGTGTAAACTGGAAAATCTAGAAACATTTTCAATGAAAGCAGAGATTCTGCCAATACCGGTGCCAAATATTTTCCATTAGATGTTCTGCTGCACATATGCATAGTCCCAAAAAACCCTACACTTGGTCAGCATGGAAAGGCACAACCTAATTGCTTGGGACAAATATGGTGATAGCGATGGTGAGAAGTAGGATTGAAACATTTGTTTTTCCTTATGTCTTAAAAAAAGTGAGGGAACAACACTGAAAATACTACCAAGAGTATATTTAGAGATGCTTCTATCCCTGTCTTGCTATTGTATGCACTTTGCAGTAGTTGCATCAGATAAGTAGGTTAGCGTTACTATGAATCTAGAATCATCACATTACATGGCTATTATAGGTCATTTATAGATCAGATCTTGTTCTCAGTGATTGGCATTCTCATTACTGCTCTCCAAATATGACACAAAATCATTGCCTCTCTGAAAATCACATCTAGAGAGAAATGAGTTTTATTTCTTCCAAATACATCTAGCATTTCAGTAACCATACAAACCCATTCCTTATTTGTTACTATCTGTGATGGCAGGCCATCAGCATTCTGAAGCCAGTTCTGACAAATTGCTCCCCCCCCCCCAATTTTGGGTTCTTCTGTATGGGTTCTGACCATCCTTTTCATCTCATGCAGGAATTATTTTGTTATACTGTATGGCAAAAGAAAAAGGGGGTGGCCAAAAATGAGATGGCTAGATGGTATTGTAGACACAATGGGCACAGAACTGAGTGAGTTGAGGAAGATGGTGGAGGACAGAAGTGCCTGGTGGACAGTGGTCCATGGGGTCGCAAAGGGTTGGAATCGACTGTGCGACTGAACAACAACAACAAAAAATTAATGGGCAGTTGTTTCTAGGTACTCATTCTCTTACTATACATGATATTTACCACATCATGGCAGCAAAAGGGAAACATCTTCATGTAAAAGACATACAGATCTATGCTACAATTTGGCAACATGGGACATGAGCTAATATCAACTGTTTTTCTGAAGAATGAAAGGACTGGACAATTCATTTTGATAGACTACCCATGACGTTTATCCAACAACGTATATTCTAATCCCGCTCTGATCTTTTCTCCTCCTAGAGAACTAGTTGTGTAAAAATGTGGATGTGATACAATGTAATTATACAAAAAGTATCAAATCAAGAAGGAGATTCTTGCTATGCACAAATCACCATATCTGCAGTGGAGCAACTGTACAATTCCATTAATTTAATATGTGTTCTGATATTTTCAAAGGAAGAACCATTTCCAGAAATATATTCATCAGGCCAGCTGGTGAGGGGAAAAAATAAAACAAAATCTGCCTATGATATAGCATCTGTTTGGTGGGAAGGGGAGAAGAGTATGTATGTACACACACTCTCTCTCTCTCTCTCACACACACACACACACACTCACACACAAACTTTTATTTTGTGTCAGCAAACCAGGGCAAACAGAATGCATTTAAAACTTAATTAGGTTGAACACATGATATACTAAATACTGAGTTCTTAAAAAATAATTTATTGCTTTAATTTTTTTCTCTCTTTACAATAGAAGACACTCAAAATCCAGAAAGAAGCTGTAAACGTTTAGTTTGGCATTCACACGATCAAGAGTTAAAATACCTGTAATCTTCAACCTACAAAGCAATGAATGGCAAGAATTACTCAGATCAAGAGGGTGCTACAGTATGCAAAACAGAACTTGTGAAAAAGTTCTTTTTATTGCTATCTACCTACTCAGGAATTCAAAGACAAAAAGAGCGAGCATAGAACAGGACACAGTGGAACCTACTGGAACACAATATGCTGGTGATAAAATGAGGCAGCCGTCAGACTGAGCCGCACAGATCATGGGGTAAAGTCAGTTTTCCTAACACTTGGCATGGTGGGACGGAATTACATAGGTAGGTATGTTGTATCTGAAAAACAATTATGAATGCCAAATCACTCTAAGTGCATTCCACTTAAGCCATCCCTGTTTTACTCAAACCATAATCAGCATGGGAGCCAAGGGAACCTTCTTAGGCAAAGCTTCTCATATGGGAATCCCCCTTCCTCCCTATCTGTGGCCCGGTTAGCTATGGCTCATGCTAAACAAATGCAGGTTGTGTGTGTATCTCTGAATGTAGGACATAATGGAGGTTCAACCCATTACAGATGAACTAGGCTTTGAGTGTTCAAGTTACACTTGAGTTTTTGATGTGAATCTGAAAGCTCAAAAACCTGAAGTTCCACTTAGGACAGCCTCCTTCCCTCTCTACTCTCCCTTCCCTGCTGCCACAATTTGCCTGTCTTAGGAGAAAGAACAAGTCTTTTTTTAGTGAATGGTGTAACAACCTTATGACATTTTTCATTAGCTACATATAGTGGTCCACAGAGTCCTACTGGAAGTGACACGAACTGCTGTCCAGCCACATAATTCCTGGTAGGATATGGTGCACAAAATGTTATGTGCAATCTGGAAGCCTTTTGTCAGTGGGATCATGCTCTGTAGTGTGCGTGTTAAGTGCTGACGAGATGATTAGGTGGGTGGGAAGAACATGAGTTTTGTAAGAAAGGCCAGCAATTTGTAGCATTTGATTCCCCCCCCCCAAGTAACTAGAAAGTAACTGTTTGGAAAATAAGTTACTTTTAAAATCATGTAACTATACAGGTCACAAGCTAGTAACTGAAACTAATTAATTTTTTTTAACAATAAATTTTGGAACACGTCTAAAAAAATCAGCCAGCCAATTTCACTTACTTGCTTGTGTGCTCATCTATACATTGGAGATGGTTCAAATTGGCAAATTGAAGCCCATCATCACCAACAATACTCCTTGTGCTGGGCATGATCACATATCCTCATGATGGCGAACCTTGGCACTCCATGTGTTCTTGGACTTCAATTCCCAGGAGCCCAAGCCCCCATGAATCCGCACAAATGGGTTTATTGCGATTCATCCAGCCTGCGCTGCCCTCGTTGCTCCTGGAAGCGGAAGTAAAACATGCCCGTACGAGGGCGGCGTGGGCTGGATGAATCACACGAAACCCATCTGTGTAGATTCATGAGGGCTTGGGCTTCTGGGAATTGAAATCCAAGAACATGTGAAGTGCCAAGGTTCGCCATTATGGACATATCCTATGGCTGCCACATTCTTTATATGCAGTTGACTCCAATGAGGATCAGTAAAACCTTTTCCCTTTTGCTTTTCTATACATATGCAGGAAAGTGCAGGGAGCCTTTCAGATGAACAGAAGTGCCTCTAATCTCTGCATCAATTTTCTCTCTCTGCTTCAAGTAATTTATTCTTTGAACTATGCAACAAAAGATCAGGCTAGCTGGAGAACTGGGTACATGGGACTTCCCCAATAACCCCTTGAGCTACCTCATGTGTAGACAGGTGGAAACATGGGCCTTGCTGAAACCTTTTGGGATTCTCCACGTAGAGTGCTTTGCCTGAGCCAGGTTCCCTTATGCTCCCTGTGGCATTAAAAAAAAAGAAGAAATTTGGTTTTGGCAGGTTGGGAGGTTTTATATACATTCTTAAAGCCTTAAGTACTCTGGGAATTTCTTATGATTCTGTAAACAAGCACTAAACACTCTTATAGGGGAACTTAGAGTAACAACCTTGCAATGGATGTCTGAATTGAAATCCAACAGGGCAACTGACAGGAATGAATTTAATAGACAAGACACCAGTCATATGGCTGCGCAAGTTAGCCCATTTTACTGGCTTGCACTGTGCCAGGCCATAAACTTTCAAATGGATATTACAATTTCTGATACATTATGAGAAGGTTCCCACAATGGGGCACCTCTAAGGCCATAATAGTGCATAGTTAAATAATAATAATAATAAGAGGGAGGATAGAGTCACTGCTGCTGGAAAAAAGGCTGTTTTCTCAAAATGAAAATACATACATTTCAACAACCTGACAACTGGCATGTATTCTAGATATAAAATTTCCACTGGCCTTTTTATTATTTTAGTCAACTCATAATTTATAATAAATAGGTTAATTACAACCGATAGATATGTATCTTTAAGTAAACAAAGGAATGAAGAATTAGTGTTTATACAGGATGCGTACATTTTAAAATCATAGATAATCATTGAACTCTGCCAATGAAAAGATTACTGGCTTCAAGAACAGTGTTCAGACACAGTATTATTGTAAAAACCGTAAGTGTGCTCTGTACCACAGCAATTTTCCTTTATCAAAGTCACAAGAATTAAAAGAAAGCATAATTTTTTTAAAAAAGGATTGTGACTTCAAAATCTAAAACTATCATCAGTACATAAAATAAAAATACTTCTTAATGATCACCCATTTAAGAAGCTTTACATAAAATTATATCTCCTAAAAAACTTTTAAATGAGAAAAATCTCTCCCCTGCCTTTTAATAAAGTTTGTGCATAAAAATAGCTAAAGAGAGGCAAAATATTACAAAGGATACTTCTATAGCTTCATTGGTTAAAATAGTTCTTGACAACAAGCATGATCCAGCCAAAGTTAAGTCCTCTTATGCAGTTCATATGTACATTTACTCAAAGGCAAGTGTGAGTTAATGGGGTTTGCTCCTCGCAAGTGTAGACAGCTTTGTATTCCTACATTCAACTGAATTCAAACATAAGGGTTAATGTGTATGCTTAATTTTCCATCCGAGGCATGTCTACAATGGTCCAAAACATCCTGTTGGGTTTAAAACCTGATTGAAGGTTGTGTGGTTGTTCAAACTGGTGTATGTGTCCATACTGGTCTCTGCTGATCAGCTGATGCCACAACAGATCATTTTTTTAAACCAAAAAAATAATAATCATCAAAGTGGCATAGCACTTATTTTTAAGACTCATGGCTGCAGTGGAGAGGGTTCCAGCTGACTAGTGGACTACAGCTGATTGGCAGCAGCGATCTGCAGCTGTAGCAGAGGGGGCATGGATCAGCTGGGGCCATCTCTGACACTCAATGGGAGCCCGTCGCAGTTGCTGTAAGAAGTTGATCTGGGAAAACTCAGCTAAACAACATTGCAAGCAGGCACATAGCCCAAACTGATTTATTGTACACTGATACAAGTTTTACACGGATATCAGTGTAAAAGAAACGATCCACAGCCAATCGCTTAACATAAGCTGTTTGGCAGCCAAAATACAGTTGTTTTAGCTCTGCATTCTGTAAATGCCAATCTTTAAATGGTTTGGGAACCAACACAGATATAGGGTTTTTAATAATGTAGATTCACCTTGAGGTGTATTAAAAAGTTACAGGGCTAAGAATGTCAATGGATAATTATCTTAACTGCCTTCTGCTTCTCTTGCAACCTGTGTTGTAAATTTGTGGAGCCAAATTTACCTGTCTTGTGTTTTCCCCTAAATATTAAGTGTTACCTTTAGTCCTCTCATCTAGATAATATCTAGAAAAGAATGTATACTGCGGCAATTGACAATTTCTTTGCCATTTCCTGTAATATCTAAACCCTCTAATTTTATGGGCAGAGTCTGTGAATCTGTATTTACCAGTTGGCTAAAATTCACAGAAACGTATTTCCTAACTATCCTGTTATTAATCTATCAATAAGCAGAAGTGATTTCTCTTATCCAATGATTTCACCACATCTAACCAGACACTACCAATCTTGGAAACCACAAGACACTGTCTCTTTAGCAAAATGCATATCCCAATTAAAGCAAGCTTTGACTATAATCAAGCCATCATCTTTGTGTTCTTTGCAGACACTTCCAGCATTTTGTGAGATTTCCAGAATGCAAGGCCATGTTGATGGAAGACATATACCACTGTTTTTAAATGTTAGTACTTCTGCCACCTGGCATTCTGTGAAACATTACTGGCAGAAATACACCGATGGAGACATTTCCAGGAATGCTAAAGGGCAGGGGAAACTATTCAAGCCAAGTTTAAAAAATGAGGGCTGAACAATTCTTAACTTTGGCTGAATCCTGGTCAATGTTATTAGATAAGCTAATTAAAGAAGGGGTAGATGATGTGCGTAAAGCATCAGTATTTTTGCACTCAACACACACGCATACACACAGACACTCCCGCACTCTTCTTTTTTTTTTTTACAATCAAATATATATCAGCATAAGTTCAGCTTTCTAAATATGTTAGTGTACAATATTGTTCTGCCTCATATAATTACATTTTAATATTTGTATTTAAGAAAAATTCAGCAGATTTTTAAAAGAACGCTGCATTTACAGTGCATAGCTGTAACAAAAAAAAGCATTGTCTCATTATACTGTATATACACAAAATAAAAATACTCCGTTTAACATCTCTAAATACTTGACTACATTCTTGAATGTAGTATATAAACTAACTATACATACAGCCCCCAACCCCGGAACAGTTGCCCCCAAGTTTTGTAGTGTAACATCATGTTGGTTCACCAAAGGAAAACCACCAAATATGCTGATTGATAAAGGCCTTAAAATTTCTCTATGTTAGATCAAATATTTGGACACTGGCAGAGATGTCACAATTAAAAAGACAAAGCTTTAGAAAGCTATGGAAGTTAACGATCCTTCCACATATTTCTTGCCTTCAGGAGATAAGCACGATAGGAGATGATTTGTTCTGCAGGATCTGTAGTTCTCTTCAGGATTGTCATCATATGAAAACAACACAGTGTGAGAAGGAGCTTGTTTTCTTTTCTTTAAAGAAATGAATAAGAATGAAAAAACTTGCAGTGTTTCTCAGATGTCAGCAGCTAAAGTTTGAATTTGCTTTGTCTTGAAAATGTCATACGCACATTTTTTTTAGTTCTCGTCGTTTTAATGTATCTCTATGGAACTGCTGCCATTTCAAGTGGTTCTCACTTGACACTCTTTACAAAGATTAAAACCCACATCCTCATCACCCTGGGAATGCAAAGTTGAGACCCAGGGGTACACAAATGCTCACACCAGTCCCGTCTTGCCTCTTAACTTCCTCAAGCAGCGGTGTCCATGTAAACCATGTTTTTGAGAGTGTAGAGTAGGAGAAACAGTAAGCATGACTTCTTTATTGTCTGTTACCGAAGGACGTAACATCCATGAGGTATTCATCATCCCTCTATTACTCTTAGCCGTGATGCGCATTACCTCCGCAAGCTTCGTTGTGCCTCTCTAAGTAAACTGTCAAAATCCATGGAGTCATACTTGCTCTTAGTAGAAGCAGGATCAAAATCGTCAGAATTTGAATCTAGAAGAAGAAATATATATTTTGATACATTAAGGAATCCTCCTCAGATGTGCTGCTGTATACAAAACTTTGGGGGTTTTGGTACTAGATTGAAATCTATAAGATTCTAAACATGCCTCAGATAACTATAATTAATTACCTATGCACAACTTCTTTACATTTGATACTTTCCCAAACAAAAAATAATCATTCTATTATATTCAATAATCATCATTAACTATTCATTGGAGGAAGGTAAGCTGCCCTTCTGTTTGAAATATGCTGTTTGAAATATACGCTTATCTGCCCAGTCCTCAAGAAATCCAATCTAGCTACAGATGTTTTAGATAATTACAGACCTGTAGCAAATATTCCTTTTTTGGACAAGGTCATCAAGAGGGTAGTGGCAGATCAGTTGTCGGCATTCTTGGATGAAACCAACTGCTTGGATCCATTTCAGTTGGGTTTTATACCCCATCATGGAATCAAGACCACACTGGTCATGCTGCAAGATGACTTTCTCTGGAAAGTAGACAAGGGAGCTTTATCCTGGACCTCTCAGTGGCTTTTAATACTGTTGACTATGATATTCCCTTGGGATGCTTGTTGGGGTTGGGAATTCGGAGCAGTGTGCTACAGTGGTTCCAGTCCTTCCTTGGTGAGCATACCGAGAGTTCAACTTGGGGAGTTTGTTTTGGCCACATGGACCCTCTGATGGGGTGTTCCACATGTGCCATCAGGTATTTATTTTATTGCTTATTGTATTATGTTGTTTGTTGTTTATTTAATTGTTTGTATACTTCCCAGAATGGGGAATATCCTAGATGGGTGGTATAAAAATGTAATAAATAAATATATCTGTTACCCTGAGTATATTCATTAACCTTATTTATTTTATTTATTTATTTAATCAAACTTATACGCCGCCCTCCTCAAAAAGACCCAGGGCGGCTAACAAAGCTTTTAAAAGACACATAGAGGATGCAAAAATATTATTTTTAGTGGTGCATGATGCATATTGCTCCACCTACACCAGGGGTGCTCAAACTACGGCCTACGGGCTGGATTACCACTGACGCCAGAAGTGCTCTGACGTCACTGGAAGTGCCAAAATGTTGCAAAAATGCACCAATTTTTAAAAAAAGGCCACAAAAATGCTCCCCCAATCCTCCCTCCTCTAAGGGAAGCATTGGAGGAAGGGAAAACACCCAGAAACATGGCACAATTTCATGCACCGCCAGTGCCGGGAGGAACCACGAGACCAGCCTGCACAGCTGACTGACGGGACTTGGTCAGGACACTGGCAGGAAAAGTTGGGGCACCCCAGATCTACGCCACGTCAATACTGCTGTATTGAGGCTATCTAGTAGGAGGACATGCTGTAGCTTCTTCCCATGCCCATATAGGTAGAGTAACAAGAACAGGTGAAGATATGAAACCTATCAGGGGATGTGTTTAGGCATAAGAGTGCAACCCTGAAACTTTGCTTGATGTATCTTAGTGTTCAAGTTATTCCTTGTGCAGTTCACACAGCTAGCATATTAACAAATCCATCTGGATATCTGTAAACTCACAGTTACTGAGAAATGAGTCAACATTCTGAAGACTTCAAAGACAGACTCATCACTTTTCTCACAGCAAAATACATTTCAAGTGTCATCTGCATGCTATTTAATTTGATAAATTAATTATCTGTACTCCTTTCTCTCTCTTTTATATTGATTTCTGATTTAAAGCCTTCTTGCAACATCAGTGGCCCCCAATTCTTAATTCATTCTTAACTATTGCTCTCCTTTCTACAATCACAATCTGAGGGAACAAATCTAAATTAGCTCTAATCAGTAATCTTTCCCAATAAAATATGGGCACAATACCCTCAGACTCCTGCATTGAGCGGAGTGTGTGGGTGGTAGACTTGATGGCCTTAAAGGTCTCTACCATCTCAGTTATTCTATGATTCTATGTTTTTATAAGGAAATGGATAGAGAAAGCGTGATCTCATGGAAGGCTTCTGAACAGCCCATTCTCAGTGATAAATAATGTTCAAGGAAGTCTTTTTCAGGCAGCCTATTTTATAAACCAGATGCTTGAGATACTAGAAACATCCCTGACTTCATCAATGTGGAAGATAAGTCAAATCAAGTCAAGACTTCAATTCATCTTTACTGGTTTTATCAGCTAGTGTTTGAACAAATGATTTGCCACCTTTTATATTTTCATCACTATAGCTCTATCTCTCTAGCAGTCAGCTGCCTTTCTGCAGGTCTACACTATCTATTTAGCCAGTGAAGTAAATTATAGCATATTCACTTTGAACAATGCATATCGCCTTTATCATTTAGACTCTAAGAAGACATCAATTAGTTATAGAAAATATAGTATTTCTATTCAGTCCCTTCAATGCACAAGGGGAGAGGGCAGGATATAAAAAGTCTGAGACACATAGATGGATGGCATTATACAGAAATCTTACTGACTGCAGTCATTAACTAAAACAACATTGTTCACTACATTGGCTGAAATCTTATTGCCTAGTGTAGTAAATCATACTGGAGAAGACCCATTGAATCAATTGGGGATTTAATGAATCAACTGCTACGTAGGTTCCATTGATTCAAATGGGCCAACTATGCTACAACAAGTCATAGAGTAGTTTCCCTTGAATCAACATAACATATGGAAGACGCGACTTACCAAATTCTAGCAACAGGAATTTGGTCATAGGCTATGTAAGAAAGGCTACAAATAGCATCTCTCTTTACTCTGTTTTATTGGTCAGAAAAAAATGATGCCCTAAGGGATCCAGTGCTAGGGTAACATAAATCCCCTAACATTTGAAGGTGGCAAAAATACACACAGAGTGCATTATGTGGTTTATCAAGTGTGCTAAACTGCATTCCACTGAGGGGACCATCACCCCACCTAAAGAGGCTCATCTGCCCATAGCCATTGGTCCCCTTAGGGAGTCAGATTATTTACTACTCCCAACACTTGGAAATCATCATATTGGGTCCAAAAGCAAAATGAGAGGAGGAGGAACTCTGATTCCCAACAGTCATGGAGGTGGAAGAGGCCAAGCCAGATGGACTGGCTGTGTAGGTGCACCTTGTCCATATCCTCAAGGCTGTGGCAGCCCATTGCAGTCCTTGTGTTAAATCCTGCATGTCTCATTTCATATGTGCCACAGGTGATGGCTCCATGATCATAGAGTGTGGGTCACTTCATGGCAAGCTGGGGACCACCTTAAACAAATTCACACCAATGACATTTTTCCTACTTCAGGGAAAAATGCATTCTCAGATATGAGTTGCAGCTGATTATGAAACTACATTCATTGTCTTAGCATTTGGCTGTAGAAATACAGAGTTTGAGTTTGTGCTGGCTGTGTAGCAACCTTACAACACCCCTACAAAAACCAGAATTAGGCCTCCTTCATCTATGCATTAATTCCCTTTAATCAGAAATACCTGAATACAAAACACATTTGAAATGTTTAAAGCTGCTTTCCAAATAAGCCTGAGAAGTGGATACAGCTTGAAAAAGAGGAAGCTCTTAGGAACATCAAAGTTACAGTTACTGCATTTAGCAAGTAGTGGATGTCATACCTAAGTCTGCATAGTTAGACTTGTAAAACTGCTTTTGTCCACAAAAACACAGTTCAAAGTCAGGCTCAGTGGATCGACGCAGAGTATATCCATTTTCTAGAGCAGCAAAAGCATCACAAGTATAGCGGTATGTGATGAAGCCATAACTCTCTCTGTAATTGAAATGAAATTCATGATTGTAAATAAGAATTAAAAAGTGCTAAAAGACATCAATATTATTACTTTCCAAAAAATCCCAGAGTTTCAGTGAGGACAAATACCACAGATATTCAGATCTGCTACATGAGCACAATACTTTTTTCAGCTAGCTAACTACTTATTTCTGGGACTAGAACTTTTTAATACCTCAACTTAACAAGCACCATAATTTTAGGAGCAATTCTTAGTACCATGGTTTTACTGCTTTCTTTTCTATCTTTCTTTTTACTTAAAAATACACAGAGAAGTCTCTAATAAAGAAAGATCTTAGAGGGCATTTACCCATCATCTTGTAGATTAACTGAGCACTCCTCAAGTTCACCAAATACTTCAAACCGATCCCTCAGTTCCATTCGGGTTGTGTCAGGGCCAATTTTACCAATATAAATTACACGCTGTTCTTCCTGTTGGTGAAGAAGAGCACAGAATTTCCATGTGAATCATCCTGAAGGGTGATTATTTATACATAAATGCACAGTGTTTAGGTGATTTATAAATTTGTCAGCAAACCCAAATAAAACTCTAATTGGAGAAAGTAGATCCATCGTCATCAGAAAGTAACAAGACAATTGTATAACAAAAGGAAATGTGTATTTTGGTATTCTTCAACATACAGTGCACATAGTAACAGAACACTACTAACAAATGGTGAGGTCTGTGAAGAGTTTCAACATGCATTTTTAAAAATATATGTACATGATTAGACACTTATTGGCAAAGATGTGTGATATCATTAAGGCAATTATCTCAGCTCGCATTTGTATATTTTTTAAAGGGAGTGGGTTTTTAGTAATTTTGAATTTTTAACTCACTTTATATTATCTATCCCATAAACCACTTTAGATACCAGAATGGATGCAAGGCCTACAAATCCTTTTCATAAATAAATGAAATAACCAAAACTCTTTTTCCTAGTAAGGAACTACAATACATAAATAACAGGCAATTCATAACCCCTTAAATTGCTTGGAGTCAATATATATTGGTCAATCCAGCCCAATGGCACAATGAGACAAACCCGGATATTTAGGTTGGGACACAGTAACAGTGATGGCTTCTTTTAGATCACTTGGGAGTGAGGTGTAAAAGGCTTTCACCCCATCTTATTAGCTGGAAGGTTGGCAAATCGGCAGTTCAAGACCCAAGGACAGAATGAGTGCCTGTTTCTATCCCAGCTTCTGCCAACCTAGCAGTTCGAAAGCAAAAAATTGCAAGTAGATAAATAGGGACCACTTCGGTGGGAAAAGTTCTTGGGGACATGAAAGGAGCCTAGTTTGGGTGTCCCCTGAGCAAAGTTCCTCCTTTGTTGCTTCTGACATGATTTAAAACACACACACACACGCACACGCACACACACACCTTCTTCTTATGCCTGGGGTAGAACTACCCTGGTAGGGAATAATGCCATGGAAACACAGTCTGACATATTTTAGGCTGTGTTTATTCTCAATGGCCTTGCTTTGGGACAAGAGGATTTGTCTCATAAATCTGGAAAAAGCCAGGGATTCCATGCAAAGAATAATATTTTCCCCTCAGAATGTCTTACCAAAACAAAATCTTAACTACGCCTGAACCACTTGGTAAGAAACAATTTGGTTGACATTAGCTATTGAACCTAAATGACTGACCAGATGGAGCATAGCATAACAGCAGACTCCTTAACAGACTGTATTTTAAATGTTACATCTAGATTGGATGGAGGGGGCATAATGTTTCACACACCAATGCTGAAAACATTGTGTGAGGGGAATAAATAGTGCATATGTTTACATAGGAGTCGTCATGAATGTGATTATTTTTGGCTTTTATTCCCCCATCTTCTCCTTTTAGAGAAGGAGAGACAACCTTGTTAAAATTGAGCCATTTTAAAAAAAGCTTGGTAAAGTACAATTAAGGGAATAAGCAAAAATAACCAAAACACAGAAATTCAATTTAAAAACTGAAACGTACCATATGTCCTGAAATAACCAAATACAGTAAGAGATTCTACTAACCATTCCCCTAAACGGCATGCCATTTTGCCTAAGTATTGGGAAGTCACATAGTGTTCTTAAGCTCTTGCATAAAATGGTTTGGGTTTTTTTGTACATTCTAGCAGGATTACAAAGTTTTTCTTTGTAGCTTCGCTTACATGGCACATACATTTATTAGGATAAACAGAAGCAATTCAAGGTTAGGTATGAAGCTATGTTTAAACACTGAGCTTATATTTACTGTTCAAACACCTAAGAAATGTAAATCAGGGTTTTGCGTATCTAGTATTTTGTTATTCATCTTTTCCACCTAAGAACAAAAGGAGAGTTCCGCTGGAACAAACTGGAGGGGAGTTACTGAGCATATGATGCAAAGTACGATACTTCCTCTTCTAGTGATATGGCTCTGGTCACCCCTACCTTGAAACTCTTAATGAATCTAGCAAAATTAAAAAGAAAAGCATTGGAAAAGGCATGCAGGTACCTGATGCATCGTGCTTAATTTAGCTCTTAAAACATCTTGTTTCTAAAGGGCTGGTTAATATTCCTCTACCATCTTGGTAGAACTGCATATTACTATTCCCATACTCTGTTCCACTATACCAGTGGTGGCGAACCTATGGTACGCATGCCAGAGGTGACACTCAGAGCCCTCTCTGTGGGCACCCATGCAGTCACCCCAACAGAGAGTTTGCCCCACCCCTCTGCCCAGCAGCCCAATGGGAGTGCTTCCTCCCTCCCCCAGCACAGAGTTCGCCCCACCCCTCTACCTAGTAGCCCAGTGAGAGCATTTCCTTCCTCCCCTGTTGCTGTTTTGGCACTTTGTGATAAATAAGTGGTTTTTGGGTTGGAGTTTGGGCACTCGGTCTCTAAAAGGTTCGCCATAACTGCACTATACCCTAGTACAGTATAGTTGGAAATGGGAAAAAAATATGTAGGAGGAGCTGACAATATGGTTACATCTGTATCTGGATGCAGGTACAGTAGTAACCATGTCCTACTATTCCCTGCACAAGTAAGTACTGTAAATGTCCCCTGTAATTTAATATATTGGGCAACTTTCTTTAATCAAATTTCCGAGGCCATTATTCTAGGAGAAAGTGCTTGAAAATAAGAATCAAGACATTGACAGCAATTTCTAAATCTGAGAGTAAGGGCAGACAGAATATGTGCACTTAAACACATCAAAAGAATAGGCATATACACAATAGCATTATGAGCCAAAAAGTAAAAATATAATCTGCTTTATAGTTAAGTTTGTATAGTAGAAAAAAAGTGTCAAAGTACCTTACCTCTGAATTACAGCAGATTCTTGCAATGATTCATTTATAAAAATCTAATAGATTATTGAAACATGCTAGTAAGATAGCTACATTTCAGCTGTGTTTTTAGAAAACATTTGCATACATGTTTTGGGCAAGTGAATCCATGCATATTCAGATCTATGTAGAACTATTGTATTCATCTTCACACTTCTGTGTCTACTTATTCCTGTTTCAATAATATTAGCAGGTAATGCTGCAGAATAATTAATGACAGGAAGGTAATTTCTAGAGATTTGGTAAAAATGTATGAATGCCTGATGCTATCTAGATCAAGATACAATTCGAAGAAAATAATGGTCAATTTTGCCATAACAATATTAACAAAATATACACTAATTTGTGTATGGAAACATTTAAATTTTAACAGCCTATTTTTCTGGACATGCATGGATATATGTTTTAGAGATGGAAATGCAAACACTGAAGCTCTCTGTATGCTTTTACAACCATGTACGAATTAGCACTTATGTGACGTTTGTTTGTTCAATGAAGTCAACTTTATCTAGACTCCTACGTAGTTTTCAGAAGAGTGAATTAAACCATGACAGTGTCAAAATCACAAATCTGACTATGAAAGAAGTCTTCAACAGCAGCTCATAGTGTCTATTCAGGCTTTTTAACACATTCATTAGTACAAACCTAATAACTTTTATTTCTCTTTTAGAATGTTATAACTAAACAACGTCACACAACATTATATGACTATATTGGTTGACTCAGCCATCTTTCTGAGGTTGGTAAAATGAATACCCAGCATGTTGGGAGCAAAATGCTAATTAACTTGTGAACTGCCTATGGGGCAGTATATACCATATTTGCTGGCATATAAGATGCACTCCCCTCTTAAAATCCACCTGAAAAACAAGGTGCATCTTTTATGCTGCTAATCAAACTTAGCAGGGGCTGGAGCTGAGTGGGTGACTTCAAAGGAATCCTCTTTCTACCCCATTCCACCCCCCAATGGGATTTCCACCCCAATCCCACAGCCACTGGCCGCCAGCAGTAGGGGCAGGGGAATGGGGTGGAAAGAGGGCTCCTTTAAAGCACCCTGCCCCCCCCCAAATAAATAAATCCACAGCCACTCTCTCAGGCTCCTAGAGTTATTTTTTTTAAATTGATGAACAATGTAGAAAATTATTTTTCCCTTAAAAATGTGTATAAAAACGGGGTGTGTCTTAAACCTCAATGCATCTTCTATGCCGGCAAATACGGTGTGGTTGCTTTTTGCTTTTATATTCTATAACTTCAAAACAAGACAGAAGGCACATAGCCTTTTTGAAAGTATTAAGAAAACAAGATGTCATGCTTTGGTCTAAATATAATTGCGCCCCTTGCCATAGTGACAATGGGAGATTAGTGCAGGAATGGGAGAAATCTTCAAAAACCCTTACTGGAAGTGACAGATGCTAAAATGGTATTTCCAAAGTCCAGTGGCGTATGGCGGGTTTCAACCGCCCGGGGCGCAGGCCAAACTCGCCGCTGCTCCCCACCTAGACTCGTCGCCCCCATCTAGGCATTCAAATCAAGATGAACATCCTACCTCAGTGGGGACCTCCTTCAGGCTGTGTGTGTGTGTGTGTGTGTGTGTGTGTGTGTGTGTGTGTGTGTGTGTGTGTGTGTGTGTGTGTGTGTCTGTCTGTCTGTCTGTCTGTCTGTCTGTCTGTCTGTCTGTCTGTCTGTCCTTGGCCTGGCCTCGCTTCCCGCCCTCCTGCCTGCCGCCACCGGGCTCAGAGGTGGAGAGGCTATGTGCCTGGGATGCTGACGGCGGGCTCTTTGCTGGGTCTTGACCTGGGACCAAGGGTGGCCCTGTGCCCTGTGCAGCACCACTCGGTGCCATGAGCTGGACATGAAGAAGAGTGCATTTGAGGAAGAGGAGGAGGCAGAAGAAGAGGAAAAAGTACCCCCTGGTCCGCACTGCACCCGCACCCTCCCGCATCCTCTAGCCCGGGTGCCGGCACCCATTGTTGCAATGGACTTTCCGCCCTGACTGCCAGGAAATCTGGGGCAGGGGTGACCCATTTCCTGTGAAATGTTGCTGCCCCCCGCAATGTGCCCCCCGGGGCAGGCTGTCCCCTTGCCCCCCTGCTACACCTGTGCCAAAGTCGCACTCAGCTAGCCAGGAACAACCAGGAGAAACAAAGACTCAAACAGAAAACTATTTCTATATATAGCAGCAGCAGCAGAAGAAGAAGCATTACTTGACTTATACCCCACCCATCTGGGATACACTCCCAATCCGTGTGGCTGAGTGTTAAAAAGAGCAAAACAAACACCATAAAAACATAGAACAACCTCCACCCACCCAGTCCAATCAGAACCGGGCCCACTAGCCTGAGTGGCAAAAAACAATGGGAAGATCTCCTATTTGGACTTTAACAAGCTGCCAAAGGCCTTCTCAAAAAGAAAGGTCCCGAAAGAGTCAATCAAATGCAGCTCCCCAGGCAGAGTGTTACAGTTAGCTGGAGCCACCACCAAGAAAGCCCTCCGACTTTCTAGGCAACCTGGGAGTCAGTACTTGCAGTTGAGTTGTCAGAAAAGAGCGGGTGAAGCGGGTCTGTTTTCTGGGAGTATGTTTCTCCTATACCTCCATGATATCTTTTTGCTATACTCTGTATTTTATGAGATTAAACCACAGGGTATGGTAAATTTTAAGTATGCAACTGTTGTTGTTGAGACACACAGTCAATTCCTACCCTTTGTGGCCCCATGGACCATTTCCTGCCAGGCACTGCTATCCTCCACCATCCTCCTCAACCCACCCAGCTCTATGTACCATCTAGCCATCTCATTTTTGGCTGCATGCAGCTAAATACCACAATTTTTACTTTGCAATAAGTGGATAGAACATCCAGTTCAAGTTGGAACTTTTACTATATTCACATATCATGGCTGTTGAGGTCAAAATTTCATCATAGATGGAAACTGATTGAAAGTCATTCCTCTCTCTGGGGAACTGATTCTGTGAGGGAGTTGGGGGCTAATAGTTTCTAACAGAGATTCTTTTCAACTCAAATCTCCTGAGTCCTAGTCTACCCACTACATCACACTGGCTCTCAAAACTGATATACAAATGACATAATTTTGTAGCATAAATATGCCCTGAGATGAACACAGATATATCAGTTGTTAGGATAAACTATGTTTTTGCCCAGACCACAGATGATTCTTCTTTTGTACTAGATTTATGTATTTCTATGCATCCATTTGCTATCTGAATTTAAGCTACTTTCCTGCTTACTATCCATGACAAAGCCCTTTTGTAATACATCTTCCAGTGGCCACTGAATGCAGAATGTGATGATTTACAGTAGCTTTAAAATATTACACTTTAAAGTCAAAGTGAGCATTGAAATGAAAGTACATTGAAGCATAAGAAAACACAATTATTGAAAAATGCATCTGAAAAGATTAGCATGTGCATTTTGTTTGTTTCTTCCAAAGAGAAAGAGCCACAGAAAAGGCAGTTTAGGTTTTTTTTAAATACCCTGCTTATATGTGATATATACACACAAAGACACATGTATAAAATATATACATATACAAAATATGTGGAAGAAAAACTAATCTCTTCTAGAATGAAAGTTATCTGCATGGCACTTACAATTGCCTTCTGCCTCTGCCTATCTCTTTGTTTGGCCCTTTCAGATTCCTGTTTTTCATATTCTTTGCGGTATTCTTCCCTCTTCTGTCTTTCATGCTGATATTCCTCATAGCTGTCATATCTAGAAGATATAATTTAACCAATAAATCAAGCACCTGAAGCTTCTAGAAGTATACATGAATAACAAGCACTCACTCTTCATTTTTTTGTACTTGTAAAACACAAACATTAATTTGAGACATGTAAATATGGCATTCTATGCTACCTGGCTATATGACTATGTGGGGATCTGGATCGTGATCTTGAGTACAAAGGAGAACTTCTATATTCCCAGGATCTACAATGACTGGACTCATAATAGCAAGATCTGTCAGAAGAAATAAAAACACACGCACATACATGAATATTTTACTTGGTCAGAAAGACTGACATTCACACTTAGCTTATATAACAAGGATAAGCATCTTGTCCTTTTAAGACATTGTTTTGTGCCACCCCCATTATCCCTCACCATTGCATGGTTATGCCGAATGGAATATGCAGTCTAACAAAATCTGGAGGGCCAACAGTTACCCACCTCATTCTATAAACCTCCAGTGATCTAAATTCATATAGTTTCTTTTCTAGTCGCTCCAAATATGCTGTCATGATAGTTAGCCATCTAACAGCAACATACAGGTCACACTTAGGATCCATCTAAACCCACATCTCTGTTTTTCAAAGTGGCAAACCAGAAGAGCTCCACAGTGATGTAGCCATGACCTGTGTTTCCATAATATGGCCCATTCCATGGAGATTCTATTTGATTTAGCTTTGACACAATTAGATATAACTATTCCTAAAATAAAATCTTAAAAAGCATTACTAAGCTACTTGGCTATGAGCACATGCTGTGGTAATGAATTCCATAATTAAGCATTGTGTAGAAAGTGTACATTCTTTTTTCTGCCTAAATGATTTATCATCTTTCCATATAAATTCGTTAGAGAGATAGGAAAAGATTACTGAGTTAGCTATCGTCAACCTCATTTCATATGAAATGTAACTAGCTTAGCCCTGAGGAAGCTACCGACAGACGTTTAAGGAAGTACACTTCACATTCCATCGTATGTACAATTACTGATCAGCATCTCTATTTTCCAATGGTACCTGGAAGAGGATCTACTCCATGGTGACCTTGACCTCATTCGGGAATATGGAGATCGGGAACAAGACCTGTGCTGAGGGAAGGACATTGATCGAGAGCATATCCTTTGGAATCTCTGAGAAAGCAAGGATTTGGGTGGAGACACTGAATCTCTGCATGGAGAATTAAGTGATGAGCAAGATGGTGATAGGTCAAACAATGAGTAGGTTTGCATCCCATCCCATGAGCAGCACAGTTTGCCATGTTCATCTTCACTGTCATCAAAAAGACCATCCATTGGTAGTCCAGAATTTATAAAAATAGGTAGCTTGGAGAATTGTTCATCACTGTAATTACTGTTATCCCTCAGTTCACTGGTTTTAGTGGTCTCTTCCTCAAAAACAGCTTGGCTAGGGGGACCAAAGTGCTTATTAAGTTCAGCCCGGATTTCTTGGTCTTGGAGCTGTTTCCGGTTGTTGTACTGCAAATCCTGCTTGCCTGCCTGTGAAGACTCTCTCTTGTCATATTGGTCACGTTTTTCGAAAGAAGAACAAATATGACACCACCGCCCAGGCAAGCAGCTTTCCAGCTCTACTTGTCTGGAATCCGGAAGTCCCCGGGACAGATTGATGTGTATTTCTGTTTTTGATTTGGCAGACTGACAGTAGTCATGGTCACCAAACTGCCGCAAAATAGGCCGCTTTGTCTTCCTCTCCTCATGACTGACAGACAGCACAGTCTTACTAAGCTGTGTATATAGTTCTGACTGCTTTGGACCCTTCCGAACTAAGTTATGTCCTTGAGAGCTGGAAGACTCACTGTAGCGGGGTTTTTTGGAAGGTGGCATAACAGTCTTGCATGATGTCTTTGGCTTTGGTGACGTTCTAAAAGGGTTGTCTTGGTTGGCTTTGTGAGGAGGGGTTGTTGGCGGAGTTAGGCCTAAAAGAGAAAGCAAAGCAAAAACCAACCAAGTCTTAGCGTGCAGGTTCTATGCTCACTTTTCCAACTCCATGTTCCTTATATATATGGAAATGCTGTCCTTCTCTCTTTGGACACTCCTCATAAAAACCCCATCTTTTCACTGAAACCACTTAATCTTTATCCCTAAAGAAATGTAGCTTTTTTTTTAAATTACACTAACAGATTCCCAAGTATGGCAGGATGGAATGGGCTCCTGTCTTTGTCCCAGTTCCTGCCAACCTAGCAGTTCGAAAGCAAGAAATTGCAAGTACAGTAATACCTCGGATAAAGTTTACCTCGGATAACGCTAAGGTCCTATGGGATGGATCGGATAACAACGGCTAAAGCCTGTGCAGTTACAATGTATCTCTATGGAGCTTTAACATTATCCAATCCATTCCATAGGATTTTAACATGCATCGAATAACACTAAAAATCGGATAACACCAAGACTTGTGGAACCAAGTTTTAGCATTATCCGAGGTATTACTGTATATAAATAGGGACCACTTTGGTGGGAAGGTAAACAGTGTTCCGTGCCTGTCACATGACCATGGAAACGTCTGCAGAAGCAGACAGCGCTGGATCTTCAACTTTGAAACAGAGATGAGCACTGAACCCTAGAGTCGGATACAACTGGCTTTTGAGCAAGGGAAACCGTTACCTTTACCTATACCTTTTCTATGACTATCTCAAGTGATGCAGTAGTTACAATATAGCTATCTTCTACACTGCCTGGTCCAGAGATCACAAGGCGAAAGCAAATATTTGGGTTCTGTGCAGTGCCACAATTATCACTTGTGGAAATGGAGTACAAAAAGCACCAAAGAATGAGCTCCTGACCTTCTAGTTATTACATTCATATGCATTGCTATGAGTACCAAAACTTCTAAAAGTTACAGATTCATTTGAGAATGTATAATGCTTTAAATATTAAAACTTATAAACAATCATTCCCTGGGACACGCTAACACATTTTCATCAGGGATTTTAACTTCTCCTTGCAGGTTCTGCCACCGCTATCATGCTATACACCAACTTTTATAATTTTAAAAACACAGTAAGTTTGAACCTGCTTCAGCGGCATTTGTTACATGATATGTGGCAAAGTATAAATTAATAATGTACATGTAAACATTTGCATACTATTTTCCACAAGACCCAAGTCCCTCTAAAGCTGAGAAGATCTGAACAACATTTGAAGGAAATGAATTTGGTATGAATTTGAAGTGCTTTATGAATAGATGGTTCAAAGAGCCTGTAAAGACCAAGAGCAGCTCTATGATATAATAGGAGTAACTTTGGTTTGCAGAGTTTATTAAGCTCGATAAGCCTTTGGTATCATATGCGGAATACACTGCTGGAAGAAAAACAAGCCAGCTTTCCTAAAACATGTGATGAAATGGAAATGAGGAGGAAGGAATCTAAACTGCACTAAAACACAAATGAATATCAAGAGGGAGTGATTGAAATTTACCTTCTAAACAGAGGCTGAAGTAAATAAAGAGAAAACAAATATCAGATCAATAAGTAGGAGGTTACACACACACCACAGCATGTTAATTTTCTATGTTAAATCTCTTTGTAAAGATGAAAGACCACACATAATCACACTGAAATCCCTAAAACAAAAGAAGTCAAAACTTTCATTCCACCGCTAGTAGTTTTGCGGAGTAGATATCTGAAAATCTTTTGAATTCTTTTTAGCTTTTATAATAAGCGAAGTTACTGGAAAGTGATGGTGTTTTGGACAGACTATTTGGAACTAACTTGTTTTAATTGTGAGGTGAGGCTTGAAAAAAGGAGATAAACTGAGATTCAGAAATTTCCACCAGTGGAATATTTCTTAGGGGAAATTTAGGAATTGTATTTTCACAGCACAGGACAACATGAAAAATACTCTGCGGAAACATTTAAAACTTTGGTTTTATCATGTACAAACCAAAGGTCCCCCATTCAGGAAAACATATTCATGGAGAAATAAATGTAGTTTGATGCCCCAATACAACTATCTACTCAAAGTCTTTGTTTGTACTGGATGGCTCTAGAGCCCACTGTGTACTTAATGCCTGCATCTTCCACTCTTTTCCCCTTAGTCTTTGCTCAGCAATGACCACCTAGTGGTGATCTGTGCTATACAGCGGTTTCCAGGTGTACCTTCAAACTTTAGGAAACAGTTGTAGTTTTGAGGCAAAGCACATTATTCTGCATGAAAAAAAATCACACAGATTAAAGGTATTTCAGGTTTACAATGATTTTTAGGGGAATTTCAGTCCAATGCACTGAGATTCATAAACATCCAGATAGAGAAAAGCATGGGGTATAAGAAGAATAGTAAACTGTCCAGATTAATAAGCAAATACTTGGTCTCAAGCACAATTTATGTGTTGGTACACATATCCCAGTACTGTGCACAAGGAGTTCTGAGCTCTGATAGACACGTAACACATGAGGCAGCAAAATAGAATACAAAATTTTGACAGTGCAAACTACAATTTTTCACCCCATTATAGAGACTGGCTAAACCATTTACCATTATAGTCCCCTGGTTTCTCTGTAGTATAGACCTCAGTTCATCCAAGAAAGAGATTGCGAAGAAGAAGCATTACTATTAACTGGCTTATTTTGCTTGGTACACGTTTTTCCACTTCTGTACTTGAAGATGTCAATTATAACCTACAACTTCTTATACCAGGTTAAAATAAATCTATCTAAAAAGGTTCTATATTTTTTCAGAGTAATCTAAAAATGTCCCCTTTCAAAAACAGCTTGCTACATGTTGCTAAATAGCTTAGAAGCTGCTATTCAAGAACTATGAGCTGCATACAAATACTTCTCCGATCATGGATTCAGTTGTGCATTATTTGTTGCACAGTACAGCTACAATATATAAGGCAGGCTGGAAGAGCAAGAATATTTACTAGTCCAAATGATTAGTAAATTCAAAGCAGGAAGCTCTAAAAAATGAATGTAATGCCTTCCTCCCCAAAAATATCTGGGAGGTATCAACATGCCTGCAGAGACATCATTACTGTATTTCCAGAATTAACTCACCCCACCCACCCCCTCCAATCTTTAGTGGGAAAAATTGAAATAGCACAGCATAAACTGGATGAAGACAGAAAATGTTCAGTGACCACAGAAGCAGCTGCAATGATAAATGGAATCCCAAGAAGGAATGGAACATAATGGAATATCATGGAAGAGAAGAAGACTGGCATCCTGTAGAGCTGAGAAGGCAAAGTTTACCCTTGAGGCTGCCCAGCAAACCCCCCCCCCCCAAAAAAAAAAAAAAAAAAAACTTTTAACAAAAATTTCACTCAGTGTCTTCATGGCCTATCAGTGTGTGGAGACAATTCTTCAAATTAAAGAAGCCATGAAAAGGCATTTTCAGTATTAAAAACAATTTCTAAAAAATAAATACCTTTTTTAAAAACTAACAAAACTGCACTATGGAATCAAAATCAAATAATGACAATAGTACTAATATATTAAATATGCAAATTAGCTACTTTAGCTCATCTTCCTTTAGCCCATCTTCCTTTAGGGGAGTGTTCACTGTTAAACTTAACCATTAATAAAGTGTTGTCCTTTTGTTAAACTCTAACTGCAGTGTCTGCCTCTTTATTTGCGGATAGGTTGGCAAAAGATGGATATGGTGAAGTTGATAGGACAGATGCTGACCAGAAGTACTGATTTTCACCCAAAGTTTTAAAATTGCAAATAAAAATTCTAAATCTCTGTTCATATAGATAAATAAAAGTCATTTTAATTTTTAAGGCGCATTCCCCATATATCTACTTTGTTTAAAATGAAGTGTACAAAAAAGAATAGAACAGAAAGAGGAAGACGAGGAGCAGATACAGTAAAACACCGGATAACGATTGGATCGGATAACGCTAAAATCGCATAACGTTAAGTAATCTGGGGAGGAGAATTGGATCGACTAACGTTAAGGTCCTATGGGATGAATCAGATAAAAACGGCTAAAGCCTGTGCAGTTACAATGTATCTCTATGGAGCTTTAACGTTATCCAATCCATCCCATAGGATTTTAACATGGATTGGATAACACTAAAAATCAGATAACACCAAGACTTGTGGAACCAAGTTTTGGCGTTATCTGGTGTTTTACTGCATGTTTAAAAATGGAGAGGTGGGAAACTTTAAACAAAACATAGAGACAAACAAATGTAAAGATGATGCACATTGGCTTGGCACAGAGATTTAGTAACAACTCACCTACATTATAAGCCTTTTAAGTTGAAGCAAAGCTGGAAATGCATGAATTAACAAAAAAGAAAAAGAAAAGAAAACTAAACACATTAACACATAGACACCTGGTTCAATCCAGTCTACCATCTCATTCTGTTCCGAGGGTGGATCAGGTTTTACTTTATTTATTTATTTATTTTACACAGTCAGTTGAAAATGTGAAGTGTGACCAAAGGTTGACAAAGCTCAATATCCAAATACAAATATTATATACTTGTATGTGAAAGACCCGTGACTAACTATGGGTTCTGTTATGTGCACTTTCAGAAACAAGCCTAAGTTTGTTGCAGTATAATACCTGGCAAGAATGCTCTTAAACATCAGTGCCAGAATCCTGCTGGATCAGTGCAACAAACCTAGGGAGTTGTGCAACTGAATCTACCTGCATTGCTGGCAGACCACAGTGCTTCCCTGCTTTCTTGAGTCAGGAAAACAGTAACATGACAAGAGGTAAAGCAGAGGTGGCACAACATTGCCCCTTCATGCACATTTTTTTCTTAATAAGAGTTTTACTTGGGGAGGGGAAATGTTTACACCATGTATTTAGATATTTAAAAAGTTTAAGACTTTACTCCCTCCCCCACCTTTGAATTCCTTTTCTTCTTATGCTCAGACTCTACCCACTTTTGAATCACAACTTGGAGAAAATTAGTTCTATATTTATTCATGGTGACTCTTGTTTCTGCTTTGCCTTTACTCTAATCACAGTAATCTGAGTTCCATTTTGTGCCATGATCCTAAATCAATAGTACTAAAACATTCTGCGCCCTTTTGGATTATTTCACGCTGGCTGATTTTTCTCTCAGCAAATGTGTACATTTTCACATTGACAGTGCAAGGTATATTCCATGCTCTCTCTTGAACCTAGCAGGTTTTGACAGATTTATGTAAGGACAGATGGCCATTACGGGCTGAAGGCTGACAAGAGGCAGTTCAGAGCATTGTTAACACACTTGCACAAACTCTCAGCAGTGCGGCACTGTGCAGAATGTAATTCAAACTATAGCTTTTTTATTGCTGCCTATTTTCCTTTGTCAAAAGCGCCTGCTGTGCACAGCAACAAATGGCTGCCATTACCCAGAATGTAATGGGTGTCAGACAAATCACGTAACACAAACAATCAAGAGTATGTAGGTCATATTTCAACAGAGCACAACCTTAGCAATATTTATGATTACTGCATTGAAATGTGCTCTATAATAAACAAGTACCTCTATATCACTCACACTTATATACTTCTGTACAAGAAACCAGCAGAAGTGGAACATACTTCCTTTCAAAAACCATCATTTTTAATTGTTATTTTGTTTTGAGCGTATTACTTGCCCACCTGATTCCATAGTATGAAAAGTAGAGAGGGCACCAAACTGGAAGTCTCCCAATTAGTAGCATTTACCCAGTGTTTACCAACCTTTGGCTTTGGGACTTCAATTCCCAGAAGCCTAAGTCAATTCCCAAAAGCACTGACCAGCCAATGCATTGACGTAGGCTTCTGGGAATTGATATCCTCCATGGGACATGGGCCCACATTGGGAACCACGGATTTAGGGGGAATCTGATGATGATTATGATAAACAGTAACAATAAGATGGAGAATTTATATTGAAGTTTTCAGTAAGACTAAATGAACTCAAAGGATTGTCTAACACCCATTACATTCTAGGTAATGGCAGCCATCACATTACATTCTAGGTAATGGCAGCCATCACATGTGCCTAAAGCAAAAATGCAAGATGGTGGTGGAAGCTGTTTAAACAATAACTCCACAAACAGAACAGCTTTTCATAGGCTCTCTTACAATGATGGCCCTAATCTATTCCACAGGTTCTTTCTACTCTGGCTTTTTGTGCTTCCTAGGTGTGTCTTGAAGTCCAGTAGCAGACCAGAGAGTTTGAGTATACAAGTGCTAGTGCATGTATTGCACATGGGTGGGGGAGTGAGTGCATGGCTAGCTGGCACAAAGTATCAAGATATTTATACCTCAAGAACAGCCCTACAACTAGGGGCAAAAAACTCTATCTCTGCTTTAGGTCCGCAAAATGGGCCAGGGAACAAGCTGTATTTTTTTCCAGTAGCCCTATAAAATAGGCTGCACTGTTTCTCTATTTTGTAGAATTGTTTGTGAGCCACCTAACTCAGATAATACAGACTTTCAGGTTGACTTGATGATGAGTAATAAGAGTGTTGTCTGCAATGTTATATTGTTCCAAAAGTCTCAAGAATATGTGCATCATCCACAACTATCCAGCAAGGAGCAAAGTTTATCTGTTTCAAAATAAAGAGTATCCTGGATTTTTATAGCAAAGGTAGAGGCAGTTGGACAACTACAACTCTCCACCAAAATGCCCACCACAGGCCACAATTTGGCCTTTTTTTTTGAGGGGGGGGAGACTGTACATTGTGTCATGAGGCAATGAGTCTGCTGGGGACACCTGCAAGTTACCTATCCCCCATGGGGGCAAGATCTGCACCAATAATCCAGGGAAGGGGCAGACAATAGTCAAGTTTCTAATGAATAACCGACATAGCAATCCATTTTTTCAACCTTTGGGAAATTTCAAAAGGAAACTGTAGAGTGTTATTGCCATTCAAGGTTAGGTGTATGTGTGAAAATTCTGCTGGGCATTGCTAAGGCCTCAGCCATCTCAGCAGATATAGAATATATAAAAAGCTCTGCACAATTAAAGGTCTCTACAAAAAAGCTAAGCATTATGACATCAATTAAAATTAGCACTTCCATTTATCCATACATTGAACTAATTTATTTTCTGAATTTGTAAATATGAAAAAGAAATAAAATTGATCTATGAAATATGCAAGTAACTATTTCTTACATTTATATTATTGCTGATCCAAAGGTGGATCCTCAGATCAGGCAACAAGTTATATATGACAACATTTACCTTCTTAACAGATTTAACTGGGTAGGAAGAATCATCCCAGACTGAGAATATCTTAGGTCCAATTCCATAGCCTAGCCCAAAAGGTGGTATGAATGTAATCAATGACCTTATGATGGTCTCCCAGTTGTTCAACACATGCTCCGTCCAACTTTGATTCCTGCATGACTAAGCTAAAGTAAGGCTACTGTTAAATACAGGATGGGTCACAATAAATGGCTTGTAGCCTACACACAGTGTGCTGAGTCAAGAAATGGTACAGGTCTGCTCTACAACTTGCATAATATCAATTCCCACCTAGTATTAATGTCAGCATTCCCCCCTAAAAGTAATCTCCTATATAATCTATGTTTACACAGAAGGCAATTCTGGTATCAGACTTTAATGTGCCTGATGGTTCTTCAGTGCTAATGTACAAACATCTGATAATGCATCTCATTTGTGGATAGATATTGGTGGGCGACTGCTGAAACTTCCTGGAGGCATGCTGTGAGTATCAGTGTTATTAAAAAAATATAGATTTATTTATATCTTATGAGTTTGGAAATGGGATTATCAAGGGAAACATTATTTAAAGCCACTTAAGGCACTGAACACAAGATAATGGCCTGATTCAGTAAAAGAATCAGCAGGGCTTCTGTAAGACACAAAACGGCAGAAGCTGGGAATGGATAATAAAATTAAATAGCCATCATATAATAAAGAAGTACATGTCTGTTGAGCAGTCAGTTTAATCTTGTTGTCAGTACAGCAGTGGATAAATATAGACCTCTGAAAATATCTAATAATTTGCCAGATGGCATTATATCCAGTCAAACTTTCTGCCACCCATCTTTGCTGATATTGTTTTATCAAAAGATAGATTTGTGGACAGACGACAGAAAATCCAGCCATTAGGAAGAAAACACAGATCTATGATGGTTTTTAGGAGAAAACTCCAGACAGCAGTGTCTGTCTCTGCAGTACATACAGGTACATCTATATATTTTTCCATTGAACAGCTGAAATGTGATGGTAGTCAACATTCACACATGAGTATTAGCAGTCCCATACAAATTTCAAACATTTAGAGATACACCATTGACTTGATAGTTGCCTTTACCTTTTTTTTGTTAATTGTGCTAAGAACTCTGTTATAGTTTCATCTAGAAAAATAATAAACAAAGCAAAGAAACAAAAAGATCACTGTGGATTGCTAAATTCAAAGCAAAACTGCAGGTCCTGACACTAGTATGTTATAGAAAGAATTTAAATATTGCATCTTTTAGTAAGTGTTTCACTAAATGAATTATATACTTTAAGATAGAAAGAGAAAATGAAGGAATTGCTTCAATAATTAATCCACAGTTGGGTTGATGTAATTCATCTTTCTGTTTCTAAATAAGCAGCCAACAAAATATCTCTGAAAATTCAGGCATAAAACAAAGAGAAGACCGACCATCTCTGTTTATCCCTTATACTTGACACTCAAAATTATACTGCTTCTGAGCATAGAACCTCTTTCGCTTGAAATTATTAGTACAGGGAGGGCCAGCTGTATATACCTCCCCTGCCCCAATGTCAGAAATAAAATTGCCCCCAGAAGCCCATCAATTGTAATAACTGTGGACCATCAAAATGACTCTGACTTATCGTCACTCTTCACAGAGGTTTTGAGGTATAAAATACTTAGGAGTGATTTGTTACTCTCCTCCTCTAGTGGCATTCTGTCACCATGCAGTTTGTCCAAGGTTGCACAGAACCATCCGTCCACAGGGAAGTATAGTTTGGAATCAAAATGTCAATCCCTTGTTGTACAACTGAAAGCTCCAGTCCCTTGAGCCAGCTAGGCAAGTCAGAGGCCTCAGAGAAGCTTGAATTGTTAGTGGAAGATTACTGAGCCCCACTTCCAGGCCTATTTCACACAGAGAATAGCTCTTCTTATATATCAAAAGTGACTGTCCAGTCATTCCATGTGTCTCACTACAACAGACAAAGAGATAGCCAAATAACACTCCAAGGTATGTTGGGGTACAAGTTGCCCTAATGATGATGCTTTACTGAAATTCCCATCAGCCCTACTCACCGTACCTAATGGAAAAATGACACTTGTAATCCAACAGAAGCTGTATTAGACCACCCTGGTGCATGTAAACCTACATTGAGACAGTGTTGCATATTCTAGAATTAGATGTTGAGCCTTTGCTGCATTGTGCTGCTCAAAATATCTCATATTCATACTTTCCACTTTTAAAATTTGTATATATATTTCTTCCTAATTTTTTATCAAGAGGTAAAATTAGAAAGAAGGAAAGATTAGTTATTAGAATTAGTGAAACAGTCTCACTGCTGTTGAAAATTATCCTAACATTTCAGCTAATCACTTCCTTGAAGTTCCCCACAGACTCAGAAAACCATCAGAGAGCCTGCCATCTTAAGATGTGATGCAACATTACACTGCTACTGGCTGCCACATTCCATAGAAGAAGCCAAGGAGTAACCATAACTAGAAAGCCAAACTTTTCAATAAATTGAGTCAGGGAAAACTCCAATTTGCATTAGTGGACATTCAAAATTATAAACTCTTGATAAATAGTTAAATTTGGGAAAAATTGATCTGCAAAAGTATTTGGTTTCAACTTGATCATCACTCATCTCAAGTATTTGAGCAAGAAAATATTTGCCAGCTGACTGTGCAGTAACTGTGCAGTGAGCACGGTTTGCATTAGAAAAGGAAGTGGAGAAGAAGATGGAGAGAGATTCAGAGCAAGATCAAGGAAGCTGCTATTTATGTTGCAGCAGTTTGTGCTTCGATAGCACAAGCAGGTCCACTAATGGCCTTTTCAGTTCGGCAGTGAGATCAAGGCAAACTGCTATTTAGATTGTTATAAATAGAGACAGGGCAGCATAAAAGATACAATCTAAGCAGAAGATGCAATACTGCTGTCCACCTATAGCTCAGAGCATGGACTATCTCTGAATTCTGCTATGAATCAAAAATGATATTGCAGTTTTGTTGATGAACTAAATTAGAACCTGCCTGAGACACTGGTTTTTGTTCTGTCTAAAAGTGCAGGTTAGGCTACGTCATCTTCATCATCACCATCAGCAAAATTAAGGGGTGAGGCTTTTCCTAGACAAGGAGTGCCCAAACTATGGCCCGTGGGCCAGATCCAGCCCCTGACACCAATTCATCCTGCCCACGACATACAGGCACATTTTACTTCCATTTCCAGGAACAGCATTGGCGCCACAGGATGAATGAATTGGTGTCGGGGGCTGGATCCGGCCCATGGGCTGTACTTTGGGCACCTGAGTTTAGGCAGAGAAAATGGCAGCCTAAAAATCTATCTCATCCTATTACAAAACAGATTGCAAGGTGCAATTTACTTCTTATTCCAGTGGAGGAATGTGACTGGCCCGCTGAACCACGTGACCGGCCCATGGCCTGAAAAGTTTGGGCACCCCTGTCCTAGACCGTATCACTTTATATCTCCCCTTCACAAGTAAGGTGGAGTTTAGCTGTAAATTTGAAAGTTTCCCTTAAGGAGGAAACAGCTACTTCTCACACATTAAAAAGTGGCACACCAAACTGAAAAGTTCAGTTTAGTCTTTCCTCCAAACAATCCAATTTTCTACATGGATCCAATCTTTGTTCAGCATTTGAAAAACACACACCCACATCTGCAAAGATATGAGTGCTGGTTTTCATAATGGGAAGAGGAATACTTGTGGTGAATTGACCGAAACATAATCATACACACATAAAACTCAGGTATTTCAGCTTCTCCACTTGGGGCTGCACCTCTTGTGCTGAGAATCTTGAAAATGTGGTCATTTGGGCAGTGTGTATACAATATATACATGTGTGTATACACAATAGTAAAGGTAAAGGTCACCCTTGCTCTAGAGTTCAGTGCTCATCTCTGTTTCATAGGCGAAGAGCCAGCACTGTCTGCATTTGCAGATGTTTCCGGGGTCATGTGGAAGGCATGACTAGACATTGGAGTGCATAGAACGCTGTTTACATTATCACCGAAGTGGTCCCTATTTATCTACTTGTAATTTCTTGCTTTCAAATTGCTAAGTTGGCAGGAGCTGGGACAGTGACAGGAGCTCATTCTGTCCTGCATATATCCAATACACACACACACCACCTTACTGACCAGATCATCCTTATGGGTAGTGCACATAAGAAGAAACACAGCATCACATCAATAACATCTCCTCAACAACGCCGAACAATCCTCATTATAAAAGCATATTACAGAACCAAATAAAACACAGTGGCAGCAAATCAACAGACAAATGCAGCATTAAAAAAACCAAGACTAAGCACAATCAACTAAAATCCAATGAAATCAAATTAACTAAAATTGCCTAGCGGGTAGGTAGAGGGTGAAGTAAAGGCTGTTGTAAAGAAGTCCACCTGTTCTAGTCTGTAGAAAATAGTGACAGTAGCCATTTTAACTTTGCACAACTTTAATTCATGCTAAAGTGACATTTGCACAATTGTACCTAATTTTTGCAAAATACATTCCTGTTCTTCTCTTGCTGAGAACAGCACAAAATAACTCACTCTCTCACAGGGCAAAGAGAATAATTTTATAGCTCTTTGTACTCATATGTGAGGATGAGACAAGCAAAGATTTAAATTCCCACAATGAAATACAGTGGAATTTCCAAAGCAAAGAGGTATCATAAAACTGGATCCAATTATTTCTTCCTTTCAATAAAGGTATGGAACAGGCTTCACTAGGGAGGAGTGAGAAATCTGTTTGCTTTGCATGTTGATGAGCAAAATCCTATTGTATAAATTTATGCTGGTGGAAGCCAATGATGTCATCAACAAGCACTGGAAAAGCATAATTTAAATTAATTGAAATCTTCCTGTACCCTTGTTTCATGTTCTGGGACTCCCTAGGGCAGTGGTGGCAAACCTATGGCACGCGTGACAGTTTGCCCCACCCTTCTGCCCTGCAGCCCAATGGGAGCACTTCCTCCCTCCCCCAGCAGTTTGCCCCGCCCCTCTGCCCAGCAGCCCAATGGGAGCACTCCCTCCCTCTCCTATTGCTGTGTTGGCACTTTGTGATAAATAAGTGGGTTTGGGGTTGCAGTTTGGGCACTCTCTCTAAAAGGTTTGCCATCACTGCCCTAGTGCTTTCTTTTGCCCTGACAAAGGCTTCTGGGCCATTGGGAGGAGAACCACTGAACAATTTTAAAAAAATGTTTCTGCATCACAGAGATTAGAACTGCTGGCACCAATCTGGTGACACTTTTTGGCTCTTATATACTTTCCCTCCCCCCCCCCCATCTCCCAATAAGATTCTGGCCAATATTAATTCCATTATTCCTTATATCATCTCAATCAATGTAATACAGTAATACCTCGCATAACAAGTAACTCACATAACGAGTAACTCGCTTAGTGAGCAGCATTTCCCCCAAAATGTCTGGCTCGTTGAGCGAGCAAAACCTCGCTTAAGAAGAACAGATCCATCTGCTATCTGCAGAGGGGTGCCACGGGGATGTGTTTCTCTAGCAAAGGCACTCCTCTGCAAAGAGCACAAGGCTGTGTGGCTGGCCCCTCTCCCGTTTCGGCAAGTGGAACAGGGAGACAGCCTTTCAGCAATTGCAAAAGACGTGCATCCCCACGGAAAAGCGCTTCTATGACGAAAGAAACCTTTCTGCAATTGCCGAAAGGCTGGCTGGCCCCTCTCCCGTTTCAGCAAGTAGACTAGGGGGAAGCCCTTTCAACAATTGCGGAGGGATGCCTTTTGCAAGAGAACCGCTTCCCCACCGAGATGTGCTTCTCCGTGTGAAAGCGCTTCTCTGAGGAAGGACACCCCTCTGCAATTGCCGAAAGGCTGTCTCTCTGTTCCACTTGCCGAAACGAGAGAGGGGCCAGCCACATAGCCTTGTGCTCTCTGCAGAGGAGTGCCTTTGCTAGAGAAACGCTTCTCTGTGGGGATGCCAAAAGGCTGGCTGGCTGGCCCCTCTCCCGTTTCGGTAAGTGGACCAGGGAGACAGACTTTCAGCAATTGTGGAGGGGTGCCTTTCACACTTTCTTGCAGGGTACCCTGTAAAACAGGGGTGCCCAAACTACAGCCCTCGGGCTGGATGCGGCCCCCAATACTAATTCATGCAGCCTGTGAAGCCCTTGTCGCTCCAGGAAGTGGGAGTAAAACACGCCTGTATGGGCGCATTTTATTTCCACTTCCAGGAGTGATGAGGGTTTTGTGGGCTGGATGAATTGGTGTCGGGGGCTGCATCTGGCCTCCAGGCCTTAGTGACCAGCTCCCTGAACTATGTGATCGGCCCACGGCCCAAAAAGTTTGGGCACTCCAGCTGTAAAATAATCCCCCCCCCTTTTTTTTTTTTACTTTATTCTTGATGTGTGATGTTTTAAAAGTTGAAGTTTAATGTTTGGAATATTATTGTTTGATTTAACATGTCCCTGCACACTACAGTATTTGTGCTGTTTAAGTGCACTTTATGAATAATTTTGAACAAAAAAAAATGTTTTTTTTTCAGGGCTTTTTTCTGAGGTCCAGAACAGAATTTTGGTTTTTCAATGCATTCCTATGGGAAAATTTGTTTCGCTTAAAGAGCAACTCGCTTAAAGAGCAATCCTGTGGAACGCATTTTGCTCTTTAGGCGAGGTATTACTGTATATTGGAAGAATACATATCTCGAGTTTTTTTTTTCTCTCTCTCTCTTTTGCAAACCATCACTCTAGTTATTAGGAGTTGATCCCACTCTTGAATTTTCAGTACATTCAGGGAATACTAGACTTGAGTTTGAAACCTTTTCTCAATCCCAACTACAGATTAGATTTATAACATCACGTTTCAACTGGCAGGTCAACACTTACATAAATCCCACTGAGTAAATAGATCTTCTCTAATTGGAACTAAAGATAAGGAATATACATATTTTATTCTATCCATAAACATAATCCTAACCTCAACCCTACCACCAATAATCCAAGTATTCTCATGCAGGTATACCAGTATTCACGTAATGCAAGCTTTAAAAAAATCCTGGTGAGTGGAATTTAAAGAGAAAAGGAGAATCTAAGCAAAACAAGTTAAACAAATTTGCTTATCCTTAGCAAAGAAAGAAAGAAAGAAAGAAAGAAAGAAAGAAAGAAAGAAAGAAAGAAAGAAAGAAAGAAAGAAAGAAAGAAAGATCATAGCAAGGCAGCAACACTGATAGCTTTTGCTGATAGAGTCATGGTGGCACAGTGATTAAACTACCAAAATGTTGTAAATTGATTCAGCCTTCCATCCTTCAAAGGTTGGTAAAATGAATGCCCAGCATGTTTGGGTCAAAATGCTTATTAACTTGTGAACTGCCTAGAGCGTGTGCTAACTGCTATGGGGGTGGTATACATATGTAATTGGTATTGTTAGCTTTCAGACAAGACAGTGAAAATGTACAGGTACAAACATTTTGTTGGACAATCTATGATTCAGTTCTATTGTGTGGACTGTAATTTGACTATTATTAATAATAATTAGTATTTCCTGTCAAGTCAACTCTGACTTAAGGTGACCCTTTCCAGGGTTTTCTAAGTAATGAATACACAGAATTGGTTTTCCTGGGGCTCCATGGGTCTGGGCAGCTTGCGCATGTCTACAGAGGCTGACTTTTCTCACAGGAAGCACAGTGAGGAATCCAGCTCTCAACCTTCAGCTCTGAGCTAAACCACTGAGTGAATGAAATAACTACAGTGGAAAGCATTCTTTTCGAAGCAACAGCAGACCTTCTATCTATGCTACTTCCAATCCCTTATTCATGAATACAAGTCATTACTTGATGTGAAAGTCATCAAACAATGAATATTACATGGGGACTCTCCCTGAGAATTCACAAAGATGTTGCAGAGGAACTTAGCGAAGGAAAACATTTAGTGTGAGAATTCATTCCAGATAAATTATTTCATCTCTTTTTACATCCTGGATATAATGTAGGCTGCTTAACACTGGAATCATAATTTTAAAGCAAATTTCATCTTAGGAATTGTATGGGGGAAAAACTGCTGTTAAACTACATTGAAATTAATACCTTAAGAGACCACAGTAACCTATTACTATGCATTTCATGATGTCAGGCTAATAATACCCCCCCCCCCCAAAAAAAACCCCAACAACAACCCAGTTATATTTATATATCTAACAATTCATTTCTCACCTGCAGTTCCAGAGAGTTCCACACTTAAAGATTGTTCAATAGTCTTGTTCTCAAATGGGGAACCCTTGGGATCACTGGAAGACAGGGCACATTTATAAAAACAAGCTGAAATGGAGTTGCTGTAGCCAAAATGTATTTAAAACCCCCTCCCTGTTGTAAATATTTACAGTTCTTGATACTTACTTTGGTGACTCAGGTGTCAAGGGAAGCGATAAATTCATTGGTTTGGCTGAAAGGGTATTGGAGGGGAGGAAAAAATGGAAAACCAAGTATGAAATAGGATGAAAGAACCAGAACTAGAAAATTTTGTACAGTAAAACCTCGCATAAAGAGCACTTTGCTTAGAGACTAACTTGCTTAAAGAACAAAATTTTCTCTGAATGGTCACCTCGCTTAACAACTAAAACCAACCAAAAACTCGCTTAACAAATAAATCGGGGTTCGCAATCCCACCCCCCACCAGAAATCACAATTGGTCACTTACAATGGTGTTTCACTTAAAGAGCAATCCTGTGGAACACATTATGCTCTTTAAGCAAGGTACCACTATATTTGTATGTTACCCTATTTGAATTTAGCAAGATTTAACTAGCTATGCCATGACTCTCCTTTACTCTTTTTTTTTATTTGAAAGCAAGGACGTGACATCAAACAACATTCCATTATTCAGCCCCACTCTACAAAATGGGCTGCAACATTTGGATGGCAGATACAGTAATACCTCGGATAACGCTAAGACTTGGTTCCACAAGTCTTGGTGTTATCCGATTTTTAATGTTATCTGATGCATGTTAAAATCCTATGGGATAGATCAGACAACGTTAAAGCTCCATAGAGATACATTGTAACCGCACAGAATTTAGCGGTTGTTATCCGATCCATCACATAGGACCTTAACGTTATTCGATCCAGTTCTCCTCCCCAGATTACTTAATGTTATGCGATTTTAGCGTTATCCGAGGTATTACTGTACTACATGCTACAGTGGAGAAGAGCAATAAGGAACATGACTCTGTTTTCAATAGCAGCCATACATAAATACTGCTTTCAGCATAGTTCAGCAGTTGCTGGCAAAATAGTAAATTCCAGCAGAGCCAGGACAGAAAGAATTCACCCTCCAAGTATGGAAGGCTGGTATCCCTAGGGAGCCATTTATCATATGATGCAGATGAATGCAATGGGTAGAGGAAAGGAAGTTTTGGAACATCCACCATTATGCTTTATTCTGGCATCTAAACATGTATTAGACAACACAAACAAACTTCTAGAGAACCCTTCATTTACATCAGCTGTGGAGTCTCTAATAAAACTTGAAAAGTAACAAAAAAAGACCATTGTGGCTTCTCTCACATTTAATTTAGGCTACAGTTCACATTTCACTTAGTTATGACCTCAGCAGCATAAACTACAAAGCAACATAATTCTATGAATATTCAGTTGGTTTTGTATGTACAATGTACAGTTTTATATACAGCACTAGGAAAATAGGTTATTTCTGTGAGGCCAAGACCCAACCAAATGTGATGGGAATGCAAATTGCAAAATGGTCACACAAACAGAGGAGAGAATTTTTCATGTTTTAAATTAGGGGTTGACTCCTCCAAGCCAAAATTCTGATGTGTTTCTACCTACAAAAGAATAGCTTTCTGAAGATTGGAGGGCAAGTTGCTTGCTTGCTTAAACATTCCACTACAATACCCATCTTTTTCTGATATTCTCTGAAACTGTATTGCATGCCAGGAAAAGGCAAATAATGATGAAGCTTTAAACAGTAATGAAGCATTTCAAGACCACAGCCTTCGTCTCAGAGTATCCACCTGCTACCTGACCAATTAGGGCTGAAGTAGGGAGTACTTTTCCCATGCTAGTTCCCAACAGCTATAGCTAGTTCAGTCAATGCACATTCATTTTGTTTCAGTTTTGATTTCGTTTTGGCTTTTTCTACTTTTTTCTCTCTGCACATCTGCAAAAGGAAAGCTAGATGACGTCTGAGCTTGTTATTTTCCCACTACCCATTGAGACCAATAGGACCTCTTTGTACATAATATAATTCCATGGCCATCTTATTATTTCGTTCAATACCTGGTAAACTATCTTCATATCGAATCAGATCTATTGATTTAGTTAGAGCTGGGGGAAAAAAAAGAACTCAGTGTCTTTTTGTTCTTTGGTCAGGTCTTATCCCAACTGACTTCTCTTGATGAACTGAATGGACAGCCAATGCCTGAATTACAAGTAGAAGTGGGAGATGAGCCTGACCTTTTGTGAGAGGGCCTCTTCACTCCCGTTTAAAAAAAAAGTTATACAACTGGGACATTTTACTACATTTGGGGAGATGGGTTATTTATTTATTTTCTCTCAGAGAAGCCCCTTAATAATTGTTCTTGAGGCAATGTGGGAGACAAAATGAAAAGATTAAAAATCACAGTTCCCACTTCAGTTTCCTTCAATTAAAAAAAAAAAGGAAATTTGTTGTCAAGCAGCTGGTTGGTCGGAGGATACAAAGATACATTATATTTTAGGCAGTGGCTAAATCGGGTTTCCAATCTAGGGACCATGGGTTGGACTCAGCCTGCAACATCATCTCAAACAGCCCGTTGCCATCTCCCCTGCACCCGGAAGTAGAAGTGGGCACATTTATGTCAGCTGTAAAATGTGCCTGTGGATGCGGAAAACATGCCCATGAATGATGTAAACATGGAAGTGGGCGCATTTACGTCAGCTGTAAATGCACCCACTTCCACTTCCGGGGGTGTGGTCTGTCTTGCTCAGCTGTTCTGGGGGCATGGTCAGGCCTGCGGCACAAAAGGGTTAGCCACCCCTGGGTTAAATAGATTCCTAATATGGCTGGAGGGACTGAAACATAAAGCAGTTGTTTACCAGAGTTTGGGGTGGGGAATTTCCCCACAGAATCAGCATAGATAACAGACATGGTAATCTTGCTGCCCCATTTCTATCTTTGTTATTAAAAGTAGAAGTATCCTCAAATAAAGTATTACAAGACATTAAGAAACGCCAGCAAGAATAATGTAAAAAATAACAATATGAAGGCCATACTTAGGGACATGTCTCTGTGTCTGTTCATCTTGTATTCTTGCTACCCTGCCACAGAAGTCAGCCGTAGGAACAAATGCCTTTTAATACACTGAAGGATATCAACTGCCATAAAGAATTCATTTCCTTTTTAACTGAAGAACCAAGAGGGGTCAGGACAATGCCTATACTTGGCACTGTTTAGAAAACAAAACAATAAAAATTTGAAGTGTTTTTTTATTTAATAGGGCTGATTCATTTATTGCCTATTCAGAAACTGCACAAAAGCTGTTTTTATTGTCTCTTAAGGAATACACATCAGGTTAACAACATCTTCATTTGAGCTTGGTAAAAAGCAGAGAGGCTCCCTAATAAACTATTCTTCCCAGGTTGTCCTTAGCAGTAATTATTTACTAGCACCACATCACTAGATCTTGGCTGCTGGAACACAGTTAACCCTCTGCTCCTTCCATGACTTACTGTGTCTCTGTCTAAGCATGGCCTCTTCTCTTCACAAGTGCCTTCAACCTCTTCAATATAGGGCCATTTTATATACTGTACACTGGAAAACAAAGCTTTCCCTGAAGTGTAGTAATCCCAATTCCTCCAAGAATCCTCCTGTGAGGCATTTGCAAACACATGTTTGCTTCTCAGATTCGCAATATGCATCATCAGGAGAATGTCTAACATACCTTAGAAGCACACCTAAAACTCATTATTTGTGACAAAGCTCTTTTGAACCTGATCTTAATACACAGGTGGTACTCTACTTGAATGCTGATGAACATTAAGTATAAATGGAACATGTAAAAACTAACCATAGTTGAGGCTGCCTTGGGTATGACATCTCATTGCAAACTATCCTTTAATACTATCTTCTCCAGCTGCTCTTCTGTGTTTGTGTGTACATGCAGATAGTGATTCTGTGTGACAGTCTTCTAATAGTGTGTTGCATATTAAAAATAATCTACAGGGAGGCTGGGGTACCTGTTTCATTATCTTTCACTGCCAACTAAATACCTCCTTACTCTCATAGGATTTTTTAAAGATATACTTGAATTCCTAGTATTGCTCTATTTTTATGCTCTTTATAAAATATTTTACTTGGAAACAACTCAGCTGGTATAGAAATGTTCCAGATTTGACGACGACAATGACGACCATAATCATAATAATCTGGATGTGTAAATACAGAAATAAATCAAGTCAATGCAAGGGCTACGGTAAGGTCTCCTCCTGGAGCCCCACCTGGTGTCTTCTTTTGGTATTACACACATTTTCAATTTGCCAGGGCATGAGGAACAGCTAATGTTCGTGATTTTAAATTAACAGTGGTTAATTTAAACTTGAATGTGATGGAGCTATTTTATTTTGTTGTATTAATTTATTGATATTATTATGGCACTTTCATACCTTTTTTTTTTTACTGTTTTGTCAGTCACCTTCAGAACATAAATTTAAAGTACGGACTATAAATCGAATGGCTAAGATCATGTTGCAATGCTACTCAAAAGGTATAACTGGTGAAGGCAAATTGTTTCAGGTTAAGAAATTTCTTTAGACCATATCTGCTTCATGTTGAGTCATGAATACAACAACTAATGTCTATGCTGCTTTCTCAGCATGAGACAATTTGCCTTCAAAAGTCACTCATTAATATTAGCTCCCTCACAGGAGAAGCCAGAACCCAGTTAGCCTATTCCTGTTCAAGGGCCTTGGTTCAACACTGCCATCTTGATTTAAAAAGATATCAGGAAGAAAAGCTGGAAAAGATCATTGAAAAGTGCAATTAGAATTTAAACCAATCACAGGAAACTATCCTACAGCCACTGCATTTCAGTGGCCAGAATGATGGACTGAGGATATGTGAGAATCAGGTTCTCAAGAACCCGCTGAAACTCACGGGCAACCTTGGGTCAGAACCATCCCTCAACCTGAAACTACCTCATCTCCTGTAAAAGAGCCATAGACATCATACTGAAGTCACTGGGGGAAAAGTGGGACACAAATATAACAAATACATATCTAAATAATAAATAAGTGTGCACACTGGTTGACAATCCACCTCAGCAGCCCCAGACACGCTTTCTCTGCTCACATCTGTACCACTGGTTCACCACCTCCCTACGCTCATAGAAATTGGACCTCAGGGGATACTACCAAGACAGTAGCTGCTCAAAATTAGATTCTTCAGTCACAAACTTACCTTGCAAATGATGTGTCTGAGAGTGCAAAAGTGCTTTCTTTTTAGCTGTGAATTTGTCTCTGCTGCCGTTCCTGTTCTCTGCTGGTTTGGTCTGAGGAGGGTCATTGTTTGTAGTCAGATATTTGAGAAGCTCTGAGCAGGGACGTCTTTGTGGCTTTTGTGGTTGACAAATGCTTTTTGCCTTATTGCTCCATGAATGTTCAGTCTTAAGAGGCATAATAATAGGGAAGGGAAGGTGGCGAAGAAGAGAAAGAAAGCCGAAATTAGTGAACTGAACCTTATCAGAATGGATATGGGTTTTCTCAAGAGATGAGATTTTCAGCGAAGTGTTTGTTCTAAGTGTCCTAGATCTATGGCCTGTGAATAACTGTTTGCAGAACAAGGAAAGAAAATTACAGTTAAAATTCCTAAATGACATTTGTGCAACTTTTTATTTCATTTCTCTTACGTTTTAATGTTCCCTTTCAGGAACATATACCTAACAAGACCCTACAGCACTATAACTGTGAGCGGAGCGGGGTGGGGGATAAGCTGTTTTAAACCTTAATAGGCTGCTGATTGCTCAAGCCTGGTGCTCGCAACTCTCTTAAGTACTTCTAAATTATCTGTTTTTGGTTACAGTCAATGGCAAGACAAACATTAGTTAATACAGTCTGCTAGCAGAATTATACCACTGCCAGCATCTGAGCCAATTAACGACTGACACAATCCTTTCCGCTAAGGTTCCAGCATAATCTTTTCTCTAAGCCGGGTTGCTAGCGAAGTGATAGATGGAACTGCATTGGAACAGATTAAGCCATCAGTAGTGTTTTCATGAGAATATCTACTATTCTGCACACCGGAAGAGTATTGCTGGCATTATAAAATCCACAATACTGCCTAGGGTGTTGATGGCAAACATGCATGATTTAGAATATTAATAGGAAAATATGCACTTTCTCCCTTTGTCTGAATTATCTTCCCGATGCCCTCCCATTGAATCTTTATGCCCCACCTGTACAAGGGGGCATACATAAAAAAAGGGGATAGATATGATCACAACAACTTTAATCCTGAGCAAATGAGTCTCCACACAGGCTATATTACAGTGGCATAGTGTGGGTTTCAGACGTGTGGGACATAGGCCAAATTTGCCATCCCAGGGCGGGGCCCAGGATGCCGGCGGTGGTGGAGGGTCCCGGCATCTGTCCCCACAGTGGCCTCTTCGCCCCAGCCACTAGGAATTCCGGGGGCATCATTGAAATCCTATTTATTGTGAAATTTTGTCACTCCCAAAAATGCCACCTGGGGGGCACCCCCCCCCCACTACCATATTATCTTACTTGAAAGGAATGGGGAGAACACCTGGGCACTGGCTACCTTTTGTTGGTGGTCTTGTGTTTTAATTGGGCCATACCTTGCCACTGAAACTGTTTTATTTTTAAACTCAATAAAATTATTTTTCTATGTCGTTCAAGCATGAACACCATACCTTAACCAGCACAGGGCTTGTTCTGGTCCTGTGATTGGCATTTGCATTGTTGTGTGTGCTGAGGCCACTGCATTCATTGTAATTTAGCTGGGTGTTAGCCGGAGCCAACAAGAGCTTCTTAAGCTGCAATCACAAGAGGGAGGTTTTGGAGGGCAGAGAAGGGGAATATGTTAGGAAGAAAGAGATTTAGGTTATGTATCTCTTATTCTTATGTTTTGTTTTACTGGGATTTTTGATTCACAGGTCCAGTTCAGTTGTATATCTACATCAGGAGTTCTCAACCATTTAAAGCCCAGGGGCTGGGCCTCACTCCCTCAGACAGCTTCAGGGGCCTCATGGACATTTTGCCATTGGCTGCATCTGGCCCACAGGCTGCAGGTTGAGAATCCTTGATCTACATGCACAGGTATAACTGATAATGTGAAAACAGGACTTCACCCACTAGACACATTTCTCTCAGCTCAAGGCCTCCTGGATGTCCATGTTTGACTGTACATTTTGGCTGATGTGGATAAAGTAGATATTTTGCTGTTGTTCAGTCACATAGTCGATTCTGACCCTTTGCGACTCCACGCACCATTGCACACCAGGCACCTCCGTCCTCCACCATCCTCCTCAACCCATCCAGCCCTGTGCCCATTGTGTCTACAATACAATCTAGCAATCTCATTTTTGGCCACATCCTTCTTCTTTTGCCCTCCACCTTTCCCAGCATCAAGGCTTTTTCAAGTGAATCCTCTCTTCTCATCTGGTGTCCAAAGTACTTTATCTTCAGCTTTACTATTTGTCCTTCTAATGAGCAGTCAGGGTTGATTTCTTCTAAGAGTGACCTATTTGTTCTCCTCAATGTCCAGGGGACTCTCAAAGCTCTCATCCTCCACCACATTTCAAAGGATTCTATTCTTCTGTGCTCAGCTTTCCTTATGGTCCAGCTCTCACAACCATACATTGCCTTGAATATGAGAATTTTTGTTTGCAAGGTGATGTTTCTACTTTTAACTACCGTATATACGCGAATATAAGCCAACCCAAAAATAAGCCAAGGTACCTAATTTTGACCTTGAAACCCAGGAAAATAGATTGACCTAATTATAAGCCAAGAATGGGAAATGCAGCAACTGCCAGTGAGCTTCAGTAATTAAAATACATTAAAATACAGTAATATTAATTATTTTAGTGATTTTTAAAAACTGTACTTCCACCACCCACCAGTGGTGGCGCTGCAGGTAAAGTGGGTGGGCAGGTCAATTGCAGTGAGGCAAGAAGTGTTGCTCTAGCCTAGCCTCTTGCTCTGCAAGGAAGGAGAATGGCTTCCTCCCTCCATCTTGGACACATGGAGCAGGGACAAAGGCATGAATGTACAGTAAATAATTTCCTTTCTTTTTCCACACCAGTTTGGAAGTGGGACATGATTGCATTGTAAGCTTCTTTCTTCATTTGTGGTTTTCCATAGGAATTAACTGAAAACAAACCAGAATAGGAGAACTTGATTTTCAATGTATTCTAATGGAAAATTGTGATTTGCGCCCTTTCATGGACAATTGTATAATTGCGCCTCAGATTCTTTTGCCGTGGAAGTCCTGAAACTTACTTTTAGAGTGCTGAATAACTTTTTAAAAACCCATATTTTTAAACATCGTGGTTGTTGACCTGTGTATAGACTGTGTCCCCCCTTTTGGGCCTCATTTTGGGGTTAAAAAAATAAATTTAAATTCAAATATATACGGTATGTTCTCCAAGTTTCTCATAGCTTGCCTCCCAAGAATCAGTCGCCTTTTTATTTCATGGCTGCAATCACCATCTGTAGTGATCTTAGATCCTAAAAAAGTAAAATCTGACACTGCTTCTACTTCTTCCCCATCTATTTTCCAGGGACTGATAGGGCCTATTGCTATTATCTTGGTTTTCTTGATGCTGAGTCTTAAGCCAGTTTTTGCACTCTCCTCTTTAAACCAAAACAGGATTTTCTTTAGGTCTTCCTCACTTTCTGCCATTAGGATGGTATCATCTGTATATCTCAAGTTGTTGATGTTTCTCCCAGCAATTTTGATTCCAACTTGTGATTCCTCTATCCCTGCATTGCACATTATGTGCTCTGTGTATAAGTTGAATAAGCAGAGTGACAAAATACAGCCTTGTTGTACTTCTTTTCCTATTCCAAACCACTCGGTCATTCCGTATTCTGTCCTAACTGTTGCTTATTGACACATGTACAGATTTCTCATGAGGCATATAAGGTGTTCTGGTATTCCCATCTCTTTAATTACTTGCCACATTTTGTTGTGGTCCACACAACCTTGGTGTAATCAATGAAACAGAAGTTGACTGGTTTCTGATATTCTTTTGTTTTCTCCATGATCCAACGTATGCTGGCAATGTAGAGATACACAGAACTAAACCATATAGTCATTAACAGCTCACTAATCTGGGAAATATTCAGATGGATTTCACTTGCAGAAGCAGTATGCGCACACTGTCTATGACAGGGAGTCACTCCAAAATTCTGGGCTGAGGCACTCCCTCATTTGGACCATGAACCACTTCACATTGTTCAATACCTGAATATCTTGTTAAGCCCAAAAACAGGACAAAAACTTAATAGCTGAAATCTTGTTGTTTAATGTAGTAAAAGGAATTCCATTGGGAGTTATATATGAGACAAACAAACAAACAAATAAACACTAATTTGTACTAGAGCAGCCCCATCTGAATCAATAGAATTTATGAAGGCAATGGCTGATTCAATGGGCCAGCATAGTGGCTCAGTGGTTAAGAAGCTTGCCTTGTTAGCTGGAAGACCAGCAAATAAGCAGTTTGAGACCTGGGTACTGCATGACGGTTTGCATGCCCGTCACTGCCCCAGCTCCTACCAACCTAGCAGTTCGAAAGCAAGAAATTGCAAGTAGATACAGAGGTACCACTTCGGTGAGGAAAATCTCTTGGGGACATGAAAGGAGCCTTATTCAGGTGTCCCCAAGCAGAGTTTCTCCAGCAAAACTCCTTTCAATCAGAATAATTTCTGAGATGAGACTGTTATTATTAGACTACATTAGGCAACCAGACCTCAGCCAAAGAGCAAATGGAAGCACTTGTAGTATATGGGGGCCAGTTCTAAAACAGGCTTATAATCAGTGTCAGAAAAATACACAATAGAATGGTTAACTTTCTTTATGCCCACTCTGGCTCTGTAGAAAAACCAGGAGTGCAAAAATATATTAAGCAAAACAGTCACACTTATATACCATCCCATAGCACTTAGTGAACTCTCTGGGTGGTTCACAATTAGCATTTTGCCCCCAACATGCTGGGTACTCATTTTACCAACCTCAGAAGGATGGAAGGCTGAGTCGGCCTTGAGCCCTGGGTCAGGATCACACTCACAATCTTTTGGTTGCAGTACAATAGTTTAACCACTGCACCACCAGGGGTCCTACCGGTAGTTACTGGGGAAAAGAGATAAATAATTTCTTTCCCAAGCCAGTCAAGCAACAGACAGTCATATCTAGTAGTGTACGTAGTATACAGCAGATCTAATCAGCTATGTGGAAAGACAGGGGCGCAGATGGAGTGAGTAAGATTTTTTTTCCTCCACTGCACGGAGTGTATTTTCTAAAATGACCCATCTAGATCCCTAAGCAATTCATGGCTGGCTGGTCTCCCTGCTGCATACTTGTCCACATCTGGCAGTGTACACTATGGCATGGTAAAAAGATCACCCAACTGCTCGATAGTTAATGGTTTAGAAACATCACATTTTCAGTAAGGCAGGGCTGAATATTTGATTGGACAATACCTCATCCTTACTAGTTGCGGCCAAAACAAGGGTGGACCAATGGCCAAGGCAAGAAAATGTGCCCCTGCCTAAATGAATCTCATAGTTTGTTTTTGTTCATCAACAAGGCAATACAAGGAGATTTAAGAAGTCATCATGTGCCAAAGACTAGCTATCTCCTCTTGGGCTAAAGGAGAGATGGCAAATGTAGAGCTTTAGGTAGCATTTTCGGTAGTAGTCTGGATTTTCAGAAAATTGTGATTGTTTTGCTAATAATAATAATAATAATAATAATAATAATAATAATAATAATAATAATAATAATAATAATAATAATAATAATAATGGTGTGTGTATGTGGAGGACCTCATTTTCTCTTCTTTTATAGCTGAAATACATTCCATGGGAGCCTCTGAAGGCTAAGTTTTCTATTTTGTTAATAAAAAAATTGACAATGGAAGTTAAGGGGGACAGGGGGCAGAATGTTGACTATTTGATTTACATTCCTGGACTAGAGTATGGGGGTATAGTTCATATATGTTGATTTTCTTCTATGGGGAAAGCGTAATGAGCAATTATCCATTATACTTATACACCAGTCAAATATCTGATTTTGAGGAGACCAGTAGAAATCAATAGGGTTAAAATTAATTATGACAAGCTTAAATCCTACTGGCTGCTATGCAAAATAAAATGTGTAGCCAAATCTTAGTGCTGAGGGATAATACTGCTCCTCAAACAAAACAACATCTAGGCATTGGCTAGAGTTGTTTGTGTTTTTTGGTCAGGAAAAGCAAGAAATGTGAATTTTCTTCTGAACTGATAAAATCATTTGGGAAATGCAAGTTAAAAGTCATCTAGATAGTCACAGCTATAAGATACTGAAATTCTGAATTCCATTATAAATGAAAGATAAAAAAATTCATCTGGCACCAGAAGCTGGTTTAGAAAGTTAGGAGTTTCTGAAAGTTTTTTCTAGTCCTCCCCCTCGCCTCCACAGGCATAACTATGATGCATAAGATGTATGACTTATACGCCCCCCCCCCCCGGAAGTTATAATACAGCTGTTACTCTCTTGAGTCTACATTAAATGGCAAATCCATGTCTGGAAAGGGCCTCATGAATTGTGACAATCACAGATGTTATTTTGGAACATAGATCTCTGAGAGTGTAATCCAAATTCTACTCTCCACCCATTTTGTACACTCCCTAGTCTCTTACGCGGCCAATTATCTAGGGACCAAATCATATGTTACAAAATGGTTTCAACTAGTACAAATTGCAGAACACAGAATTTTTCACAGTCTGTGATCAGTGTACCAAGTGAGAGCAGTCATCATTGAAGACTCAGTAGAAGTTTGTAACTACAGTCCAATTTATTATTTGAGTGCCCTTTCCATGAAACTTCCTACTGCCTCTCATGATACCTTCTTCCCCCACTGCACTGTTCATCTGAGGAGCTGCTATCAATGCAAATTACTTTAAATGTGCAGCAAATAATTAACAAGCGAGCAAACAACAATACAGCATTCCAAGCTGCCTTAGATACACTCGACAAAAAATTTCACATTTCATCCAGAGAGACTCTAAGGATGTATTGGAAGAAGGGGAGGGAAGCTAATGAATAAATGCATAAAGAAAAACTGCAGTTCTTCTACATGACCTTTTCATTAAATTCTGTAGTATACCGGACCAAATGCTTACAGCTGTTTGACTGACATTCCTTTAAAGAATCTAGACAATAGTCATTTGAAAAGGACCTGGAAAAAAACTGATTGATATAATTCCTAGGCCCTCTCCCCAGTCTGGTCAGGTTATCATACTATGGTAATAGAGCAGACTATACTGCCAGCAAATCAATGCCAATTGTAGGCAGCGGTTAACTCACCTGACAACCCTAAAGACTAGCAACCTTTGACGGCAAAGTCCACAGGGAAGGGTGATGGTCCCCAAGTGGATTAAATCCCACTTGAATCCATCCTGATGGAGGACAGCAGCTTCATCAATATGGCTTGGGGCTGATGAGGACTTTGCATACCAAAAGGGCTCAGGACCAGAAAGTGGTATGGGTGTCATGCAGTGGTGCAGAACGCATGAAAGGCTACTATATGAAAAGCTACTGCATTATAATGTTCCCAGCACAATCTTCATGGCTGATTGTCATGTTGATCACCAATATTTAGAATTGGATATGGCACAAGAAGATGGCCCTCTCACATTACAAACCTATCAAGCACCTTTTCTTAGAGAACAGGAATGCCTAGTTTTACAAAAAGGTAAATGTCAAGACATAATGGAAAGTGGTGCACAAGAGAACTTCCACACAGTGAAGTATCAGCCACTTTCTTTTGCTTCTAAATAGGTTAAAGGGGAAGGGCTGACTGTTATTTCCATGGGCAGAACTGGGAAGGAACCTTTCAGCTGTTGATCCCCAAACAAAGAGATTTCTCACCTTTCTCCTTCTCAACCAATCAACTGTTTAAAGCAGGGGTTTGCAACCTACGGCCTGACGCTATTCCAACTAGCCCGTCTCCATCTCCTCTGCACCAGGAAGGAGAAGCGGACATATTTACATCAACATGCCTGCGCATGCACACCTGCACCTGTGGCTTACGTAAATGTGTAAGTGGGCACATTTACATCAGCTGCAAATGTGCCCACTTTCGGGGGCATGGTCCAGCCCACTCAGCTGTTCCGGGGGCTTGGTCAGGCTCATGGCACAAAAAGATTGGCCACCCCTGGTTTAAAGAATGTATATGAAAGTTAAATTCATTTGGCAACATATTGTCAAAAATGAAATACAGGCACATGTTAACTAAGAGCTTTCAGGAAGAAAAGGTGTGTTCTTTTTCTGAGCACAAGTATATAAGAACATCCAATCAATATTATGAATTATATTTAATATAATTCTATGATAAACAGGCAATAATATTTTTTTCTGGGCTTGAAATTTTTCAAATGTAATCTAGTGTTTCCTAGTTTTTCAGTCTAAAGGAAAAGACCAAACCTTACTGTGTCTACATCATACCCATGCAGTGGATAAGGAGAGGGCACCTCCATTTCCTGTTAAACACTAGGAAGGTAGGTTCTTACTAGAGACGGCTCTTCTGCCTCCTGAGGTGGAGGGGTGCCATCAGGCACTGATGAAGAGCTAGCATCATTTTCGTTGGTCACATCGCCATCTGTCAGTGCATCAAATGAAGGTAATCCATCTTCGTCCACAGGGATACTGTCCAATGTCTCTGTGAGGACTGCTAGTAAGTTTGCTTCGTTCTCTTCATCTATCTTCTATACAATCAGAAAAAAGTGAGAAAGATGAGTCAGGAGAGGATTATATGATTACCCAGCCATGAAAAACATAATATGGCTGAATTAATTTTTGTGAGAGTGAATGTAATGCTACCAATGAATATTCAGGTTGCTTCTGGGGTTAAAACATGTACAAATAAACCTATATATAAAAATATCTCATTAATTTGTACTAGATATCTTATTTTGGTACCAGGGACTTGTTTGTGTCAAATCAAATATGTTTAATATCCTAGCATTCTTCAAAGAAATACATTCCAATTATTATACATATACTTGCAAGGCAGAAAAATAAAAGCATATTATATTTTAACCGTTTTGCACAGCAATAATTAATGACTTAGGGCATTGAAAAACTCCCCGTGGAGTCCATGCAAAGACTTCACTGGCAGTGAAATACTATTCTAAGAAACGAAAAGGCAATAATCGCAATCATAGCATAATGAAATTGGAAGGGGCCTATAAGACCATCGAGTCCAACCCCTTTGCAGGTGTTACATTTAAATAGTTTAATGCCACCCAGGAATGCACAATATGTGGTTCCTAAAACAGAGAGCAAGCCACAAAATAAAGGACTTTCTGAACAAGAGATTACTCAGACTTGATTTTAATGAAATTCAGTCCTGTTCAATTAATCTACCTTTCAGCGAAAGAACAGTTAAGGAAACAATTAAAGACAAGTACAATTGTAATGTTTGATCATTTTGCTATTTCAAGGTGTAAAAAAAAATGCAATTGTAAATTGGCCTAATCACATATCCACTTCATGCCTTAGCATTTTGCTACCATTATGCTTTCTGTCGATCACTAAATAACAAATGCAGGAACAAGACCTGTGAGAATGTCACACCATTCTTTCAATAAATAAGCAACCAAAAGCGTTAACTCTTCCCATTCTCCTTGCCCTTTCTTAGTGTAAACTTTTCCTTGCCATACAGTCAAACATAGATTGAACAAGAATACCAGGAATAAATCATCAAACAGTTTGACAAATAGCAAGAAATTAAGATTCCATTTCTGCCAATTCCCAGATTTTCCTAAACACACAGGATGTTACATGTGGGTCTGGATCTATGCTGCACATGTATATTATCTATATACACACATATATATTAAAATATATTTTATTCCACAGTACATAAAAAATACAATACAAAAAAACTATATTACAATACACAAATACATTAATAACCGTACTCTCATCACCTTCTTAGGATATACTATTCTACAGTTTACATTTGTATGAGTTTATTAGTTGATTTTGTTTTTCTATCATCTATATTTCCAAAAACCATGTTTCTTGTCCAGGTTTCATCCCTCCTCCTTATCTATTTAAGACGCACATGTGAAGCAAGGAAATAAGCTGTGCGGAACCTTGCAAATACAACAGGTTACACTTGCCATCAATTTCAGACAACACTGTCTCTTTGGTTGTAAACGGAGATGAGTACCACCTCCTAGATTCAAACATGACTGGCTTTAGAACAAGAGAGACCTTTACCTTTAAACCTCTAATAAAGACTTCTGTACATAATGGAAACGTGAGCCTGAACCTCTTTGATTTTCAAGATGGCACCAGAACATTGTCAAAAAGAAGGAAAATGGATGTATAAAAGATTCAAGTATAAAAAAGATCCCCTTCAGGCTGAAAATCTGAAGAATTTCAAAAGCTTTCAGGTGCTGCTGAAATTTTTCTGTGGGTAGTTTTTCACTTTTTATGAGACTATTATCTTTTTGTGTAAGTTACACTGGTGTAATGGAAATGACATAACCTTCAGCAGTAATCACATTGTACATGTGTTGGACGGCCTCACACACTATCTGGAATCAAAGGAGGGACTCTGAAATGGCTGCAATTTAATTTGTGCAAGAGGACATTTTATCAACGAAACTGTCACTTTCAGAAAATATGAAAGAAGTTTGGGCATTCTACCTCCTGAAAAATCTAAGGAGTTTGACTTGATAGAGGAAAAATTCTGCTAAGAAAAGAGAAACTTCTTGGGAAGTTTCTTCAGTTTCATCCTTTTAGAAACCATATAGACTGAAGCATTTACAAAGCACATAAGTATGACTAATTCACGTTGGGCTGTAGCCAATATATAAGTCTCTTCCACAAAAGATAACAGTATCTTTTAAAGCAGACTTCACTGAGTACGTGCCATGCTATTTTGGGCTCATGGATGTTGCAGTGCAACCTATCTGGAAGGCAAAAATTTGGAAACGTAGCTTTGGATTGTCTCTGATATGTAAAACTGCCCATCATATAAGACCAACTGTTGTGTTCCTGTTAAGTTTGCCATTGACTTCTGAGAAGAATGCCTTTGTGGTGGTGCCCTACAAATGGGATTTCTACACCTTAGTTTGACATCTGCCAGCAAGGGACGATAGTTCCTTTTGGACAATTGTTTCGATTCTGTTGTTTCCTATCCTAATTGTGTTCTAGGTTGATTTATTAATTGTGTTTTAAAGATAGATTATTGTTATCTTTAAATCTAAATCTATACAGTGATGGGATGTAACAGGTTCTCACCAGTTCGCCAGAATCGGTAGTAACTTTCCCAGTGTCCCGGAGAACCGGTAGCAGCTTTTGGGGGCTTTGGGCTTACCTTTTCACCGGTTCCCCCACTGCGCATGCACACCAAGCACCTGGTGTGCATACATGCCTATAGTGCTTGGCGTGTATGCATGGCCTCCTTGCTGTCCTCCCAAGCGGGGAGGAGGAACAGAAGCTGCTAGCCTGAAGCACCCTCTAGCCTGAGGCTCCCCAGGGTAAATGACTCACCTTTGGACGTGGTGTGTCTGTGTGTGTATTTTAATGTGTATTTAATACCTTTACCTATATTGACGTCCTACCACAGTTCCTAAAAAGGCCTGGCTTGGGGTTTTAAAGCAAAGTCTTGGAGTTACCTCATCAATAAGCTACACCTGTGCTGTTCCAATTGCTGTTCCAATTGGAGAACTCTTAAGGAGGTACAGCTGTTTTACATTTACATTAAGGCATATTATCCTAGATAACTGGTACGATGACCATATCCATCTTGCAACATGGTGCTGCCCAGGCACTTACACAAACAGGTAAGTGACGGGTTTGTGTTTGGGGTGGCTGGGTGTATTTTAGTGTAATTTTTATTTTACTTATTTATTTATTTACTGTATGGGTTTGTGTTGTGGGTGGGTGGGTGGGTGGGCTGAGGGGTGTGTGTGCTTATTTTTATATATATTTTTCTTTGCCCATGACATCATGACGTCATGACATTAGCTCTGCCCACACTGTGATGACGTCACGGTGGGGTAGTAAAAATTTGACATCCCACCACTGAATCTATAAGTTAAAAGGCCCTTGAAGTAACACTGTTCTGAAGGTAAAAAGGAACTATAGATTCTTGTTGGTTTACATGTATAAATAAACAAGTAAATAAGGAAGAAATCTCATAACCACAATATAAGAAAAGTTTGAACATCTTTCACAGACTGCTATCACCATTTCCATAAGCAGAATCCTATGCCTGCGATGGAGTGTGTTTGTAGGTGTCCTGATTTCACCCACCTCCAGCAGAACAGTTAAAATATATTCCTGTTTCCAAGTCAGCATTCTTTCTTTGATAATATGGACTCTTGCTTTTGCTTTTCCATTGTTGGATGCTTGTTTTGTAAAATGGACACTGAAACACACTGACATTCAGTCTGATTGTGGAGTATACACTGGTCTGCCTCATCATAACAATTTCAATTATTTTTGGTGTGAAAGTTTCAAAGCATTGAATACCCCTCAGAGGAAAGCAAAGGATGTGACAACAAGGACTCTGTTAAAACAATTAATGTCACTTTCCATTATTGTGCCAGTCCCAATTTACAGAGCAAATAAATCAAAGTCACCACAGATGATGGAACACTACCAGCCAACACATGTCTATTCATCAATGACATGGCGATGGGAATGTATTAAGCAATGAAACAGCTCTGGGTGATAGCCTTTGCAAACTTTAATCATGTGCTTGTTCCTAAATATTGTTTTATACAGGAACATTTTATTAACGAAAATAGCATGATAAGAGCTAAGGAAAAGACAATGAGAAGAATGTTACTATGTTGTCCTTGTTTAGGAGAAAGGGAGACAAAACTGTTTTATCACCAGGATCAAATTCATTTTTGGAGATGTTCTGGGGGGTCTGTGCTTGGGGGTGGTATGGAAGTGGCTGGACCAAAAGAAAAGTGCTAGATGAAAAAATACCACCAATATTCAACTCAAAGCTCTGACTGGTAGTTGCTAAGCTTTAATAGACATGATTTAGCCTTTTAGAGTGGTAAAAATCTGGACAAACCTGAGAAGCCACCAAAAATTAAAAGAGTGCAGCCTTCCAGGAAAACTCAGAGGCTTGGCCCCAAGGAGGGTGGCATAAGGTTCACTCTCGTGTTCTCTTCCTAGTTCTCTTGGGAAAGAGAAGACTGTGAACTTGCAAAAATAGTCTATTTGTAAGTTTGGAGGAAAGGGAGAAAGCTACCTATACAGCTCTTCTTGATCATCATCAGAACATACATATAACTTTACCATGTAGAAGTGAAAAAGACTGTATCCTGATGAATTTGCAGTCTAAAATTCAGCGTAAAAGGAAGGGACAGAGTAGAATATTCAACTGGCCCATGCATTTGAGCCTTTTTCTAATGCTATAAAGACAATGGTGTGTGGCAAAGGCTTTTGTGTAAGAGTGTTGAAGAGGGTTTGAAAGAGGGCAAGAGAGAAGCAGAATGAGGGAGGTCAACCTTATGTTCTCCAGATGAATAGGATTAGAGCTCCATCATCCCTAGCCAACATCTGGGGAGGCACCAGACAGGAGAAACCTGAGTCAATCATCCTGGGAGAAGTTACAGGAATAAAGGATGTCAGAGCAGAAAGGATAGAGTTACCTGAGAGAATACAAGTCCATTACACAGCTGGAAGTGCACGCACTTACATTAATATTAGGCTTTCTTTAAAACACAGTCTCTTCCCCCCTCCTTTATAAGGAAGACATATTTCTACTGGGTCACCACCCAAATTGCTGGCATCTATCATAAACACCATCACACACCAAAGACCAGCAAGCAGGAAGTTTCAGCTCTTAAACTATCCATAAGCCTTGAGAGAAGGTCATTTTGCAAGCCCCCAAAAGAGTGAGTGCAATATTCTAACCAATCCCTCTTATGGTAATGTTCATTAAAGTGTCAACTCTCCACTTTGTGCTCATGGTGTGAGGCTTGGTGTTGACAGCACAGGGAGGAAAGTCCTGCTGAAGTCAAAAGCTGTAAATTTCACTATTCCAGCATGCCATATATGAGGCTCATCTTCTACCAGTGAAATTCCATAAATTTGATGGGATAGCCTCATCCTAAAATGGGCTGAACAGATCGAAACAGGTGCCAAACAAAAGGGCAATAAGCAAGAAAGAAGCAGCACAATGCTGAAAGAGTCACATAATATTTTGTCCGGATGACACTATGAATGTACGCTAGTTTATCATATGAAAATAATAGATAAATAAATACTTGTGCAACAAAACACATTCCAGGCATTAGGTTTTGCTTATATTACTGAAACTAAAATAACCATACAGTAATGCCTCGCATAGTGAGCATCTCGTATAGTGAGTAACTCGCTTAATGAGCAGACCTTTCCCAAAAAGGTCTGCTTCGTTGAATGAGCAAAAACTTGCTTAACGAGAAGCTTCGCATTTGCGGGGAGTTTCAGAATGCAACGCCGCGCACCGCGCCATGCGTCAGATCACCGTACCCTTTCCAAACACCCTACAGGCGCGCACACGTCAGCGGGGGTTTGGGAAGTGTACGGAGAAGATCCCCGTACCCTTCCAAAACACCCAGCTGGTGCACATGCACCGCAGGCGAAGTTAAGCGAAACACATTTCCCTATGGGAAATGTGTTTCGCTTAACGAATAATTCGCATAATGAGCAAGTGTGTGGAACACATTATGCTCGTTATGACTGTATATACTCAAGTATAAACCTGGTTTTTTAGCCCCAAAAATGAGCCCACAAAAGGGGACTCAGCTTATACTTGGGTCAACAACCATGAGGGTCCCAAAACTACGCCAGATTGAGATGTGGCAATAATTTAATTAATTTTACCATATTTTCATGTATTTTTATTATTAAAACTCACTAGCAGTTGCTGCATTTCCTACCCTCAGCTTATACTCGGGTCAATCTATTTTCCTGGGTTTTCAGGTCAAAATTAGGTATCTCGGCTTATATTTGGGTCGGCTTATATTCAAGTATGTATAGGTAATGCTTGATAACAGTATTTTTAAAACAAGCTCCCTCCCCCCCCACCGAATGGCATGTGAAATAAATACAGGACCAGTGTCACCACCCACACTTCCCACTGAAGAAAAGAATAGCAACACATTTTGTAAATCAACTAAAACTTGTTTTTATGGCTGACAAAAAAATAATAATCTCATATTGGTGTCAGATAAAAAGATTTTCTTCCTGAGAAGTCCTAATCTGAGAGAACGTCTTTTGGAAATAAAATAGCATATAATCCTTGACAATAAACATGTCTTAAAAACCTGGGGCATTTTAGTTTTCATCTCTTTTCTATCTCACAGTCCACATTCCCCTTTGGTGAGTTAAGTGAAACAAACCCCAAACAAACAAAAACATATGTTGCACTTCTGCAAACTCCATCTTATCAGAGATCATGCCATAAATGAGTGGATTTATTTGGGCTTGTCAGAAATGTTTGACAGTCCTGTCCCCCTGCCCCCGCATATTTTGGCATCAGCTCTGCTCAAAACCCAGATCAACAAATTGCAACTGAAAGATAGTGTTTCAGGGTGCCTTAACTATGAAAATGCTTCAATTTCTACACTTTTTAGGAAAGCTGAACGCAGAAGAATAGATGCCTTTGAGATGTGTTGTTGGAGGAGAGTTTTGAGAGTCCTCTGGACAGCGAGGAGAACAAACAGGTCAATCTTAGAAGAAATTAACCCTGACTGCTCCTTAGAAGGTCAAATAGTAAAGATGAAGCTAAAGTACTTTGGACATCAAATGAGAAGAGAAGATTCGCCTGAGAAAGCCTTGATGCTGGGAAGGGTGGAGGGCAAAAGAAGAAGGGGGTGGCCCAAAATGAGATGGCTAGATGGTATTGTAGACACAATGGGCACAAAGCTGAGCGAGTTAAGGAGGATGGTGGAGGACAGAAGTGCCTGGCGGACAGTGGTCCACATGGGGTCGGAATGGACTGTGCGACTGAACAACAACAAATTACTTTATTGTTATGTAGGAGCAGTATCATATAGTTCTCTCATGATCACTTCAGACTGACAATAGGTTTGGGACAATAGGTGAGCAAGCAGTGGCTTGCTAGTTGTTGTGAACTGCAATATCACTTTCCTTCAGAACCAGTCAGACTTGGTACAAAGGTAGGAAGTGCAGCCCAATGTCTAAAAGGCCACAGACTACCAACTCCTGAGTCAGAACTTCCTGACAGCATTTCTGTATTTAAAGTCCCTTCTGAATTCAGTGGCATGTATCTAATTGTAGAATGGGAAGAACTGCAACATTCACATCAGTGGTGATCAAACTACGGCCCAGGGGCCAGATGCAGCCCCCAATGCCAATTCATCTGGCCCATGACATCTTTGTTGCTCCTGGAAGCGGAAGTAAAACACGCCCATACTTCCACTTCCAGGAGCAACAAGGGCTTTGCGGGCCAGATAAATCGGTGTCAGGGGCTGCATCCGGCTCCCTGAACCACATGACTAGCCCGTGGCCCAAAAAGTTTGGGCACTGCTGGTTTACATAGTGAGAAGTATCTATGCCAGTGGTGGCAAACCTATGGCATGTGTGCCAGAAGAGGCACTCAGAGTCCTCTCTGTGGGCATGCGCGCCATCTCCCCAGCACAGAGTTTGCCCTGCCCTGCCCCTCTGCCCAGCAGCCCAATGGCAGTGCTTCCTCCCTCCCCCCAACACAGATCTCGTCCTGCCCCTCTGTAGTGTGGAGTGCAACCTGTTGAGTTTGAGCACTTGGTCTCTAAAAGGTTCACCATCACTGATCTGTGCTAACTGATGTCAGCTAAAAGTCACAAGGTAAGTCATAGGAAAACCTTCTCCCTCCTCATATGGACATAGTTTGGGTGGCAGTGGTGGATAGCACAAGGCTGACAAACTTCATATACCTCCCTCCCGCCTCATCCCCGACCCCAGGATTATTTGGGTCTTGCCTTCAAATCTCATACTACCCAATTTTGGGTGGCCACAAAAATGCATTCATTTTAAAAACAAGGGACAGTGGAAACAGTGTGGTCCACCCACTCTCTGCAAATAACTCACACCTGGTTTTCAGTACAAAGTTAATCCTTTCTGCCGTTAGAAAATTTAGAAGAGGCTACTACAGGTTTCCTTTCAAAGAGCGTAGAAACCTTGCAAGTTTTACTGTTGCCAAGTAGTTGTTGCAGTTCAGAAATATCCATTGTATCCTGCCAATTAAGTCTTTAATAAACTGAGGAACTACTAATTAATTTATTAATCTCACAAATTCAGAATTTTGTTAGCAACCCATAGCAACACATTTTACATGACTTAAAATAATTTAAAGTTCTTGCAGGCTACTAAATGATTATATTTCACATGCCAGCAACTTGTCTTTTTCTCTCTTTGAAACAAAAGCAAAAATGTACAAAAGTCCCCCTGTCTTACTCAACTCCCAAAAGGGAATGCAAATTAATGTCGGAGCTATGCTACACCTTTCTGGAGACACTCCAGCTTATATTTTCTCTGGGTCCATGGCTGTATCCATGTGTTTCTAATTCTCCAGGAAAACTAAGAAGGAAAGGTTGTAGAACAGTGTTTCCGACCCTTTGGTTTTTGGATTTCAGTTCCCAGAAGCCTAAGTCAATTCCCCAAAGCACTGATCAGCCAATGTACTGACAAGCTTCTGGGAGTTGAAGCCAGGCCCCCCCCCCATGGGGCATGGGCCCCACTGTTGTAACAGCTAGGTAGCTGCTACAGCCCACTGTAGGTAGCAGGTAGGACACTATGTCTTACTTTTAATTTTCCCACTTTTTCCATCAACATCCATCAGCTATCTAAAGCAGCCATTAGGAAGGAAGTGAGTGAGGGATTTCATAAGGGTATTTAAAATGTTCTTCACTTAAAATGGTAATGCAAGGAACCTGTACATCTCTACACTTATTGTCCTTTCTCTCTTCCCCCTCCCCAATTCTTTCTCCTTCCTGGATCCGAAATTAGTGGTACAGTACTCTGGACACAGTATATACATTAATGGTTTAATTAGTGAGTCTGCAATAAGAAAAAGAGGTTTGCTTCTAAGTTAAAAAGAATGTTCTCCTTTTTTTTTTTACCACCAACTTAGTATGTTCTTTAATTTTTCTTCCTCAATTTACCCTTCTAATTGTACTGTATGAATGCTGCGTTTCAGAAAAAGGATCTGTATCTGTGTAGCAGGGCTGTAGCCAGGATTCTAGATGTGGGCGGGCGAATATTTTTTCAGGATGGGCAACAATGTCATATATATGTTATAAGTAGCCAGGAGTTTGAGGGTGGGCAAACAGCTGGCTACGGCCCTGGTGTGTAGTAGCTTAGTGAACTCTCTGGCCAACCGTTCACAAATCAATTAGCATTTTGTCCTCAATATGCTGGGTACTCATTTGAACGAGCTTGGAAGGATGGAAGGCTGAGTCAACCTCCATCCCGCTCAGGATTGAATTCACAACATTTTGGGTGCAGTACAACAGTTTAACCACTGAGCCACCAGGGCTCTACGCCACACCCCATGGTCAGCCTGTTCATACACAATACCCAAGCATTGATTCATTTTTACACATTTGGCCAAAAATGTTGTATATGTTATGTCGCAAAATGTGCTATCAAGTTGGAACTGACTTATGGCAACCCTAGGAGCAGGTTTACCAGTTCCGCCCTTCCTCTCTCCAAAGTTTCCATGGCTGAGCACCGATTTTAACCCAAATCTCTGACTCCTAGTTCATCATGCTATCTGCTACACCACAATAGTTAACCTTACATATACAGTTGTACCTCGCTTAAAGAGCATAATGGGTTCCACAGGATTGCTCTTTAAGCCAGTTTGCTCTTTAAGCAAAACACCATTGTAAGTGACCAATTGAGACTTCTGGTGGGGGGGGGACTGAGAACCCCGATTTTGTTGTTAAGCGAGTTTTTGGTTGGTTTTATTTATTAAGCGAAGCGAACATTCAGAGAAAATTCTGCTCTTTAAGTGAGCTACTCTTTAAGCGAGGCACTCTTTATGCGAGGTTGGACTGTACTGCATATCTTTTACAAAAAAGCTTTGGTACTGAAGATAGAGCAGGAAAGAGAATTAGTTACTACACTTCGGACTATATTAACACAGACAAAATGATAAGATATTTGTTGCATAGAAACCAGATGTGGACTATATATAATTGAACTTGAAGAAATGTAGTCAATTTGATTCAGAATCAAAAGGTCATTCTGCTCAATTCAGAGTTGACACTGAGGATAATATTGAGAAAACACCTGAAAGCAAATGATCTTATCAGCAGTTCAGACCTCAGCATTTACTGGCTACATGAAATAATACACTGACTGATAAACAAACATACTGCAGCTAACCTACTAATGATGTGTAGGTACTAAAGACACAGGGAAGAGGGGATATACACTAACCTCCACCCCTCTACCATCTTCCACCCCTCTACCAAAAAGTGTTGCAATTCACTTGTCAAGCATACACAGAGAGCAGGGGCTTGAAGGTTCTCAGTGTTGCAGTTCAATTTTGGAGGACAGTGGAACCTGGGAGGGAGAGATCAGGGACAGAACCTAATGAGTACACAAAACAACCAAAATTACTGAAAATGAAGTATGTTTTGCACAAAGGACAGTTTCATCACTCAATGGTGGCAAGCACTTATGAAGTCTGTTTTTTAAATACCTAAAAAAAATTATTCCAGTGTGTCTATTCGACAAGATGCAGCACAAATCAAAGCAAAATCTGAAGTGACTTGTGGAATTCACCCACAGTAGTATCTCCCAGAAGCTGATGCAAGAAAAATAAAGAGATTACCCTCATCAAGGACATGTTGTGGCACTAGCTACAAACATGGATGGTTCTGTTCCGGAGGAGAACAAGTATCAGGAGATACTCATCGTAAAAGCTATATATGAGGGCTGTAAAGAATACAAACAACAAACAAACAACATAAGATGGATCATGGAAAAAACAAAGGAATATCAGAAACAAGTCTACTTCTGTTTCATTGATTACACTAAGGCTTTTGACTGTGTTGACCACAACAAAATGTGGCAAGTAATTAAAGAGATGGGAATACCAGAACACCTCATGGGAAATCTGTACATGAATCAAGAAGCAACAGGACAGAAAATGGAATGACGGAGTGGTTTGGAATAGGAAAAGGCTGCATTCTGTCACCCTGCTTATTCAACTTATACACAGAGCACATAATGCGCAATGCAGGGATGGAGGAATCACAATTTGGGATCAAAATTGCTGGAAGAAACATCAACAATTTGAGATATGCAGATGATACCACTCTAATGGAAGAAAGTGAGGAGGACTTAAAAAAGCTCCTGATTAGGTTGAAAGAAGAAAGTGAAAAAGCTGGCTTGAGACTCAATATCAAGAAAATCAAGATCATGGCAACAGGCCCTATCAGTCCCTGGAAAATAGATGGGAAGAAGTAGAAGCAGTGACAGATTTTACTTTCTTAGAATCAAAGCTCACTGCAGATGGGGATTGCAGCCATGAAATAAAAAGGTGACTGATTCTTGGGAGGCAAGAAATGAGAAACCTGGGGAACATAGTGAAAAGTAGAGACATCACATTGAAAACAAAAATTTGTATAGTCAAAGAAATGGTATTCCCTGTGGCAATGTATGGTTGTGAGAGCTGGACCATTAGGAAAGCTGAGCGCAGAAGAATAGATCCCTTTGAGATGTGGTGTTGGAGGAGAGTTTTGAGAGTCCCCTGGACAACAAAGAGAACAAATAGGTCAGTCTTAGAAGAAATCAACCCTGACTGCTCCTTAGAAGGTCAAATAGTGAAGATGAAGCTAAAGTACTTTGGACATCAAATGAGAAGATTCACGTGAGAAAGCCTTGATGCTTGGAAAGGTCGAGGGCAAAAGAAGAAGGGGGCGGCCAAAAATGAGATGGCTAGATGGTATTGTGGACACAGTGGGCACAGAGCTGAGAGGGTTGAGGAGGATGGTGGAGGACAGGGGTGCCTGTTTCGAGATACTGTACAATTTTTTTCAGGATACAAAACTCCTTGAAGAATAAATTAATTTCGTATCTCGAGGTTTGACTGTACTGGCAATGATGGGGAAAAGTCAGCCATAAAAAATAAACCATTTATTTAAACTCTTAGCTCATGGAAGCAATCATCATGGAGAGCTACGGTAGCTTGTGTGTAGTTATCTGGAATTGAATGAGGCTTGCTCAGAGTAGTCCCCATCTCAGTCTTGGAAAACTCCCTTTAAGAAATTACTTGAGGGGGGTGGGGCTTGACTTAACTGCGTTTGATCACCAACAGATGAATCAGCAGAACTGTAGGTATAAGTACATCAGAGGTGTGTACCAATGAATTGTGAAGTCATCTCCCATTGAATTGTGACTCTTTCCTGCTCAAGAACAATTGGCTATCCATTTGTGATAGCTGTGAGATACAAATATATTGATTTGAGAGATTCCCCAGTGTTTGACTACCATCTCAAAAGCCTATTGAGATAATATTTGTCCAACTGAGTATATGTTCTGCTCAGGGAGGCTGCTATCAATTGTTTCCCCTGACTATGTAGATCAGGAGTGGCTAAACTATGACCCACAGGCCAAATCCTCCAGCCCTCACCACCCTTGCCACTCCCAGAAACGGAAGTAAAATGTGCCCATGAATGTGCAAAATGCTGTTGTAAATGCAACCATGACTGTCGTAAACGTGTTTACAACAGCCATAGGTGCATTTACGACAGTGTTTTGCGCATGCATGGGCACATTTTACTTCCGTTTCTGGTGGGAGGAACCAGATGACTGGCTTACGGCATGAAAAAATTGGGAACCCTTGATGTAGATAGCCACTGGAAAAATATGCCTGGCTATGCACCATTCCCAGAGATGAGGTGTCAGCAAGAGAATGGACACAGATCTACTGCATCCTTGTTTATTGACATAATATACTGCTATAGTACTGTTTAATGCTATCTAGACAATTCTGTCAGTCAAATGAAGTTTGAATGCTCTCATTGCCTTGAAGACTGCCAGTAATTCCAAATAATTTATGTGGTCTTGGCTCTCAGTTATAGCCCAGATCACATTTATGCTTTTGTCAAGACACTGAGATTCCCAACCTGCCATAATAGCATTTATTATAAGATTGATGGCTGTAGGTTTCTGAATGGCATACCCATCATAAGATGTGATATTTGTGTCCTCCACTGTAGTTGTTTATTTTATTTCATTATATTTATATAGCACCCAGTGTAGTTATTTGGAGAGATTTACCAAGATTGTAAGCAATAAAACAAAACAATCATTGACATTTGTTAAAGAGCAAGATTGCAGTGACTTCATTCTGAGTCTGGGATGCCAAACCATTGCAGGAATGGATGCCGTGAGGTGAAGCTGCTTCTGTACTGAATGTAATTTTTCTACACATTTCTGCTGTTCTGAGAACAAATGTTGTAATCTCTTCCAGCAGGTATGCCCTTAGCTGTGTTTGGATCAAGAATTGTCCCTATAGTATGAATTCTCTTCAATGCAACAAAATAAGATTTCTGCAAGTTGACACAGGGCCTAAGACTGGCGTGTAGGCAGAGTGTGAACTGCACTCTCCAAAAAGCGTTCTGAATGCCTGCCATCCAGGAGACAATAATCTATGCATGAAAAAAATGATGATTCCATGTGTAGGTAAGCTGCCACTGATGGCAGGCAATTCATGACTACTTTTTGATGTCTTTTTTGATATGTCTGCTGACATATCAAAAAGAAAAAACTTGAACTCACAAACAGTAAAACCCCGGGTTACAACCACCTCACTTTAAGTTTGCTCCAGTTTACAACGACAAATCCTATGGAAATGCCATCTCGGTTTACAAATGTTTAATGTATTTGTTTCGGTTTACAACGATCAATTCAGGACCATTTTTTTATTTTTCAATGCATACCTATGGATGTTTTGGGTTACAATTTTTTGGGGTTACAATGGAGGCTGCTGGAATGGACCTCCATAGTAACCTGGGGTTTTATTGTATCTACTTTCTTTTGCCAAAACACAAGAAGTTATGGTGGTCCAGCCTAATGGAGATAAGGAAGTATACAACAACAACGGCCTGAGGGAGAAGATTCCATGGCCTGGCAGGCGGCTGAGAATATCATCTCCTCCTCTGGGCCCACAACAACGGCCTGAGGGAGAAGACTTCATGGCCTGGCAGGTGGCTGAGAACATTGCCCCCTCCTCTGGGCCCACAACAACAGCCAGAAGGTAGTTAGTCTGTGTTCTGCTTTGTTTGTTTTGTGAGGTTGTATTTTATGATTTTTACTGTACTTTTGCTGTGTTGACTGTAAGATGCCCTGAGTCGCCTTGGTGAGTGGGCAGCAATATACAGTCAAACCTCGCATAAAGAGTGCCTCGCTTAAAGAGTAACTCACTTAAAGAGAAGAATTTTCTCTGAATGTTTGCTTCGCTTAACAAATAAAACCAACCAAATGCTCGCTTAGCAAATAAATCGGGGTCACAATCCCCCCTGCTAGAAGTCACAATTGGTCACTTTCAATGGTGTTTCTTTTAAAAAGCAAACTCGCTTAAAGAACAATCCTGTGGAACGCAATATGCTCTTTAAGGGAGGTACAACTGTAAATCTGAACAAATAAATAAATAATAAATAAATACATTATTTAAAGTCATCACTGCAAACCAGCCTCCTCCTTTTAAGAAAATAGCTTGGTTGGCCTGATGAATTTGTTGATGCCTCTGAGGCCTAAAATTGGACAAAGTGAACCATACTTTTTGGGGACTGTGAAGCACTGGCAAGAATATTTGTTCTTCACATTCAATAGGAACCCATAGATTATTATGTTTTTGCTGAGTAAAGTTGTTATCTCTTCTTTCAGGACATCTGATAGTATGGAAACAGCCTATTGAAGGAAATATGTTGAACTCTATAGGGAAGCTATGGACCACAATAGGTAAGACCTGACTAAGACTAAGAGAATGGTAGAAGAAATGAAAGAAGGAACAAGTGTAATTCTTCTGTGATTAACAATGAGAATAGTTTTATCCCTGGACTACTCCATGCAGAGTATGCTAGTGCTGTATGCTATAGATCAGAGGTGGCCAAATTTTGGGCTGTGGGCCAGACCTGGCCTGCGACATCATTTCATGTGGCCCACCGCCACTATCACTACTGCTACCAGAAGCAGAAGCAGGTGCATTTATAACAACCATAAAATGGCCCACACATGCATAAACACTGCAGTAAATGTACCCGTAGCTGTTGTAAATTTGTTTATGGCAGGAGGAACCACATGATCGGCCTGCTCAGCTGTCCAGGGGGCATGGTCAGACCCATGGCATGAAAAGTTTGGGGACCCCTACTATAGATCAGGGGTCTGCAAACTTGGCTCTCCAGATGTTCTTGGACTTCAATTCCCAGAAGCCCAAATCAGCAGGTGTGCTGACTTGGGCTTTTGGGAACTGAAGTCCAAATACAATTGGAGAGCCAAGTTTGCAGACCTGTGTTATCACATGCCAAACAAATAGATATAGCTGTTAATGAACCATGCAGAATTATTACTAGCTGCTTGAAACCTACTCCTGCTGAAAAAGGCTATGATTTGGCTAGCATTTCCCTCTGGAAGTATGTTGAGAACTGCTAGCAAACAATGAAATACTGTAAAATAATACATTACCAAACCTATCCTCTTTACACACACCAACTACCTAGATCAGGGGTTATCAATCTTTTTAAGCCAGGGGCTGAATCACAACCCTTCACTGTTTGTGGGCTGGACTGGTGTCCCCACTGCTGCCACCACTGCCAAAGGTGGCAGCAGCAGCAGCAGGACCACCCTGAGCCCCCACCATTTCCCACCACCACTACTGAAAGCCAACACCCCACCCTTCACCAGTTCAGCCTTCAAACGCTCCACCCCACACCACTGCTGTTTCCTAGCTCACTGGCCTGCCATGGGTGAAGGAGGGGTCCTGCCGGTCCTTGCCTATGCTCAGCCACAGTGGTACCCGGAAAGATGTGGGCGGCTGCGCGTGTCTGCCACTTCTGCCGCCAGCACCACCATCCTTGTCCCCTCTGCCTGGCTTGGCGTGTCCCTAACACCACTCTACTCACCTGGCCAGGTTATCCTGCTATGGTAAATAGAGTAAACCATACTGCCAGCTACTCAATGCTGAGTGTCAGGTGGTGGTTAACTAACCTGACAACCCTGAGGATTAATGGCCTTGGGTGATGGTCCCCAAGTGGATTAAATCCCACTTGAATCCATCTTGATAGAGGGCAACAGCTTCATCAATACTGGCTTGGGGCTGAGGAGGACTTTGCGTGCCAAATGGGCTCAGGATCAGAAAGTGACTTACAGAACTGGATCAGTGGTATGGGTGTCATGCTGCAATGTGGAAGGCAGATGAAAGGCCACTACTGTATTCTCAGTACAGTCTTCATGGCTGATCGCCATGATGATCGCCAATATTTGGATTCAGATTCAGAATCAGAAGAAGAAGAAGAAGAAGAAGAATTCAATCAATGCAGCATTTATGTACTTTACACTCTAGTACATGGGTTCTCAACCTATGTCCTGTGGTGCCATTCTATCTGGTCCTTGCCCATGCTTCCACTTTTTTCCTCTGCCTGGCTTGACAGTGGAGGTGGCATGGGAAGGAACCAGTCCGGCCCGCCAACAGTTTGAGGGTGTGTGATCTAGCTCAGGTTTTTAAAAGGTTGACAACCCTTGCTCTAGTATATAAACAAAAGACATTCTAGTAAATGGCCAAGATAACATTACTGATGTACAGTATTCTGTTTCTAGTCAAAAAGTTGCCCTTGTTCGAAAGCCAGTTTTATCTGACTCTAGGGTTCAGTGCTCATCTCTGTTCACAGCCAAAGAGCCAGTGCTATCTGCGTCTGCAGACATTTCCATGGACACGTGGCAGGTATGCCTCAACACCGGAGTACATGGAACACTGTTTACCTTCCCACCTAAGTGGTTCCTATTTATCTACAGTACTGTACTTGCAATTGCTTGCTTTCGAACTGCTAGGTTGGCAGGAGCTGGGACAGAGATGGGAGTACCCAGAATTTGAACTCTAACCTTCCAGTCAGTGAGTTCAGTGTCTTAACCACTTGAGCCACCGCAGTCAAAAACAGTCAAATAATTTTAATACATTCTATATTTCATATGCATCCCTAATTTTAAATTGTAAATGCTCTGATATGAATTTTTTTAAAAGTGTCAGAAAAGTCAAAGATGTTTGCTTTTCATGTCCACTTCTAAAACTATCAACCAGGACTCGTACTTGCTGTACTTATTTTGTTGCCTATGGTGTTCATGTGTGGAAGTGTGAGATTCCTTTGTCTCTGCTGTTGTGTATTATGCCCGTTTGCTGAATAGTTGTTTTCTTTTTTAAACTGGTCACCCATTATCTCCTCTTTATTGCTAAGAAGACTCCCCCCCCCCCCCGGCATAAGAGTAGTCTTCGATCCTCAAGTTGTGGTCATCCCTACTGCTCTTAACCTTATGCATGCCTCCACAAGATTATAACTGCTGTCATATTTCATACAGAACAGGCCACACCAATGTCTTGTTGAATGAATTTGATGGGCTGCCAAAGAGTAAGCCTCCTGTTGAAAAGCTAAGATATCCTTCATATAGAGGAAGGCTATATGAGACTGATATTTTTCTGAAATACTCTGATAGTAATCAGCCATTGCACCAGTGGAATAAATTTTCATTCCAAGAAATTCTAACTTACATTCTTCTGTGTTTGCCAGAGTTGTCTGAGACAGGCCCCTTGCTCTCATTTGAGTTGATTCTGCTATAGCATTTGGTAGTGGGTATTTGAACAAAATAATTGCTCCTTCTTCTTTGCATATAACTTCTCAATGTGTTTAGAATGGAAAATCCAGCAGATTTTTTTTGTCATTACTGCATGACCAGTTCAGTCAGTGTTGGTAACACTGATAACTGTGCCATATCAAAAACCATCTGAAATGGGTTGGGGTGGGTTTTTTTTAAATTTCAATCACATGGATTTGGCCATCCTTACAACCATGTCTGTATATGATCTTATGTCTCCTGATTGTGACAGAGGTGAAACATTCCCTACAACTGAATTCAGGAATTACGCCAAAGAAAATGGAGAGCTGGAAACAGATCATGGTTGTCCAAATCGAAAGGGGTCAATTTGTTTCAATTTTGGTTCCATTAGTGTGGTGCGAAAAAGATTAGCACCTGAAAGAGTGGTATCAGTTCCTATCTCACCTGCTGATTTCGTTGTCATGGTTGTAGTAAGCCACTCAGTGTTGATGTAGGCAGCCCATATGATAGAGGTATTTAATATCAAGAAAGGAGAAATGTTCAGTATCATTGTAGATTCGGGTGGGGAATGGAATGATGTTTTCAAAACTGCCGTTGCTAGTTTCCTTGATTGGTGTAGTGAACACCAATCAAGATGACACCAAGATTCTTCAGTACCAATGTTCTTCTTGCCTTGGAGGTCTCAATATCACTCTTCTCCTACTTCAGGATTGACTCATCCTATTGTAATGTCTAAGTACTTTGTCCTTATGATGTTTGTGATTGTCACAGTACATCGGCAAATCCAAGTCTCCATAGTAACACAGGGCAGCACAGTAGTAAAATGGTGCAAATTCTCTTTGGTATTGTGAAACTCTCAATGACAACCATGAGCATAACTGGCTGTCATAAGGATACTGTGGTCTTGAACTCAATTGGGACTGAGAACAGGATTGTGAAAATCTTGTCCTTGATGTAGAATTAAATAGAGGTTTCAGTTTCTTTTGAGGTAGGGTCTTTGTGGCATCACCCTGATACACATGGCAGGGATACTTGGAGTTGAGCAAGTTCTCATTCCTCCATCTAAAATTAATCTGATATATTGTAAATCATTGTCTTGTTTATTAGTGTATGGATTTTCACTGGAGTGAATTGCGACCTCTGGATGGCTGGTACACATTGAGATTTGTTCTTTTTCTTTAACATCTTCAATTTTTCTCTTCGTGTAGAATGTTTTCATTATTTTTGGTGCAGTATAGTTCTTCAACGTTGGGGTAATCTTCAATATAAAGGAGTTAAGTCTTCTCGGTTGATACCAAAATTATTACTGAGGGAGGTGTTTGTTTAGACCTGGGATCTATTAGCAAATTCTTTAAGTTTGATTTATTTGAAGATGTTTGTTGAGTTTGCAGAGACAGTGATTCCATAGCTTTAAGGGATTTTTCCCAAAGAAATGTCAGGCATGACTGCTGATTTTTCAAAGGCACTCTAGTGAAACTTTTACAAATGGAGCAGTTTTTCATCAAATGACCCTCCCCTATGCAATAAAGGCATTAGTTCTGGTCATCAGCTTGAGGAATTTTTGCTCCACAATCAATTTTTCATTAACACTGCTAAAGTCATATAAAATAAAAGGTGGGGACTTCTGTTAGGAAAAGAGGAGGGAACATTGGCTATTCTTTTCTTGCCTTTTTGTAATACAGGTAATGAGAAAAAGACAAAGGAGGAGAAAAAAGAGGTTCATGAAGTAAACATTTTTAAGCAGGCTACTTAGCAAAGGTTTTGATGCTACAGAGCATTTTTAATTCTCCTGTAGTGACTAATGTGTCATCTGGTACAATCACGCAAATAAGTGTATCCAAAAACAAGGCATATAGAGCATGTGATATGGAAAAGCAAACAAAGCCTACCAGTCATAGCCATCTCCTCATTTTGCTGCCTGTGACTGCACAGATGGAGGGAAGAGTTTGACAAACACTCAGAGGGCTATACTACCACTGCTGGTGGACCACAGGTACTGAAGGCCTGCTTCACACACTGGAGACACAGCACTAGGTCAAGAATTATAAATAGGAAGACATGTAAAAGTTTACACAGCAACTACAAAGTTATCACTCAGCAAGCAAAGGGAGTCCTTCTGTACTGTATCTCATTTTTATGAAATGCATTAGCCTTCATAGTCATGGGTGATTAAATGAGTTTCACTATAGCCCAAAGAACTTTGCTTGTTTGCTTGTAATATTTTTATTCAGCGGCAAGGGGACTGCAGCACTTGATGTGGCAGCATTGTGTTAGGAGATAGTGCAGAGCCACACATTCCTTGCATTCAAAGATTACATTTATACACGAAACTGAACAGACTGCCCATTCCCTGATAGCCATTTAAAAACAAAGTGCCATTTGCTCACCACCACTCAATGTGAACATTTATTTTCAGCCTCAGTACTTGTAGAGATAGAAGGTTTTGGAGCAATGGCAAACGTGACTATAAAATGTTATTTTAAATTCCTAAAACTGAAGTGCTGTGAATTCCAGGTTACACTATGCTCTTCTCTATCCACATCCTTTATTTTTTCTGCCAAGAAATAAAAGCAAATGTGATACCTCTACTTGCGTTAGAAGATGTTCTATATCACCACAGAACACAATCAAAAGCATTATTTTCCATAGGGAGATTTACATTGACATCCACACAGGATGATTTCTAACACAATGACATAATAAGGCATTGTTAATGTTTCAAATTCAAATATATATTAAACAACACATTGTATGGCCCTTGTAGACACAATATTGAAATTCAGAAAGTTTAATGGAGGAAGTACCGAGTAAAGAATGAAAATCTATTATCCCCTAACTGTTTCTCTACTCTGTATTTCCCCATCTTCTAAAATGGGCAGTTACACTATTGAAATGAGGTTAAATGAAGCTACAGGTAAAATGTTGGCTGGTTTTAAGTTACTGGTGGATACAGCAATCAGACCAGAAAAACCTGATTCAAATACTGAAGCATCTACTGTACACTTAAAACTCAGAAAGATTTCCAAGCTCCAAGCAGATTCTGGTGCAGAGATCCTGTTTTAATTATGTTCTATTGGAAATGGCCAAGGGTATGCTTTAGCTGCTGTTGTTTCTCTTGGATAAATTCTGGAGATACTATAGGAAAACATTTTTAGTTCCCAATTAGGGAAGTAAAAATCTGTCGGTTTCAGTCACACAATGCTTCCCAGAATCCCAGCAGTATTCTCAGTCCCTCTCAGTTCTATGTCACTTTGCATGATTTATTCTTTCTTCTTGCATGGAGATTCCTAGATTTGTTCACCCTCCCCCCAAAAAGCATATGCTTTCATCTCACTGCATGCTGATTAAATCATGTTTCTGTCTATTTCTAAAGTGTATACTGCACAGTATTAGTTGTCTGAACTGTGAATTGTTCAGTATAGTTTTGTGTGTACTTTTTTCTCTTCCAAAATACACTGCAAACCTTGGTATTGTACAGCCAACATGGTGTGTTCTGTTCTGTTGCCCCCTGAGGTGGAGCAAAATGGGTATTTCTGTATAGAAGCATGTACCAAACAAATGCATTTTCCATCTCTGCTCTAAATACTTATTCTTACCAGCACATATTGTCTTTATTTTTACAAATAGCCCCACAGGAGTGAAATGTATGCAGAAAGAAGGAATGTAACAGTACAACCCAAAGTGCACAAAGCTACATATTAAATATTGAAAACAAAGAGCAAGCTGATCTGGGCATGGGGTGTGAACAGACCCTGCTGTTTACATTAAGCAACAAAACACTGCTTTGTAAATTCTACAGAGAATCTGCTCAGGTTCCACATCCTTGAAATCTATTAATTGGGACTGGCCTCACCATTAGGAGGAATGAAGTACTGCAACTGTTTCTGGCAGCAGATATTGCAGGGTAGGGAAGAACAACAAGGAGTAGGAAGAACAGAGCAGTGTATGTACTACACATCTTCAGCTAGCTAAACTTTAATACAGGGGTGCCCAATCTTTTTGGGTTGTGGGCAAGTCACATGGTCCAGGGGGATGGTCACTATGGCCCGTGACGAAAATAGCATATTGGCATGTGTGAACTGGCGCCAAAATACATGGAATTGACAAGGAACGTTCAAAATACTAGATCACCCTAACTTTTTATCTGCAGTTACTCTTGGGATTCCAAATACTGTACTACATGAATGCTTTGTTTCTCAGGGAGATGTTGCACTGGAACTAGAAGGACCTACTGCAAAGTACACTAAAACCCTGACTTACATATGCCTCAAGTTACATAGAATTTGACTTACATAATGATTCTGTGCTAAAATCATGTCCCGATTTACACAATTTCCTGTGGGTTTGCTTCGAGTTACATAAAAAACGGATTTAAGCAAAAGCCTATGTACTTTTTACATAAGTAGGGGTTTTAGTGTGATTTATCTCATTGAATGATGACGACCAACATGCCGTCTGCAACATGTAGACAAAACAACTGTGTAGTTAATCTCTAGGAATTCCAAGAAGAATAACATGGGGACAGTGTTCATGTGGTTATGTGATGGATCTAGGACAGGGATGCCCAAACTTTTTGGACCACGGGTGGTTTAGGGGGTTCGTCACTATGGCCCATGGGTCAGATCCAGCCCCCAATGCGGATTTTACTTCCACTTCTGGGAGCAATGAGAGCTTTGTGGGCCAGATGAATTGGTGTCAGGGGCCGGATCCAGCCCACAGGGCGTAGTTTGGGAACCCCTGATCTAGGAGGTCTTTAGGAACCTTCAGCTTTTTACCTTGTTTGCATAATGAAGGGGGAAATATATTTACCATGGTGGATCTTTACCCATTCATTATGCGAATGAGGTAAAAAGCTGAAAGTTATTCTTCTTGGAATTCTTAGAGATAAACTGCAATAAGCCAGCTACTATTCTTTCCATGTCCTGTACTCATTACATATATGACTTTTTACCAGAGATGGGAAGCACAGAGTTATGGAACTCTGCACCTAAAGAAAATCAATGATGCTTTTCAATTTTAAAGTGAATATTCAGACCACATATCACCCTAGCCCATTTATCAGCATGCCAAATGCTTAGGAGCAGAACATTTTGCCTTCTGCCTCCAAAATCTCTACAAACCAATATGAGTCTCTACATGTCAATAAGAGCAGTATAAACAGCAGAGATTCAGTTTCACCAGCTGTAAAGTACTAATGCTTCCCTACCCCCCATTAGACTGGGTCTATAAAAAAATTACTTTTTCATTTGTCTACATCTACAATTTCAAAACAGCAAAGTTTGACATTTGGTGTCTGACAAACTATGCTTAATATAAGGGTTCAGCGGAGGGGAGAACCCATAGTGGGCGGGTGGATATCTTAATACAAAGTGGGCTGAAACATCTACACTACAAATGGCTTGTTTTAGCTATCTATGTTCCTCATGTAAGACGGAAATCAGACAGCTTATTGGCTTAGCTTGTTAGGCCAGGTTAAAGGGATGCATAGCTGAAAAAGCTCTTACAGAAGCTTACTCGTGGGCTAAAAATAGCAAGCACTAGAGAATTATCTTAAATACTACCAAACTTGTTCTGTGCTGTGAATGCAGATAACCGTAATATGTTTCCTTTTTGGGAAGTTTTTAGAGCTTTTAAAAATATGCTTGCTTTAGCTGACTGTTTAATTAGTTTCTGATTCTGCACGCCCCTGCCAAATATAATGGGATAGGATCCACCAATGAATCCTTTCTTATTTAAGCTTGGTTCTACTATTAATATTACAATGAGATAATGAATCACCAAATACTCAAGTTAGAGGCAAGAGCACATCTGGAATTTGAACAATAACACTCTTCAGATAGCACTGAAGAGCAACTTCACAAATCTCATTGTCCTATCTCTTCTGGCATCTTCCCTTTCTCTCACACTTTAATTACATGAGGAGATAATCTAGCTCATCCCGTTTTCCAAAGCTACTGGTGACCATACCTAAACTTGAACTTGGAAAATACATCTTACTGTTCAGGGCATGCAAGCCTGAACTCTGAAGAATAGAGACTATTTCCCCATTGGGCTAAGCAAAAGGAGAAGCCCAGATTCCAAGCATTTCTACCAGAATTGGCCAAACTATGAGCCAAGTTGTATTTTCTTTTTGTCTGTTGACAGAAAGAAACCTTAGGTTTCAGTGAAAATTTTACAGTAAGTCATTAAACTATGGCCCAAGCTTCAGAACCCGAGGTTATTAGTGAATGCCCCACAATTTCTCTACTACCTAATAATCATTATGTAATACTGGGAATTGTAATTAACTAGTCTTTTTGTGATGGGGAGCAAAGAGCCCTTAAACAAGATTTGTGACTTAAAACATTATCTTCTTCATTGTGCTGCATAAATTAAGGGGTTCCAGTATCCTTCCTTTTCCACAGCAAAGGTATGTTGATAGCTGAGGAACCTATGTATTTCACTAACAGTGAAACTATTATAAAACAAAAGCATATTAAAGGCAGGCATTCATCTGCATGGGTCAAGGGGATATTACTCCCTAAACCTTGGAGTGAAACAGCCTTCTACCACAATCCACAAGACACCCTTGCTAGAAGGCCTTGACTGCAAATGCATTGGAATACAGGGGCAGAACAAACCATACAACTTTATATCAGTCAGAATACTGTACAGTAATACCTCGCATAACGCTAAGACTTGGTTCCACAAGTCTTGGTGTTATCCGATTTTTAGTGTTATCCAATGCATGTTAAAATCCTATGGGATGGATCAGATAACGTTAAAGCTCCACAGAGATACATTGTAACTGCACAGGCTTTAGCGGTTGTTATATGATCCATCCCATAGGACCTTAACGTTATTCAATCCAATTCTCTCCAGATTACTTAACGTTATGCGATTTTAGCGTTACCCGAGGTAAACGTTATCTGAGGTATTACTGTATTGCATTTTGAATATCCACTGTGCTAGTTTCAAACAGGAGGGAATATTAAAAGTGGTCTCTATGCTTAATATCTAAAATGACACAGTCTATTGAGTCATGGATTCTAAGAAAGTATTCTTCCCCTTATATTGACTCTTAAAGATTGTTAGTTACTTTTTAAGAATCTTTGAAAAAAGCAACCTTGTCAACAGGCTGAACTCCTAGTCTATTTAGCTCATACTAGAGAAAGCTTTAAGAGTTATTAATCACAACACAGAGAAGGCAGAATTTAATGGCCCCCAGTCCCTCCTGTTGCTGCATCACTGCGCAACACCTTTAGACACAGTTCTACACATGACTGCCATTAGCAGTCATGGCACGCAAGCAAATCAAGAATCTAGCCTCTGCAAGCTTCTTCCATCTATTCTTTTTCTTCCCCTCGAGCTTTTGTATCTTAAAACAGAATGGCAGCACAGTAGTGATTACTGAGATCATAGGATCTTTTAAATCCCCATTCACACATGAATTTTGCCATGCCTCTTGGGAAGAGAATGCTAAGATGGTACAACTGCAATGACAAGGTTCTTTTGATTTCTCTAATAGATTGTATTATGTTCGCAATATATTCTGTCTACAGAAAACACACAGACAAAATACATGAAAAGGAACTGTAGCATGTCCCAAAAGCCGCCATACATAGAGAAAAAGGGGAAATTTTAGCTAAATGTACTTTATTGGCAAAATATTCATTACAAACTTTTACAATATATTTACAACTTATTCTCTACATGTTGTCTGCCTCTTTACACACTCACACACACACATGAAATCTTCTCCCCCACTCATGGCGAATGCATTCCAAGATATTGTTCATTACGTATGGTGACTTTTGGGACATCCTGTAGAAAACAATATTAAGTTGGCAAAGAAACCGTAAAGTGTACCTCCAGGTCAACAGTTCCTTTTGGTTGTCAGCAAAGGTTCTATCCAACTCTAACCACAGTATTACTGCAAAGTTCATATGCTCTGCTATTTAGAGGTGTGTCTTACAAATACAGTAATACCTCGGATAACGTTTACCTCGGATAACGCTAAAACCACATAACATTAAGCAATCTGGGGTGAAGAATTGGATCGAATAACGTTAAGGTCCTATGGGATGGATCAGATAACAACCGCTGAAGCCTGTGCGGTTACAATGTATCTCTATGGAGCTTTAATGTTATCCGATCCATCACATAGGATTTTAACATGGATCGGATAACACTAAAAATCGGATAACACCAAGACTTGTGGAATGAGTCAAGGAGAATCCCTTCACTTGTACCTCCTGCCTTCTAACCCAATTTAAGTAAGAGTAACCCCTGCTTACCTTCTCCTCCTTTCTTGTCCTGATCAAACAAACCTTGGACTGCCAAAATGAAGCCATTTTCTTGGCCAAAGTTCTCATTGGTGCATGTTTCTGGCAGTAAGTGGGCACACCAGTAAATGAGCTGGATTCCGTATCTCTCCACATTCACAAAGCATGTTGTTATCCGGCAGCAGTCTCCACTTGAGTATGTTGGTCTTACATTTAGGAACTCGAACCCTCAGCCTATTCAGAGTCCTCCAGAAAGAGCCTCCTTGAAGATTGTGAATACAAATGGATGTACCCTAGGTAGCAACCTTGCTGGCTAATCTTTCTAACACCAGATTGAACAAAAAGAACCTGCCTTCTTGCCCCACTGATATGCAGAGAATGGAAACATCATGCCTCTTTTGTTTTTTAGTCACTATTTTAACTCATAAAGAGGTAGTTCTTTTAATCTGTTATATCAGAGCATACTTATGCTATAACTATTACCTTTAAAGCCCTATATGGTAGTGGGCCAGGATACCTTAGAGACCGCATCGCCCCAAGAACTTCTGCCCGTCCCACCAGGGCGGATCGGATAGGCTCTCTTAGGATTCCATCGGCTAGAGAGCCACACCTCTCTAGCACTAGGAGGAGGGCCTTCTCTGCAGCCGCCCCGGCCCTTTGGAACCTCCTGCCAATCGAGCTACGCCTACAGACAGAGCTCCTGCCCTTTCAGAAGGGCCTCAAAACCTGGCTGGCAGGACAAGTGTGGGGATCTAAGAATGTTGGATCTCATGTTGGGTGGCTGATCTAATGAGTCAGCCACCCTCCCTGCTCTTCCCTCTCGTTCTCTTAAAATTCTTGTAATTGTAATTTTTAAAGTTTAATTTTAACTTAACTCTTTCAATATTTGATTAATTACAGTCTCGTTTTTAACGGATAAGTGAATTTTAATATGCATGAGGCACGTTGGGAGTGTCATATTGGTTTTATATTTACTTATGAATTGTTGTTTTAAGCTATGTTTTTTCTGGTTTATGTTGTAAGCCGCTCAGAGTTGGGTCTACCTGATTGGGGCGGGATAACAAATTGGAATAAATAAATAAATAAATAAATAAATAAACTATAGCATGTTGCAACATAACCAACAGAGAATCTTCTGCCATCTTAAAAGCTAAGAAGTTTTATTTAGCATAAACTTAGTCAATGGAAGAGCACTTATCACATGTCACACTGTGTGTACCTGATAAAATGGGCTATAATATACAAAATGTTTATTTCAAGCTGAATCATGTTAGTCTTTAAGGTTAGCATTTGTGAGTCACAAAACTTTTTGTTGCTTATGCCAATTTACAAGGCAAAGGTAAAGTGTCAAATAGCCAGTTCAGCACTGTCCCTTATGAACCACCATACTGCTAGTAAATACCTTAACCATTGTTAACAGCCCATATTAGGGACAGACAGCCTCATTCAGTGTTTGGAACTCTGTGCAACAATAACATGATAGCTCAGAACCCTAATTCCCTTTGATCCTCTTTAACTCTTCCCCTAAGATTTTTAAACTAAATTTCTGTTCTCGTGAGATAAAGCTGAGTTTGTATCACTTAGCTATCTATCCCTTTACTGTCCATTCTCACATGCACAACTGGTGTCTCGGTTCTATTCAGTCCGTTCCTCTCCAAGCTTTCCAGCAAAAAGCTAGGGCATGAAAAGTGGAATGGGACATATAAGGACATCATCCTTCCTCACTCCTAAAGGACATTCTATGAATCTGGATTTGAGACCTCAGCATTCACAGCTTCCTCTGAATATCACTCTTCTTTGAGGTTTCCGTCAGTTCAGTTATGTATCTTTCCACTTCATCCCTCATGATGTTCAATCCTGTTTCAGTGCAGTTCAAACTGACCCGTCACACTTAAGCCTCCAGTACTACCTACCAATGTGTTTTTTGAATTAGTCTTCAAAGTCTTAATTGAATTGGTTCAACCAATATCTAAATCATGTGTCAAAGCCAGCTCTCTATATTTTGTGTTTAATAACCAATATCCCCTATACTTATAAAGACCAACTCCCTGTGAAGAACAGTTCTCTATGTTTGAGACAAACTTCCTCTCACCCAAGTTCAACATTTGTCTCTGACCTTACTCCCATCATAAGACAGTCAGACATATGTGTACACTTCTCCAATTGGGTAATATACAACAGGTAACACGTGGTAATAGCCAGCTCAATCTGATGCAAACAAGAACACAGACAAAGGACTCTTTCACCTAATTCTGCCTTGTGGAAAGATCAGAGATCTAGAATGCTTTCCTTATAAACATATTTGTTGCTCACCTTCCTACTGATCCAATATTTAGGCAAACAGAATGAGCAATACAGGTGAATAATAAAGCTGAAAACTGACAACTGATATATTATTATCACCTAGGTCTGTACACAGAAAAACCTTCTTTCTTTTGCAGCTGAAAACCTGGGGCACTCTGAAAATCCTCAAAAACACACACACACACACACACACACACACACACACACACACACACACACACACTACTTAATTTAAGGTTTGAATACAAGCTAACTTATAGAATTAGAAAACATTCAATCTTGTGCATATTTTAGACATACACAACACATATAGTAGTTTTGAAGTCTTTCTTAAAATATGGAGCAATGAAGAATCTAGAAGTAGTGCTTTAAATCTTGCTGTTCCTAGTTTTTGCTTTAATCTGTCGACATGATGAGACTTCAGTGAAATTATTTGTCAGTCTCCTTCAGAATTTCACACATACAGTATATGGGAAACTATTACGTCAAAGAAGAAGGGGTTCTACTGTGTATTTTAAAATTCGTAATAAACTCCTGATAATTGTAAAAGAATAAGCTGCTTTCTTATAATTTAAACGAATACTTTTCTATAGCAGTTGTTCTGAAGTGCAGAAAATCCCTTCTCTGATAGAATGGATATCTGGCAGCACACCAGGCAAGAAAGAGTTAAGCTGTGGGCTGGAATATAATTATGTAGGCACATCTCACAAAAAAACAAGTCTCACTTTTTCTCATGAACTATATACAAAAGTAAATTTGGTCAGGATTTGCAGGGTGGCCTGTAAATCCCTATTGAATCTCTAAATTTGCCACTTATTGTATCCAGAGTGTCACCACTATTCTTGCGCTCATGTACTCACATACTTGTCACAAAATATTCTTCAAGTGTTAATGGGCTTAAATCAGCCATTTTTCTCAGGGGGAGTGGGGGCGAAAAGTGTTATATATGGGTGGGTAGGGATTTACGGACCACCCTGTACATCTCTATTCTAGCTGTAACAGTCTTTATTTTATTAAAGTCATGGTTCCTCCCAATCCTGTCTCCAAAAGCAAAGTTTGAAGAACTACTTATAGCAAGTGGACTATGACTAGAAGGTAGTTCCATCTGTAACTCAACCATATAACTGTCTTTCTCCCCCTTCTTCAGGTGCTTTTCATAAAAATGCAACTTGAGGAAGAATACAACTTTGCCTTGGAATTATTATACCAAATACATTATACCAAAGGTTTGTGTGTTTCTGCTTTGATTTAGGCTAAATTAAAAATAAATAAATACTGCCGATAGAAACTGGTGTTTCTTTCCCATCTGTTTTCTTTCTAAGTCTCATATTCTTTTGCCTACTTTATGAAGAAATCTGCAGATTTTGGGAAATCCTAATAAAAAAATAAAACAAAACACCAACTTATTCTTGAATTAAAGTCACAGCAATGTTAAAGGAGGGTCCATTGACCTGGATTTGTGAAAAGGACTTGCTTCTGTCTGGAAGCAAAAACAGCCACTTCTTTTTGATACACTTCTTGCACCTCTACTAATGCACTAGCTAAAATTTCACTTGCCCTTCGCTCATCTGCAAGGGTGAGAAATGCAATTGATACGCTAGAAGTCACAGATTCTTCAGAAGATAGATAAACAAATAGTCTCTCTATGCTAAAAAGCACAGTGGTGTAACAGGGCCACATGTCTTGCAATTGCCTTTAAAATCTTCCATATGTCTTCATTTGGAAAGTGCATTTCTTTAGCCAGTCAGAAACACACGGCTTTCTTTTTAAATTAAACAAATTGCTCATTGATCTGATGTTGTTAAAAAACCATAGCATTTGAGAATAGTAGCTTAAAATGTGTTTCTTCGTAAATTGCAGATACAAGAGAGAATCAAAGGCCTTCTAATCCCTACTGCTGAGCACTATAGTCATACTCTCTCTGCAAGCAAGATTTTGGGGTAACTATTAGGTGTTAGGTAAGGACTTCTTTATAATTAAACTGTGTAATCCATTTTCATGACATATTATGATAACCGAGATATCACATTATACTTCCAAAACTGATTTTCTATGTCATCAGGACCATTGCAGATAAGGAAATATGACACTACAATATAGCAATGGAGTGTTAGGATGATAGTGATGCAAACATATCAGGGGAGGAAAAAGAGGGAGGATTAGAGAAGTGAAGTAAATGTAAACTACTGTATTTGCTTTATTTTCCAAATTGTAAACAGAAAAAACACTTTTTAAAAAATTGAAACCTAAAAACCCCAAAAAAACTGATGACCATGCTGTAGCAAATTGGGACCTAAAGCTGTCTATGAGCCAATCTGTAATCTTTTTGAAATATTTGGTGGACTATAAATGAAGTGAAAAAACATAATGCAACAATAACCTTCTCTGACTGCAGAGTAATAGCAGAAATTATTTCCCTTCCCCAATAACCATTATAATGGAATTGAAATAGGGTCTTGGTTTGTGAACTTTAACTTTCCTTCCTAACAGGGTGGATTCCTGAGAAACCCAAGGTGTCCCTTGACTATAGTCAAAACAATTTTAGGAACTTGGGAATTGAAGTAGGGATGTTGGACATTGAATGTGGAGTCTTAATGTGTAAGATAGAGGAAAAGGTGGGACAAAGCATGAAATATGGTTTTGTTATCTTAGAATGGTAGAGAAGAAACACCATTGTTTTAAGCATGTTCAAGGCAGGAGGAAAGAAGTCCATCGAGGCTTGGTTGCGACTAAAACAGTAGGAAAATGTAATCCTGACTGTAATAGCTGGCTCAGCCAGAAAATAAGAAAATATAGATAGTTTGCCCTCTCTCGTTTTAACAAAGGAAATGGGGGAAAGTAAGAATGTTCCTTTATATTTTTATAACTTTCTGTGTTCCTGGTTTTTTAGTTCTTCCTTCATATAATAAAGCTTGGATTTTTACAGAATACTTTTTGTATTTTTCATTTAGAGCATAAGCTGGTGGGAGAATTCCAGTTCCTTTTTGAAACTTTATTGGCATTTTGCTACCTAATCTACATACACTAGTACCCCGAATAACGTTATGACTTGGTTCCACAAGTCCCGTCGTTATCCGGTTTTTAACGTTGTGCGATACATTGAACACACAATGTTAAAAAAAGCCCTGTTTCCCTGGAGGCTGCAGGAAGCGAGAACGTCGGGATTTGAATCCTGACATTTTGCCTTGCTGCAGCCTCCAGGGAGGTGGGAGAACTTTGGAAACACCTTGGATCGGGTCCCCACACCTCCCTGGACCCGGCCGGGGGGGGGGGGTCAGAGCCCCCAAAATTGGTAAAAAAAAAACGTCCGTTTTTTTTACCAATTTTAGGGTGTCTGACCCCCCCCCCCGCCGGGTCCAGGGAGGTGTGGGGACCCGCTCCAAGGTGTTTCTGGGCTTCCCCGACGTCCTGAGCCAGTGCAGCGAGCCAGAATGTCGGGATTCGAACTCTGACATTTTGGCTTGCTACACTGGCTCAGAACGTCGGGGAAGCTCAGAAAAAGCTTGGATCGTGTCTGCCCACCTCCCTGGACCCGGCGGGGGGGTCAGAGCCCCCAAAATTGGTAAAAAAACGTCTGTTTTTTTTTACCAATTTTGGGGTGTCTGACCCCCCCCCGCTGGGTCCAGGGAGGTGTGGGGACCCGATCCAAGCTGTTTCTGGGCTTCCCCGACGTCCTGAGCCAGTGCAGCAAGCCAGAATGTCGGGATTCGAACTCTGACATTCTGGCTTGCTGCACTGGCTCAGGACGTCGGGGAAGCCCAGAAACAACTTGGACCGTGTCCCCTGCCTGCTCCAGAGAGATCAGAGGACCCGATCTACAGCTGCAGGGTGGCTGGGGAAGCTGATGGGGACTCCCTGTCGGCTTCCCTAGCCACCCGCCCATGCCTCCGCAGCTGTGGGGTGGTTGGGGACGCCGACGGGGGAGCCCCCCATCAGCTTTCCAGCCTCCCCACCCCTGCCTCCGTAGCTGCAGGGTGGCTGGGAAGCTGAACGGAGAACCCCGTTCAGCTTTCCACCCACCCTGCTGCTAAGAACAACTGTATCGAATAACGTTAATAAAATCGTGTTATTCGATACAAGATTTTTCTGAAAATCTTGTCACGTTATACGGTTTTCACGCTATTCGGTACTCGCGTTATACGGGGTATTACTGTATTGATAAAACCTACCTGATTTGGTTGGTTTGTAAACATAACCAACCAGGGATTGAAACCTATTATAGATTTCCCTAGCCTGGGCAGAACCTCATGCATGCTGAAGCAGCAGAAGATCTTATGCTGGCTTTCTAAATGGGTATAGGTCTCTGTCAGGAGGAACAGGTCCTCTGATAGTGTATTTTGTAACCTTATTTTGCAGTGCTGGTTTTGTTCTATTGCACTGCTGTACTGTATTGTTATATTTATTGTACTGTACTGTACTATACTGTATGACTTTTGATTATGTTATATTACTTTTGATTGTCTTATATGTATGGCTTCTGTAAACCGCCCTGAGTCGGTTGTACCGAGTAGGGCGGTATATAAATCGAATAAATGAATGAATGAAATGAATGATAGTGGGATAATGGCAGTGGTGGGCATCAGCAGGTTCACACCATTCCTGGTAGCAGAAATTCTAGCTGGCCCCACCCATCCAAGTTTTGAAATAAAATAGTCCTAACTTGGGTGCAGCGCAGGGCTTACCCCCTGGCCATGCCCCACTACACCACACCCACAGTGTAATAGTAATTTTTTTTGGAGCGAACCACTGGCTAATGGGCTTTGGCGCACCTCTCTGGCAGTAGAAGGAGGGCCTTCTCTGTGTCCACTCAGGCCCTATGGAACCTCCTCCCAAGAGACTACGCAGACGGAGCTGCTTTCCTTTAGGAAAGAAGTGAAAACCTGGCTGGCAGGGCAGGTCTGGGGAATGGATGGATCAATATCACCAGCCGGCTGGATGATTTGACCCCCAGTGCCTCCTAGCTGCAATGCCTAGTTTTTAATTTTTAAAAGCTTTTTAAAGTTTTTTATCTTTTAATCGGTTTTAAATTGTTGTTGTTTATATGTTGTGAATCGCCCTGGGTCCCTTCGGGGAGGAGGACGATAAACAAGTATGAATAAATAAATAAATATCCTTACAGCCATGATGAAAACTGGCAAAACAAAGACAGACACACTGGAAAAATGAAGATAGTGTTGAATGATATGAGTAAAATAATTAAGTCAGGAACCCTGTACATATCTAGGAATAAATCTTACTAATCTCAATGAAGGTTTTTTTTTTGTAAGCATGTACTGAATTGCACTGAAGAGTAAATTCTTTGTTCCTGGAACCACAGTGTAAAAACAAAGAAAGAAAGTGATTTGAGAGGCTGAAGTCCTAAATGCTACTTTCAGGCCTATATGAAAGACTGTGATCAAGTCAATCATTCTCATCCATGTGTCAATCAAACTGCCAAGTGACTTGGGTATGATACTTCATAACTCTGGAATAAAAGACCACACGAGTGGCATTCCTTTGTAATCTGACATAAACAAGTATATGTGAAACAAGATCAAGACTGGGTCTGCGGTGGCTTAGTAGTTAAAAAGCTGGAAGGCCAGCCAGCAAGTTTGCAGTTCGAGACCCAGGTACTGCATGACAGATTGGGTGGCTGTCTCTGCCCCAGCTCCTGCCAATTTAGCAGACTGAAAACATATAGCTAAATAGGGAAAAGGATCTTGGGGACATGAAAGGAGCCTCATTCGGGCATTCCCTGAGAGGAGTTTCTCCACCAAAAATCCTTTCAACTCAGAATAATTTCTGACATGACATCATCATCATCATTATTATTATTAGATCAAAACAATGAAAACTGAGCAAGCCATAGCCATCTGATATCATGGCAAAAGAACAACCATATTTGCTGGTGTATAAGATGACTTTTTCACCCTGAAAAACATGCCTCCAAGTGGGGGGTTGTCTTATACACTGGGTGCACTTCAGTTGGGATAGACATAGCTGCCCATAGTGGCCGCCCAATGCTCGCCCATCTCATTCTACATACCATCCAGATGAAGAAAGAAGTTCTACATTACAATTGTGTCTCCCTTTCAAACTGGTGGGGAAAAAGAAAGGGTTTCACTTACTGGTACCTTCTGCCCTTATCTCTGCACTCCCAAGATGGAGGAAAAAGCCATGCTTGCAGGGGAAGCAAGAGGTTAGACTAGAGCAACACTTCTTGCCTCAGTGCAATTGAACTGCCCACCCACTTTACCTGCAGCGCCACCACTGGTGGGTGGTGCAAGTACACTTCTAAAAAATCAATAAAATAATTAATATTACTGTATTTTAATTACTGAAACTCATTAGCAGTTGCTACATTTCCCACTCTTGGCTTATACTTGGGTCAATCTATTTTCCTGGATTTCAAGGTCAAAATTAGATACCTCGGGTTATATTCGGGTTGGCTTATATTCATGTATATATGGTAGATAAATAAGTACCACTTTGCACCTGCACTGTTTTATGTTTACTGTACTGTACATGTTTGATAACATACAGCCTTGTGACAGTTTTTCTGCATGTCATAAGCATTTGAATATAAATTAACATGTTGAAATCAAATCTGATATTCTTTTACGTTTTATTTGGTGTGTGGAAGGTGTGCGGAAGAAGGGGTAGTCTTATACAGCGAGTATATAAGAAACTCTATATTTTGAGTGGAAATGTTGGGGAGGGGGTCTTATATGCCTAGTCGTCTTATACGCCGGCAATTACGGTATACAGTAATTTGTGTTAGGTGCACCTACAAACTAAGGGCTGGTTCACACATATATTTTTAACCAGGTTCTCCCAATAAACAGTTCACAAGCAGTTGATCTGGGAAAGCACTAGGCAATTCTAGAATATTCATTTCATCACTTGCTGCAGAAAAGAAATACTACATGGAATGAAGTGCCCAATCAATTTTGGATGACTGATAACATAGTCTATTCAGAAATGTTTCATGATTTCCTATGCCCAGGTGGTTGGATTTGGCTTATAATTAATTTTTACTGTTCTTCTTTATTATATTTCAATAAAACCAATTGTACCATACAGTTTCTGAGGTTAGGAGAGGAAGCAACAGAAATCTAACCTGATAAATTTATCATGATCCTTATGAGCAAGATGAAGATTTCAGATTAAGCTCCGCCTTCACCCACAACACTGCCAGGTTCTGGGCTGCAGTGTATAAGATCAGAAGAACAATCCTGGTGGGTCCCTAGCTAAATAAACTATCAACACAACATTACAGGCTTAGCAATAGTTATAATACTAGTAATCTTAAGTACTTATTTTATTACTCCTTAACTTTGAGCAGAAATACTCCTTTAAAAATATATTTTAGCTACTCTCTTCTCAACTTCTGTTTTGCTGTTCTATGCTGGTCTTAGACCGTAATGAAGATTGATTTGATTTGATTTAAGATTAAGTCAAGAGGAAAGATGCCAAGGCAACCAGGGCTGTAACAGAGGGTAGCCGGGGGGGGGGGGGGCTCCTGAGCTAACAGTCTGCGCCCCCCAACCCACCCACGGTGCCAATGTTATATATGTGAATATGACATTATTACCCCTCCTGAAAATCCCCCTCCCCATCTAGAATCCTGGCTACCCCGCTGAAGGCAACTCTCCTCTCACTGTAAATCAAAGACAGGCTGTAACCACCACAAATCTGCCCATGGCCTTTGGCATTGGCTAACAAGTTTTCTCTATAATACAAGGGGTTTATATTCCTTGCCAAGAGCAAGGTCTAATGCATTTGGCAAAATCTGCAAACTCTGACTAAATGTTGCATCATGTAAGCCTAAACAACAGTTATAAAAATTTGGAATCTCATTATATTTGTAGTTAAGTAAGATCCCAACTTACATATGCCTCGAGTTACATAAAATTCGACTTACATAATTATTTTTGCACTAAAACCATGCCCCAGTTTACATAACACAATTACTATGGGTTTGCTTTGAGTTACATAAAAATCATTTTTCCTATGGGGTTGCTTCAATTTACATAAATATCATTTTTCTATGTGTTTGCTTTGAGTTAAGTAAAAATTCATTTTTCCTATGGGTTTGCTTTGAGTTAAGTAAAAAAATCATTTTTCCTATGGGTTTGCTTTGAGTTATGTAAAAATTCATTTTTCCTATGGGTTTGCTTTGAGTTAAATAAAATACTGATTTACATAAAAGCCTACGGAACAGACTTTTTTATGTAAGTAGGGATTTTACTATTTTATTATGTACAGTATGTACATTTTGATGATTCAGTAACTAGATTACTCAACCCACAATAACATTTATATAAATCTTCACCAGGACCAACTCTGCCATGGGAGAAGCTGAAGGGACCTTCATGGAACAACCCACCTGGAATACAAAACCAGGGATATTTTTGCTGGTCATCAGTACCTACAGTACAGTGTTCGTACAAATTTTCGGAGTACAATTTGCAGCCAAATTTATCTTCTGTGAAACAGACATAGTCAGAATGACACCCTCATCTCCAGTACCACCAAAACCATATGTCCAAATTTCCAGTGAAGTGTTATCTATGATAGCATATCACCACATCTGACACAACTCTTCCTTTTACAGAATATTGGAAAAACATGAGTGGGGCAAAGTCAGATGATTGCTAAGAAAGACAAACATTTAACATGGGACACATGGAGCACATTTCCTGATATCACCGTTGCATTTCTGATAGAAACTACAAATCATACTCCTGAAAATATGTATCTGAATGAGAAAGCAAATGGATCACTGAGGCAAAACAGTATCGACTTCCAAGGACAATACTCATCTAACACAGATAGGTCTCAATCAACACACAACACAGTAAAGATAAAGGTCTCCTTTGCTCAAAAGCCAGTTGTATCCAACTCTAGAGAGCAGTTTACAACCAAAGAGACAGCATTGTTTGCATATGCAGATGTTTCTGTGGTCATGTGACAGACATGTCTAGATGCATGAGAACACAAAACCCTGTTACCTTTCCCACTGAAACAGTACCTTTTTTTTCTACTTGTAATTTCTTACTTTTGAAATGTTAGGCTGACAGGTCACATGGTTCCTTCTGCCATAAATACTATTGTAAAATGCATCCGCAGCTGTCATAAACATATTTACGATAGCCACAGGTGCATTTATGGCAGCAACAGACACATTTACGCATGTGTGGGCACGTTTTATGGCTGTCTTAAACTTGTCCACTTCCACTTCTGGTAGCAGCAAGGGTGGTGGTGAGCCACATGAAATGGTGCCATAGGCTGTAGGTTGGCCACCCCTGATGTAAAGGAAAAGTGGCATGCAAGATCAACAAAATTAGTCTAATTTTGCCGATTTTTAAGGAAAGCGCTATGAACTAGTACACTGTGGGATGGACCCAGATTTTCCCACTAATGGATAGAAGGGTTCCTTCTGTTTGTGAATGTTTTCTGATCCAGTTAAATTTCTTAGCAGAAGAAAGAAAGAAGACCTTCCTGCCAACCTCTCCTAACCAACCAAAACAACGTGGGATAACTGTGAAAATTAGTTCTCCCACTGTTCTGATCTAGTGTTAGAAAGATTAGTCAGCAAGGTTGCTGCTTAGGGTATGCCCGATTGTATTTACAATCTTCTAGGAGGCTCTTTCTGTGTACCCCACACCCAAAATATAATGGATTTGTCCATCTTGTGAAAGCAATATCAAGGGAAAATATTTTAAGAGGATGCCACAACCAGTACATCCAGTTCCTGACTGATGGCATCAAAGCTCTGCTGAATAGGTTTCAGGCACTCTACAACCAGGATCCTTTTCAGGAAGATACTAAAGAAGCTGGGGAAGAACAGATGGAGGTTCTAGCTGAAAAGCAGAAATCACAATGGTGTACATTAGTCGAGAACCTGGATGTGAATCAGAATAGCAGACAAGCTTGGAAACTCCTTAAAAATTTATGTCGAGATTTAACCCAGCTACATCAAAACTATGCTGGAGTAAAAGCAGACCAAATAGCTAGTCAGTTGCTAAAGAATAGAAAAACACAGGGCAAAAAGGTGTGGGGAAAAGCCATCTGACCAGAGGAACAAGGGAGGGGGGTTAACTTAATAGCACCTTTGTGGCATCTCAATGGGAGGAAGCTATAAACAACATAAAACCAAATAAAGCAGTAGGTATCAATAACATACCAACAGAGCAGATAAAACAGTTTCATCCTCGCACTTTGGAATGGGTCCTGTAATTAATGAACTGCATAAATGAACTTAAGGTTTCTAAATTGTGGAGACAGGCTAGAGCTGTTGCTTTATTGAAACCTGGCACAGACTCAGATGTCTTGAAAAGCTACCAACCAGTGTCACTCCTTTGCTACCATTATAAGGCACTGGAACTGATTTACAATCATATTTCTGAATTTATTGATGGAAAGCTCATAAAGGAGCAAGCAGGTTTCAGGCCAGGCAGGTCATGCTGTGGTCACAATCCCCCGCCGCCACCTGAAACCACCTGCGGCGGAAGAGGGAGACGCCGACAGCGCCGAGCGCCACGGCGGGAACTTTGAAAGCCCCGCGCCGGCCAGGTCGTCTCGCCCCCGCCGCCACCTGAAACCACCTGCGGCGGAAGAGGGAGACGCCGACAGCGCCGAGCGCCACGGCGGGAACTTTGAAAGCCCCGCGCCGGCCAGGTCGTCTCGCCCCCGCCGCCACCTGAAACCACCTGCGGCGGAAGAGGGAGACGCCGACAGCGCCGAGCGCCACGGCGGGAACTTTGAAAGCCCCGCGCCGGCCAGGTCGTCTCGCCCCCGCCGCCACCTGAAACCACCTGCGGCGGAAGAGGGAGACGCCGACAGCGCCGAGCGCCACGGCGGGAACTTTGAAAGCCCCGCGCCGGCCAGGTCGTCTCGCCCCCGCCGCCACCTGAAACCACCTGCGGCGGAAGAGGGAGACGCCGACAGCGCTGAGCGCCACGGCGGGAACTTTAAAAGCCCCGCGCCGGCCAGGTCGTCTCGCCCCCGCCGCCACCTGAAACCACCTGCGGCGGAAGAGAGAGATGCCGACAGACATTCTCGCCCCGCTGCCACGGAACACATCTGCGGCCGGGGGGAAGAGGCTATCGCTGTGCCCAGCCAGGACTCCCTCGACCTGTCCCGGAGGCTTTTGCTTAAGGGCCGCTGCGGCGGCTGGACGTCCCCGGCAGAGCATTCTCGCCCCGCCGCCATGGAACACACCTGCGGCTGGGGGGATGAGGCTATCACCTCGCCCAGCCGGGACTCCCTCCACCTGTCCCAGAGGCTTTTGCTTAAAAGCCGCAGGGGCGGCTGGACTTTTTGATAATGTTAAAATCTTTGTGTAAATGTGTTGAATTTTGTATATATATATATTGATTATTGTTTGAAATTGATACTGACTGAACTTTTTATGATGTAACGATGTTGAGCTGTTTATGGTGTTGATACTGATTTTTTCTCTCTTTTTCTTTTTGTATTTACATGATGTGTCTTTAGACTTGCTGTTTACTCTGTGCTTGTGAACCGCCCTGAGTCGGCCCAACCGAGTAGGGCGGTATAGAAATTGGAGTAAATAAAATAAATAAATAAATACACAACACACTGAGGATGGCTTCGAAAAAAAGCTAATTACGGGAGTGGCTTTCATTGACCTAAGTGCAGTGTAGGATACTGTCAACCATAGGATTCTGCTCCATAAAATAAATAATCTTAGCAGAGGTAACCAGATTACTGGGATCATTGGCAGCTTCCTTCAGAACTAATGAATGAAAAAAGCAACAGATAGAGGTTGCAGAAGAATGGACTGCCCCAAGAAAGTGTATTGTCTCCAGCACTGCATAAGATATATATACCAGGGCTTCTCAACATTTTTGTGCCATAGGCCAGACCACTCCCACTCAGACAGTTGAGTGGGCCGGATATGTGTTTTTCCCCATCGTAAATGCTGTTGTAACCACAGTGGGTACGTCTGTGCATGCGTGGGTGCGTTTGTGCATATGTGGGTGTGTTTATGGCTGCCTTAAATGCATTTGCTTTCAAGGTTGTCACCACAGGCCAGTTGATTTGCCATCATGGGCCGGGTATGGCCCATGGGCCGTAGGTTGTGAACTTCTGGTATATAAAAATGATCAACCAGTTCCTGATAATACAAAACCGTTCATCTATCTGGACGACAAAGCAATGGCCATACAAAGATCAACATTTGATGAGGTAGCGGGAAAATTTACTGGAGCACTTGAAGGACAGTATTAAAACATCAGCTATTTGAAGCTTAATCCAAGCAAGACTCAAGTGTGTGCTTCCCAGCTTAGAAACCAAGAGGCAAGGGCCGAGTTGGATAGTACATAGCAAGCAAATGGATTACAGCATTGTTCAGCACTGAAATACCTCGGTGTGACAATGGACTGGACACTCTTTTAAGCAGCACTGTCTGAATAACAAAAGCCAGTAAGTACAAGGAACAATATCATCAGGAAACTCACAAACTATACATGGAGAGCTCAACCATCCACGTTGCGTGCATCTGCTTTGGCCCTGCAGTAGAATATGCTGCTCTAGTATTGAGTGCATCCACACATGCAAAATAAGTTGACATCACTATTAATGAAGCCTCAAACTGAAATCATTTGAAAAAATATACTCTCTTGTTGATATCTCTCAGTTTAAGATGAGGAGAGAAGTAGCAGCAAACACCAATAGAACTAAGCAAGAGAATGACCCTTGATGTTCTCTGATTGGATATGAGCCTCAAGTCCGCTGGCTACGATCCAAGAAGAACTTTATGGCAAGAACAAACATTCTTGAGACTCCCTAAAAGAAACCACAAGCTGAGTTTACAAAAGCTGAACAGAGCTGTTGAGGACAGAACGTTTTGGATATCTCTCATTCATACGGTTGCCATAAGTCCTTGTTTTGTGTTTTTTATTTATGAACATTCAATTTAAAATTGTCATTTAATTCTAATGAAACATTAAAATCACCACAGGGAACATTCCCTTGATTTAGAGAACATTACTTGATAAGCAATACACACACATGCATATACACACACAATGCAGACACAAACAAAATTTAAACTTATTTAGTCCTAAATGTGAGTAGATGTGAGAAGTGATCCATATCAGGAAATTATCACTGCCTGCCCATAGCATTTAATTTACACTAAAATGCTGTCTGCAATAGCAAGCAGCAGTTAACACATAAAAGGTTCCTCAATCCCTGCTGTAAGCACCTGATTAAGAACTAGATGAATCTCCTCCTATTGATAAAGAGTTTAATGCTATAACTGATGATGAGCTCTGCCTTATGTGGTGGTACAACATCTAGAAATGAGCAAATCATTGAAAAGGAAAACAGGAAACCCAGTATGCTGGGCAAATATAGGTGCAACTGTGGAAAATGTTAAGGAAGTCACTAATGAGACCAACTAAAATATTCTTAACAAACACTTTTCAGCAATTTGGTTTTATGAGCTAAACCAGGGATGGCCAAACTTTTTGCGCCAGAGGCCTCACCCCCCCCCCAAAAAAAAAAAAAAAAAACAGCTGAGCAGGCCTGACATGCCCCCAGAAGTGGGCACATTTGCACATGTGTGTCAGGAAGTGGTTCTGGACATCTCTGCGCATGCACAAATGCATCCCTGCCACTCCCAGAAGTGGTTTTGCCACTCCCGGAAGTGTTTCTGGACATCTCTGTGCATGCACAAATGCATCCCCGCCACTCCTAGAAGTGGTTTCACCACTCCCAGAAGTAGTTCAGGATGCACATGGGCAATGACGGGTGCATCCCCCATCCACTTCCGGGAACAGTGAGGGCATCAGGGGCCTGATATGGCCCATGGGCAGTAGTTTGTGCACCCTGAGCTAAACCTAACAGTATAACCAAAACAGAACTGACCCACTATTTAAAGTCAGCACATCATTCCCATTGAGATCCTCTATTCTAGTTGGGATTAACACACTGATTCAGTTTTTTATCTTTAAACTGCACTAAGTATTCATGTAAGAATAACATAGCCCACTGTCCCACTATCCCAAAACCTGTTCCACGTGCCAGATACCAATGCTTATTTGAAAAGCCAGCATAAGGCCTTTGCTGCTTCAGATTATGTAAGGTTCTGCTCCAGGCTAGGTAGATCTATGATTTACAATCCCTGGTTGTTTATGATTACAAACCAACCAGATCAGGTAGGATGTAGCAATAGGTAGTGATTGCCCAAAATGAACTGGAATACTCCCACCAGCTTATGCTTCAAATAGAAAGAAAAAAGCATTCTGTAAAAGGCAATAGCTTTATTATATGTAAAAAGATAGATTAAAAATCAAGAATTCCAAACATTATGAAAATAAAGAGGAACATTCATTCTTTTCCCCATTTCCCATTGTTAAAAGAAGAAAGGAATAACTATCTATGTCAGGGGTTCTCAACTTTACGTGGTTTCCCCCTGCTGCAAAGGCATGTTTGCGCATGTGTGGGCGCATCTGCTTCCGAGGTCAGCGCTGTGGGCCAGATGGAATGACGTTGAGGGCTGGGGCTGGCCCATGGACCATAGGTTGCAAAACCCTCATTTATATATGTCCTGGCCTCACCAGCTAATACAATCAGGATTACATGTCTCTACTTTTCTTTTCAAAAGCCTCTGTAGTCATGCACCTCCTGCTTAAAACATGGTATTTCTCATTCTATTCTAAGATTAACAAAATCCATCTTATATCCTTTCTCCCACCTTTTCTCTCTCTTATCCAATAAGATTCCAGCTTTTAAACATATATCATCTTCCTTTCCAGTCTCACATTCCTAAATTATTTTGACTATTTCCAGAAGACAAGGATTTGCACCTGAGCTCAAAGGGAAAATTTCAACCTTCTGTTTTCTCCAGGCATTCACCCCATCTGAATGAACAGAATCCATTTTAAATCACAAAATCAAGATCTCCTTTTCAATTTCCGTACAATTCATTCCATAGAAAATCACTGATAACTTTTAGCACTGTTTTCAAATGCAGATTACCATTAGGAACTATGTTATAATACAGTGGTACCTCGCTTAAAGAGCATAATGTGTACCACAGGATTGCTCTTTAAGCGAGTTTGCTCTTTAAGCGAAACACCATTGTAAATGACCAAGTGTGTGGGGGGATTGCGAACCCCAATTTATTTGTTAAGCGAGTTTTTGGTTGGTTTTATTTGTTAAGCGAAGTGAACATTCAGAGACATTTCTGCTCTTTAAGCGAGTTACTCTTTAAGCAAGACGCTCTTTATGCGAGGTTTGATTGTACTACAATAGTCATCCTTGATTACCTATGATCAAATAACAGACTTTCTTTCATAAAGCATAAAGCGAGAAATCCTACAAGCAACTTTTACTTATATTTACCATCACAGGAAATAAATTACCAGTACAGAACAATAGAACACCAGACAACGTTATGACATGGTTCCATGAGTCATGACGGTGTCCGGTTTTTAACATTGTTCAATATATTGATCCAACAACGCTAAAAAAAACCTGAGAAGAGGCGCTCGCACGCGTGCGAAAAGGCGCGCCAGCGGGAGCCTCTTCTACCAAACGGGTATAGCAACGGGCATCACACGTCAAGGTAAGGTATCAAAGCGGGGGGTGCCACCCCCACTTTGATCCCTTACCTTAACGTGCGATCCCCGTTTCGCGCCCCTGGGCAAGTGTCAGCTTCTTCGAATTCCCCCCTCCCCTGGGCACTTTGTGGTGGGAGTTTGTGGGGGGGGGACGCACTCTGAGGGCCCTCTCTGTCTGTCTCCCTGTCTGTGTGAGAGACAGAGCCATCGTTTGCCTCAGAAATGTCACCCAGGCGGCCACAAAGGTGCCTATGGGGACGATGCCTCTGTCTCTCACACAGACAGACAGAGAGTGACCTTTACTTTTATCTTTACCAGGGGTTTGGCTGATTTTTGCAAGTGTGGAGATTCAACCCAGGTTGGGCGACCAGAAATTGGACCAAAGAAAGTCTTTAAGAGGAAACCTGCGCCTCCGGCCGGTCTCCTCGCGAGCAAACTGGCCACAGATTTCCTGCTTCCCTGGGGTTTTTCCTCCTTCCTTCTGCCTGCAAATGGGTCCCACCTCCTGTGCGCCGTGCGCTCACCTCGCCACAGCCTTGGCTTCCTTAGATCAACCTGATCTCCCAGCATCACATTTCATCCCCCCCCCCCCGGATCCCACCTGGCTGTGCACCTCCGGGTCGATCCCCACCATCAACAGATCCTCTGTTCCCCTCATTCTATTACTCTCCCTCCGTAAATTTGGGGAAGTGGGTGGGGTCAATGAAGAGAAAAACCTGGGTCCTAAAGCCAGCATATGTTACAGAAAGCAGGGTGGAGGGGGACTTCAGAGGGGGGAGAGAGGCATCGTTTGCCTCAGAAATGTCACCCATGCGACCACAAAGGTACCTATGGGGACGATGCCTCTGTTTCTCACACAGACAGACAGACAGACAGAGAGGGCACTCAGAGCGTGTCCCCCCCCCACACACACAAAGCGTCCTCAGAGCTCCACGCACACTCTTTGTCTTAACGCTAAACCTCCCCCCCCCAACACCGCATTACTAATCAGGTGGAGAAGACAAAAACAGACAGGAAAGAGCCGTCTGGATTGTGTGCACGCCGTGTGCGCACGTGTTCTTTCCCTCTCTTGAAGATGCAAAGAGGAGGACAAAGCTAGATAAACGCGGGTGAGGGCTTAAAGATCCTGGAAGCTTGAAGAGCTGCAAACCCCGGCACTCTTCCAGCCTCGAACTAGCGGCAAGCTTGCTCGCTCAGCTCTGCGCTGCGCTGAGTTCCATACACAGTTTCTCCAGGCCGGCCTTCCTGGGTATTAGAGCCTTCTTTCCCTGCGCGGGTGAGGGAATTTCGGCCAAGCCGCCTCTTTCCCAAGCCGGGGAGACCCCGTGGAAAGGCGCCTCTCCTCTCCCAAAGTTCCAAAAGGGTAAAGATCCTTATCTTTTCGGAACCTCGGGTGGCTTGCAGGCGCGCGTGTGTTGGTGGGGGTTAGTGCAGGGTATGGAGGTGGGCTTGGGAAAGAGGCGGCTTGGCTGAAATTCCCTCCCCCTGCGCGGGGGTGAGGATTTCGACCAAGCTGCCTCTTTCCTGGGCACGTTATAGCAACGCGGATCGCACGTCAAGGCAATTGCCTTGACGTGGGATCCCCATTTCGCTCGCCTTCATGAAAATAACGTGAAAATCGCGTTATTTGATACAAGATTTTTCCGAAAATCTTGTCACGTTATGCGGTTTTCACGCTGTACAGTATTCGCGTTACCCGGGGTAACTAGTAGTACTGTACTAGTAGTGGATTGATTCTTGTTATGAGAAGACAATGAAAAGACAGACTAGATGCTTAATGATTTTGGAGCATAAATGTAAGAGAGAAGATAAATTTGTCTTAAATGTGCTACCTTGTAGTCATAAGCACAGAAGGTAAAGTAGACTCCAGTCAGAAAAGATGACTACAAGGGCTCATTATTTGGGTATTTGTGTCAGCAGGTCCAGAAATAATTCTAATTTGCTGCAAGTACTCAAGTGCAGTAATGAGCTTTATTTTAGGAATGCTCAGGGAAAATATACACAGATCTGCTATGATCTGCAAGTTTTCTAAGTGGACTTCTGCTGTTTTCCTTGGGTGAATTGCCCAAGATCCAGATGACTGCAACAAGTTTTTCACTGAGTACAGAAACAAGTTCTTTTCCTTCAGTTCTGTTGTGGACTAACTACCAGCACCTTTGATCTGGCAAGGTGCTAATTGGCAATTTCCACCTTTGAAGGGGGGAGTAGTTTTTCAGAAGTGCTTTAGTGATAATTTATTTCAATGATGACTTTAAAGTTTAAAAAACAGCTTGGAGATAATAGATACAGTACAGTGGAATCCCTACATACAAACAGTTCTACTTATAAAAAAATCGAAATACAAATAGAAATCCTGGCAAAAAAAAATCGACATACAAAGTTTAATAGGAAAAATTCAATATACAAAAAATATATGTTAACGTCTAGTGGCGTCTTCTGGTAATGCAATGTGTTTTCAAGATGCAAATTTATCAACATACAAATAACCGTGTGGAACAGAAAAATTTGTATCTAGAGGTTTTACTGTAACCGCAAAAGAAAAAAATATTCATCTACCCAAGTAACTTTTGCTGTACCTAACTTCTGCTCTGATCAAACTGACATAATACATCCCTGGATTTATGTACATAGTTTTCACCTACCATATCTTTCAATGCTGAAGAAAGTTATACAAAAGTTATAGAACTTAGAAACACTACATTGTCAGTGCTGCTTCCAATCTACACATATTAAGTTACTGGTGTTTTACACATATAGAAAATTGGTCAATACAGTGGTACATAATGCGTTCCACAGGATTGCTCTTTAAAAAAGTTTGCTCTTTAAGCAAAACACCATTGTAAGTGACCAATTGTGACTTCTGACAGGGGGGATTGTGAGCCCCAATTTAGTTGCTAAGCGAGTTTTTGGTTAGTTTTAGTTGTTAAGTGAAGCGGCCATTCAGAGAAAATTTTGCTCTTTAAGCTAGTTAGTCTCTAAGCAAGGAGCTCTTTATGCAAGGATTTATTGTAATTATAAACTGAAATCTCTTGCTGGACAACATAATGACAATTTATTTCACTATCTTCAAATATAAAAAGACACACAGTTAAACCTCGCATAAAGAGCACTTCGCTTAAAGAGTAACTCGCTTAAAGAGCAGCATTTTCTCTGAATAAAAATAAAACCAACCAACAATTCACTTAAAAACTAAATTGGGGTTCACAATCCTCCCTCCCGCCAGAAGTCACAATTGGTCACTTTCAATGGTTTCAGTTAAAGAGCAAATTCACTTAAAGAGCAATCCTGTGGAACACATTATGCTCTTTAAGCGATGTACAACTGTATTGAAAAGCAGCAAACCTATTTTTACCAAGTATTCCATGATTTAAGGATCTCATTTTATGGAGAATGAGGAAGGTGTATCTTCATATGGATGGATGTAAGGTACGGTAATTAGACTGCCATAATGCTTGTCAACAGAACTTTCTTCTGTCTCTTCTAGACAACTATGAAAAATTCAATGGTTCTCCATCTGCTTTTAAAATTCCAAAAGAATCTTTGGACTTGAACGACTTCATTTTCCAGATGAAGAGGAAGTTTAATCAATCTTTGCTTGCCCAGAGCCCTAAAGGGCATCACAGTCTCTGAAACAGGTTAATTTGAAATTTGACTTCCAAATATTATTTTAAGAGATGAAAGACCAGATAAAGCCAACAATCTGGCTGTCTTCTAAAGGCAAAACCCTAAGACAGCTCTTGTAGAAGTTCAATCCTCTGCTGACTCAGTGAAGGTACATGTTTGCAGTGTTGTTGGGTGGGTGTTTTTTTTTTTAAAGAAATCTTGAAGGGTCATGGTTCACTCTACATAGGTGTCCAGGTTCAGTTATCAGGCAGGTACATGCAGTATTGAGTTACCTCCATTGGCATCTTTCAAAGAGGAATTTTCTTCAAATATAATGTGGACCAAGATTTATTTTTTTAATTTGGCAAAGTATTTTCACTCCCGAGCAAATATTCTGAAATTGTTTAATGCTGTAAAGGCTTCTTGCAAAAATAAATAAATAATAACAATTGAAAAAAAATTGCACAAACATCTTTATGAGGGTCAGCCACCTCAAATTCACGATCAATGATTTCCTGAAGAACAAAAAAGAGTAGTGACTTTATGATACCAGTGGCCATTATTATTTTTACTGAATCACAACTCCTGGATATACACCAACAGTTCAAGGATTCAAATGTTTACATTTTTTTCCTTCTTGAAATTGAAACGTTTTTAAAGTTTTCTCTGTACTGGACAAGATTACAAATAGTTGCACGATTTTAAAAAAATGTTTCAGGACGTTTTTTGGTGGGAGTCAAAGAAGTTTAAAAAATCCTTTATACCAATATATTTTGGTACAAAAAAGCTTACACTGAAATAAAAAAAAACATTATTTTCTGTGTAAAATATGTTTCTCGTTATTGCTGCTATGGCTGGAAAATATAAAGGACTTTTTGGCCTCTTGCAGGAACAAAAGAATCTCAGAGAGGTTGATAATTTCAAACCAGTGGCTTGATGAGTCAAGACATTAGAGATGGAATTTTGCTGTTAAAAGATGATTTAAAAAACCTTTAATTTCCATGTTATTTCACTCATTCATAAATGAGAGCCTCTTAAACATAAATAGTTCATGGTGACAACAGAGGTGGGCACAATAGTTTCATGTTTTCATGCATTTCCCTCTTTTGTTTACCTTTTTTCACTTCTTCACTGTCAAATCACCTTGGAAATTTGTCATCCAACAGCATTAGGAGGGCTGTTCTCAGAAAACAATCAGAACATCTGGGGTAGAGTGATAATTTTGTAAATGGCCTTATGGTGGTTAGAACCTAGTGGAAGCGTTCTACTGTTCTTACTTAATTTTTCCTTGCTGTTTGTGAATCCTGACTAGCTTCATTTTAATAGTGGTGGACTGCATACCTATGCCTTTATCTATCTTGGATCTGTTCATGCCCCCCCCGCCTCTGCTTGTAGTTTTTTTCTGCTTTGTGGAAGGTTTTTTATTCTTTCCTTTCCTGCATTCAAATACCAGGATATATCACAAATATACTGGCTACTGGAGTGAACCAAAGAATTTCAGAAGAACATCGATCTATGCTTTATAGACTACAGCAAAACCTTTGACTATGTGAATCCTAAGAAACTATGGGTTGCTCCAAAAGAAATGGGTTGCCTCATCATTTTATTGTCTTGAAGCATAACCTGTATTTTATACAAGGGGCTACTTATATGACAGAGTAGAGAGAGACAGAATAGTTTCCTATAGGCAAAGGTGTCCGAGAAGGATGAGTTTTAACCCTGAATCTATTCAGTTGGTATGTAGAACATATTATGTGGAAAGCCAAACTAGATGCAGATGAAGAAGGCATGGAAACTGGTGGAAGAAACATCCATACTTTAAAATATGTCAGCATCTTTCTGACAGAAAGCAGCAATTACTTGAAAAGACTTTCATGAAAGTGAATGAAGAAAGTATCGAGCAGGATCACCATTGAACTTGGGGGGGGGGGGGAGATCATGACTAGAGAAGAACTATACAACACTAATGTTGTCATTGAAGAAACTGAAAGTGAAAGATTTTGTATACTTCAGTCATCAAACCAAATACAGCCAAAAAATCAAAGCAAGACTGAAACTTAGAAGGTTAACAATGAAGGAATTAGAAAATATTATAAATTTTAAATTGTGTCACTGGAGACCAAGACCAAGAGCATCCACATTCTTGTATTCCCAATCACTATGTACAAGTGTGAAGGCTGGACAGCAAAGATAGCTGACAGGGAGAAAAAGTTGACTTGCTTGCAATATGTTGCTGAAGGAGAGCTTTGCTGATACCTTGCCAGAAAGATGACCAAGTGGGCCCCAGAACAAATCAAACCTGAATTATCTCTGGAGGCAAAAATGATGGAACTGAGGCTGTTCTACTTTGAACACATTATGAGAAGGCAAGATTCTCTGGGAAAGATAATAATGCAGGGAATGGTTGAAGGCATCAGAAAAAGAGAGAGACAAAATACCATATGGCTTGACTTCCTAACAGAACAGCCTTCAGGTTAGAAAAGCTGAGCAGGTCTATTGAGGATAAAACATCCAGAGTCCATTAATTCATAGATCACTGTAAGTCAGAAATTACTTGATGGCACATAAAGACAACAGTAAAAATTACATGCCTAGACAAATATATTTTTGTACATATTCTTAAATGTATTTTTGTTCATACTCTCAATGACATCAATCTTGAATACTATTTTTGTTTTTGTTATAAAACAAATTTCTCTAATTCAATTTTTACAACCTGTTTCACTTATCTGCTATATCACCTTCCATTTATATTAATTCCTTTTCTGTACCAAATAATATGAACAGTTTTGGACTTATCAATTCTTCTCATTCCACATGGTATTTCCTTGTATTTTTGTGTGACTGTAAAAACCTTGTTGTTTGCTTATTAATTGATTGTGTAAGCAGTATACATCAGTAGTCTCTTCGAGTATGTAGCCCTTTTTATTGCCCACAGACAGTCAAACTACTAAATGAAAAGAAATTGCAGAACCACTCAATTTTGTAAATATTAAATTATTCACCAGTAACATTACAATTAATTTATCTTTAGAGATGGTTGTGATTACCTGCCTTCAGATGTTACTATCAACATTTGAAAAGAAGTTCTTGACTGCTTCATGCTTGCACTGCTCTATCAAATAAGTTTTTTGAATCTCGGTTATACTCAAACCCATGCCTCTCACCTACATAAATTGTCACTTGAAACATTATAGAGAAAGAATGAGGCCCATGGCTCTTACACAATCTTACAATATCTAAGTCACTTCACATCCATTATGTAAGGGTGCTATTTAACCGTTTAAAAATATCGTATTTTTGCATCAACCCATTCCAGACTGAATATCTGATTGCTCTGACAAAAAACTTTATGCAAGATGAATGAATCAAAGTGCAGTAATACCCCGGATAATGTTATGACTTGGTTCCACAAGTCATGACATTATCTGATATTTAGCGTTGTCCGAAGCATGCATCAAACAACGCTAACAAAAAAAAAGCCCTGACTTCAGGGACAAACCGCTTTAAAGGCAGGCAGGGAAAGAAAGAGACCCAATCGGGTCTCTTTCTTTTCCTCCCTGCCTTTAAAACCACCCATGACGTTAGCTCCACCCACACTGTGATGACATCACGGTGGGGTAGTAAAAATGTTGACATCCCACTACTGGTTACTCCACTTGTTACCCCCACATTAATAAGAGCTCTCCGAGTACAATTCTGGAATCAGCTGTACATCCACCTGACACCAGTGCTAGCCAGGCGACTCCCAGTTAGCTTGCTAATCAAAATATCATGAGGCACTTTGTCAAAGGCTTTGCTGAAGTCAAGACATATTACATCAATGGCATCCCCACTGTCCACCACATAAGTTACCTGGTTGAAAAAGGAAAGCAGATTAGTCTGGTAGGATTTGTTTTTGACAAACCCATGTTGGCTTCTAGTTATTACTACATTGTTTTCCAGTTGTTTGCAATGTCCAAGCTATCATGTCAGTTATTGGCAATGTAAGAATTGATATATTTTCCAGTTCATCCTTTACAGCCTTCTGACATACAATCAAAATCACAGCTACTGGGGTACCCCAACATTAAGAAAATTGAAATAGCCCCACATAAAGTTACTTCTGTTATGAAAGATTAGCAAACATACTATGTATAAAGGATGGTTTCAAATATACATGCATATCATATGGATTTCTATGCAGATTAATTTATGAGATAACTCTACTCAAAATCTATTGCACATTGGTGATATAAAAGTTATTGCCCATTCATACATGTCAGATGATAAGTGGGCAGGTAGACACATGGGATTGCTTTGCAGAGGCAGGTGAGAAGACATAGTGATTGACGGCAAATCAGAAAGATGAGAACAATAGTCATAGAAGAACAAGTATGTGTTCACTCCACCTGCCAGAATTGCTGCATGAGCCACCATGCATAAGTTAGCCCTGCCTGCGGATACAATGTGCCTAGCTGAGCAAAGTTCTTACAAAATCTTATTCAACAAATTACTGGAAGAAATTTTAGATGGCATCTTACTGTTGTTTCCCATCCTTCTTTTCTGAATGCAAACGTTGGAATCAGGTTTAAATCACAGTAAAAAAGACAAACACTTCTTGTTATATGCTGTCAAGTAAGAACTGACTTATGGTGATTTTAAATCATTTACTGTATTCTTATTTTTCTGTTGCACAGTGGTTTAGGTATCTGGCTGCAAAGCCAAAGGAATGGAGTTCAAATCCTTCCTGTGCCTCCCTAGCAGGAGCTGATCCACAAGATCCCTTCCAGCTCTGCAGTTATAAGGGCACAATAATAATTATATTACATAAATGGTTATAATACAACATAATACAATTAGATCAAAATCAGTAATGAAAGTTTCAAGACTTTCAAGGCATGGAACTGAATCAATCACATGTGATCAGAGTCTGGATGGAAAGTCATACTCACATGAATGAATAAACAATTGCATATAAATTTAAAAAGTGAGGAAGGAAAGGAAATGAGTTGCAGATACAGAGCTATTCATTTCCATCTTGTGAATACGGATACATATAGATCTAGCAGGAAAACTGATTCAGGAACTGAGGGAAAGGATTCCATGTGTGTTTTAGGGCAGGCAGGCTACAATCTAACCTTCAAGTTAAGTAATAATTGTGTTCCATCACGCCAATTCTAACTCATGGCAAGCCTTTACAAGGTCTTATAGGCGGAAAGTACACAGACGTGGTTTAGCATTCATTTCTTCTGGGGGCATCTTGGAACTGTGCAGCTTGCCCAAGGCCAACAGGCTGGTTCATTCACAAAAGGCACAGTGGGGAATTAAACTCCCAACATCTGGCTCCACAGCCAGATACCTAATTCACTGAGCTATCCAACCAGTTCTGTCATTTAACTGCCAACATTTTATTATAACAATCAAAAGATTTTATTTGCAGATTAAAGGAAAAGGTAGCAACTTTTCAGGTTAGCAAACGATTTGCAGGTAGAACAGAAAGATTCCACAAGTGAGCAAATGGAAGAACACAAGTATTTTCCTTTCATCTTGCACTGCTGGATATTTAAATTCATTAAGTACACTTCAGAGACAGTATTTTTTATATATATTAATGTTTAATATAGCTTGGATAAAATCTTGTGTAAATTTGAATGCAATGCATTTTGAACCAGGCACAAAAATGTTTAATTTACATTAATTATAAACTTTCTATGTGCCCATTTTAGGTGTAAGACTCCTCTGGTTCCCTTTTGCCCTAGGAAAGCCTTTGAGAAGCCTGGGAGGGAGGGAGAATCCAGTGCTGATTTTCAACTTTTAGTGAATTCTGCCACATCTCAAGGCCCTCAAAGCATTCCTTATGGCAAAAGGGAAAAAAAGAGCCTTGAAACCTAAATTGGGGAAATAGGAAGCTTTTAAATCAGGAGTTCTCAACATTTTAAAGCTTGAGGCCAGGTCACGCTCCGTCAGACAGCTTCAGGTGCCAGACAACCATTTTGCCCTTCCTCTACCACATGGCACTTCCTAGTGTGGTGGAAGTGGTGGGGGCCCACAAAAAATGGTGACGTGGGCAGCTTCTGGCCCACTGGATGCAGGTTGAGAATCCCTGTTTTAAATAGCGTAAAATATATGTTTCTAGTGCCTAATCTCAGCTGCATCAGGCATAAAGTTACACAACAGGATTTTATCCTTTATTTTTCTAAATCAAGCTTGAAAAAAGACATGAACAAACATTACATAAATCAACAACCATAATTTGATCCATAAACATGTTCAGCTTGTACAACATACTTGAAGCAAAATGAACCAGTTAATTTCATCCTCCCTAATTTTACTTGCTTTTTTTACTTCCTGAAACAGATCTTCACAGTAAACCCACATGCAAAACTATTCATGCAAATTCAATCTATTTAAATAATATTTCTGTGCAATCAAGTCAATTCTGATTTATGGCAAACCTTTCCAGGGTTTTCTATGTAGAGTACACAGGAATGGTTTACCCTTCTCTTCTTATGGGGGAGCACCCTGGGACTGCACAGGATTCTCCAAAGAGACACAGTAGGGAATCAAACTCTCAAAACTGGCTCTGTAGCCAGATACCTAAACCACTGAACTATCCATATAGTCAACTGGAAATCAACAAAGACTAAAGTGCAGCAAATTTCGATGTAGATTTCTTAAATGTTTATTTAACTTTCATTTCCTCAATGTTAACAAACCACACAAAAAAGCCACACTAGGAGATATGTGAAAAATTATAGAACTATAGATTGTATCGAGCAAAACACAAATAATTTGCTAATGTTCTTTTTAATATTTACAGAGAAACCAAACAATTGAATAAGGAGATACTATTAAATAATTTACTCCACTACACACACCATGATAATAAACCTGTTTTGTACAAGTCTCCTATTTTTTTATTTATGCAATTTGTATAGCCACCCCAATAGACGTGAGATTCTGGGCGGCGTATAACATTCAATTCAGATACAGTAAAACCTCAGATTACACTAAAACCTGGTTCCACAAGTCTTGGTGTTATACGATTTTTAGTGTTATCCGATGCATGTTAAAATCCTATGGGATCCGTAGAGATACATTGTAACCACACAGGCTTTAGCGGTTGTTATCCGATGCATCCCATAGGATCTTAATGTTATCCGATGCAATTCTTCCCCCCAGATTGCTTAATGTTATGCGATTTTAGTGTTATTCGATACTAATGTTATCTGAGGTATTACTGTACATAAAATCCTCAAAATGCTTAATCTATAGAAACCCTTAAAATTTCTAAAAAGACTGAAACACTACCTCCCACCCACACCAATTAAAAATCTAGTTAAAACTATTAAAAGCATGAGTGATCCTCCTCTAAATGAGCCAGTGTGTATGTGTGTGTGTGTGTGTGTGGGGGTGCTCCCTCCCCACACCTGCCCTGCCAACCAGGTTTTCAGCTCTTTTCTGAAGGGCAGCAGCTCTGTCTGTAGATGCAGTTCAACTGGCAGGAGGTTCCATAGGGCTGGAGCAGATATCGAAAAGGCTCTTCTTCTAGTGCTAGAGAGGTGAGCCTCTCTAGCAGTTGGTATTTTTAAAAAGCCCCTCCGGTCCGCTCTAGCGGGACAGGAAGATGTCCTTGGGGAGATGCAGTCTCTTAAGTATCCTGGCCCACTACCATGTAGGGCTTTAAAAGTCATCACCAGCACCTTGAGTTGTACCCGGAGGCACACTGGCAACAAATGCAGCTCCCATAGCAGGGGCGAGGCATAATGCCCGCACCCCATCACTTCACAGGCAGCCACATTCTGAACCAGCTGCAGCCTCCAAATGGTCATCAAGGGCAGCCCCATGTAGAGTGCATTACAATAATCCAGTCTGGAGGTGACCAAGGCGTGTGTGACCATAAGCAAGGAGTCCTGGACCAGGAGCGGGTATAATTAGTGAATGACACAAAGTTGTGCAAAAGCCCTCCTAGACACGACTGCCACGTGCTCATCAAGCAGGAGTTGTGAGTCCAGGAGGAACCCTAATTTACTCACCAGGTATGTCTGCAACAAAAAAGCCCCATACAGCTCCAAAGATGGTAGCTTCCAGGATAACATGGGGGCCCTGACGCACGGCACCTCAGTCTTGCCAGGATTCAGTTGTAGCCTGTTGTCCTCCATCCAGAACCTTACAGCTTCCAGACACCTGGATAGGACTTCAACTGCATTGCTTGGATCACCATGGGCTGAGATGTATAGCTAATTATCATCTGCATATTGATGATACCTCACCCCATACTATGGATGATCTCACCAAGGGGCTTCATGTAGATATTAAATAGGAGAAACAAGAGCACCAAGCCCTGAGGCACCCCATATTGGAGGGGCCTAGAACTGGACCTCTTCTTGCTCTCCAACCACACCAACTGAGACCATCCCTCTACAGATTACCAGTCTACAAGAGAATTAGTACAATAAAATCACCAGTTAGATCTAATCAATTCCCATCAGGGAATGGTAGTAATATCTTCAATGGTCTACTTTTACTCATGAGAAAAAGTTAACAATATGTTGAAATGAACACATACATGTGATTTCCAAAAGACCAAGAGAACTGAAGAAGTACTGAAGTGACTGGTACTGCAGTATATTTAGGGCAGTTCTCAACCTTTTTAAGTGGGCCAGGTCACACTCCTTCTGACAGCTTCAGGGGCCAGACAGCCATTTTGCCCTTCCTCCATCACATGGCACTTCCTGGTGTGGTGGAGATGGTGGGAGGCCACATGAAATTGTGCCACAGGCCACAGGTTAAGAATCTCTGATTTAGGGGATCAAGAAGATATCCTATACAAGCTACACAAAAGTGGGGGTGGGATGCACAAGAAAACCAATGATGTGCTCAGCCCTATACAGAAAACACTCATAACCTAGCTCCAAACCAAAGGCTTCTATGTTTATGTTACAGGCAAAAAACACAATCAGACCTACAAATTGAAAGAGTTCATGATCTTTCTTTATTTACAACAGGAGTTCTCAACCTTTTAAAACCGGGGGCCGGGTCACACTTCCGGCACTTCCTGGTGTGGTGGAGGCCGTGGGGGGCCACATGAAATGGTGCCATGGGCTGTATCCAGCCCACGGGCCACAGGTTGAGAATCCCCGATTTACAATTTGTAATTTATACACAGAAATCCAATACAGTACTTCAAATGAATGTACAAAAACAATGCACTGTATTACTATTGTGAAAATATTAAATGCCCCAACACAATGTGAAGATACAATGATTTTTAGAAAGCAATAATCAAACTTCAGTTGACTTAAAAATAAATAAAAGCCAACTTACATTCAAGAAAATGCAAGTCTTAGACTAAAATATGATCAGCCACAAAATTAAGCTGATGGAGGAAGGATTTCTAAAAGCTCAGATCTTCCACTGAACATGTCCTCCTAATATTCTGATGGGAAAATACAGTGGTACCTCGAGTTGCAAATGGTTTGAGTTACAAAATTTTCAAAATATGAATGAAAATCAATTGAAAATAATGGCTCGAGTTAAGAATTTTTCCAGAACAGATTAATTGGTTTTCAATGCATTCCTATGGGAAACCATGTTTCAAGTTATGAATTTTGGTTTTCAATGCATTCCTATGGGAAATTCGAGTTACAAATTTTTCATAACATGAAAAATGCCTTGGAACATACTAAATTTGTAACTCGAGGTACCACTGTACACAGTACGAGAACGTTCCATATATCAGATGCATATGAAATGCACAGGGATATTTTCTAGCTTGGTAACACCATGAACAAATTTGTCAACGTTGATAACTTTGATAATTTATCAAGGTAGGTGGTCTCAGGCTATCTTTTAATATGTCTTGCATGCAGGCAACCCTCTCACTGATAGCAGACCCATGAAGTTCTCATAAAGTCAAGGATTCTACCACTTGAAAGAAACTTTCTTGCAGAAATCAACAACCAGAACTAATCTCAAGGAGTTACATTTATCGCAGGTGTTTATTATGAAAAATAACATGAGAGTGTGTACTTAACAATTCCACACATCCACAATGCTATTTAATACCTGTGAAAAAATGTCATCAATATTCTTTGGAAAGGACTGGAATCTACCAGATTTATCATGGAGATACAATTACACAAATGTGCAGTATTCAAAACTAAAAGGAACTGTGGTGGCTTCGTGGTTAAGACTCTGAACTTGATGACTGGAAGGTCGGCAGGTCAAGACCTACGTGCTGCACAATGGAGACCTGTCTCTGTCCCAACTCCAACCAACCTAGCAGCTTGAAAGCAAGAAATTGCAAGTAGATAAATAGGTACCACTTTGGTGGGAAGGTAAACAGTGTTCCATGCACGCCGGTGTTTAGTCATGCCTGCCACATGTCTGCAGAAATGTCTGCAGACACAGACAGCAGTGGCTCTCTGGCTATAAACAGAGATGAGCACTGAACCCTAGGGTCAGATACAACTGGCTTTGGAGCAAGGGCGACCTATTCAAAACTAGCTCTCTTTACTTTAGTGAGCCTTACCAGCGTCCTGCCAGCTGCAAGAGACGATGTATCCTTCTGGATGATTTGGAAATCTCCACAAATAAATATAACTTTTTCCTCAGATATTTAGCTAGTAGCCAGAAGTGGACTAAACTCCTGCATGAATTGCTGAACTCCCAGCATACTATTTCCAGAGGCTCTAAAGTGCTGTAGCAAACTATATGAAATGATTCTCCATATGGGTGTTAATGGTACAATGGAAGAGATGGGCTATCTAAGAAGGAAAGTCCTAAGGCTGTTGAGTAGTCTATTGCATTTTCAAAGCAGCTGGTCCTTACTTCTATAAAGCAGATCACAGACAGAGAAACAAGAAAATCAAGTATGTTAAGCACCACTCATGTATTAGGACAGTTGTTCCCCAACTGTCACTCTGTTTACGTAAAAGTGACACTGTCTGAAGAAAGAAAAGTTGTTTACCAGTGAAAGTTGTCCCAATGAACCTTAATGGGCAAATGAGATTTCCATCTTCAGAGCTGTTGCTTTCATGTGATCAAAGCAACTATCAGGCAAGAGGCTATTACAACTCCTCCTCACATGTTGATTAAACATACTGCCCTGATGACTGAATAGGTCTAATAGTCTTGCTTCCTGTATGTGTGCATCTATGATGGTGAGGGAAAGTGTTAATTCATTGATCTCAATTAAACATGGAACCTGACTTGAATTACATTCCTTGCTCTGATTGTTGCACAGATGCAAGCTAGACTAAATGTTCTGTGACAACTTGTATAATGTGAATGGTAATGTCTAGGTGTAAGAAAATTTTAAGCACACCCAATTCATTCATTCACCTTTTATATGCAGAGCTTTTTCTCCACTGAACATCACAACGATCCTGGAAGGTAGCATAGTCTGATAAGTATTAATATCTGACATGACTTCATGGCTGTGTGGAGGCATAATTCTGGTGCTCTGTACCATTAACCTAAAACTCTCACTACTGCACAACGCTAGAAAGGGAAAACATTAACTTTAAGCTCTGTAGAAGGACACATGATGTGTGAGTGTTTTATTTCCATTTTAAAAGTAGGCAAATCACGACTGCTTATTTCTGACATATATCATCAAATGCACTATGGAAAAAAACAGGGGGGGGGAGTCTTAAATTAGACTTGACTGTGATCTTTCATCATGATTCCATAATCGTGGTGCTGTAAATTAATGCTAAGTGGGATGGGTCAGGAGGGAGACCACATGCCTGGGTTAAGTTGCATCATTTAATAGCAATTAGTGCCTATGCAAAATATAAAAATAGATGCATTTTTTAAAAAAATGAATACTTTGGAAATGAAATCACGCGGGAGCACAAAAATTCAGGCATTAAACCAATTAGCATTTGTTTAAGTAAATATTTTATTCCCAATTCAAAGACTTGGAGAGATAAATGTATTCTCTAAGATTTATTTATTTAGAAACAGTATTTCGCATTAATCCAAGAATAAATAACTTGCAACCTTCTCCTTTTGCACGACCCTCTGTACACTATCTTAAGGGAAGAAAATATTTAGTCCAATATTATAAAATGGAATATGGCTCAATTTATGTGACAACCTGACAACATACAATTTCATGCTTGTTGAACTGATCTGTGTTATATATTCACTGTGAATATTATGAAACCTTGCCATTATAAATATGAAACAGTATACGTACATTTATTCAGAATAACTCCAGTAGCAGCAATTTGTAGCTAGTGTGTTTGTGTGCTTATGAAGTTCCAAATGCCACCTTAAGACCTGCATCTCACTAAAACAGATGTGGAGTGCAACTGTGACCAAAGTGGATTTGTGATGACCTATGAGGAGAGAGGCTAATACATTTTTTGCTTGTATGGCAGCTGACTCTAGTTTGTATTTAGATATCTGACTTGCAAGAACACAGTGTCCTCAGGGGGGTTGTTTTAACACACGGACCAAGACATTATGTCCACCCATTTGCTTTTTCTTAGCTGCCTTGTCCTGGATGAACATAACTTGCTCTTTTTGCAGAAGCTTTCTCTTCTTTCAGAAAGGCATAGGGATAGAACAGGTCACCCCACAGATCATGGAGTGTTTCTTACAAAGGAACTGAAGTCAGTTCAAGTCAGGATAGTAACCAAATGCAGAATCATTTGAGCTAAAAAACAGAATACAGTAAAACCTTGAGTTACGCATGCCTCGACAAATGAAAAACTCGCAATACGAAATAAAATCCTGAAAATGTCCACTATTATTTTGGGTATTCTGACACTTCCCACGGTGGTGTTGGGGTGTTCAGGGCATTTCTGCTCAGTTTTTAGAATTTTTTGTTGTATTTTGGCACTACCAGAAGCTCCCCCTACCACCAGGAAGTGCCAAAAATTTCCCTTCCCCTCAACAGCTGGTCTGACAATTACCAGAGCTGGCCACTAAAGGCCGTTGTTGGAAATGTGCCAAATATGCACTGAAAACCATTCCGGAGGTCAGAAAAAAAGTGAAACAAATGTCTTTTATCTGTTCAAAACACTTTTTAAAGTGCACTTTTGATATTTTTTTTGCTCTGTTTTTGCCACTTTTCAAAAAGAGTTTTGAACAGCAAAAATACTCTTTTTTGGCTCCACCCGACCTCCGGAATGCATTATTTGGTTTTCAATGCATTCCTATGGGAAAACGCATTTCAAGATACAAATTTTTCAAGATATAAAACCCCCCGAGAAATGAATTAATTTCATATCTTGAGTACCATTGTATATGCCCACAACATGAACAACTTGTCAGTGAAGAAAAGCTACTAGGCAATCCTCTAAACCAGTGATTCTCAACCTGTGGCCCGTGGGCTGGATGCAGCCCAGGCACCATTTCATGTGGTCCACCACCACCTCCACCACACTCGGAAGTGCCATGTAGTGGATGAAGGGCAAAATGGCCATCTGGCCCCCGAAGCTGTCTGAGGCAGCATGACCCAGCCCCCGGCTTAAAAAGATTGATAACTCCGGCTCTACACTGTCAGACTACTATTCTTCTGTTCCAGATATGCATTACTTGACACTTCCAATAATGACCTGGGTGCATGCATTTTCTGTCTCCCAAAAAGTACTTGCCACTGTGTGGCCAACTATCAGGGAAATTCATTAAACAATATTTTTGGAGAAGCAGTCTTTCCCACCCATCACTTTGTTTAGTAAACTTTGGTGGTCTAAGTTAACACAGCAGCAGCAGCCTGTAATTTGCAGCTGAGTATATGACTATGTAAAGCTGTTGCTGCATGCTCAGGGCCACTACAACTAATTGCTTGTGCAGGTTCTGAGATGGGATTTCTGTCAGAGCAAACTGGATTAATTTCAGCAGAGCCAATTTCAGCCATTTATTGCAATCACTACAAAGGGATACCAATTTCAATCAAGTTTCTCATTTTCTAATCAAGCATGCATGCGGTAACACAAGAATCTTTACTCAGTTTAGAAGCACGCTTCCCAAGCCTCTGCTGATGAAGCAGGGCCAACAAACCTCATCTTTTATCAATTATCATTCTCTATGTTGAAAAGATAAGACAGGAGACACCATGTTGTTTTGGCTTGTGTTGACCATGCCATGGTCCACCTAGCAAGCGGATGATGTGATATCCAAAAGGCTAAAAAAAAAACCACATTTACATGTGTGGAATGTCATCACAGTGATTTCTACCAATGTACAGACTCTTCTCTGAATAACAACTCCAAGGTATCCAAGACTGAACAATTGCTATGTGAGAATGGAATATCCCCCCAGTTTAGTTTTGGGAGATGGTGGCAAAAACAGTAACACTGCACCAAATAGACTGTGACTTGTTTACTGGCAGAGGCTCCATACTTGCACGCGATAGAGACTAAGATGTCTTGGAGAAAGAAGAAAGAGGAGTGCACACAGATGAAGAGCATTTTTCCTCTGAACAGATGGTACATGCAGAAGCAACAGGGAAGGCATGGTTGTTTATGAGTAAAACATAATTCACATGTATAGAAATTGCTTCTGAAGAGAATTCAAAAGGAGAAGGAAGTAGGATGATAGCCCCCTCCTCCTAACAGGATATGGAGACATAATGAGTGAAAATATTTCCTCTGCTTGTTGTTGTTCAGTCGCACAGTCGATTCCGACCCTCTGCGACCCCATGGACCACTGTCCGCCAGGCACTCCTGGCCTCCACCATCCCCCTCAACTCGCTCAGCTCTGTGCCCATTGTCTCCACAATACCATCTAGCCATCTCATCTTGGGCCGTCCCCTTCCTCTTTTGCCCTCGACCTTTCCAAGCATCAAGGCTTTCTCAAGTGAATCCTCTCTTCTCATCTGATGTCCAAAGTTCTTTAGCTTCATCTTTATTATTTGACCTTCTAAGGAGCAGTCAGTTTTGATTTCTTCTAAGATTGACCTATTTGTTCTCCTTGCTGTCCAGGGGACTCTCAAAACCCTTCTCCAACACCACATCTCAAAGGCGTCTATTCTTCTTCGCTCAGCTTTCCTAATGGTCCAGCTCTCACAACCATACATTGCCACAGGGAATACCACTGCTTTGACTATGCAAATTTTTGTTTGCAATGTGATGTCTCTAAGATGTCTCATGCAGAAGCAACAGGGAAGACATGGCTGTTTATGAGTAAAACATAATTCACATGTATAGAAATTTCTGCTAGAAAGTTCCTTATCCTACAGAACCATTTGAAGCCAAAGAGACTTGTTTTCACAAAGACATAAAAATCACATGAACACTCTGTTGGGAGAGTAGGTCAGCAATGCCTACTGGAAAGAGAACTTCATATCCTGAAAACAAAACAACAACAAAAATTAAGTCTCTCCTCAAGAGGAAAAGTGAGTAATGCCATTTAAAAGAAGGATGTCCAATAAACCCCAATGAGGTTTGAAAAATTTTGAAAGTACCCAAAAATCTCCCATTTTAGTACAGTAGTAGCAAAGTAGGGAAACCAACCTTTTTTCTGCTTTGGGAGATAGTTGAAGAAACCTTTCACAGATATTGTCCGGTTTAATGAAGAAATATGCAAATACAGTAAAACCTCATATAACACTAAAACCTGGTTCCACAAGTCTTGGTGTTATATGATTTTTAGTGTTATCTGATGCATGTTAAAATCCTATGGGATCCATAGAGATACATTGTAACCACACAGGCTTTAGTGGTTGTTATCTGAAGCATCCCATAGGATCTTAATGTTATCTGATGCAATTCTTCCCCCCAGATTCCTTAATGTTATGCGATTTTAGTGTTATTCGATACTAATGTTATATGAGGTATTACTGTACACTTAATCACTATCTGTCTCCTACAGTGTATTACAGTATATTTGTATTCTGATGTGAGTAATTGTTCCCAAATTTCTACATACATATTAACTACCATATAAACATTTATGCATATTTTGAAGTACAAATCATATTTGAAAGTCCGTAGATGACAACCCTGTATCAGAAATATTTGTTTAGCTGTGTCAGAACAACAACATCCAACAACAACATTTAATATCACTGTATTTGCTGGTGTATAAGACGACTCCCCCCCCCCCAAAAAAAAACATGTCTCCAAGTGGGGGGGGGTCATCTTATACGCCAGGTGCACTTCAGTTGGGATAGACATAGCTGCCCGTAGTGGCCTCCCAATGCTCGCCCACCTCATTCTACATACCATCCAGATGAAGAAAGAAGCTCTACATTACAATTGTGTCTCCCTTTCAAACTGGTGGGGAAAAAGAAAGGGTTTCACTTACTGGTACCTTCTGCCCTTATCTCTGCTAGGCCCAAAATGGAGGAAAAAGCCATGCTTCTTCCTTACAGGGGAAACAAGAGGCTAGGCTAGAGCCACGCTTCCTGCCTCAGTGCAATTGACCTGCCCACCCACTTTACCTGCAGCACTACCACTGGTGTGTGGTGCAAATACAGTTCTTAAAAATCAATAAAATAATTAATATTACTGTATTTTAATTACTGAAACTCATTAGCAGTTGCTACATTTCCCACTCTTGGCTTATACTCAGGTCGATCTATTTTCCTGGGTTTCAAGGTCAAAATTAGGTACCTTGGGTTATATTCGGGTCGGTTTATATTAATGTATATATGGTAGATAAATAAGTACCACTTTGCACTTGCACTGTTTTATGTTTACTGTACATGTTTGATAACATAGAGCCTTGTGACAGTTTTTCGGTATGTCATAAGCATTTGAATATAAATTAACATGTTGAAATCAAATCTGATGTTCTTTTACGCTTTATTTGGTGTGTGGAAGGTGTGCAGAAGAGGGGGTAGTCTTATACGGCGAGTATATAACAAACTCTATATTGTGAGTGGAAATGTTGGGGGTCGTCTTATATGCCCAGTCACCTTATACACCGGCAAATACGGTATTTATTTATTTTATTTATTATTTTATTTAATTAAATTTATATTGCACCCTACTCACACAGGCGACTCAGGGCAGATTGCAACCAATATATAATACATAGTTAAAACTCTAAAAACAATTTAAAACCATTTAAAACAACATCTCATTCCTTTAAGTAAAGGAGTAAGGGGAGTAAAAGGGTGAATATAAGCTTTTAAATAAACTGTTAAATAAGATGTTAAATAAGCCAGTGGGGAGGGGTCAATAAGCCATCATTACCCCACACTATTCCCGCCAGCCAAGTTTTTACACCCTTCCTGAAATCCAATAGCTCCATCTGGAGGTGCAACTCCAGAGGCAGGCGGTTCCACAAAGTCAGAGCGAACAAGGAAAAGGCCCTCTTTCTAGTGCCAGAGAGTCAAGCCTCTCTGGAAAATGGCACAACTAAGGCACCTCTCCGGTCTGCTCTGGTGGGACAGACAGATACGGTGAAAACATGTAATTCTAATTCCATGCCGGCTCAGTCACCACCCAGATTAACAAGGATCATGTTGAATGATATGGCACCTGGGCTCCCATCAAAAATGAGCTACAGGACTCAACTCCTTTTTCTAGGCAATCAGGGCATGGAGTTGATGAGCGCGACTGGAAGACAATAAAAAAACCCCAAACAATCTGGATAAGTGAAGAAAACTATTTGATTATGGAAGCATATCACCAATCTAAACCATCAAAATCTGGATTTCAAAAATGGATGTACCAAATCTGGAAATTAGTGAGCAAAGACTGAGGGGGCAGAGATGAGTCATTTTGAAACATATGTTCTTCAATGATGTTAAATTACAAGAGATTATGAGCAGAGCAGTAAAAGAAATAGGCCCAAACATAATTTATGACAGCTAATTTACAAACTGAAGAACAATTTGTGGAGAAAAGAAACTAATGGGGCTACTGAAAAGCAAGAAACAACAGCTGGAAAATATTTTGAAGAACCAATGGTCAGTGATGAATTAACTGAGAAGATTAAAGTTCAAATTAAATAGTAGAAAGGATGAAACTGCCAAAACTGAACCAAGTTAGCAAAACAATTTGGCTAAAATATTGAAGAAAGTAGATGAAGTCAGATTATTCCAACAGAAACATTAACTCAAAAATCAGCCGCTTATGTTACTACTGAAGGGTTGCAAATCCAAAAGAATCAAGTGATTAAGAAAGGGAAAGCAAAATGGAAATTAAAAACATTTGATCGGATTTGGATAATCTGAAGAATTTGAGACAATGAAATCTAAAAATTGGAAGATTAAAAGCAGCTGGACAACAAGGTATGACTTGAGCAATAAGGAAATTGCAGTTATAATTAAACAGTTGAAACAAAGAGTTGTTGTCATTGCAGAAAAGTTCAAGCAATATGATAATAAAATATTTCAGTTGCAGCAAAAATAACTTTTGAGTTAATCAACATTTTTACAAGAACCTTGAAAATTACTTATAATTGCAAGCCAGAGATATGGATATTTGGGGGGGGGGGGAGGACTTGTTGCAAGTAGAGAGAAATTGGTGGTGCAAAAATTCAAAAGGAACGAAAGAGCAGCTATTAATTGCCAAACTGGTTTGATGAATTCAAAGAAAAGGCAAACCAATTTGTGTATAAGAAGGCATTTGATTCTGTTCCACATAGCTGGATTGAGAAATGCATTAACAGAACTTTACTCAACATAACGGCAAAGAAGTTATGTTGAGTAAAGTTAATGACTTGTGGAGAAGAATTTGGTGAATTTGAAATTAAGCATGGAATTTAAGGTGACTCAATATCACCTTTGCTATTTCTGTTATTGATGGCACCATTGACAACTACTTTGAATATGACAAACTGTGAATATGAATTGGCTAAGAAAGTACTGAAGGTTTTTAATTTACTTTATATGGATGATGTAAAATGGTTTGGAAACACAATAGCTGAACTGAATACACAAGTATAAAGGAATTTAATAAAGAAAAGACATGAGAATGCAATTTGGAATTGACAAGTATGCAGCAATTACTATTAAGGCAGGTAAAATTGTCAATGGTGATGGATTCAAATTAGACAATGAAGAATGTATAAAAGCGAGTTCTGGAAGCTTGTCACCTGGTGCACAACCAAGTCAAAAAAGCTACTTCTCCTAAATATGTAAAGCAGGTCCAGAAAATCTTGAGGTAATAACTGAGCAGAGGCAATATCATAAAGGCAATTAATACCTGGACAGTGCCTGTTATACAACCTTCTGATGGGATAATTGACTGGACCCAAATATAATTGGACAACCTAGATCAAAAAGCAAGGAAACTAATGACTATGTATCATGCCCAGCACCCAAAAGTGGTATTGAGCATTTGTACTTACCAAGAGGTAAGAATTGTAGAGGACTCCTACAGGTGAAACAGATGGTGGGGGGGGGAGCATAGCTTGAATGATTACATTAAGAAAAGTAAAAAGCCTATGTTCAAGAAAGCTAATAAATGAGTTCTTTTGAAAACAGTGAAGAAGAAAGCTGAATACAGATAGGAAAAGATTGAAATTTGAACTGCAAATTGGGGGGGAAAGGACAAAAAGGATGAAACAGCAGATCATCTGAGCAATGGGTGAAACAATACCTAAAGGACTCCACAGGTACAGTAATACCTCAGATAATGTTTGCATCAGATAACGCTAAAACCACATAACGTTAAGCAATCTGGAAAAAATTGTATCACATAATGTTAAAATCCTATGGGATACATCGGATAATGTTCGCTAAAGCCTGTGCTGGTTACAATGTATCTCTATGGAGTTTTAACATTATCCGATGCATCCCATAGAATTTTAACGTTATCCAATACATGCATCAGATAACATTAAAAATCAGATAACACTAAGACTTGTGGGATCAAGTTTTAGCGTTATCTGAGGTTTTACTGTATTTGGAATTTTTGGATTTATTAGATTTGAATATCCTAATTTTACAAAAAAAAAAACTTTACCAGGAACTACCTATATATGTAGACATTACTTTAACAGTTCTTAGTTCCTTGGTTAGATCTTAAACTTTTAAATTTATACCAGTCTTCAAATGTGAATCTAACCATAGATTTGTAATAACAACAATGACAATGTGATGATGGTCTGCCATCAAGTCAATTCTTCCTGAGATTTCTATGTAGACAATACACAAAAGTGGTTTACCATTCTTTTATTCTGGGGCTATTGTGGGTTTCTGCAGTTTGCTCACTGGTGTAAATATCTGGCTGTGGAGCCACAGATTTGGAGTCTAATTTACCATTTCTATGTATTCTTTACCTAGAAAACCCTAGAAAATATCACCATAAATCAGAATTGACTTGATGGAATACAATTATTGTTATAAATATTGAGACTAAATTCTCTCAGGCAGAATTCACTTGGTGGCATGCAAATATTAATCTCTTTACATACTTACAAATATGAAAAATCCTCACCTCAATCCTAAATTTACCATCCTATGCAGACTTATTCAGCCATGAACAGATTTCTGCATATGGATTAACTTTAGAGTTATCATGAGAATGACTAGTAGGTCTCCAGAAATTTCCAGGAGCAAATACAACTAATTACTTGGCAAAAAAAAAGTGTTCTTCTACAGGATGGAAAATAAATGTTTATGCTGCTCCACTGCTAGAATCATAAATATTCATAACTTGAGTACTGAATTTATTCCATAGCTTTGATACTGGAAAGGCATAAAATAGATTATATCAGCTGGTGATCACGATGACATAAAGGACAGCATTTCTTGGATTCTTCAGCTTGTGATGTCTTCCTAGTCTTTGGATCCAGCAGAAAGCTCATAGCTATAAATACTGAATTCTTTTTTTAAAAAAAAAACCTTCTATTTTATGAATGTCGACTACTGTATTGTGCTTATATACTTCTGTTTCAAAACACCAAGCAATGGCCCAATATTGATGCACAACATTGTCTCCTCATTCCAACTAGGAGAAATGATGCCAGGCAGCCTGAATGTTGATGGCAACAATATCAACAGTCAAGATGGTCAACAGGATACAAACTATCATTCCCAAAGAGACACCAAACCATGAAACATCCCAAAGCCCAACTCCTTTTTAAAAAAAAATCAGCCACTTATACTTAAACACAATGGGGTCAAAAATTTAGACTGGCCCTGACCTAGAGCTGAAAACAGAAATCTTGAGATAATATTTACTGAAAGACAAATGTTCTATGGAGTACACAGAAAGAGACTCCTTGAAGACTGCAGTATTTTTGAATCACAATCTTGCATACCCTGGGAAACTGTTACTCCATTACTTTCTTTAAAGCAATTCCCTGTTTAACTCTTTAAAGAAAACCTGCCTTTTGGGTCTGTTTCTGTGACTTTTCATGCCCTAAAGGTAAGGGTCACCCTTGCTTGAAAGCCAGTCTTATGTGACAATAGGGTACAATGCTGATCTCCATTTACAGCCAAAGAACAGACATTTACATGGTAATGTTTCAGGCATAACTTTGGCATTAGAGTGCATGGACGTCTGTTACCTTCCTATTTATCTACCGTATTTGCTGGGGTATAAGACTACTTTTTACCCCTGAAAAACATGCCTCCAAGTGGGGAGGGGGCGTCTTGTACGCCGGGTGCACTTCAGTTGAATAAAATACAGTAATACCTCGGATAACGTTTACCTTGGATAACATTTACCTCAGATAACGCTTAAATCGCATAACGTTAAGCAATCTGGGGAGGAGAATTGCATCGAATAACGTTAAGGACCTATGGGATGGATCGGATAACAACTTTTAATATCAGATGACGAACAGGAGTTTGAAGGCTTTTAAATGGAAACTGTCACGCCAGCAAACTTGCTAGAGACTTGCCTGGCAATTGCTCTCTCCCTCTATCTTCCTTCTATCATTGACAGTTCCAGTTTGGTTAACAAATTAAAAAACAAATAGCATGGCAGCTCCCATAGGTTTATTGTTCCATTCAGCTTTAGTGAATTGTCTTTGGTGAATTACGTTTAATAAACATGCACTGTTTTATGTTTACTGTACATGTTTGATAACATACAGCCTTGTGATAGTTTTTCTGCATGGCATAAGCATTTGAATATAAATTAACATGTTGAAATCAAATCTGATGTTCTTTTACGTTTTATTTTGTGTGTGGAAGGTGTGCGGAAGAGGGGGGTAGTCTTATACACCGAGTATATAACAAACTCTATATTTTGAGTGGAAATGTTGGGGGGTCGTCTTATACGCCCAGTCATCTTGTACGCCGGCAAATACGGTACTTGCAATTTCATGCTTTCAAGCTACTAGATTGGTAGAAGCTGAGACAGAGGCAGGAGCTTATTCCTTCCTGCAGCACTCTGGTCTTGAACTGCTGACCTGCCGACCTTACAGTCATCAAGTTCAGTGTCTTAACAACTAAGCTACTGCAGTCCTGCATGCCCTACATCTCTGCAAAATTCTCCTTTTGCCGCCAATAAAACTGCAACAATGTATCTGTTTTTCAAAGCTATCCTTGGCAACTCTTCACTACAAATGATAGGATTTTGAAAATGTTTTGAAAATGTTTTTTATTACGACTAATATTTCAGCCCCTATATAGTCTGGACTCTTTCCAAATAAAAAAAATAAGCAAGATTGGTATTTTATATGAGCTATTTTTAATCTGTAGATGTTTGGGGTCACCTATTTCTGAACAGGGAGTAAAAAATTTTTACATTTTTTTTTAAAAAATAAATAAATCATGATTTTAAAACCCTTACCCAAAATGTCCCCAAATGTAATGTCTGTACCAATATTTTGCTGATCAGAAACCCAGTTTAAAAATTACATAGGGGAGGGCAGCGGTTTGGGTTGCCCCTATATTTATGATTGCCTTATTACAGAATGCTGATTTGTGTTCTGCCAACATAAGATCACTGCTGAACACTCATGTATCAATAATATAAGTAAATGAGTCAAACTTAGCTCTACATGGCTTGTAATGTGCGTTCTGATGTCATTGCAAACCCAAAAACTGACTTACTGTGAATGAGGTGCTATTCTAGTGCCTGCTAGCTAGTCACTTCTGCTACAAGCAGAACTCAGCTGACACCAACTGCCTTGTCTTATAAGAACAGGACTGTGGTGGGAGTAGAAAGGGATCAGGCACCTGCTCCCGCTGAGCTAATTTGGTCTTGTTTTGGTTTAACTATGTGGAATTTAATTTATTCATTGCATTTTACTGATCCTGTGAACCACTTTTAGAACTTAAGCCAAAGGGCACCCTATTAACGTATTGAATGAACTTCATAAAATGGTTTTGACTTGGGTTTCAAAATATTATAAATGTAGATTTTAACATTATCTAAATTCAAACCTTATTTTAACACTAAGACAATTTAAAAGATACACACACTAGAACTGATCTTTTAAACCTTTTTCCTCCTTTACTTTTATACTGATTCACAAATCCTGAATGTTGATTGGTGGCCACCAGGGAGAACTTCTGGTTCACTCAGAACTAGGGATGACTCGTTGACTTGAGTGGAAACAACCTTTCTACAGATTCATTGATTTGGTCCCCACCCCCACCCATGGTATTCTCCAGTTACAAGTCAGTGTGACCTGGATTAAATAAGGAAATCAACACTGAAGCAAAGTTCAGCTACCTTACACCTCATGTCTGTCAGCTAGACAGCACAGACCAGCAGTGGCCAACCTTGGTGTTCTAGTTCTTCTTGGACTTCAATTCCCAGAAGCCTTGATCTGCAGGTGAGCTGACTGGGGCTTCTGGTAACTGAAGTCCAAGAACAGAGGGAGTACCACGGTTGGTCTCCCATTGGCATAGACAGAATTTAAAAAATGGTGCCTCAGCTCTTGTTCCTGACACCACCACCACCCAAAAAAAAATCAACTGACTGTGTTGTCATAAAGAAGCTAGCATTCATTCAGCCATCTCCCCACTCCCCAAATCTGCAACAGAAAAACAATACAGTATTGGATTATTTTATGGCGACAGCCAAAAGGGACAAACCAGTTCAGTCTCTTACACATTACAATACTGAACAAGAAACATGGCTGCTTTAAATCCAAATTAAAACTTTTAAACACAATATATTCCTAGCTAGATCAGTAAACTACAGAAATCTAAGCTGCCTCTTTCCCTTTAATTCTATAGTTCACACATTGGCTAGTATTTTTTATTTATTCTACTGGCACTGAGCACACCTGTTTCTCCTAGTATATGTTTTCAAAATTACTGAAACATTACAGCTTTTTCATCTTGACTTCCTTCTAAATTTCGAAAAACAAGTTGGAGGCGAAAAACCAAACTTCAACCTGTGCCTGTATCAACATCTAAAAAAAAAAACAACTTCTGAACCCACAGCACTGAGTTGTCTTTTCTGAAACTTCTAATAATCACATGATGTGCATTCATAATGCTAGAACAAGAAATTCTGCAGGGCTGTATAAAATCCATCTCAGGCTAAACTCAACCACCGCCAGTATCTCTTCCTTCTCTTCTTTGGCCCAAAAGCAATTCCATGTGCAGAAAATTCCATTTCCCAAAACAAAAATTTCACTAAAAAGCTGCATTTTGGTGGGTTGCAGGCTGTTAAATATACTTGACAGGTTTTGAAAGACACATAAAATATTGACCATGTAGTACTTAGAATTTCAATAACCTGCTTTAAAAGTTGAATTAACTGTAATACTGTACGTTATATCACTCTCCGATACTCAGATTTACCAATATGCTTCTCATTCCATCATATAGCTCAGAGAAATCATGGATATACTCTCACTAAGGCCTCAGACATTCTGCTGTGCTCTTCACTCCACCCCAATTTCTGTAAGCACCCTGATGAGTTTCATTCAGCCATTGTGCTATCAAGAACATTAAACACAATGTTTCTGTTTTTTATGCCTGCCATTAAATCACAATCAGTTCCCATGAACCATTTGAAGCGTCTCCTTTTTTTTATCAACAGTCACTTTATTAAATCCTTAATAATATAGATAGAATAGTTAGTTAATTTGTGTGTTGAGCCATGGATGTTAATTTGTAAACATAATAACATACTGCAATCATTTGCATAATAGCATTTTAATCTTTTTAGTAAAAGCTGTAATTCCCTACAAAGTACACTGCAGTAGAAACTAAGTGACTATTGGTAATAATAAAAAGAGGCCTTAAAATTCTGATCCTATTATAGCATTGGAACATACCCAAACTGCTTCCATAATCTCTCAAATGTTACTGTTCTCTGATTTAGGTGCCTGTGTCAAGAATAAAAATGAAGTATAACTGGTGGCCCTAGACTATTTCCTAAATGTAAATTTAGTATTCACTAAGCACTGGCACTTTGCAAATAGCTTAGAGGCTTTCCTTCAAAGGTTCAGAGCTCCAGGTATGCATTTTGTGCTAGTTACATCAAGCAGCTCACCTTCCAGATGGTTGTGCTGAATAGATGGTTATGATAAATCAGGTTGAGGTGGCAGCAAACTGTAGCAACCACTAAGTCCTGACTCCCAGGGCTCCTCCCCAAGATTACACATTCTTAAACAATTTGCCCTGGGCTATATGCTTTTTTTTTGAGGGGTTGGGGACAGGGTAAGAATTGCAATTTGGAGAGAGAAGGAAAGACGGAGAGCATTCTTATGGCTAGAATGTGACTACACAGAGAGAAGTGTGAATTTACTCACATTCTCTCTTTGTGAAGTCAAACTGGGGGATTAAGTTCTGTTCAGTATAAATGGACACAGTTTTCTCTGGAGTATCCTTGGCATTGCAGTTGTTTGAAGCACCTATAGATGATGCAGTTCAAAAGAACTCCCTTCAAAAGACTTTTCCTCTAACCATTTTCTCATCCTATCTTGCTCAGTATAGAGCTTGCTAAACTGTAAAATAAATAAACAGGAGCTACACCCACCTAGAAAAAGAAGTCAATAAAGAGCAAAAGTGTCCTAGAAGAGAGGCTTAGTTTAATTTTTATTTATCTGTTTTATGTTCACTGCCCAGAGTGACAGTTACATCACATGGGTGATATAGAAATTAACCAAATGAGCAAATAGATTTCCAGAAAGAAGTGACTGCTAATGCTGGCTGTGTGCATGAGTCTGTACACGTGCTCTTCTCCCTTGTGATGCAAGAAGTGAGGGGGAAGGTGCTTTGCCAAAGCATCACTTTGTGCACACAGGCAGCTGGTCTTTCCTTTTTGCATCAGGTAAAGTGATCCCATACTTTTAACAAAAGTGAAAGTAAATAACTTTTTTAAAAAGTAGAAGGGTCTCTGATTGGGAGGAAAGACTACAGATTGGGGGTGTAGGACTCTGCTCTGATTCTCATTTGCTGCTACAACATGGGACCAATGGAAAGAAAATGTGAATCAGCCCATCCCAATCCTGTAGCATTTCCCACATATTCCCTCTACAGTTGAAAAAAGTTCCACAAGATATTTAGGGTTGCAGCAACTCATTATCACTAGCCACAAGACTTCTGAAAGAAAACACTGGGGGCCTTTTAAAAGCTAGGCCAAGTTGTTTTATGCAAGATCTGGTAATTCATTAATCAATTTGGCTGCAAACACTGAATGAATAACTTTTCAGAAGTAACAGAGCTCCCAATAGAATATTGGATGCTATGGTATGAATCAATGCAAATTATTCAGATGACTATTTTTTAAAAAAAAAGGCCACACTGACTTATCCATGCAAAAAACCATCCAAAAGATACAAAGTCATTTATCTTTGTAAAATTTCCTCTTTGCCAAGAACAACACACCATTGTGAATCCTTTTCACTTCCTCTCATACTCTCAGTTTGCTTTAAATATCTTTGGCTGCCACAGAGAACGACAGTAGCTTGTATTTTGCTCTGCAAATACCTTACATGCATTGCAGTCCTGAAGCTGCTTTGTGTACACACGTGTGTGTGTACACACACACACACACACACACACACACACAAACACACAAACACACACACACACACACACACACACACACCAATTAAAACAATGCAGCAATTGAAATCTTGGTTCATCTTTCTTTTGAAGTAGGAGAGCTATTCAGCAAGAATCTTTTTAATAGATAGAAATCAACATGTCAAAGCTATACTTGCAGTTTCTCTTTTGTTTCTTTGCTTCCTGTTAGAGACTGGCTGCTAAACTGCTGTTTCAATAGGATTTATTCCTCAGCACAAACATCTGCATTCTTTAAAATGAAATGTAATGGATCTTTTCTTCTCAAACCTATCGTTGTGACTTTTGATACATTCATATACAACATTTGTATATATATATTTGTATCTATTATAATCTCTGTCTATTTCATTCTATCTAGTTTTAAAGAACATTTTAAAAAACACCTCTGACAGTACAAACTGCATCACAGGGTTCATAGTGGCAGCACAGAAGCATGATTACCTATTTTGCCCCAAATTAGTGCAGAAGTATTAAACTGAAAGCATGAGGAGATACTATAACAAAAAAAAGCAGTTTAAGAAAGAAAAGAGCTGGTAGACTGGTAAATCCAGTAGAACTGCCACCATTCCTGACTAGATATAAGTCTCAAAGCCAGTGGAGAGAAAAGAAAATCCAAGTCATAAATTATATTGGCAAGATAGTACTCAGATGGTATCTAACATACACTGAGATAGTTACACTGTGCCTGGATTACACCACTTTAGACTGCTCACAAGAGCTTACATGGCTCTATGTTTCTCCATATGTGCACATGAAATATAAATATGCAAGGGCTTTCTGTTAAATTGGAAAACTCTGAATTAAAAATAAACTATGTAACATCACATAATTTGCATGTGGCTATAGGCTATAGTTGCTCAGTGGGAGGCGAGAGGAAAATGTTTCTAAAATTCTAATTTTAAAATAAGTTTCCACATTTTAGTCCATGGTTGAGCATTTTGATATACAGTACAGTGGTACCTCGCTTAAAGAGCATAATGCGTTCCACAGGATTGCTCTTTAAGTGAATTTGCTTTTTAAGTGAAACACCATTGTAAGTGACCAATTGTGACTTCTGGCAGGGGAGGTGGGGATTTCGAACCCTTATTTAGTTGTTAAGTGAGTTTTTAGTTGGTTTTAGTTGTTAAGCAAGGCAACCAGAGAAAATTCTGCTCTTTAAGCAAGTTATTCTCTAAGCGAGGCACTCTTTATGTGAGGTTTTACTGTAATAGTAATAATAGATTTGGGAGCTGAGACTTAGTAGAAAATGTAGCACTGATCAGGACAACTTTATTGCATATGTTGTACATCACATATTATTACCTTATTGGACTGCAGTGGCTTGAGTCATTAAGATGCTGACTGGAAGGCAGAAGGACAGCAGTTCAAACCCCGAGTACTGCATGACAGAATGAGCCCCTGTCTCTGTCCCAGCTCCTGCCAACCTAGCAGTTCAAAAGAAAGAAATTGCTTTTCCCACTTCAGTGGGAAGGTAAACAGTGTTCTGTGTACTCCGGTGTCTAGGCATGCGTGCCACATGTCCACGGGAAATGTCTTCAGCTATAAACAGAGATGAGCACTGAACCCTAGAGTCGGATATGACTGGCTTTCGAGCAAGGGTGACTTTACCTTTACCTTACTGCTTCAAATCCTCAGATTCATCCCACTTCTGTTACTGTTACACACCTAAATTCCCACTTTATGAACAGGTGTGTATGGAGGAGATACACTTTGGTATATCCTGCATCAAGAAGTACAACATATACAGTGAAACCTCGCATAAAGAGCACCTCGCTTAAAGAGTAACTCGCTTAAAAAGGAGAATTTTCTCTGAATGTTCGCTTCACTTAACAAATAAAACCAACCAAAAACTCACTTAACAAATAAATCGGGGTTCACAATCCCCCCACAATTGGTCACTTACAATGGTGTTTCACTTAAACAGCAAACTCGCTTAAAGACCAATCTTGTGGAACGCATTATGCTCTTTAAGTGAGCTACAACTGTATATGATCTATACCGGGGGGGGGGGGGCAATCTTTTTACACCACACAGCTGAGTGGGCCAGACCACACCCCCAGAAGCAGAGACATTTACAGCAGTCATAAAGGCACCCACTTTGGTGTTTGTGACAGCCGTGATCACGTTTGCGCATGTGAGGGTGCGTTTTATGGCTGACGTAAACGTGCCCGCTTCCACTTCTGGGTGTGGTGAAGGCGGCAATGGGCCAGATGAAATGGCATTGTGCGTCAGGGCCAGCCCATGGGCCATAGATTGGGAACCCTTGATCTATAAAGAGAAAAAGAAAGCTGAATACTGTATTTGCAATAAAAGGGAAACCTTGTGTAAAAATCTCAAGAATAGCATGAGTTTTTGTAAAAAAAAACAAAAAAAAACACCACTTAGAGGCCATTACCTTTTTGGTTCTTAAGCACCCCCCATAGTCATTTAAAAAGCAGCAGAGCTAAAAGAGAGGGTACTGTATGCACAGTCACATAAAACAAAAGAATGTTGGGTAAAAACAAACAAACAATAAATGTCAGAGAAATCATGAAAGGCAGTAGGGAAATTCAATTTATGTTACTGTTACTTTAACTGGACTTAGTGGTCTTACTGGAATAAAACCACTAAAAGGTAATACGTACTATTTCACTCCCTTCAGAATGTAGCAACCTAGCCTTGCTCTTTCTGGGAGCCCTCCTAACTTATTATACACAGTAGAGCCCTCCTAACTTATTATACACAGTAGAGCCCTACACATATAAGCCAAACTCTTGTACTGTTGGCACCCTGGACTAAGACCTGTACATAACATAAATTGCAATTCTATCCACATCCACCTGGAAATAAAGCCTTCCTCAGCTCCATAGAGCTTCTTACAAAAAGGTGCAGATTTGTGCTGACAATTGTGTATTAGTAGAGAACTGTTGACTCATTTCCTTCTATTTTGTTTTTGTTGTTGTTCACTCGCACAGTCGTTTCCGACCCTTTGCTACCCCATGGACCACTGTCCACCAGGCATTTCTATCCTCCACCATCCTCCTCAACTCGCTCAGCTTTGTGCCCATTGTGTCTACAATACCATCTAGCCATCTCATTTTTCGCTGCCCCCTTCTTCTTTTGCCCTCCACCCTTCCCAGCATCAAGGCTTTCTCAAGTGAATCTTCTCTTCTCATTTGATGTCCAAAGTACTTTAGCTTCATCTTTACTACTTGACCTTCTAAGGAGCAGTCAGGGTTAATTTCTTCTAAGATTGACCTGTTTGTTCTCCTCGCTGTCCAGAGGACTCTTAAAACTCTCCTCCAACAACACATCTCAAAGGCATCTATTCTTCTGTACTCAGCTTTCTTTATGGTCCAGCTCTCACAGCCATACATTGCCACAGGGAATACCATTGCTTTGACTAGATGAATTTTTGTTTGCAATGTGATGTCTCTACTTTTCACTATGTTCCCCAGGTTTCTCATCGCTTGCCTCCCAAGAATCAGTCGCCTTTTTATTTCATGGCTGCAATCACCATCTGCAGTGAGCTTTGATCTTAAGAAAGTAAAATCTGTCACTGCTTCTACTTCTTCCCCATCTATTTTCCAGGGACTGATAGGGCCTGTTGCCATGATCTTGGTTTTCTTGATATTGAGTCTCAAGCCAGCTTTTGCACTTTCTTCTTTCAACCTAATCAGGAGCTTTTTTAATTCCTCCTCACTTTCTGCCATTATGGTGGTATCATCTGCATATCTCAAGTTGTTGATGTTTCTCCCAGCAATTTTGATCCCAAATTGTGATTCCTCCATCCCTGCATTGCGCATTATGTGTTCTGTGTATAAGTTGAATAAGCAGGGTGACAAAATGCAGCCTTGTCTTACTCCTTTTCCTATTCCAAACCACTCTGTCATTCCATTTCCTTCTATAAATACAGCCAAAAGTTACCAAAATATCAAAGTTTACAAACACATGAGCAGAAACTACAGAAAGATCATTCTGCATTGCAAATGCCCATATTACATCAAACATGCCATCTCTGGTCACAGATTCAGATGCAAGCAAGTGGCACATGAACTGCTCACTTGGCAGCATCTGCATTAACTGAAGGGAAAAATTGTGTTTGTCTTAGTTCAAATAAAATGGAAGGCATTGCTCTAAGCAGTGTTTCATAATCAACATTCGATAAAAGCCAAGCATAGATCAACTGCTCATTGTGTTTTGCAAAAAATGTGGCTTCTCTACATTTCACTACAGGTTAGCACCCACTTGACTGGAAATCTTTTACTACATATCTCTTGCTGAATTGTACTACTGCAGGATGCAGGCAGCACGTTTGCTTTCCACTGATTTTAAGACAGGCTGATGTACGTCTTCGAAATCATAGGGGGAAACTGGTTGACAGTGTTATTTGGTAACAGTAATTATTTGGTTAGACTGCCTGCATTCTGGTAATTATTTACTTGAAAAAAATTATTTTATTTTTTTAAAAAATTAGCTTTCTTACAGGCATAAATTATTTGAAATATTTTCATGTTTCATGTTTGGAGGATTATGTTGCTTTTGTTGGAATATTTTCATGTGTTATAGCAGGGGTGCCCAAACTATGGCCCTGGGGCCAGATGCAGCCCCTGATGCCAATTCATCCGGGCTTCAGGGACTGGATGAATTGGCGTTGGGGGCTGTATCTGGCCCCCAGAGCATAGTGATCAGCCCCCTGAACCATGTGACCGGCCCACAGCCCAAAAAGTTTGGGAACCCATGTGTTATAGTATTGTAAACCACATTAGGGTTTATGCAAATGAGAAGCAGCATAGAAATATTTCATATACAGTAAATGAATAGGTAAATATGATCTGCTAAGTGCACAGTCAATGTTGCATACCTATTTAGAGTCTAGCAAGAATAAGAGGTTGCAACAGAACAGTTAACGAGGAAAGGCTTCCCTGAATGTACTGTCTAAGGCCCTAGAGGCCCTGGCATATTTATTTGTGTAATGCAGAATCTAATGTACTACACTGGCAAGTACTGTATTCCACACGCTAATTTCAAGCAGCCCTGCCACATATACGTGGTAAATAGGTAAAAATAGCCACAAGAAAGGTTACAATACATTTCATCCTAAATAAAGACGGTGTTGGCCTGACAGCCCCTTCTGATATTAGCTGGAAAAATATTCTAGAATAAACATACTTCAAAGCTTGGAGACTGAATAGCAACATGGTAATCTCTGATTAGAATCTGTTGAGTTCCTCTTAGTTTTCACCCTGCCCTTCCATTGCCACAAATTACATGGCTGAATATTTTCTCCCCACACTGACATTTGTGCATGTTTTGACATTTTCATGTCCAACTGTGTAAGTAGTAATCCTCACCACCCCTTCTGGAGATCATACCTTATCTCCAAGACATTTCTACATGACCAAAGCAGCTTAAGGAAGCCATCATTACTCCCAACTGCCAGCAAAGAACCAGAGAGAAAGAACTATCTCTGCATTTCAGAAAATCTCCTCCTTCTCCAACCTACTTCACAGAATGTGCTATTTTAACCATGCCCATAGCTTCATCCATCCTCCAAAATAATTATGGAAAGGTCATTTTCTCAGTCCACCAAAAAAGGTTTGTCAGGCTCTGGCCTGATGTTTTAGCTCTCCCCAACCAATGAAAAAAAAAGGAACAAAAAATCTTTCCAAATGAATACTACGAATTCATCTCAAAATTAAGGTCCCTAAACTTAATGGCTTAGTGGTTAAAATGATGAAACTGACGACTAGAAGGTTGGCGGTCAGCAGTTTGAGACCCAAGTACCACACGACACAGTGATCTCCCGTCTCTGACCCAGCTCCTGCCAACCTAGCAGTTCAAAAGCAAGAAACAGCAGGTAGATCAATAGGGACCACTTCGGTGGGAAGGTAAACAGCGTTCCATGCACTCTGGTGTCTAGTCATGCCTGCCACATGCCAAGGGAAACGTCTGCAGATGTTTGGCTATAAATGGAGATGAGTACCGAACCGCAGGGTTGATACAACTGGCTTTCGAACAAGGGCAACCTTTACCTTTATCTATACTTAATACAATGTAACTTGTTGATATAATTTGCTTTCAATATCCCACAATATCCCACAATATCCCACAATATCTAGTATGATTTTCATAAATTTAAGGTAGTGGGAGAGACATGTTAATTTTTCTCTGGAGTCAGTGCAGTAGGCTTGCCAATGGAGTCGGCCACTCCACAAAACATGCTTCCCTCCTGCACTATGAACCAGTTACAGTTTGTGGATACTTTTCCAAAGAGGCAGTTTTGCAGAGTCCATTACAATGTACAGTAATACCTTGGATAACGCTAAGACTTGGTTCCACAAGTCTTGGTGTTATCCGATTTTTAATGTTATCCGATGCATGTTAAAATCCTATGGGATGGATCGGATAACGTTAAAGCTCCATAGAGATACATTGTAACCGCACAGGCTTTAGCGGTTGTTATCCAATCCATCACATAGGACCTTAACGTTATTCGATGCAATTCTCCTCCCCAGATTACTTAAGGTTATGCGATTTTAGCGTTATCCGAGGTAAACGTTATCCGAGGTATTACTGTACTATTAAGTCAGGACCCGATCCTTTTTCACATAGGCAGAATCATGTCTATCAAAAGAGTCTAAGTGAGTAAAGTGAGTGCAAGGTCCTCTGCCAACATCTGAGCATATAAGAGTACTATCCAACCTGTTTTATTTTAAGAAGTGAACAACCAAAGGGAAGGCAAGCCTATCTAGAGCAAGTTGTAAGCTCACTCCAAGAGCAACATCTTTAATTTTAATTTAATTTAATTGTTTGATTTTTATGCCGCCCTACTGGGCAGCTAACAACAATACAAAAAGAATACAAAATATACAGTTACAATTAAATTAGCATAATGCACAAAACATTTTCAGAACGTTCAAAAACAAAATCCCACTTACAAACCAGTACCCCACAAACCAAGAAACCAAATCAACTTCAAAAAAAAATTAAACTATATATTTGTCTTTGTCTTCAACACGAAGTTTTAATTCATTCTGTTTCACAGAGTCCATCAATAACTCCAAACATTCATCCATAACCACTACAGGCAACAAAGGTATTTAGTGAAAAGGATAAACAGAATTTATAATCAGGTTATCTGTAAAGGTATACATTAAGCAACACAAAAAAAACCCCAATAATGTTCAAGTGCCTCCATCCAAGACATGTCTTCCATGAAGCACTGTGTTAAAAAAAAGCCTAAGAAAACAAACAGCCTTCATGGACCCACTTCAGCAGTTTGGCTCAGGAGAATCTACAGCCATCTAATAGTCAGCTTTTCAGCACAGATTGTTTTGATTCACCAAAGGAATCAAAACAATCTGTGCTGAAAAAAGGACTATTAAGGATTCTAGATTATCCAATGAATTAGAACAAAAATGCTAGACTATCCATTGCCTCAATGACAGCTTACTTGGCCACTACTGGATATAAATGCGCCACAAACGGAAGGCAAAAGTACTTCAAGGAAGCATGTTCCCACTTTCACAACTCATTTGGCAAACCTTCTCACCTTACCCTATAGCCAGGAGGGACAATCATGCACTTACACATGTGGCTTCACTCTTTCCAAACCATCAGACTGCAAAACTGGAATGTTTCCAAGCAAATGTGACAAACAGAAGACTGCAGGAACACCTGCCACGGAATAGAGACATTCTTTCCAGTAAAATACTTCAGATTGATCACAATAGGCTACCAAAGGTGTTTGTCAGTTACTAAAACATGGAAGGCTACTCAGGAAGCCTCTACTGTTTCCTGGATAGACTTACAATGTTGTTCAACATGACAAATAAAAGATGAAGAATTTAGGAGACCACTTCCATCAGTTCTATACTTCATTATCACACTGTAGAATTACATGGCCTTGCATGAATGGAGCACTCTGGCTTCTATCCTTATTAGAGACCACAGTGGCATCATTATTGCCTTGTATGTTTAGTGTTGGGCTTGGGTGACGGCACGACAGGTGTGCATCTTCTATGGCTGGCTGATGAAGCAGCCAAAGCAAGACTGGTAGTGACAAGGTAAGGATAACTTGTGGGATATTTTTATTCTGTGCTGACCAAGAACTGTTGTTGAGTCCTTGGTTTAAAATGCAAAAGTTTGTGATTAGTCTACAATGATATTTACACCAATGTAAATAAACTGGCATTGGACATTGGCCTGTAAATAAAAAGTTCTAACCATGTCGTCCTAGGATTGTAAAGTAACTAACGTTTTACTAGTCTGAAAAGTAAATCCATATCCTACCAGTTACTCAAACAACTGGCTCTACTTTGCTATGATGACAGCCTACATGATTCTACTAGCCTATTTGTTGTTGTTCAGTTGCACAGTCGATTCCGACCCTCTGCGACCCCATGAACCACTGTCCGCCGGGCACTTCTGTCCTCCACCATCCTCCTCAACACTCCCAGCTCTGTGCCTATTGCGTCTACAATACCATCTAGCCATCTCATTTTTGGCCACCCCCTTCTTCTTTTGCCCTCCACCATTCCCAGCATCAAGGCTTTCTCAAGCAAATCCTCTTTTCTTATTTGATGTCCAAAGTACTTTAGCTTCATCTTACTATTTGACCTTATAAGGAGCAGTCAGGGTTGATTTCTTCTAAGATTGACCTATTTGTTCTCCTCGCTGTCCAGGGGACTCTCAAAACTCTCCTCCAACACCACATTTCAAAGGCGTCTATTCTTCTGCGCTCAGCTTTCCTAATGGTCCAGCTGTCACAACCATACATTGCCACAGGGAATACCATTGCTTTGACTATGCGAATTTCTGTTTTCAAGGTGATGTCTCTATTTTTAACTATGTTCCCCAGGTTTCTCATAGCTTGTCTCCCAAAAATCAGTCGCTTTTTTATTTCATGGCTACAATCTCCATCTGCAGTGATCTTGGATCCTAAGAAAGTAAAATCTGTCACTGCTTCTACTTCTTCCCCATCTATTTTCCAGGGAGTGACAGGGCCTGTTGCCATTATCTTGGTTTTCTTGATGTTGAGTCTCAAGCCAGTTTTTGCACTCTCTTCTTTCAACCTAAGCAGGATCCTATCACCATTTTCTATCAGAACGTGGACTAGATTCAGCTTCAAGCCACCTAAATTCCATCAATCATTTTTTTCCAGGAACAGCACTGAATGTGCTAATATTTCAGAAATTACTTATATTTTATTTATTTTTTATACTTCCATACTTCTACATTAAATATTGAAATTCCTAAGACTTCTGATCTATGCAAATTGTAGATATTGGAATTTAGAATTGCTATTATTTCCCATCATGTCTTTGCACAATTACTGACTAACAGTTAAAAGCTGTATCTGAGAAATTTGAAAAAATGTCACAAGCATAACATTAGAGATCAAAGTAGATCAAGCTCATCATCCATGGCCTTTGGGTTTTTTTTTTTTTTAAAGAAGCATATTGCAGTTTTTCCTTACCTCAAATATGTTTGTTGATTCGTTAGCGTACTGGTTGGAAATTATTTCTGATTGGTCACTGTACCACTTGAGTCCACCCAAAAAGCTGTCTGCATCCAAGTCATTCACATCTAATTCGGAAAGATCAAGTTCTGGAAGATCTGGGCAAAGAGGCTGGTCTTCACCAACCAAAGCAGCACACTGCCAAAAAAGAAGAAGGTTTGGGGGAGATATACAGAAATACTTTCATTAATTAGAAGAAATTGGAAGCAGCAACAACACATGAGCAGAATTATGTCTCACTTAACCCACTTATACCATTCAGCAGGTTTTCGAGGAGAAACTACTGACTTCTGTGAGGTATGTCGGCACTGAAATTAGCAACAGAATGTGTGTGTATCTACACACAGACACACATTCCGGACTGCCTGAAAAGAGACAAGATAACCTTTGCCTTCTAAACCATCCCTCTATGCTGGGAACATTAACTTACTGTTGCTTTTTTAACTCATATTCCCTGAAGAGCAAAATATTATTTATTTTTTTAATGAGAGGATAAGCCACTGCTTCCGATCTCTTAGGTAAGCAACAGCTAGATAATCTTGTCCAAGAATAAACAAAACAAATCAAAAACAAAAACGCTGTAGCACTTTGAAGATTGTTATATTTTAACTGTTATTCATCGAAGTGGACTTAATCCATAAAAGCTGACATTGAAATATAACAGTTAAGTCTTCAAATTGTTACAGAATTTTTGTTTTGTTTTTTTCCTCTCTGATATGCTCTGATATGAAACACAGACTAACACAGCTACTATTCCAAAACTGATAACCCTCCTCAACTCTTCCTCTTCTAGATTGTGGTATCTTTGAAACACAATCGGGCATAGCCTGGTAACTGCAACCTTGTGTTGCCAGCTAATCTTTCTCACACTAGGTCAGGCGAAAAGAACTGCAAGATGAATTCACTCAAAAGTGCCTTCATTTTGGCAATTTCACACAGTGGTGGGATTCAATTTTTTTTTACTACCTACTCTGTGGGCGTGGTATGGTGGGTGTGGCCAGGAGAAAACACTGTGTTGCACTTGAATTAGGACTACAGTAAAACCTCAGATAACACTAAAACTTGTTTCCACAAGTCTTGGTGTTATCTGATTTTTAGTGTTATCCGATGCATGTTAAAATCCTATGGGATGGATCGGATAATGTTAAAGCTCCATAGAGATACACAGTAACCGCACAGGCTTTAGCGGTTGTTATCCGATCCATCCCATAGGACCTTAACATTATTCGATCCAATTCTCCTCCCCAGATTACTTAACGTTATGCAATTTTAGCGTTATCCGATCCAATCGTTATCCGGTGTTTTACTGTACTTTATTTCATAACTTGGATGGGCAGGACCAGCCAGAATTTCTGCTACCAGTTCTAGCAAACTGGTGCGAACCTAGACACGGAAGAAGTGTAATACTGTACTCAGGCAGGGCAATCTATCACATCTCCTTTCTTTGTGTTCAATGGGACTTTTTTTAAAAACTAAAGAGAGGACTGAAGTCTACGAGGACCAACCCACAACCTTTTGCTTCCTAAGACAAAGGACAAGATGGAGACTCACAATCCAGCAACAGAAACATAACTTGTTATGGGAGATCATTTTCTACTACCTCTGAGGACAGAAGGCTTGCTTGGGGAGTTCAGGACATGTGACTTGGAACACATAACTTGCAAAGAAAAGCCCAAGGGCTCCTTCTTTTGAAGCCAGTATCTGCCACTTGAGGCAGCTATCTCCCTCACTCAGTGGTAAGGCTGTGCTTTCCCACATACATAACTGGCAGCCAATGAAGCCCTGTAAGGAGGAGGACATAAATGCACTGCTTTGTTTGAAAACAGAAAAACAAAAAGGCAAAAGAAATGACCAGGAGAGGAGAAAGATGAGTGGGTATCTGAGGTAGCATCTAACCTTCACCCAAAATGAGCCATAAAAATCAGTAGGAAATGCAGTAATATGAAACCTCATACGTAACATACCGTTTTGCCTTCATCTGCCAAGTACCTCCAAAATTATTAGCCATAAAAAAGCGTAAAGCAAGCTACTACAACAAAGCTACAGTGCCTTCATAATAAGCACACTGTGAAATATTTCTCATTGCATGGGAAAGCTGAGCACCTGCCAAGTAATGACCAAATATCTATTAATGTCACATTCCATTTATGGAGACTCCCAATCTACACAAGCTTCACTTTCAGGTTACAAGTACTATCTCTGAGAAGCCAAGGTGCCAGCCAATAGAAAACTGGTCTCTGGCCAAACTTACATGCACCATTCTTCTTCTTTTTTTACAAGTAACTTCTCTCAAGTCTCATGATGGGTGAAATAACCTACCTTCAAAGACTGTTTTCTAAATTCTAGGCTTAAGGAACCCTCTCCAAGCATGCTGACATGCAAATGTCCCCCACCCTTTCTTTTGTCCTTCTTTCACTTCTGGATTATTACCTCTTGTCCTTCTTGGTATGTCCTTTCCTTATGGAGCATACAGTATCTTTGCACTCAGTCTAGTGACTGTTCTGGAACATGGAATAATGACACATAAATATGGGCCCTGCTTGAGAAAAACAGCACGTGCATTCTGTGTTTCACAAAAAATATCAAATAGCTGACCTAGCTGTCCCAAGGCTATTTCTCATCTAAGGGAGAGCACAATTCAAAAGATACATTTTAGGATTTCTTGCAATGGCACAGCTTATATAGAGATATATCTACCATATCAACTGTTTCCTGAACACACCTACAACTACTATCATCCCAAACAACCATAGGGTGATAGAACAATCCAGCAACGCCTAGCTAGGACTGAGTATCTAGAAGCAATGTCAGTAATGAGATTATATAGAAGTATATACAGTCAAGCCGCGCATAAAGAGTGCCTCGCTTAAAGAGTAACTCGCTTAAAGAGCAGAATTTTCTCTGAATGTTCGCTTCGCTTAGCAAATAAAACCAATCAAAAACTCGCTTAACAAATTAATTGGGGTTCGCAATCCCCCCCCCCCCCCACACACACACACGGTCACTTACAATGGTGTTTCACTTAAAGAGCAAACTTGCTTAAAGAACAATCCTGTGGAACACATTATGCTCTTTAAGCGAGGTACAACTGTATCTTACAAAACATCATGTCATGTGGCATGTGTCTATATCTACATTTATACTTATATCTTTACATATCTATATAGATCTATGTCTTTATTTATATCTATATAATCTCTCTACTCACTAAGCCAGGCAGCTCTGCAAACTCAACCTGTAATGTTTGCATCATATCTTGCCTAAATTGGTTTTGGCTTGTTGTCTTTCCACAACACTCTTAGCAATTCATGATTAAAGTTTTAGTCAATTCCAATCAACAATGAATGAAGAAAAGTCTGTGTACTTAAAATCCAAGTAAAATCTGTAGCAAATAGTGTTGAAAAATGTTTGTACAGAAGATGCTGGAGTGGCCCTAACAATTTAAACATTTGAGCCTGAGGTATATAGAAGACAAGAGCTTATCTGGACCTGTAATCACTCTTCATTGACTAATGAGTTAAGAGACATTTCTTGTTCTGGAGTTTGTTTTTGGCTTCTCTATGGTATACAATTGAACCGCTGAAATCCAGTAATAAGTTACAAATAGAGTATGTCCATTGCATCAGTGGGGATTCTGCAAATCACCTCATTTGTAAATTCTACTGATTCAGTGGGCCTACTCTAGTTATGATTTACTACTGGATTTCAGCCACTGAGGATTGGTTTTTGTTTTTGTTTTACCTATGTATTGAACATTATGCAGCTATAAATACCAGTAATGGCAGAGGTTGGAAGCAGGAAGTTGACACTACAGAATCCTGACATATCTTTTTAAATACATGGCCATAAACACAGAGCACAGTCTAGTCAAAGCTATGCATTCTGGAATCTCACCAGGTTTAAACAGGACAATGCTGAGCCTGCCATTTCCCCTCCAATAAGATAGTTGGGACTTTGACGTGACTAGCTCTGGCTTTACCATATCTAGAGGAATACAGGGAAGGCGTTGTAAACCTTTACCTTTCTTTGTTTCCCAGAATTACTTTCAGCTTTCACTTGAAGGAAGGCATTGGGAACTTCCCCACATTAGCATCCTTATGAATTATGATTAAATTTATTTCAGAAAAGTGAACAGAAGGATCAATCCCGTGGGCATTTATCCTACTGTTTGATGTGTTCCAACAATCACACAACACAATTGCAGGAGCAGACCAATTTGCCCCTACCTGCACATTTTTCAAAATCTTTAAACTTTTTTTGATAAAGGTAGGTGCACTCTAGTTCAGCCCATATGCGATCGCTGGGAACAGACAAAATCGAGTATTGCAGCTTTGATAGACTCCTTCCAGTATCATTTTTCTTTTCATTTGTGTGAAGTGCTGATCAAACACACAGCTGTGGGCAGTCAGTTTCTTAAAACTAGATCAATTGACACTACACACAAGCTTCTCAATTAACACTACACACCAAGAAACAATATTTTAAAATTTAATCAAAGTGATGAAGCATATCAGCAATAGTCTAGCATACTCAAAAAAAATTTTTTTTAACTCCCTTGCCACTCTGCAGGGGAGGCGTTCAAGTTGCTGATATCCTGAAATGGTTTATTAATTAAACCTATGCATGATACCAGAAATTGGGTTACTTGAGGTCAATACACCATTTAGGCACAAAAGATCGCACTAAATGGCATGTGGTGTGTTCCCCTGGCCTCAAGCAGATTCGAGGGGCTGAGCAGGTGCACCTGGACATAACAATTCTGTGGTTAAAAGTCATGTAACAGTTGAAAGCCATTCAGAATAGTGGTGTCTAACCTGTCAATTCCATTTTCTAGTGTTTGTCGTGCAAAACGTGTACAACCCCAAAGACGCACTTACAGAAAATTTAAACACAAGATGCCTTTAACTGTTTGACACCTTTTTCCTGTCCTTTTCTTTCTTGTTTTGTGATTTCAAAGGAAGTCAGTTGAGGTGAGTGTATCAGGACCCTAACCAAAAACCATGCAGAAAATACATTCACCTAGCAATCCCTCTGTCATGTCATGCTTCAATAATAAGTAAAGGTTACTTGTTCCAGCTGGACTTCAGGTTTTTTTTTTTTTTAAAAACCTTCCTAGGAACATTTGACAGGCAATCTCAGTAAGAATGAATCCAGAACTGCATATTCTGTGTGACAATCTAATCGTAAGGCACACTTTGGAATAGAAACAGGGTCAATAGACTCTGAGCAGGCGGCAAAGGCGGCAATTTACTGTTCTTCTTTTCCTGGTCAAGCAGGACAATGCAGGCAATCAGGCAATCGGTGCAGGGTAAGAGAAGCGTTGGAAGGTGGTCTTTGACATATCAATCCTTTTATTCCTGTCCTTTGAAAGAATAACGAGCTGTTCACAGCCCAAGGCCTACTGAAGACTGAGGTATATATATGTGCATGTGTACATGGAAGATAACACGCATGGAAGAAGGGGAGAATGAAAACCCAAAGCAAACTGAAAAACATTATTTTTTTAAAAAAAAAATCACTTTCTTCCCTCCAAAAGTCTTCCCTAACCCCCTGTTCGCAGTCCTGAAGTTACCTTCTATCTGCAAATGTTCTAATGCAGAGATGACCTTTTCTTGATACACAAATGAAATCTGTGATCTCATTAAAGGATAATCTTGGTCTTTGCCTGAAAAGGTAGATTCTCAGCATTGTTCCCCTGCTGATGTTGTGGAGGTCAGTGGTTTAAAACTGATGCCATGGACTTCCAAAGTATCCTGCTGATCGCTTTACTACTTTTCATTTGTAAAAATAGATTCTCCCTGTCTCTTTTCCTCTCTGTGCACTGGCCAGTTAAGCTGCTTGGGTTCTCTCAATAAGGACACTTAAATAAAACAAAATAAAATAAAGGCCTGTTGAGGCCATTTTGGAAGCAATATAAGGAACAACTTGGGGGGGGGGGAGGTAAGAAAAAGATCTTCAACGACAGTTTTCATTAGTCCCTAATGACAGCAATGCCACTTTTTCTTTTAATGACTTGCTGAAGTGGAGTATGTCCAGTCTTGCCAATGTTGACATGATAATATAATCAATGCTTCTGCAGAAGGCACTACGCTTCTAATCTGAGACGCATTAGTAGCAAGTGTTCCTGTTATTAATTTATATTTGGCCTTTGAACGATGCCAGGCTTAACACTCCAAGTCCTATAACTGTCCTCATCTGACTCGCAGTTATTTGGCATTTGCTTTTGCATCTCTAACAGGTGCACCTTCCATGCAATGTCACTTTTGTCTCCCCCCCCCCACTCCTTTTTTATATTTTCAAAACAGCCCATACCTTATGTTAGTTGTACCTTTAATTTCATATTCCACTTTAAGGGAATAAAACACTCACCAAGCAAAGGCTAATGATTTTGTTTTTCTTTTTACACCTAGATCATTCCCACTCACCCCTCCATGTATTTACCTAAGCAAACAATAAATTAGCTTAACCGCATCAATGATAATGAATCGTAATTAGGCATCGTTCTCCATTAACTTTTTGGATAGCCCTGTACTTCGAAGGTAATTTTTTAAAAAACAAAACAATTTGGGAAAGGAGGGAGAGGGACTGGATGCATGCCATTGACAGTGTATTAATGGAAGCAATAATGTGCATTTAACAGGGTTGTATAAAAAAAGAGACAAGGGACAGAGGAGACCAGAGGAGTTCCTTGTCATAAATAAAATGCTTAAAGCAAAAATGCACTGAGCAGATCTTCTTTATCAATCTTTGCAGCCTCACTGTACATTACCTTCATTAAACATAGAAACGCTGTGGGACGCTGATCAGCAACTGTGATGTGCAGGCCTTTGTTAAGCAGCACACAATTCAGTTGTGATGAATGAGGAGATACCAGGGGTTATATGTTGTAACTACATTTTGAGGATTTTGAAAAACTAAAACTGCCCATCAGTACTTGATGCTGGCAGGACTTGAAGAACAAAAAAGGTGATTCCCCAGAGCAACAGTGGTAAGACGCAGTCAATAATCAGGCTGACTAGACATAGTGTAAAGCACTTGCCACCTGGAAAAAACTGCACAGAAAAGCTACCTGATCTGCTCTGCAATTCAAAAGGCACCCTTCTTTCCTTCAAACATGCCACACACACACACACACACACACACACACACACACACACACACACACACACACACACACACACACACACACACACGAGTTCACTAGCATAAATTATATTGCTAGTAGCCTGAAATTCCTATAGGAACACTGGTGATTAAAATAGATCATCACCATTTCCACAGACACTGGTTCCTCAAATAAGCTCGTAGCAGCATTACGAATAATACATGATGATGGAAAAAATGAAGCCACAGCAGCTGAGACCTATGGAACAAAAAACCGAGACGATCATCCACGGGCTACACCAAGCTTCTGAGAAACAAACGAGGACTTCTAGTGCCTTGACTCATAATAGCTACAAGACATATGAATTATCCATATCTATTCCACTTTACTGAGAAGTCAAAACGAAAGAGGAGCAATTACAAAATACAAACAGAAGTTGGTGGATGAGGTGCAAACATTTTACACGCAATTATTTTTAAATGACTCTATTCCTTGCCACCTGCCATGAGAACATAAGTAACATCTATGTAGAAAACATTAAGTATACCCAGCTCAAAAATATGCACCCAATCACTATGTCAACATCTCCGATTTAAAGAAAACACACACACACCAGAATCCCCAGGAGCTGCCTTTCCTGCAAAAAAGAGAGGCTACAAATCCGCAAGGCACTTGGTCCAGAACAATCCCGGCCCAGTGGAATTTGCAGCTTGTACTGAGATGTTGCAAAAGTATCTGTTTGAGAATCACCAGGAAATCAAAAGTTTCTCCAACTTGTAAGAACTTTTAAATAGCCCTTTGGGGGCTTTGTTTGGGCTTTTCTGGTTGTGTGTTGCCAAGAGAACAATTAGCCCCTCCCCTCCTCCATTCTTCACATAGATCTCAGGAATCATTTATTTCCCCCCCCCCCAGCCTTACTTCCACTCTAACCCCCACCCCCACCCCCAGAAGCCGCAGATGTGATGTATTGCCATCTATTTTTACTCAAGCAGAGGCAGCGGCAACACAAGAGCTAAACTCGCTTTTGCATTATTCCATCCTGTTGTCTCAGCTCCACGGCAACATTTAGCCACCGGATCGGATGGCACCCTTTCTCGGGTCAGCCATTCCGACAGGAGCATCGACGGTGCCAGCCCTTCCAGCGCAAAAGCGCCACATGCTCAGACTTCAACCCCCCCCCCCAGCACGGAGACCCACCCACCCACCCACCCCCCTTTTTCACATGCAGGCACACACGCATCTCTGCTATGATGTCCAAAAGGAAAAAATACACCAGGGATTTTTACCAGGTGGACGGAGATCCTCTCTCTCCAGTCCTAGCGTCTTTTTCTTTCTTGCAAACGCCACCCCCACTAAATGCCAATGGAAGCACTCCAGCCCCCCCACCACCAGCCCCCCAATTCGCACCGGGAACTTGGAGCAGAGAGCTTGCGTCTTGACTGGAAAGGGGGGGGGGGAGGGAGAGATAAATAGTTTCCAACTGCAGGCAACCCCCATGAAAGGAGCCGGGATTGGGGTTTTTTTATTTGCTCAAGGGACCGGACAGTAATCTTAAAATAGAAATCGGCGGGGGCCGGCACGGGGTGGGTGGACTTCTAGTAGTGGTTCCCAACCATTTTTTGGTCATGCTCCACCTAAGCATCTCTAAAATCCTGATTCTCTCTTCCCACCCACCCCCCGGCTTGTGACATATAATTCTTATTATTCAAAAAGTGAACTCCTATTCACGTGGAGGAAGCCTAAAAGGCTATCCACTGTTAATAACTAAATCTCCAATTCCGCCCCCCCCCCCCGGGACGTAGTGGCCAAAGGTGGACTTGGCCCACCCTGAGTTAGCACTTGGCCCACTCCCTGGCAAAGCACTGTTTCCCATAGCAATGCATTTTAAAAAAAGGCTTTGGGGGAAAATATTCGCCCACCCCACATCTAGAATCCTGGCTATGGCCCTCTTCCCTCCCCCTTCTTTAAAATCAAATTGCACCCCTGTGGGGCGTGTGCCCCCACGTTGGGAACCACGGGGTTAAAGACAAGGTGCAGCTTGCTCCCCAAAGGGATCTTCTTGTTACTTTCAATGCTTATTCCGGATTTTAAAAGAAAAATAGATTCAAAGGCAGGCGAGCCAGAAAGCGCAAAGAAAACGCAAAGAAGGGACAGCCAAGCCCTTTCGGTGGGGGCAGAGACCTGCCCCCCCCAAACCCCAGACAGACCACCCGCTCCCCGGTCTCACCTCGATGTCACTCCACACAGAGTCCTGATTGCACATGTCCCACGCCATCCAGCTCCTGAATGACGGCAGCAAAGCTTGGGGAAACTACAATCCACCGCCGGAGCGCGAGAGGAGGAGAGCGAATATGGACTCGCAGCAAGCAGCCAACCCGCCCGGCACTGAGCGTGTGAACCGAAGGCACCTGTCTTACTACTGTTCCCGGTCACATGACAAAGCTATTAAAAAGTAGGCTGGCCTGTCAGTCACCCACCCAGCCGCCCTTCGCTTGTGTGTGTGTGTTGTGTGTGACGTCACGTACAGAGGCAGACCTGAGCGGGTGGGTGGTTGGGGGGTGCCAAGGCAAACACGCGCGCAAGCCCCCACTCGTGCGCAAATTCTTTCCCGGCACGCTTGGCCTCTCCCTCCCAAGGCTTTTTAGGGCGACCCCGTTCCCGGGAAAAAACCATCCGGAAAACGATCATGCGTTGTTTTCTTTCCACTCCCCACCCCCCACCCCAGAAAAGGGCAGCAATAGCGACTTTCTGCTGCAGAACCCTTGCATCTAAATCAGGGGTGCCCAAACTTTTTGGACGGTGAGCGGGTCACATGTGGTTCAGGAGGCTGGTCACTATGGCCCAGATCCACCCCCCCAGGGCCAATTCATCCAGCCACCTCATCGCTCCTGTGGGTGCATTTTACTTATGCTTACGTGAGCAAAGAGGGTTTTTGTGGGCCAGATGAATTTGTGTCGGTGGGCCACATCCAGCCCCCGGCTGTAGTTTGGGCACCCTGATCTAAATCGCCAAGTTGAGATCAAGGAGTCGGGATCCTTGTATTTTTGACATACAAACATGCAACAAACCGTGATTAAGACATGCTGAAATCATTGAACTATGTGAAATGGAAGCAGCTAAAAGATGTATCAAAATGTGTGGTTCTTTATTTGAAGTTTGAGAGCCCCCTCCATATTTCAAGGACTCAATATGCAGCTAACTGTGTGCTGTCAAGTCAATTCTGTTTTATGGTGACCCTTTCCAGTGTTTTCCAGGTATAGAGTATTAAGAAGTGGCTTGCCATTCCCTTTTTGGGGCAAACATTTTTAGACTGCACTTTGCCCAAGTTCACACAAGCTGGCTCTTCTCCATGGTGGCACATTGGGGGAGGGGGTCAAATTCCCAAGCTCTGACTCTAGAGCCATATACCTAAACCAATGTGCTTTCCAATCAGTTTGCTTTAGGTAAAGGTAAAAGTCTCCCTTGCTCAAAAGCCAGTTGTGCAGGATTGTGCTCATCTCCATTTTCAGCCAAAGAGCTGGTTTCCATAGTCACGTGGCAGGCATGACTACACAGAATGGTGTTACCTTTCCCACTGAAGTGGTACCTATTTACTGTATATACTTGCAGTTTCTTGCTTTCGAACTGCTAGGTTGGCAAGAGCTGGGACAGAGACGAGCTCACTCCGTCATGCAGCACTCAGTTCTCGAACTGCCAACCTTCCGGTTGTCAAGAGTCTTAACCACCAAGTGTCTTGTATGTAATTGTGCCAGAGATGCACTAGCTTCAAGAATTGTCTTGGCGGATCAAAGCAGTGCAGAAATGAAGCAAGATCGTAGTCTATTCATGCTCACTTGAAACCAGATCCTACTAAGTATAATTAATGTACTCTTAAGTAAAAAATGAACAGCAAATCAGCTGGAGGTCCATTGCAAGCAGGACATGAAGGTAAACAGACGTCTCATGTTACCTGTCCCACATAACTATTTTATTATACGAGGGCTTCATTCATCTTACGGCTGACAGCTATTAATAAAGATATTACTATGACTGGATCAGTCACATAGAACCCCCAACCCTGATTTTAAAACAAGGAGAGGTGTGTTGGAGCGCAAAAAAGGTTTTTACAAGTCAATTTCTTCAGCCAAAAGTATTAACAGCTTTTTAAAATTAATTACTAGCATTTATGCTGAATTATATTGCTTAGATTCTGGATTTTTTAAATGAAAGTGTTTTGGGAGGCATGATTCTTTTTTTTCCAAGTCTTCTCTCTATCTATTTTTCATAAAACTCAATACGGTTATATACAACTACTTGTCTGGTTTACATTCATAAGGAATCAAACTCCAGTTGCATTTTCATTTCAGCAGATATTCTCCACTGTTGCCTTAGGGTACGTTTTTGTATAAACACCTCTGTATGTTAGCCATGCTCTTGACCTAGACTATACATTTTCTAGGGAGGGCACAAAACATGCTTCCAGTGCCATTACGCTTTCAGAAGACTGTTCCTTCCTATAGCCTTTTACAGGTACACCTGTTTTATGATAACACCACAGAACGAACACACAACAAACCAAAGACATTTTTACCGCAACAGGAAAAACAGGACTTTTTTCTCTACCTGAGCCTTACTTTTTTCCTTTCCTTTTTTTAAAGATTAAAAGCTATACTTTTAATTAGCTGTATGCCACGGTCTCTCTTACAAATTCTAAATGCGAGATCAGTCATGCTGCGCTACTAGTTAGAGTCGCACTACTATAATGGATCATGCCTCTTTGTTATGAAATATTCATTCAGATTGTCATTTGCAAATTTGAGTATTCTAAATGCTAAATGAATACAATTATTATCCAGCAACAGAGTTGAATTGATAGACAAGAAGCAGCCATTCTTAAAACAGACATCCTCTGCTCAGATTTTATGTCCTTTCAAAATATGAGCTGAACTACAAATAAATGTTTAACCATTTATTACCACCCTACTACTTGGATTACTTCTTTGTTAACAGATCCATGAAGGAAGTTAAGAAAGGTACAAACTCAAATACAGTACAGTACTTCTGTTTATATTGCAAATCATATCACATTGTTGTACTGTAGTTTCATTTTAAAAATGATAAAAACACTGCTTTCTTAAAACAGCAAAATACATGAACACTGAGAAGTCATTTAGAAAAATGGTTAAACCGATGATATAACTTTGCTCTTGCCATGGCGGGACTGTATTCCTTCTAAATTATATGCTGATTTAATGATAAAAGAGCAGTAAATTATTAAGATCCGGTGAAGTAACATTTGGCAGCTCACTGGCAGACATGGAAAAGATTTTTACTATTAATTATCAGTGGATACATGATTGGAGAAACAGTCTTCAGCTATGCATACTTGTAATTGTGTTCATTGACTGTACCATAGTTGTCACTTATTTTTAAGTTTCATTTACACATTTTACAAAACAGAATTTATATTGTATCAGCTTAGTTCAAAGGGGAAGGGAGTTGTATTTCTACCTGTCTCTGTTATTCTCTCTTTTCTATAATTCCACTTGACTGCTTTTCTGTCAAATTAGCAAGTTAACTGATGAACAGTCAGCTACAAATTCAAAAGCAATTCAGAAAATATGGGGGAAAACTTAAGAGCATCATTTTATTTCCACATAATATCATATGAGCAATGATGGCTGTAAGTAGCTGAGGATTTTTCTTCAAAGACAGCCCAATTAACAACTCAGATTGCATTAGTTTTGCAGAATTCATCTCAAGATTCTGTCTAAACAAAGTGTCTGCACTCCACATGTACATCTTCGTCTATGCCTGCATAAACAGATCACCAAACTCTGGGAATGGCCTGGTTAAAAGGTTTCTTGCAGCTGAAATACATGCGCCACTTACATCTGATTAATACAAACTGCCTCTTTATGGAGTTTCTGTCACATTTTCTAAACACAGATTTATTATTTCACCACTAAATTCTATTTTCAAAATATTTAGAATCTTTCTTCTAGTCACTGGAATTCTGTGAACACTTTAGCATGTACAATATTCCATTTTTTTTTAAAATGAGTTTTAAATAGTTGCATTTTTATCTTTCCATCCTCCCATGACCTCAGCATGGTAAATATGCCCCCACCCTTTTTATCATCACAACAGCCCTGTTACATGGATTAGACTCGGAGCAGAGTTTTGATATAGTTTTAAAAAGAACTAATAATGAAGCTGAAGCTATCTGTAACTGACCAACAGTAGGATGATGCTGTGGGTCACCCACATAAAACATTACTTAACTTTGCTCTTATCAAGTGATTAAGATGTCATTGAAGTAAAAGTATTATCAATTTTTTTTCTATGCAAAAGTCAACCTAGAGATCAGAAATAACCACTTTTAGATGGATGGCATGAACATCAGTGTTGTCATGCTACATTTCGAAGTGCAGGAGTTCACTGCGAGAACGCCAATGCCATGCCCCCCCCAGCCCTTTTTTCTATTATTTATACTCAATGAAACTAAACCCCTAAATCATAAAATACTGACACGCAAAACATACAAAGCACTGATAAAATGTCACAGTTAATTTATGGAACATAACTGCTACCTTTTGCAGTAGCTACTTAGGGGGAAGCTGGATTCAATTCAATGATGCTGACTACCTAGGTTCAAGTTATAAATGACAATGAGAGATTAAGCGAAATATCTCTTCTTCCAGAATTTGTCCATATTCTGTTTCAGTCACTGTTTCAGAGTGAGGTAAAAGCCAAGCAGCTGCTCTTCTGAGTACACATCTGCACATTCTCACACTCTGAGAGGATTCTCAAAGCAAAGTAAGGTAAAGGTCACCCTTGTTCGAAAGCCAGTTGTATCCGATTCAAGGGTTCAGTGCTCATTTCTGTTTACAGCAAAAGAGCCAGCGCTGTCTGCATCTGCAGACATTTCCAAGGACACATGGCAGGCATGCCTCAACACCAGAGTGCACAGAATGCTGTTTACCTTCCCATCAAAGAGGTACCTATTTATCTACTTGCAATTTTTTGCTTTCGAACTGCTAGTTGTCTGGAGCTGGGACGATTCCTGTGCAGTACTTGGAAATCGAACGCCAACCTTCTAGTCATCGAGTTCAGTGTCTCAACCACTTGAGCCACCGCAGTCCCCCTTAGTAAAAGGTAGCTAAATAGTTTGAGGGAGTCCTACAGATACAGTACTGTACAGTACTCTCAAGTTGCAACTTTGGTGCAAAACTATTTCCTATTCCTTCATCAACCATCTCAGATAAAGGATTTGCTCCACTGTCCAAGAAGCATGGACCTCATGTCTACTGCTGTTTTAAATGTGGAGTAAAGCTTTGAAATTGAAGTTCTTTGCAGTTCAGATCTGCGGGGACTTCTGCAGTTTTCCCAGCCTTCAAAGTCACGTCTTCCTTTCTGCCCCATTTCCCATTGCTTCTACCTATCAGGTGTTGAAATTGTATCAGCAATCTTGTTCACAGCATTTACAGAGAAATAAGTAAATATGGCTATGTTACAAACAACTCATGAGATTTCTGAGAAGTAAAGACATCACTATGTAACACAGAGAACACTGAAAATTAGCTCATCGCCACTAAACTGCACTGCAGTCCGTTATGTATTTGTTCCTTTCGCTGTCCATCAGATCAGATGGTGGCTGCTAAGTAATTCTGCTATGTAAATTATGCTCTAATCATTAACTGCAATATAATTAAAGTAACAAAACACATAAATGATAGGAAAGAGACTTTTAAAAAGTTGTACATTCCAATCTCCTTTTGCCTTTATTTTGCCTGTTAGATTTTAAGCTTTCAGGCAGAAGACATGGTTTTTAAAAATAATCCTCTGTAGTGCCTTTGTTGTCAAAAGCACTTAGTCAATAGGAATAACCATTTTATTATTTGCTTCTCCCACTCCCTTTTTATTAGACAGGTTCCTAATGAATTTCTCATACATCTCTTGTAGAACGATTATTCTTTTCCACACAATGTATGACAGGAAAAGGATCATGCCATGATCTCGGCTCACATGACACTTTGGTTACAGTGGAAATATCCACTGCTTCTGTTCCCAATCAGCTAAACCCAATCCTTCCTTAGTTCTTTAGTTCTCCAATCAGCGTCCTTATGTCTCATACACACAAGATCTAAATATGCCACTCCTTAATGTTTGTTACAGTTATAGCTACAGGCATAGTATTTTAATCAGTTTCCACTGTTTTGGTGATAAGAATTCAAGCTTCCATTTTTAAAAATTAAAAGGAAGTTTCCTGTCCTTGTCATTGTAGAAGAAGGCTTTAAAACAGGAGTTCTTAACCATTTTAAGCCAGGGGCCAGGTCACACTCCCTCAGAGAGCTTCGGGGGCCAGATAGCCATTTTGGCCTTCTTCCACCACATGGCACTTCCTGGTGTGGTGGAGGGCCACATGAAATGGTGCCGTGGGCTGCATCCAGGCCACAGGTTGAGAATCCCTGCTTTAAAATGTGGAGACCATGATTACTGACACCACTTAGAGCCAAGAAGGAAAGCTCTGCTATGATGAATAAATGGCATCAGAACTTTACTGAAAAGCTAGGTTAGCACAAATGGATGTCCTATATACTGTGTATTTGATGTATTAATTTTTTATTAGAAAATTCACTGCTCCTCTTTTTTTTCCCTTTATGTCTCTGTTTGCTTTCAACTCAGACCATTTGTTGTGCATCACTTTTGCCCAAGAGTAGCTCAAAGCCCTCTGTTTTACCCCCTCAGTCAAGCAGAACCAGCCCTCAGGAACACTTTGACATTCTGAACAGAATAGGAAACCATACTTTGCAGCGTGGACCATGTGGTTGGATTGTACTGTGTAAAGCATCTCAGCTAAGAATAAAAATGTTGTTAGCTGCCAGGTGGAAAGGTTTTCCCTTCTGATGGCCTTATTGCAGGCTGTGTGATGGACGCAAAATTCTGAGGAAGTGTTTGTTTATCTGCCCTGTCTCTACCTCCACTTAGCTTCACAGTTTTGAACTACTGGTTTTGAACTTTCACAGTTTAGGGCCAAGGTTTTCTTTTTCTTTTCACAGTGTTGCACAATTACAATGCAAAGCTTATGAACTGGATGGGCTGGTGGCTCTACACCATTGCCCAAGGGTGTTTGCAATGCTTTGCACTCTTCAGGGAGGCCCCTTCCCCTCAAGGAATCCAAAGGATCTATAGATTTAGTGAAGAAAGAGCTTTTCCAGACCCAAAGCAGGCCAGATGGAGCAGCTCCCTGAAGTGACACGAGTGACTTGAGTTTGTCTCACTCCTCATTTGCCAATAAGCTTGTTTTCATTTTATGCTTGGTCATCAGAAGGTAAACACAGGTTTCCTTTGTGAGTCTGACTGTGTGTTGATGGAACTGTGTGGCTGAAGGGCAAACACAGTAGTAGCAGAAAATGCATATTTCTATTAACTCAGTACTGGAGTGCCAGTTGTGGAATGCTTGCCCCCAGAGAGACTTGCCTGATGCTTTACTGCATTGTCTTCTGGGTACCAGGCACAAGCTGTTTTATTCATCCGAGCTCTTTAGCTATACAGTACTGTAATTTTATTTTATTTTTCCTGCTTTTTTATTTTATTTATTTGCATTTCTTTTTTAATTGTTTTAAATATTTCTTGAAAGCTATTCTAGAAATGTGACTTTTAAAAGCACAAAATAATAAACAAATTGATAATAAACCCAAACACAGAGCATTGGTTAAGGATAATTTGATCTTCTGCTTTGAGTAAAGAAACAAAGCAAAACAAAATCCTTAAGGACAGCACTGTTGTAGAAAGCATAGAGTAGACAGACAAGATTTATTGGATGTTTTATTAAATGACGGAATCACATAAAAACTGCAGTGCTAATCCAATTGTTAATCCCAACAACAGTAGACCTATTAAATAAATGGGATTTGCTGAGCAGACATTTATAATAAGTCTCATTCACTCAGAATGTCTGCTCTACTCAGGAGTAACAAAGAATTTAGTCTTTTGTCTTCTTATTCTTCCCAACTGCCTCTGCATTTTCCCCTCTCAAACAAGCTGAAATATGGAGATTTCTGCTTGGACAAAATATTCTGAGGATTTCTGAGGGAATTTGGAAGAATACATTTTGAAAAAATGAGTGAATTTTTCCAAGGGTAGGTCCCAAGGAACTATCTTAGATCCACCATGGACCTAGCAATTATGGTGACAGAGCGCATGGATTAAAAGGTAGCTGCAAAGCAAACCGTCACCTAATTTATCCTCTTAACAAGATATCACACCCATTTATTTGATAATTTCTACAGAGATTGCCAAACCAGTCTGATAATCTCTATCTTCTTGAAATACCCTCATCTGGTTGCTGACATAGCCTTTGGCAGATGTGAATAAAGTAATTGCAGAGAAAGTGGCCAGATTCCTTTTCTTAGTAGTGAATACAGTTGAAAAAATTACTTCCCTCTCCAAATCTGATTTGATTTTATAGCATTTTTGTACTTCATGATCCTTTGGATATTTAGAAACCATAGTTGAGATATTTAATTTATATTCTTATATGGGAGGTATTCATTTATATGTTATCTTCAGTATTATATGTTATTGTTTTAAAGATAATTGTGTGTGTTTTAGGTTATCTAAATTGATAATGATTCCATACTTTATGGTGTTTTTTTAAAAATGTACTTGTCCAATGTTATTATGTTTGGGTCCATAAAGAATCTGAACCCTAAATACAATCCATTGTTTCACCAAAGCAAACAAAGTGCATGCCAAGATAACGCACTGGTCATAGCAAACACTCTCTTCCAGCAACACAAGAGGAGACTTTACACATGGACATCACCAGATGGCCAACATCGAAACCAGATTGATTACATACTCTGCAGTCAAAGATGGAGAACTTCCATACAGTCAGCAGAAACAAGACCAGGAGCAGATTGTGGCTCAGATCACAACCTACTGATTGCAAAATTTAGGCTTAGACTAAAGAAAATAGGAAAAACAATTAGGCCAGACAGATATGACCTAGACAACGTTACTTGGGAATACACAGTGGAGGTGTGGAACAGATTTAATGGCTTGGACCAGATAGACAGAGTGCCAGAAGAATTATGGACAGAGATGCGGGACATCATGCAGGAGGCAGCAAGGAAAACCATACCAAAAGAAAAGAAGCGTAAGAAAGCGAATTGGTTGTCCAATGAGGCTCTTAAAATAGCAGAGGACAGAAGGAATGCAAAATGCTAAGGAGAAAAGAAAAAATGCAGTCACTTGAATACAGAATTTCAAAGAAAAGCAAGGAGAGATAAGGAAACCTACCTGAACGAACAGTGCAAAGAAATAGAGGAAAACAATATCAGGGGTAGGACTAGAGATCTTTTCAAAAAAATGGGGAAATCAAGGGAACATTTAAAGCAAAAATGACCATGATAAAAGACAAAGATGGCAAGGAGTTAGCAGATGCAGAAGAGATTAAGAAAAGATGGAAAGAGTACACAGAGGAACTCTACAAAAAGGACCTCAACACTCCGGATAATCACAATGATCAGAACATTGAACATGAGCCAGACATTCTAGAGAGTGAAGTCAGAAAGGCCCTAAAAAACACTGCAAACAACAAAGCCAGTGGAGTTGATGGTATCCAAGTTGAACTTTTCAAAGCCCTGGAAGATGATGGAATCAAATTATTGCATTCTATATGCCAGCAGATTTGGAAAACACAACCATGGCCACAGGATTGGAAAAGATCTATATACGTTCCACTCCCCAAAAAGGGTAATGCCAAAGAATGTTCAAATTATCGAACAATTGTGCTCATCCCACACACTAGCAAGGTGATGCTTAAGATAATACAGGATAGACTGCAACAGCATGTGGAGAGAGAATTACCAGAAGTGCAGGTGGGTTTCAGAAGAGGCAGAGGGACTAGAGACCACATCACCAACATAAGAGCTCATGGAAAAAACAAAGAAATATCAGAAACAAGTCTACTTCTGTTTCATTGATTACACTAAGGCTTTTGACTGTGTCGACCACAACAAAATGTGGCAAGTAATTAAAGAGATGGGAATACCGGAACACCTTATAGGCCTCATGAGAAATCTGTACATGAATCAAGAGGCAACAGTTAGGACAGAAAATGGAATGATGGAGTGGTTTGGAATAGGAAAAGGAGTAAGACAAGGCTGCATTTTGTCACCCTGCTTATTCAACTTATACACAGAACACATAATGTGTAATGCAGGGATGGAGGAATCACAATTTGGGATCAAAATTGCTGGAAGAAACATCAACAATTTGAGATATGCAGATGATACCACCCTCATGGCAGAAAGTGAGGAGAACCTAAAGAAGCTCCTGATTAGGTTGAAAGAAGAAAGTGAAAAAACTGGCTTGAGACTCAATATCAAGAAAACCAAGATCATGGCAACAGGCCCTATCAGTCCATGGAAAATAGATGGGGAAGAAGTAGAAGCAGTGACAGATTTTACTTTCCTAGGATCCAAGCTCACTGCAGATGGAGATTGCAGCCATGAAGTAAAAAGGTGACTGATGTTTGGGAGGCAAGCAATGAGAAACCTGGGGAGCATAGTGAAAAGTAGAGACATCACATTGCAAACAAAAATTCGCATTGTCAAAGCAATGGTATTCCCTGTGGCAATGTATGGTTGTGAGAGCTGGACCATTAGGAAAGCTGACCGCAGAAGAATAGACGCCTTTGAGATGTGGTGTTGGAGGAGAGTTTTGAGAGTCCCCTGGACAGCGAGGAGAACAAATAGGTCAATCTTAGAAGAAATCAACCCTGACTGCTCCCTAGAAGGTCAAATAGTAAAGATGAAGCTGAAGTACTTTGGACATCAAATGAGAAGAGAGGATTCGCTTGAGAAAGCCTTGATGCTTGGAAGGGTCGAGGGCAAAAGAAGAAGGGGATGGCCCAAGATGAGATGGCTAGATGGTATTGTAGAGACAATGGGCACAGAGCTGAGTGAGCTGAGGGGGATGGTGGAGGACAGGAGTGCCTGGCGGACAGTGGTCCATGGGTTCGCAGAGGGTCAGAATCGACTGTGCGACTGAACAACAAAATGGTGATGACAACAACAAAAAGGTGTATGTATGTTTCAGCCGCCTAGTTGGTGGTTATGCTTGTGGTGACAAGGGGTCTGAAGCTTTGGTAAATTAAGTATCATCATGAGTTATGATTCAAATGAATTAATCTTCTGAAAAGGCAGTAGGGGTTTTCCAAGGATCTGGGCACATATACACATGCACACTCTTAACTTTCATGATCAAAATGTGTTCCTGTTTATAGAAACTATTTACCACAGTAATTGTTCTGATCTGAATTTGAATATTAAAAATACAATCTCAAAGGCATCGTATATGGTACTCGAAGTAATGCTACTATCAAGTACACAGAAGAATAAACTGGGAGCTTCTTGACCTTTTCTGTATTTTAGTATTGGAAATGCTATTTCCATTCTCCCCCCCCCCCCCCAACAGTGATTCTGCTCCTTTAACAACAGCTTTAAAAATATAACAGATGAAGTCCCTCCACCATTAAATGTCCACTTGATGAAAAAAGCACTAGTTGAATTTCTGTCATGCCATCTTGCCGTTTAAGCCTATGAATCACCCAGTCCAAAATTGTAGCCTATGGACATTCTGAATTGTCTGTTTACAGGACTTTTGGGAAAGTATATGTATTTATATATGAGCTACTATGGGCATATTCCCATCAGAATGTGTTCTTACAATGTAATTTTATGCATGTCTACCCAAGTGTATAGCCCATTGCTTTCTGTGCAGGATAGTGGCATGAATGGCTTTTTGCATATCCCTTAACGTAAGATTTTAGTCTGACTCATTATTTTTATTGGACTCCAGTTAGAATATGTGTATTTTGCAGCCGGCAGTGTTACATAGCAACACACTAATCTTTCCTCACCATGTTTTGCCAACATATGGTTCCCTGCTTTTACATTTTTCATAAACAGAGGAGAAATTCAAACCTTCAGATTTGCATATTTGTCTTCTACTAACCCATGCAGGTGTGTTTCGATTTTATTTCTTCAGAGAAAAATATGATTTAAAATGTGCACAAGATTTGCCTCATTGTATTAACCATTTCACATAGTATTTGCAATTGCTATTTCAAAACATATCCTGTGAAGTATGTGAAGCTTTTTGTGTCATAGACTGAAGTCATGGGTAAACAAATTTCCTGGCTTGTAGCCTGCATGTGCCATCTAGGACTCCAAAGGTCAACAGCCTCCCATTTCAGGATCACCTCTCAGTGTCCCCACCATACCTATGTATATTTTAAAGAATTACAGTGGAACCTCATACAACAATCGCCCTGTATAGCAACAAAATCACATAACAATTAGGTTTGGGGGAGGGGGGGGGATGGTGTCCCGCATCACAATTTTCCCTATGGAAAAAAATCGGACAACAATTTTTCAATGGGAAAAACTACTTGGTAAAAAAAATAATAATCATTGTATGATGCATCCCATAGGGAAAATCGCTATACGATGCATGTATCATATAGTAATAGTTTCGTACAACAACGAACCCCATGGAACAGATTAAAATCGTTGTATGAGGTACCACTGTAGTACCAAATGATTGGTAGTACCTTCTCAGTGAGGTAATTTGCAATGTAGGGACCATTTTCTGTTGCACAATTTTGATTATTCCTTTTAGTTAGCAGAGTATGAGGTAGGAAAAACAAGCAGAGTACAGAACAGAAGGCATGAAGAAATATGCTCACTCTCATTAACGACCCTTGGTTTTCCACACACAAACCAGCACTTTGAATAATAAGATAAAATCGCTATATGGTTTTACTTCTTTTAAGAGGAGTACGACAATGGAACCAATTACCTCAGGAGGTGGCAAGCATTCAAAAGAAAATTAAAGAACAATCTCTCAAATCTGCTTTGATTTGGATTCCTCCACTGAACAGTGTGTGTGTGTGTGTGTGTGTGTGTGTGTGTGTGTGTGTGTGTGTGTGTGTGTGTGTGTGTGTGTGTGTGTGTGTGTGTGTGTGTGTGTGAACATGAGATATTGTTTAATTTATTCTCCTTTAACTTTCTTTTTTAATTTTAATTTCCCATGTAAGCCTTCATTGATTGCTATATCCAAACTTCAGGATGCTACTCACCCAATTGATTTTTATATCTTAAATTCCAATTTCTTGCAATTTACAGTCTGCCTGCCATCACTAAATTAGTAACTAGTTTTCGTTCTTGACCAGTCTCATTGAACCTTCTCACAAATTGACAGTAGAGTGAATTTGGGGCAACTGCCACACTTAAATTTAGAATATCATTCAATTCTCTAAAAATTTATTTCCAAAATTTCATAAATGATTCACTCATTGATTATATAGAAATAAGTGCCAACACCCAGATGACAATCCAGCACATAATGGAGTAATTAGAGTCCAAACCATTCAATTTAACTGGTGTCAAATACCATCTACATATTAATTTATATAAATTATATTTTATCATTAGAGACACAGTCTTTAAAAACCTTTTAATCCATAGGTTCTTCTACAATAACATATTTGTCCTCCTAAATCTGTTTCCAATATTGTTTTGAGAGTTTACTGATTATGATCCATTTTAACTGAAACCTTATTAATTGTATTTATTCTCCTTATCAATAGCTTAGCTTTATTTTGCTCCTCATTCTGAATTATTTTTTCAAATTTTGTTAATTTGTTACAGTCACTATTTCTTTTCATCAATTTTCTAGTCCATTGGTTTAACTGTAATATCTAACCCTTCCCCTTATAAGCTTGCTCTGATATATTCCTTAAAGTTCATTTCCCCTAACTAATCTTCTCCGTTAATTATTTGTTTTACTTTTAATATTTTCTGCAAACATCCTTTTAGATTTTCTTCAATTCCACTATGGGAGCTAAAGAGGAAATTAATGGACTAACTATATACTTATTCAAAATTTGCAATAAGTGGATTTTCTATTACTTCCAACACTATTACTTTGTTTTTTATATTTTAAAAAGATGATCTATTTTACACTCCATCTCCTGCATTTCTGTACCAAGCTATATTGAACTATCAAATGAAGTTAAAATGTCTGGTAAACATACCAACTAATTATTATTATTATTGTGCCCTATCTGATTCTGAATATAGGCAATCATCATGGCAATCAGCGATGAAGACTGTCCTGAGAATATAATGCAGTGGCCAATCTACCTTCTGCATTGCAGTGTGACATCCATACCACTGATCCTGTTCCATGAGTCACTTTCTGGTCCTGGGCCCTTTTGGCACACAAGGTCCTTATCAGCCCCTGGCCAGTATTGATGAAGCTGCTGCCCTCCATCAAGATGGATTCAAGTGGGATTTAATCCACTTGGGGATTATCACCCTTCCCAATGGACTTCGCCAAAGGCACTGTTCCTCAGAGTTAGTTAACCACCGTTTTGTTGGTAATTCAAATTTAGAAGAATTTAGCCAAACAGTGACAAAAAAAACCCTGTTGCATAGTGTAGTAAATTATCTTTGACTAAACAAACTGAATCAATAGGGGTTTAGTGAGTCACGTGTTCCATAAACTCCATAGATTCAAATAGGCTTACTCTAGTTGAAGCTTAATGAGCTACTCTGTCTGCCAAAATGGATAAAATGCCAGGAAAGAAAAGGAAGTCTTTACAATTGACTGATGATAACTTGTAGTAATAGCATCTGATTTTATCAGAACTCTACAATTCTGGTTCTTTCAGGTAGGGATACTAAAGTATATTGTAGGAGTCTTTCAATGTTCAGCCAGTGTTCTTTGTTAGTTCTCTCTTGTAACAATGGAAACATTACAAGCATTATGTGGAATCAGTGGATTTGGAAGAATACAGAAATGAAATGGTGCCAGTTAAGCAAAAGAAAAAAAATACTTTTAAATTGGATTTCATTTCCCACTACAGGTATTTCATAATTCCTACATCAGTCCTTCTGAGCTTTTGCAGGTAAGATTTTTGATATACAAATTTTCTTCCTTGTCCTCTTTTGCTGAAATGTTCTGAAAATTTCTTAATTAAGCCACTGTGGTCTATGTCATTTCATAACAATAGCCCACAAAACTTAAGTAACTCATTTAGATAAACACCTTCTAGCTGGAAATTTCCACATTGTAAAGGCAACTCTTTCACAAATTCTTTGTATTTGTTTTAAAACATGACTGATTTGATCCTGCACTATCTGACACACAAGAAAAACTTCATAGCCATTTGTTGATTTGGAATGATATTTGGTATGAAGCCTGAAGTTTTGCAATTAGTGTTCCAAATCAAATTCAGATTCAGACCTGAGTCAAACATTACAGTTTCCTAATCAGTATAAGATTATTATCTGACTGTATTCCCCATTTTGCACTGTATATGCATCTCTAGGATATCTCAAATACTGTTTAGAGAAAGGACATGACAAGAATCACATTTCTTCATCATAGTATATAATTCAGGTGGTGATATATATTTAATACTTCTTCTTCTTGTGCTGTACCTGAATTTGAATATAGGTTATCATCATGGTGATCAGCCATGAAGACTGCCATGAGAATATAATGCAGTGACATTTCATCTGCCTTCTGCATTGCAACATGACCCCTGTACCACTCAGCATTGAGCTGCTGCCAGTATGGTCTACTCTATTACCATAGCAGGATAACCTGGTCAGACTGAAATTTAATACTAGAGTTCCAAAAAAAATGTTTAAATATTGTTTAAATTATGGGGAACAGTGATTTTGGTGCCTCACAAATTTCACCTATTTCTGGCTATAATTGGGTCACTGATTCCAAAAATGCTTTCAGTTATGCCCCATCAGCTCTAGTTTTTTAGATGTGGCTTATTCACATTAGGCCAATCTAACCATACCGGGGCGGAGTGAAATTTTCCCGGCCCCCAAAAAATGTTCCGCCCACCCAACCTTTTTTTTGCCCTCCCAAATATTTTCCCACCCCCAAAAGATTTTTCCACCACCCCTCCCGCCTCCAAATGGTGAGGAAAATACAAGTGTAATCATAAGAGCAGTGTATAATGACATCATCGATGTCTCATGAACTAGAGCTGCTAGAACAAAATGGATGGCATTTTCAGAATCAGCCACCCCAAAATGCCTGAAATCAGTTGAAAATTTTAGCCACCAAGAAAAACAATTTTTTTGTTCCCCAGTGTTATTGTTTAAATATTTTAAATGATATATTGTATTTTATACACATCCAACATGGCAAATCCCGTATGATCAAGGTGCCTTTGAGAGGAGAAGCAGTGGAAAAAGCAGTGGACAACCATAAAATCTTTGAGAATTTCATTTAAAATAAGCTAAAGGGCCTCTCTCTACCTGTGGCATGTAAAGAGGGCAAGGAAGATCTATAATGCCCAATGGATCCAAGACCTTTCTAACCAATAGGCAACAGCATAAGATGGTTCGCAACCTTGCTGCAGGAGGTCACTCAAGTGTGCCTCACTTTACTCTTCAAAATTGTGAATACTTTCCCAACCAATTGAATGTTGAGGCCATGAAGGAATGTAGGCTCCACTTTTAATACAGAAGATCAGCCTGAGATGTCCAATAAGTTGTCTTGTCTTGATTGTTGGGAACAGTTTTAGCCTATGTCATCTGAGGAAGCAGACAAGATGCTTCCATGCTGCAAACCCAAGACCTCTTGCTTGTACCCTTGTCCATCGTGGCTAGTAAAATCTTTTAGGGTTGCTGGGGAGTGTGCACAGAAAATCATTAATTTAAAACCTTTCTCTTCAAAGAGGCTTTTAAAGATATTTTACCATTGTCAATGAGTTAGATGTTTATATTTTATGTTGTCTGCCTCAGACGCCTTCAGATATTATTGATTAATTATTGTTGTTGTGTTGAATGGGACTGCCACTTGTTCTTTTAACTGTTGTACACCACCTAGAGTAGGAAGTATCCCAAACCCAAATGTGTGGTATAAAAATGGAATAAATAAATAAACAAATTTGAAATGTAGTGATAGAAGAGAACATTATAGGTACAGAAAGGCAGAACTGTAGATGGTCCATCAAGCCTGAACTTCATTAGAACAAAAATGAGTAAATTAGGACTATTCTGTTATGCACATATAATGAAAATATACAACTGACCAGAAAGGATATTGAGAAAAGAGGTAGATCTAACATTAGGTAGGTTGGCACAATAAAGGAAACCATGCTGTTAATTTGCAAGACCTGAACAAAATTTACTGCAAAAAGACACTATTACTCGGAAAGGAGAGGAGCAAAGTAAGAAAAAAATATCAAACATGATATGTTGGTTTTTTTGCAGATCTGAGCAGAGCTGTTAATGACACGATGTTTTGGAGGTCATTAACTCACAAAATATTAGAAGTGACTTACTGCCACATTAGGACCATTAGGAAAGCTGAGCGCAGAAGAATAGATGCCTTTGAGATGTGGTGTTGGAGGAGAGTTTTGAGAGTCCCCTGGATAGCGAGGAGAACAAATAGGTCAATCTTAGAAGAAATCAACCCTGACTGCTCCCTAGAAGGTCAAATTGTAAAGATGAAGCTGAAGTACTTTGGACATCAAATGAGAAGAGAGGATTCGCTTGAGAAAGCCTTGATGCTGGGAAGGGTGGAGGGCAAAAGAAAAAGGGGACAGCCTAAAATGAGATGGCTAGATGGTATTGTAGACACAATGGACACAAAGCTGAGCGAGTTGAGGAGGATGATGGAGGATAGAAGTGCCTGGCGGACAGTTGTCCATGGGGTCGCAGAGGGTCGGAATCGACTGTGTGACTGAACAACAAAAAACTGCCACATAGCATCTTTGGAGTTTTTTCTTTATTACCAAATAATTGTATAGTGACAATATAAATGAAAAAGGTACCACAGCTCTGGTAATGTCAAATAAAATCATTCCCAGCCACAAAGCATAAAACTGTGTGCCAAGCTTGGTGCTTATTCAAAGTCCAGTTTCAAAGTTATACTTTTATGTTTGGAATGCCCCCCTTTTAGAATTGCCTTGTAGAACATTGTTTTGTTCTTCTGCACAATGACATAGCTGCACTCATATGCAGCTATGATATATTTAGCAATGCAACAAGCCAAAAGGAGGTTAATTTCTTTTGCTCATGTCACTTTGTACAGTTTTTAAAAATGTTTTTTTAAGCATGGAAGCCTCTCCACAACTGTAAACATTTGTTGAAAATACTACTATTTCCAGCACAGCACAGCCAAGGAGACAGGTGAGTAGTCAAGAATAGGTCCCTCTGTAATTAACATTCTTTTTTCTGTATTGGGGTAGAGCAGGGATGTCCAAACGATGGCCGGGGGGGGGGGATCCATATGGGTGCATTTTACTTCCACTTCCAGGAGCGATGAGGGCTTCGTGGGCCAGATGAATTGGTGTTGGGATCTGGCCCCTGGGATCTGGCCCCTGGGCTTTAGTAACTGGCCCCAAAACCACGTAACCGGCCCATGGCCCAAAAAGTTTCAGCACCCCTGGGGTAGAGTCTGTGTTTTGTATGCAAAAGATATCAAGTTTGATCATTGACATCACATAAGGCTGAGAAAGACTGTTGTCTAGCACAGGAGTTCACAACCTTTTTAAGCCAGGGACCGGGTCACGCTCCCTCAGACAGCTTTGGCCATCTTGCCCTTCCTACACCACATGGCACTTCCTGGTGTGGTGGAGGGAGTGGGGCCCCCACATGAAATGGTATCGCGGGCTGCAGGTTAAGAATCCCTGCTCTAGCAAATGGTTGCCAGTTAGGGTTGACATTCCCGAGCTATATGGACCAGATGTAGGACGAACCAGTTTCATGTGTTTCTCTGTACTGTATGCCTTTTGTTCATCATCTAGTCCAGTCCACAACATTGACACTTAGGAACTTCAAGAGAAGGAAGGAGACAAGGGAATCTCCTTACAAATAGCCAGTTGTCCCAGGCTACTGTATTGCCAGCACCTGGTCTCTTTTGTCCTTCTCTTGGTCTTATTTTGAAAAGTAAGTACTGTAGTTTCTTCTCCAGTCAATCAGGCCTTTCAGTTTGGTCCTTATTCAATCACTTTTGAATACACTGATTATGCAACTTCAGTGATTAAAGATGAGTCTCCTAGCTGATCAATTATGTTTTAAATCCGTTAATTAGAAATAAATGCATATATTGCCAAAGACTCTGCATAAGTGATTTATGAAGATTCTGAATGAAACATGTTTTCACACCTAAGTCCTATATTCTAGTAAATCAAAGATAATACTCATTGCTAGAAGAAAAGAATGCCATCTACTAAATTTTATGCCACCATAAATCAAATGATGAAATTTTTGGAAGTAAACTGCAAAGAAGCCATCATAGGCATTATCTGTTGTCTGCTGTGTAGCACAACTAGATGTGCAACATATAATGTCTATGTTGATTTCTTAATTGAGGCAGTTCACTTGTAAAAGTTACTCTATTTTGCTGTGTTCCTAGGCCTATATATAAAGGGTGCCAAAATGTATACACATTTGAAGATATATAATTTATTCTTACTTTTTAAAATTGAATTAAAGTTGCAATGTGTAGTATGACATTCGCTCCAAAGAATGAATGGTAGCACTACCATACAACAAGGAGAAAAGTTAAATAAAGCAGTGGAAACATGGTTGTCGTTCAAGGAGTGCAAGACCACTTTGAAGTGGTATTAGAATTCGAGAATGTTATCCTGACATAACACCTGTAACAGAAAACACACCCCACTTGTCTACCATAGGACTCGTTCCACCTGACAGAAACCTGCACCCATTCAGGAAGCCCACATAAAATGTTTGTGCTGCCTCAGAGTACCCATAGTCCTGCTTCACTCTAGAGAAATCTATGATAGGTTTCAATCACTGATGGTTTATACTTACAAACCAGTCAGGACAGGTAGGAAATACAGTGTAAATTAGCAAAATGCAGCATTGCCAATTTAAAAAATAATAATAAAGGAACTGGAAATCTCCCACCAGCTTATGTTTAAATATAATAAATACAATGTTTTATGTTTCAGTCACGTTTATTTAAATAGTGGGGGGGAAATTAAGTTCAAAATCAGGTACAAAATAGAAAAAAGGAACACTTTTCCTGAATAAAGGATACAGTAGCTATATTTGCTGGCCTAGCTAGGAACACATTAAGATAACAGTATATCCTTCTACTGTTTACTCACAAGCAAGCCTAACATGCTCCTTTATCCTCCTGATAAGCACATGCAACACATAGCAATAATAATGGTCCTTCTTCTTCATAGTCCAATATAACAAACTCATTTCCATCTTTCATTCCACCTCTATCTGGATATTAACCAATAAAATCACAGCACACAGTGTCCATCATTCCTTTTTCTCAGTTTCAGCCTGTTTTGACTATCTTCAAAAGTAAACTAATCAGCATCCAGCATGAAGGACACATTCCTGGACTTTCTTCATCCCCTGCTCAGGGAGCAAGGAACTCAGTAACTACTTTAATTCACTAAAAGCAAAGGCTCCATTTTGATTCTTTACAATTCATATTCACTTTTGCATTTTTATCAAACTGGCACATGGGTCTTATAAGTCCTCCCATTCAGCATAATTAACTCTTAATACATTTCTAGCTACACAATTTTGTAGCTTAATAACCCTAGAAAAGAAAAGAAATACATGTTAGTAAATATTCAAACAATTAGCATATGAGGAATCCAAATTTAAGAACCAAAAGTCTTGTAGCCATTTCAGATAAGGATTTCCTGTTTGAATCTTGAAAGGTTGATTCCAGATATATCAACAGTCCATACAATAGAAAAGTAATCCCTTCTTTAATTCAGCAAGTGATTGCTCTTGAGGTGACAAGTCACAGTTGAATTGAAAGAGATGATACAACATCCCATCTTGTCTCTTTAAAAATAACCAACCCCTCTGTTCTGATTTTCTCTGATCTTGTTGCTGGTCTTTAATTGGCCATATCCCTCTACATCAAGAGTTCTCAACCTTTTAAAGCCAGGGCCCAGGTCATGGTTCCTCAGACAGCTTCAGGGGGGAAAGGAGGATGGATAGATAAATCAGGGAAGTTTAGGATGATTATCACACTGTACATCATTTGCCTTGTATTTTATTTTGCCTTACATCTCTGGTCTAATTCATGAGTTCTCAACCTTTTAAAGCCAGGGGTCAGGTCATGCTCCCGGACAGCCATTTTGCCCTTTCTCCACCACATGGCACTTCTTGGTGTGGTTGAGGTGATGGTGGGGCCACATGAAATGGTGCCACATCCGGCTCGTGGGCTGCAGGTTGAGAACCCCTGCTATATATTTTTCCTCCTGGATCAAAGTGGGATGGATAAGGAAACTCTGTGGTGGTCAGCATTCCTCTAGGCCTCACAGCTGCCCCACAGGTCATCTTTCTTATTTCCAGTGGTAGGGTATAAAGTGCCCCAAGCAGTTTGAAGATAAGCAGCTCCTCTCTCAGTATCTCCAACAGGGGGTAGCAAGTCCATGACTGAAAGGCATCCAGTTGTCCTTCTTTCCATGGGACAGAGAGGTTTTCTTGCTGAAACTGCTGCAATTCATAATGTTCACAAGTCTCCTTGGAACTTGCCCGGTCCAGCAGCTCAGCCATCAGCATCAGGCTGTTCTGCTTCCAGAATGGTCATTATTCTCTTCTCTTTCATCCATTTGACTAACAACACAGGAATGATACTCAGCAAAATTTAGTTCCACTCTGCCACTATTTCAGTAGCAGAGAAAATTAAAAATGTAACACAAAAATGTCTTCAGTCTCCATTTCAAAGTCTCTACTTTAGGACTCTCAGTAGAAGAAAAGAAATCAGTAACTACTTTAACTCACTAAAAGCAAATGCTCCATTTTGATTTAGTACAGCACCCCTTGACTTCTACCTATGGGGGACCTTAAATGATGTGGCGTACCATAGCTACACTGGTGGTACTTCAGGAAGATACTGAAGTGGCATGCACAACAATACAAGTGGATATTTTGGCCAACTTTGACCATAATCAGAAGTGTCTGGACAATGATAGTAACTGCTTTGAGCACCTCTTGTAATTGCAGAAATCAAACGTGACTTGAATTCATCTTTAGTTATCAGTGTATATTGAGTGTTACAATTTTAATACAGGTTTTTTCTTTCTTCAAATGTGTATACTTTTTTGGCAACCTCTGTATGTAAAATTTTCCAATTATAGTTATATATCAAAAGCAGAATATTCTCATTATATGATACCTATAATAATTTCATGTCAGAGATTACTCTGGGTTGAAAGGATTTTGCTGGAGAAACTCCGCTCAGGTGACACCCGAATGAGGCTCCTTGCATGTCCCCATGAAGCCCTCGGGTATTGAAACCCAATCTTCCAGTCTCCAAGCTCAGTGTCTTAACCATTAAGCCACTGGGGAACGGCATATGATACCTGAAATCACAGTATTACGAGTTAAAATGTATCCTTGTGGTTTAAAATAGCTCCTCACCAATTGAGCACCCAAAGCTTTAAGGTGTAATCCTACATAGTGGACACAAAGGGGAACTATTTTGCAGAATTACCTCACAGGAATCAATAATCTATGTTGAAAATATGCTTCCTTGCCCTAAGGTTGCTTGGTGTTGGGACTTTACTTCAGTTATTACATGGACGAAGTAGTGAATCAGAAGTTTCCCTGTGCATGACTGTGTGCATACTATGTAATCCTAGTTTCCTAGACAAGGGGAGACCTACATGAATAGATCTGTTCCTGTGATGGTGAACCTTGGCAATCCAGGTGTTCTTTCAATTGCCAGAAGCGCAAGTCAGCACACCTGCTTATCAGGACTTCTGGGAATTGAAGTTGAAGAACAGCTGGAGTGCCAAGGTTCACCATCACTGGTCTATTCCAACCTTCAAATGACTACACACAATCCTAATTACTCTATGTCTGGTCAGTGGGTATACAAAGAGGCTACTTAGCCAATAGTTCTAACAATATCTAGGAGAGAAGAGGTGGCAGAGTCTTGCTTAGAAACTCAGTACAATTTGTCATTTTCCTACCTTCAGGACATTTTTGCATCCATAGACACTGGTTGTTCCCAAAAGCAATGTTTGATGCATGTTGAAAAAGGGACACATCTGATTCTTTCTGGCAAGTGACTGCATAAACTGATTCCTGGCTTCTCATGGTATTTCCACCTTCCAGTTCAGAGTTATGTCAGGAAGCCACTGGAATCAGATTGTCCATCACACTTGCTTTTTTGTGTCCCTCATCAGAACCAGATAGGCAAGCTGTAAGAAAAACCCCAGTTTCTAACTAAGTAAAATTCCATGCCCAGAAGATTTAGTAGCTATTTTTTTAAGGAGATAATTTGCAAAGGAGTCTCTAAACAATGTTAGAACTAATCCTTTTGCTTAAGAGTGCACACTCAGAGGGCAGTCTAACGTTAGCTCTGTTCAGAATCACGAGATGAAAAATAATAAAACTGATATTATTGTTTGTCATCTCCTCCCCCAAATTTTTTTAGTGCTGTAAGACCCAATGGTACAACACAGTATAAATGCAATAAGTCTAGTAAATGCATCCCTACAGCTGAGCATGGAACTCATGCTCAGGTGTGATTGTGAGACAAAGAGGTGGGACTTTCTGATTGTCATCAGTTGCCCTTTAGCAGTTCTTCTGAGACTTCTAAGAAGCAGACCACAAAAGATGCCTGCTGACCTAATAGGTCAGAGCAGATCACAAAATAAGGCTAAACCTCTACAGAGGCTTCTAAGACATGCTTGGCCTCCAGTCTGGATAACAAAAAGACTCCCTCTGTTACAAATTTGGCATGATTTGGCATGAACAGTCCAGAGAGTGCACTAAGCGCTATGGGATGGTATATAAGTGTGATAAGTGTGAATATTCATAATAAGCACTATCAGACGCAGTAAGTGGACGTTAGTGATAAAAATAATAAATCCAGGGCCAATTCATGTGAGCAGCATCCTTAACAAAGCCCAAAAAACCCTGACGTACAAATGTTGTGATCTGCCTGAATAATCTGCACAGGCTGCACTTGCACAAACAGCATAGGAACAACTACACAGTATAAAAGGGTCCAAAGAAACAGAACAACTTGGGACAAAGTAAGTACAGAAGTCTGCTTCTGTTCTCCCAGGATCTGCCATTTGAGTACAGATGTCTCATTCTGACTAATTGTAGGACCAGCCCTGCTTGCACCACAGATGTTCCTGGAACATTGCCCTCCACTGTGTCTAATGCTTCACCCCTGCATCATTTCAGTATATGAAATTTCATACACATCCTGCCAGGCCCCTTTAAAAAAAAAGATAATAATATTAAAAATATTTCAGTCCAAGCAAACAGAGAGAGAAGAAAGAGAACACTTCTTCATAATATTATTACCAATTTACCACACCACAGCTGCAAATCAGTGGTGGGATTCAGCCAGAACGCCCCGGTACGCCCATACCAGCAGTAGAAATTCTGGCTGGCCCTGCCCATCCAGTTGCTGGAGCATCAGGTCATAGGCCTGTGTCTGGCTCCTGTACTTGTGGACTCCCCAATCCGGTTGCCGGAGCCTCAGGTCATAGGCCTGTCCCTTCCCTTGCCCGGGCAATGTGGCTACCTAGTCACATGGCCACAATGAGCAAGTCACATGGCCACCAGGCCATGCCCACCATACCACACCAATAGAGTAGGTAGTAAAAATTTTGGAATCCCACCAGTGCTGCAATTAATGAAGAAATGACTGTAAATTATCCTCAGAGGTTTTTCTAGAGATGTATTTCCAGCTGTTTCATTCTCAGATGTGCCCCTGTTTACAAAGAAACAGGAAAAGATATTTGTGGTCCCCCTCAATATAATCTTACATTGTTTGCAGATTTCCTTTTAATGCTGAGTGGGAGTATGCAATTCAAACCACAGGCATATTCACTGGGGACAGAGTACTAAGAGAGACTTAAGATACATGAGGAATGATGGTAAATGGTAAATGGTAAATGGTAATCATTAACTGGGAATACAGTGCTATAAACATACCAGAGCAGATATTAATTCTTGCCCAGTAAACATATTTACATTTTGTCTCCTGTGGAAACAGTGTAAGGGAGCAAATACTAAACATACTTGAATTTTATTTGGACATTTTAATGACAGGTGATGTGCAACTAAGCAATCGGTAATTTATTGTCAAAAGCGTTTATGAAACTGAGAAATGTTTTGCCAACTTTTAAAAAAGTATTTTATACATACGAGTAAATCTTCCTAAACAATAAGTAGGAAAGTCATCCGTCTTATTTCCCCCCCACTGAAATCCAAGATAAATAAATAATTAAATAAATAATGAAAATGCTGATTTAGAAAAAGGATATAAATAACTAAAAATATTTTAATCACTGAGATCAAAGACTACCTTATAAATATAGACCCATGTTTGAAGAAATGACACACTGGTTTAAAAGAATGAATCTTCCTTTGATAATATTCAGAAGTCATAACATAGATATGGTTTTTCCATCAGCCCTATTTGTTTTCACAATCTCCAGATTCTCATTATCAGCATTTTCCCCTTCAGAGACTGTACCACTGTACACTAGAAACATAGCACTTCTGGAAACCATCCTGGCTTTGGATTTTCATGGCTGTATATTCACAAAGAGGAGTTGTGAATGTTATTCTAACTTTGAAAGGGAGTAAGTAAATAAATACCAGCCTTAAAAGGTCAATTTCATTTCATTTCATTTATTTGATTTGTATACCGCCCTACTCGGTACAACCGACTCAGGGCGGTTTACAGAAACCATACATATAAGACAATCAAAAGTAATATAACATAATCAAAAGTCATACAATATAATACAATAAATATAACAATGTATTACAGCAGTGCAATAAAACAAAACCACACTGCAAAATAAGGTTACAAAATACAATTCCAATTACATATCCATAACATAGTCTCAATAATGCAATACAATATAAAAATACAGTATATGATCCAACAACGTCAGGGCTCTCACCCTAACCACAAGCATGCTCTGGGAGCCATGGCAGCATCCTGCCGCAGGAGCTATTGTAGCCCGGTGTGGGGGCAAGGCTTGGGAGCACCGGCAGGTGAAGCGAGGCCAGGCGCTCCCGGCCAGAGTCCTCCTCGCCCAGCTCGAAGCCAGGGCTGGCCGAGAGAAAAGTCTGGGGCTCCTGTCAGCAGCCCTTTCACTCCCTCGGACAGGTGATGTGAGCCCAGGAGAGGCGGAGACGTCGGCGCAGCCAGGAGCGGTCGAAGAGTCTTCGCTGGGACTCCTGTCGGCGGCTCTTTTCACTCTCCCGGACAATTAACCAGAAGTGACAATTGCACATGATAATAAACCCCAGAACATTGTGACATATGTATCTAATAACCCAGGAGCAAATTATTATTCATTTCAGTTGAGCCCTAGCCCTTAAATTCAAAGATATGACAGTGCACTCCCAAATTACCTTCCTCTATGAATTTTCATTAGTTTTTCACTAGATGAAAGAGTGCCAAATGTTTGGCTTAGTCCATGCTTTTGGTTTTCACATCTGGAGGACTACAGTTCCTATGGTACTCTTCTGTCTGTGAATCACCACCTCTGTTCTGCAACTAGTTGCTAGCTTTTCACTTCGGCATCCTGATCCAATTTATGTTTACTCAGCAAAAACTCCTCTAAGCTCTAGCAGGCTCTTAAGAAAATGTTCACAGGAGTGAACTGTTATTCATTGGCTTGCCAGTACGTCAGCAGTAAAGTCCCCTGTACAAGAAATGTGATCATTCTGTTATCTTTTAAAATTGCTAATAGATTAGTTGCTCATTGTAACTGGGAAAAAATCCTTCTCTTTTTATTTCCAAATGCATTTAATTAAAACATCAGCTACTGGACACCTTTAAAAAATAAATAAAATAAAAATAAATCCTATAGCTTTCCATCCTTCCAAGGTAAGTAAAATGAGTGTCCATCTTGTCTGGGGAAAACTGTAGTTTGGATATAATCAACTGTCCTAATAATGCTTTCATGCTATGGAGTGGCATATAAGTAGAAATGAATGAGTGAATGAATGAATGAGAGAGAGAGAAAGAAAGAAAGAAAACATCTGGAGGGCCTTGTTTACCCATAGTGGTAGTAGAAGGATATGTAGGAACAAGGGAAAAGGTTTAACACACAACAATCTGCTGATCAGACAGCAAAGAAGAATTATTATTGGAGGGAGGGAGGGCATGCATGCAATCAATCAATCAATCAAACTTTATTGTGGCCAATGACCAGTGCAGTAAAAAGGGTTTAAGTGCATGAAATACCATCAAAATGCACCCCCACAAACACATTCATTTGAATAGGGTAGGTAACTAGTTTAAAAAGAATAAAACAGCACATAAAACAGTTTAAAAGTGATAGTTACAGTTATAGAATAATGATAAAAATGTCTATATATATATATAAATGCACATAGTGGATATAATTACATGAGTAGGATATAAAACAGAATTACTAGTGCAAAATAAAAATTGTTGGTTTTTAACCTGTCCCCGCTGTAGCTGGTTCTCCCTAATGCTATGTACCCTGGTAGTCCTCCAGGCAAATCTGGTAACAGCGGCCATCAGGTCAGTGGTTCTATCTGAGAGCATGGCTCTAAACCAGTGGTGCCCAAACTAAGGCCCGCGTGCCGGGTGTGCCCCTGGACGCCAATTCATCCGGCCCGTGAAGCCTTCATCACTCCTGGAAGCAGAATCGGAAGTAAAACACACTCGTACATCGGCCAGGAGCGATGAGGGCTTCACGGGCTGGATGAATTGGTGTTGGGGGCCGCACCTGGCACCCAGGCCTTAGTGACCAGCTCCCTGAACCACATGATCGGCCCACGGCCCAAACAGTTTGAGCACCCCTGCTGTAAACATATGGTTATTTAACTCAATTTGAGGGAAAGCAGCAAACACATCTGCATGTATGAGTCCTATGGGAAGATGGGAAGCACTCTGGCTGGTTTAGACATCTCCACCCACCCCCAACTCCAGAGTGGTAGCATGTTACAGAAAAAAGACTTGTAAAAATATTGGGGCAGAAACTTTCATGGATTAAGTCCCACTTTGTCAGAACTGATTTCTTTTTTGTAAGACTAAACCTGAAATCTCCTAGGACAGTGATGGTGAACCTTTTAGAGACCGGGTGCTCAAACGGGAACCCCAAACCCACTTATTTATCACAAAGTGCCAACACAGCAACAGGGAAAGAAGGAAACACTCTCATTGGGCTGCTGGGCAGACGGGCGGGGTGAACTCTGTGCTGGGGGAGGGAGGAAGCACTCCCATTGGGCTGCTGGGCAGAGGGGCAGAGTGAACTCTGTGCTGAGGGGAGGGATGAAGCATTCCCATTGGGGTGCTGGGCAGAGGGGCAGAGTGAACTCTGTGCTGAGGGGAGGGATGAAGCATTCCCATTGGGGTGCTGGGCAGAGGGGCAGAGTGAACTCTGTGCTGAGGGGAGGGATGAAGCATTCCCATTGGGCTGCTGGGCAGAGGGGCAGGGCAAACTCTGTGCTGGGGTGATTGCACGGGTACCCACAGAGAGGACTCCAAGTGCCACCTCTGGCATGCATGCCATAAGTTCACCACCACTGTCCTAGGATAGTGATGGTGAACCTTGGCACCCCAGCTGTTTCTGTACTTCCCAGAAGCCCTGATCAGCAGGAGTACTGACTTGGGCTTCTGGTAATTGAAGTCCAGGAATACTTGGTATGGCAAGGTTCACCATCACAGTCCTAGGATGACTGACGAAACAGACTCAGGTGAGGGCTAGAATCTCTGCCTTTGCTACTGTATTATCACTGCATGGGAGAGAAGTACTGTAATCTTATTTTGTGACAAAGCAAAATAATGTTCTATGAGGCAATTCTACAAATGTATATACCCCAAGGGAAAAAATGTAACTATTAAACAACCATTCACACTTATTGAAAAACAGCCATGATAATTGCCATGTGTTTGGATGAGAAATGGTTAACTGAGAAAAAAGGAGTCAGTTTCTGGAATTGTTCCTTGCTTATTGTCTCTGTGAGAATAGAGGTCTTTGAATTCATTTTCTTTAAGCCAGGAAATAAAGAGAGGAAAGGCAGTGGGAACAATAGATGCAGTTTTCAAGTTAGACACTTAACAAAATTAAGCAGCAACATACAGCCTTGCAAACTTATGCAACAGAATATTATTAGGGAGCCGCACTGAATTTACTTCCTTGCTGAGTGTACAGTTGGTAGAAAATCTGGATCATATATGAAATGATACATGGTGTTCTTGGTCTCTTTTCATGATCTTCAGCTACATGCAAAGATCATGTATACAGGGATGGCCATCTTTAATATAGTCACTAGAACTCTAAGCAACAGGATTTCAGATTTCAGCTATTCACTTAGTAGTCACTAAGTAAATAACTGTATGCATTACAACTTGCATATGTGGAACCAATAAATGGTTAAAAACTTGACAAAGTGGGCCCTTGCATTACCCAATGTGCAGTCCAGTACTTTTCCATGAAGATGTTCCACACAGCCAGTTCATAATAATCAACCAACAAGTGCAAGTGGCATACTTGTGCCTGCATGAATCATCCATTCACAATGGCATTTCTTTCCATTTTACAGTGCCGAATTATTTTACTGATCCACTTTCAACTTTGAGAAGATCTTCTGTACCTCTTCAAAATATTATTTTTAGATATCAATCGCACAAGTAATGTCACATCATCTACAAATTTGGATCTTCTCTGTTTGTCAGTGTTACATGCCCTCAAGTCACTTTTGCATTACAATGATACTAGTTGGGTTTTCAAGGTTAATGAAATACTTAAGGAGTGGTTTTAACCATTCTACCCATGCCCCCCACATGAGTTTCCATGTCTGACTAAGGATTAAAACCCAGATCTCTTGAGTATTACTCTCACCTTATCCACTACACCACACACTTTACCATTTTTTGAACAGATTAAAATAAAGATTATCATCATCATCATCATCATCATCATCATCATCATCATCATCATCATCATCATCATCATTAACATAATGAGATCAATTTGCTATTCTCAAAATAAATTTCCAAAAAAATGTATTTTTATTCTTAGTTTTCCCCCTAACTGATTTCATGCTAAGAATTGTACCTACTTTGTACCTATTACAAATGCAAGTCATTGCTGGGTTATTTTTGTTTTTAAGGAAGATCTGTGTAATTAAATTTAAAATGTATATAGTTAATCTAGACGTAATAACCTTGCAGTATTAGATAGGTTTCATAGCATACCGAGTTCTTAAAAATATACCCTCCCTCAATAATGTAACTCTTTCACACAATACTGACTTCTAATTAACTCACTATCTATTCTAGAGTTATTCCGCAACATAGTGGCTTTCTTTGTATTCCTTCTCTTTTGCCTGAGGTATATGGGCCAAATTAAATTCCTGCTGTTTGCTAGGTTTAAACAAGGACAAAATCCTTACTTCTGCTGGCAAAGGGATATGATGGTCAAAAGCACAGCAAAGAGGAGGACAAATGGAGCAGTTTAAAAGCCTATTGATTCCACCAGTCAAACATGTTCTGAAGCCTCCCCCACCCCCCAGTGAAACTCACTGTGCTCCTATGTGCTTATCTTTGCCAGGGTGATACCCATACACTTGCAGCGAGTGTTCCACAATCATAGAACTCCGCGGGATGCCACACATAAGAAGCCTGCCTTCTGCATTACAATAATCAGGGTTACCACCAGAACATTTAATACATCAGGTTCAGAAGGAATGTGGTTGTTTGCTAGGGATTTGTCTGTGTAGTAATAAAAGATAGTTATGGGACTGCCTGGAGCCCTCTAAGCTTGTTTCAAATTCTTGTTTACACAAAATTAAGAATAAAAAAGAAAATACCCCCCCCCCCCCCGTCTTTCAGTACCAACCTAATCACTCTATTGAAAGAACCAGGACGAAAGGGGTTTAGTACACTGGCTTTCCTTGTCTTTTTCCTTTATTGCCATGATTAGGTCTTCAAGTCTTTCCCCATACTTTAACATGTCTGAAGGGGGGAGAGGAGGGGGCATACAGAACAATACAAAAGGATTAATAGAAATGCAAATCCTAAAATCGAAAAGCAGCTGCACACTGACATTAAAAAAGAGAGTTTGGCTGAGGAATGTCTCACACCTCCTGATGAAAAGCCTGGATTAGAAAACAAAGCTAGAGAAATAAAAACTATTCAATAAAAAATCAATTTCATTGCTACCACCTATTCAACTTAATTTCTTTGGCATCTATATCCTTAACGCAGGTTTGTGATAGATGGGCACAATCACTTTTTAATTAAGACTCACAGTGCTTTATATTAAGAACACCACACTTTGACATTATGGTCTAATATATCTACTCAGATATTTAGTAGTTATCCCTTTACATTTTGGTATTTAAAAGTTGTTCCCTTTGGTTGTAGTTGCTTCATTCTAACAACATTCTTGACAGCAGGCATATGAAAAAGGAAAATGTTCTACTTAATCTAAATGTGTCAAAACAGAAAGCCGTTTAATATAATTGCTTTCTAAATATATATGATAGTTCACTTGTGTTGTTTCTTTATGACCTGTACTTTCTATAGTTTTAAGATGCAAGCCTTATCCTGCCCTGCATGTACTGATGAGACAGGAAGTAACATGATGTTACAAAATGACACTTGACCTGTGCTGGTCAATGGCATATTAGATCGGGGGTTCCCAATGTTTTCCCGCCAGGGGCCAGTTCCCACCACCAGTGGTCAGCTGTGTAGGCCGGAGGTGTGGCTGCACCCACTGCTTACGTTTTTGTCAGCGGAGGCACCAATCTCACCATTTTTGCAGCTCCTTGAACAGCCTCCACCATTTCTCAGGGTGGCGGAAGGCTTTCCGGAGCATTTTTGCTCGGTTTTGGGATTTTTCACTGCTTCTCTACTGCATTTTGGCAGCCAAACCACAGCAGTTGGGAAATTTCTGGTTACGCGCTGGGAACCCGGGTGCTGATATAAGCTCCGCCCAGCACCAGAAGTCTCCAACCACTGCAGTTTAGGTGCAGAAACGCGGTGAACAAGCAGTGAAAAAAAATCCCAAAATGGAGCAAAAAACCCCTCCCACCGCCCTGGGAAGCAGCGGAGGCTGTGCAAGAGGCTGCAAAAATGGCATGATTGGCGCCACTGGTGCCATCGCAGTAAGTGATGTATTGCGACTTCTGGTGGTGGTGGTAGCTTCTGGAGGTTCCCGAGTGGCCACCGTGGGCCGTATTAATGAGCTCCATGGGCTGGATTAAGCTCCATTTGGCTGTAGTTTGGGAACCCCTGTATGAAATAGATGTTATCGCATCTCTCTCTCACACACACAGACACACACACTAACAACAACAATAATAACAACAAGAAGAGGTTACTGAATGCAAAGAACTTGCTGATAGCCAGAAAATGCTCCTACTTCCATGTAATGGGACTTTGAATGACAGCTTTCCATCTGTCTGACTTTGCACAGGGCAATGTTAATTTTAAATACTATTATCCCCCAGCCTCCATCTTTCAAAAAAAGTAGAAGAAGGGAGCTTGCAATGGCATATATGATGGAGTAATAGTTTTTCACATCAGAAATTAATCTGTAAATAAAGTCTCATTGTACTACAGTATTTCTTAGTCTTCATCCATTAATCTCACAGCACTGCCAATATTAATGAAACCTGAAACTTTTATACTTTGAGTTATATATTAAATAAAAAGAGGTTTCATCTTATTTTATTCCAAGCCTTCGTGGCAAAGTTGCTGCAGCTAAAACTCTGCTCCCAATCTGAGTTTGATTCCAACTGTTCCTCCTTGTGAGGTCAATAAAATGAGTACCCAGCATGTTGTGTGGGGAGGAAAATACTTGTTACCTTGTGAACCACCCAGAGATTGCTCTAAATGCTATGGGGCTTTTTACAAGTGTAATTGCTGTTGTTATAGCATCTCCCTTGGTGGCTTAGTGGTTAAGGCATTGATTTTGAGACCGGGAGGTTGGGGTTCCATACCCAAGAGCTGCACTTGGGGTCATGAAAGGAGCCTCATTTGAGCATCCCCTACAATTCCTTTCAACCCAGAGTAATCTTGGACACTGGATGCCAGCCTTGAGCATCTCTATATCACAAGTCAGTACTGCGGTGGCTTAGTGGTTAAGACGCTGCGCTTGAAGACTGGAGGGTTGGGTTCGATACCTGAGTGCTGCATGACAGATCTTGGGGACCTGAAAGGAGCCTCATTTGGGTGTCCCCTGAGCAGACTTTCTCCAGCAAAAATCCTTTCACCCAGAGTAATTTCTCATACAAAATTTGCTTTATCACAAGGCAGTGGTTTTCAAACAATGCTCGAAGGAGTTCTTCACTGTATTGAAATCCCAGGACATACAGTTTCAGACTGAACTGAGCTTACAACTGGTATATTGCAGGCATAGAGTTGCCTTAATTGCAACCTGGATCATGCTGGGCATGTTACACATTTTCAGCCGGAATCTAGAAGTAACTATTTACTAAAATGCATTACTTGCAATTCTTGCAATTAGTTCCCTCTTAAATATGTAATATGTGCAATTGTAATATGTGCAATTAGTTTCTCTAGAGATCCAAGAAGGAACTAATTACATGTATGATGGCTGTAAATAAATAAGACTGAGTTTATTTCCTCCTTGAATGGGTAACCTTTTTGTTACTCTTATTGATTTCCCCAGTGTGACTCCTGGGAAGCTACAGAGTCCCAGGTAAAGAAGAGGAAAGGAAGGGAGGGAGAAGAAGAGAATGGTAAACCACTTCAGAATACTCTCTAGCTAGAAAACTCCACAAAGGGTCGGCATACGTCAAAACTCACTTGACACCATATAATTAAAAAACAAATTCTACAGGAGCGTGACATTGGTAAATGATGGTGGAGGAAAACTCCATAGCTCAAGTGGCCACCAAGATGACAGTGAGGCATGGCCAATGGACTGGAGTATTCAGACACTTTAAAAGAAGATAACTAAATTGTTACACATTTTAATTTATTTGATAAATAGAAAAAGTAAGTACTGTATAATGATAAACAACATCTCTGTGACAGCTCCCAGATTATGGAATGTGCTCCCTTGGGAGGTTAGGTTGCCCCGCCATCACCACAACCTTTCATCCTTCTGCCAACAGCTGAAGATCTGTATCTTTAGGTAAAGGTAAAGGTAAAGGTTGCCCTTGCTCAAAAGCCAGTCGTATCCAACTCTAGGATTCAGTGCTCATCTCTGTTTATAGCCAAAGATCCAGTGCTATCTGTGTTTGCAGATGTTTCTGTGGACATGTGGCAGGCATGAATAAACACCGGAGTGCACAGAACACTGTTTACCTTCCCACTGAAGTGGTGCCTATTTATCTACTTGCAATTTCTTGCTTTCGAACTGCTAGTTTGGCAGGAGTTGGGACAGAGATGGGAGCTCATTCAGTCATGCAATGCTTTGGTCTTGAACTGCTGACCTGCCAACCTTCCAGTCCTTAAATTCAGTGTCTTAGCCACCAAGCCACTGCAGTCCCATTCATATCTTTAGGAATGCTTCTAATAATTATAATTGAGTCCCTAGATGTTGTTTTTTAAAAATGAAGTCTATTTTTAAGTTTTTCCTCTGTTTTTTTTTAATTTTTATTGTTTAAACCTGTTTATCACCATTTAATGTATTTTAATTACTGTTCCAGTTCAATGGTGGCGAACCTATGGTATGTGTGCCAGAGGTGGCACTCGGAGCCCTCTCTGTGGGCACTGATGCACTTACCCCAGCACAGAGTTTCTCCCACCCTTCTGCCCAGCAGCCCAATGGGAGGGCTTCCTCCTTCCCCCAGCACAGAGTTCACCCCACCCCTCTGCCCAGCAGCCCAATGGGAGCGCTTCTTCCCTTACCAACCACAGAGTTTGACGCGCCCCTCTGCCCAGCTGCCCAATGGGAGTATTTCCTTCCTCTCCTGTTGCTGTGTTGGCACGAGATAAAAAAGTGGGTTTGGGGTTGCATTTTGGGCACTCGGTCTCTAAAAGGTTCTCCATCACTGTTCTAATTTAATTGCTTTTTAACTGTACAAAAACTGTATTTTAATTTGATCCTTTTAATATTGTGAGCCATCTTGAGATCCCCAACAGGATAAACATGATCTATAAATAAAACAAAATAAATAAATAAATAAATAAATAAATCATTAAAAATGACTTCCCAGTTTCTGCTTTGGAATTCTGTAATGTGTGGATGAATGAATGATATTTCTTTCCCATTTCCCATGCCTCTTTCCATCCTTTTGACCAAAACTGACATAAGTGCTATGAGATCCAGATGTAGGGAAAATATGTGATTTTCTCTGGACAAGAGAAATGCATACATTTCTTGTGGGGTATGGGCCAGACAGTTGCCCCAGTCTGTTGGAGCTTTCAAGAAACTGACTAGAGTAGTGATGGCAAACCTTGGTACTCCAGGTGTTCTGAAACCTCAATTTCCAGAAGCACTGATCAGCAGGAATGCTGACTTGGGCTTCTGGTAACTGAAGTCCAAGAACAACTGGAGTGCCAAAGTTTGCCATCACTGGACTAGACAAACAATAATGCCTCTTAAGATGAATAGGTCAGAATGGCATATCAGGAAACAAAATAGGTCAGAACAGGTCATATGATTCTGCTTACTTTCCTCTCCCACTTCTGCTCTTCTGGTTCAGATTTTCTTACAGTGCAGTCTCTAACTTAGGGACTGTGGTGGCGTAGTGGTTAAGACGCTGAACTTGATTACTGGAAGGTTGGCAGGTTAGCAGTTTGAGACCCGAGTCCTGCATGACAGAGTGAGCGCCAATCTCCATCCCAACAGTTCGAAAGGAAGAAACTGCAAGTAGGTAAATAGGCAGTGGTGGGTTGTTGCCGGTTCGCACCAGTTCGCTAGAACTGGTGGTAACAATCACGGGTGGTTCTCCGGGGGGGGGGGATGTAGAACCCACCCGGGATTTTTTAAAATTCATTTATTTATTTTGAGGCATCCAGTTCGGACGCCTCACTGGCAGCCCAAATTCTTAAAAATTTAGAGCCAAAATGGCTGCTGGGAACTGCGCATGCATCAAACCTCCATTTGACGCATGCACACTAAAAAATAGAAGTGTGCATGTGTCAAAGGGAGGTTTGATGCATGCACAGTTCCTGGCAGCCATTTTGGCTGCCTGGAAAGGGCGCTGGTACCAGAACCCCTTGTCAGACTCACCAATGCATCGGTGAGGTGAACAGGGGGTTTCGGGACCAAGCTGTGTGCGCGTGCATGGCTTGGTCCCAAAAAACCCCATTCGCCTCACTGATGCCTCGGTGAGGTGAACCGGGGGGGGGGGGTGTTACGGGACCAAGTTGTGTGCACCCGCGGCTTCTCCCTGTTCACTTCACCAAGGCATCGGTGAGGTGGACGGAGGGAAGATGCACACGTGCACGACTTGGTCCCAAAGCCCTGCCTGCTTGTCAGCCAGCTGGCCGGCCTGCCTAACCCCAGGCCAGGTAAGTGACAGGTTTGTGTTTGGGGTGGGTGGGAGGGTTGATTTGTGTTTGGAGTGGGTTGGTGGGTGTTTTGGTTGAATTTTTATTGAACTTTTTTATTTTTTATTTTATTTTATTTTATTATTTTATTTTATTTGGCTCCGCCCACAACATAATGACATCATGATGTTGGCTCTGCCCACTACGTCATGACGTTGGCCCCGCCCACAACATCCATGAAGTCACAGTGGGGTAGTAAAAAAATTGACATCCCACCACTGCAAATAGGTGCCAAGGGACTACAGTGGCTCAAGTGGTTAACATGCTGATTGGAAGGCGGGAGGTCAGCAGTTCGATTCCCGAGTACTGCAGGACACAATGCGCTCCCGACTTTGTCCCTGCTCCTGCCAACCTAATAATTTGAAAGCAAGAAATTGCAACTAGATAAATAGGGACCACTTTGGTGGGAAGGTAAACAGTGTTCCATGTGCTCCGGTGTCTAGTCATGCCTGCCACATGACCACAGAAACATCTACAGAAGCAGACAGTGCTGGCTCTTTGGCTTTGAAACAGAGATGAGCACTGAACACTAGAGTCAGATACGACTGGCTTTCGAGCAAGGGAAACCTTTACCTTTACTAAATAGGTACCACTTCGGTGGGAAGGTAAACAGTGTTCCAGCACTCCAGTGTTTGATCGTACCTGCCACATGTCCACGGAAATGTCTGTAGACACAGACAATGCTGGATCTTTGGCTATAAACAGAGATGCACACTGAACCCTACAGTCGGATACAACTGGCTTGTGAGCTAGGGCATCCTTTACCTTTACCTATTCTCTAACTTGCCCTCTGCCTGGCTTCACCTTGTCTCCACCCATCACGACAGCACTGAGTATTATACATGGATAAATTCACTCTGGACTCATGATGCCTTTAAAAAAAGAATTTAAAAGATAACTGTTCTTAAATGTGGATTCTTAAAACTCCTCAAAGTTTTTCCAAGTTCAAACATAGGTCTGTGTACTATTTCCAATTCCCTCTCTCTTCTGCTGCAAATTAGATACTTTGTTGACTTCAAAAGAAGAGAGGGAGAGAGAAGAGGAGGGAAAATTCCTAAATGTGTACCCTTCTGATCATTCCAAAAGAAAAGCAATACCAAAATAGCTTAAAACACACACTGCTGAATCCCCCCCTCCATCATGCAAATAAGTAGACAAAAATATCTTCTGGGCAATTTGAGATACATACAAATATTGGTTATTTTAAAACAGCGGCTTGTTGTAGAGGACTTTCCACGGCTTAATACTAAAGTCAGCTTCCCCTGGCGTTTGAATGGAGGAAGACTCAGGGGGCTTCTGATTTCTCGGTAAACTGTTACATAAAGGATGCCTATCAAAACATTGCTTGCTTCTTGAGCTCTGGCTAAAGTACATGTTTAATGTATGAAAGGATCCCAGAGAAGCTTGTGAACTTCCGTCTAACAAAGTGGTTCTGGCCCGTGAAAGTGAATGTCATAATAATTCTTTAAGGTACCAGTGGATTCTTTGCTCTGGACTTATGGGTTTCCAGCAGATGGAGACCTGGAAGAAATATGTGCAATTCCGTGTACTTTCCTGATGCATTAGGGCCCCTGGGGGTGCTCTGATATCAGCAATGGGAACAGATGGCTCCCTGTCCAAAGTTTGTGAAGGGAGGGAATGGAAGGGAAGAAAAGAGCTGAAACAAATCTTTATAGCACTTATTTTTGCCCCTGGGTTCAACTTGTACTTCTTTCTCTATTAAAGATACTTCCCCACCCCCACCCCAGCAGTTATTTTTGTAACATTTTTTTCTACAATCACTTTACAGCCTCTAGTTATTAATATCCTAAAGTAGGAGTGCCCAAACTATGGTCTAGGGGCTGGATCCAGCCCCCAATGCCAATTCATCTGGCCTGCAAAGCCCTCGTTGCTCCTGGAAGCGGAAGTAAAACGCCCCTGTACAGGCGCATTTTACATCTGCTTCCAAGTGTGACAAGGGCTACATGGGCCGGATGAATTGGCATTGGGGGCTGGATCACATGACTGGTCCACAGCCTGAAAAGTTTGGGCACCCTAAAGGTAGTAGAAAATGACACTATTTGACAGCCCTGAGTTGAGCAGGAGTGAAAAGGTGTACCTGTTCTCCTTTTTCTTCCATGCATAGGCCAGATATGAAACTGCCAAAATGAAGGCACCTTTCGGTGAGTTCATTCTGCAGTTCCTTTCTCCTGACCTTGTGTGAGAAAGATTAGCTGGCAACACAAGGTTGCCTTTACCAGGGTACACCTGATCATGATTCAAAAATACCACAATATCTGCAGAGGCTCTTTCTGTGTACAGTCAAACCTCACAAAAAGAGTGCCTCGCTTAAAGAGTAACTCGCTTAAAGAGCAGTATTTTCTCTGAATGTTCACTTCGCTTAACAAATAAAACCAACCAAAAACTCGCTTAACAAATAAATTGGGGTTCACAACCCCCCCCCCCCACAATTGGTCATTTACAATGATGTTTTGCTTAAAGAGCAAACTCACTTAAAGAGCAATCCTGTAGAACGCATTATGCTCTTTAAGCGAGGTAAAACTGTACCTTGGTTTACCTGTTAGCAACCAGGAAGAAGAAACTAGTGTGAGGATGGAGGTGGGGTGGGGTGCGGGGAGATATGTCTCTGCCTTTAATGTTTCCCTTTCACGAGTAAGTTTATGTTACTATTCAGCTTCAAGGCAACACCAAACCACAGCCATTCTGTTTGTGCCATTGCATGTCCTGAAGTGGCTGCAACTGATTGTCTCTTGTTTGACTTTTGAAAGCTGTAATGCTACAAGATGTGTTAAAGCTGACAGAATCAGAGCTGTTTCATTTTGAACTTTTACACCACAGGACAAAACTGAAAAACAGGTAGAGGGTGAGGTAATAGGAGTATTTTTCTCCCCAGTTCAAACATAGTGGCAGCTAGTGGCTCTTTAACAACTGCCCCCCTTCCCATTTTATTTTGTTGCAGTTCCTTAGAAACATAAATCTGGTTCCTTGGCAGCCAGGGCTGTAAATGCTGCTCCACATGTCCAAACTGGTTCTCACTCACAGATTTAATTCACAGTAAGTGGCATGAAAGGAGGTCAACACATTAAAAAAAACCCTATGTACTTTCAGTCTGTTTGCTGCTTTTGCATTCTTAACGGAGGGCCATCCTCCCTATAAAAAGGCTACTTCTTATCTTGAGTCTCTTTGCCACTGCTATTGACATCTCTGTGCAAGGGACAGCAAAATCTAACAAAAAAGAGTGTACATGGGGCCATACATGTTTAGCTTTTTCTCAAATCTAAATCCTGAAATTACCAGCATCTCTTCTAGATTTATAGATGAGTTATAGTGTCCATGTAGTGGTGTGGTATTTGGATATGTGTCTTCTACTGAGGCAGAGAGTAAAGGTGGCAGGTGTTTGGATATCACAGTGGCAAAACCTGACACAGTATTTCTCTTGAGTCACCAACCATTCCTGCCTCCTAGAGGACACCACTCAGTGGTCGGCTAGCCCATAGGGCTACCAGGACTCAGCCTGGGTGCCCCCAAGGTCCCTAGTACCATGGTGCCACCCTTGGGTACCAAGCCAAAGAGCCAAGCCGAGCTGCAATGCCCAGAACGATCAAGCAAACGAGCAAGGCTCCATGTTCCCCTGCCTGCCTTCCTCCTCCTGTGCTGCCAAAGATAAGATTACAAAAGCAGATCTATTGACAGTGGTGCTGCTGTGGCTTAGAGATTGCAGTTTTGCCTTGAAAGCAGGAGGTTGTTGGTTCGAATCCCCAGGGAGAGTTGAAATTAGAAGGGGAGTGGGAATGTATAGGGTTAGACGCCCTTGTCACTTCCCATCCAGTGCTCTTTTAGCATAGCCAGCACACTCTTGTTCTTATCCTGTCCCATCCTCCATTGGTTGCTTCTTTGAGATGCTAATGTTGGAAGCTGTCTCATTACCAGAAACAGACAAATATTTAAAGTTGACAGGAGCCATCTTGTGTCTTGCTTTAGGTATTAGAATGCTATTTGTGCTCAAATGAGAAATTTGGTAATGGGAAAGATGACAGAAATCAACTGAGTATACTATCTATATCCCACCTTTCTCCTGAAGGTAACTCAATAGGACCGAAGGTCTGGCTATATTTGTTCAAAGCACAGATTTAAAAATCCAGACAGTCTCTCAAATTTCATTCCATAAAAATCTCTGTGAAGACCCTTTAAGGTGGCATTTAAACAATGTTCAATGAAATCATTAAAGCCAGAAAGGGAGCAATAACAGTATGTCAAAGTTACACAGATTTTTCTGACTCTCTCTGCTGAATAGCACAAACAATAGAACAAACTGTGCAAAATATAAGCTACAGAGGAAAAATTAGTTTTTTATGGAAGAGAATTTGGTATGCTCTAGCATCAAAATCATGCTATACATTAAAACCAACAACAAAAGAGGTTTATTGTCCAAGAGTCTGCAAGATATGACTCTAGGATATGCTTGGTGTGGTAAATGCCAGGCATTAGCTATTTTCTTTAATCCCAAACCATCCTGCTCTGGTATCTAGGAGCAATTATGGCAGAAAGCCCAGAAGGGAATCCATCTGTAGGTGGGGAAGGCTGTACAAGAGTTTAGAAGGACCACCTGTTTCAAGGACAAGCAAAATCCCAAAGTGCAAGTCCCATATATCTTCTTGATGTGTGGTGGCCACACTGGTGGGCAGCAAAAAATTTCGCTACCACACCGTGGGCAGAGCCTACATCGTGGGCGGAGCCTATGTCGTGGGTGGAGCCTACGCCATGGGTGATCTAGTCACGCCTGCCATATGGCATGTATACATCTGCAAACACAGGCAGCACTGGCTCTTTGGCTGTAAATGGATATGAGCACTGCAGCCCAGAGTCAGATATGACTGGCAAGGGAGACTTTGAACCACTTGCAGGGACGAAACCTGATGGGGCAGGACAGGGAGGTGGGCATGGCCACCCAATTTCGCTACCCCCTGGCCAGAGGCCACCCAATTTTTCTCCCCCCCCTCCTGGGGGCTGTGAACCTGTTGCTGCCCACCACAGGGTGGCCAGTTTTGTTTTAGGATAGGCACACATGGAAACCAGTATCAAAGAGCCAGGTTCTGCCTCAGTCAAGTGTTCCATATCCAAGACCCGCTCTAACGTTAGCAAGTTTTTCAGATGGAGTGCATGTATATCATTTGGAACAGATGATTCAGTTGCTTCAGTGATATTTCTGCCCTCTTTCCCTGTACTGTTTTGAACTGAGGGTATGCATCTTAATAGAGAAAAATCAAATTGGCACAAGTATAACAAGATTCAGATTCTGACTGGAATAAAAGATTAAACTATTATTTTGCTCTAATTAGAGTTTCATCTGAGTTTTAGAGGACAGAATCTGTCCCTTAATTAGCAATTCTATTGGTTATGCATGAGCCCCAACCAAATCTTGCTCTGTTTCATTTTGATATGATAGCATTGTAGCATTACAAAGCTGTTAAAGGGTAGTACTGTACTGTCTTTTTTTCCCTCTGAGCTTGCAAACATCCAAAGATTTAACCATAAATTAACAGTGGAACAGATCAGCCTAAATCATTGCCAGTTTCACAAAGTAAAGTATATGCTTCTCCTTCTTGCAGAAATCAATGGAAATTTTAAAAATTCTTAACCTCAGATGCATGGCGCCATTAATTTGCAGAGGACCTTAACAACACAACATTAGTTATTGTATTTGGCACTGCAAAACTACACAGCACACTAGTACTCCCCCTTCCTTCTTGTTTATCCTTTGATTGCTTTCATAATAACTGGAAAAATACTTCCTAGTCTGAAATGCTTTAATTGGTTTAATAAAACAAATACAAGAGAGATAATCCTCCCCAGTTCCTCGCTACAGAATGCACAGACATGTAACACGACACAGGAAACAGTGGGAGCATTCACAAGCTTTACTGCTACAGTCTATATAACTGGATGATCAAGTTCTCTATTAATCCTAAAAGCAAAAGGTCCAACTCATGGACCTGGGTGGGTTTATTTTGTCCCCCAGAACTTGAATTGCCATTGCAATCTTTTACCTGCACTCCCTTGAATGTTCTTGACTGCATAATATGCAAGGGATCGTATATGTCATTTCTAGTCGACAGGCAGGGGCTGCAGGGGCTCATTGGTTAAGAAGCTCATCTTGTTAGCTGGAAAACTGGCAGGTTGGTAGTTTGAGATGCGGGTACTGCATGACCGATTGAGCACCTGTCTCTGTCCCAGCTCTTGGGGAGATGAAAGGAGCCTCATTTGGGTGTTCCCTCAGTGGATTTTCTTCTGCAAAAATCCTTTCAACTCAGAATAATTTTTGACACAAAATTATTATAGTTCACAGGCAAAACTTGACTGTTTAAAACTTATTGATAGTACCTTGATTCTTTAGTTTACTGTCAGGTATCAAGTATCAGACATCAAATATCAGTTGTCAAATATTGCCAAAACCCAAATACCATTACATGTTATTACTCTGGAGCTCTCAACAATATAAACTACATATACCTTAGTAACAACAGTTACTAAGGCATCCAATGGCATACAGGTTTCACACATGAAAATATCTGGAAGATCTTCAGAAAACGTTCAAAGAATGTGCATGTTGAAAACTGAGGACTACAGTCGTTTCTCTTCTAAGGCCCCTTGCTATCGTAGCAGTCTGCAAGCCTTGTCAAAAAGAAAAAAAGACAAGAGAAAAACAAGTTCAACGCACCATTCAGCTGGTTGAGAATCAGGATTCCATACCTGAGTATGAATCACTTATAATCATTCTCCTTCCAAATGCAGATGATTCCATAGCCTTGGGTCCGAAAGGCTCCATATACAAACAGAGTTTCCACTTGTGCAGAGGTGGCACAGATTTCTGCTAGCCCTCTCCCCCCAAAGAACCCACAAAACCCTCATGCTGGAACACAACCAAGGGTGGCTTTTCTTAGACACAATAGACTAGAAGAGGAAAATGAGGGAGGAATTTAGGGCACAAATTGTCTAGTTGTTCAGATTAAACTGTGTTCCAGTGTCCAGAATAGATTCTGCTTTTAATTTTTTTGTCTGATGCTTGAATTCAGTAAAATGAAGTCTTCTGAGCCAAAATGCCAACATGCACTGCTTTGAATTTGAGGTAGATCAAAAGAAGCACTTAGGCATGCCACTGTGAATGGAGGGGGCACGAATCCTTATAAAGTGGTGTTTGTGATTTCAGTTAATCTTCTTTTCCCACAATGTCTTTTGAGATATGTGTATGGGAGAGGAGGATCTCTTAAAGAGGATAAGATTGTGAGGAAAAGGCTAACTCTACAAGAGAGGCCCAAAATCAAATCAGTCATAGTAATTTGAATTATGAGAATGCTTAACAGCAGTATGTGACATCACATCTCCCTACCCTAAAAAACTTATGGTACTATGCTATACTACCCAGGAAAATTTGCTTGTGGTTTTGAAATTATAGCAATAAAAAGATAAATTAAATGACATGATAAAGTAGAATCAACCACGTGTAATGAAATGGGCCTGGTTTTTTTGCCAGAGTGTAATTCTTGACATGTTGACTTACAATACCACATCATATGTAGAAATAAAACTATCATTGATGTAACCCTTAGCTATAGCAATGTGAACATTTATAAAAGAAGAGAAGAACAGTAAATCAGCTACCCTTCTCTATTTCAGAATAAGTGCTCTCTGTTAATTAATTTTGCAACAGACCAAATGCGCATGGAAGGAAGCAGGGGATCCTGCTGATAACAATCATATAAAATACAATAGTTCTGTTCATTGAAATATACAACAGATACACACTAGAGAATAGCTTTGGGGTGGACAATGTACTGCATTGAACAAAGTGTGGGCTTTGACCTCTGAAAGTTCACTATAAACTTAACAGTGGAAAGTATTTTGGAGTCTTGCTATATGAAGAGATCAATGCAATTTGATATCAAAATTTGCCAAGCTACCACAGACTAGGTAATTAGAATGATCTGACACAAAGGTTATGAACTACTTCTCACCCCTTTAAAAGGGGGAAAATCTTCCAGCTGGCAGCAGAATTTGCCAGAGGGAGAGCTTATTTCACAGTCACCTATCACTCACTAATCCTATAAATAAATGGAACATCTCTGTGTAGTTGTGTGTGTGTCTGTCTGTCAGTCTGTCTGTGTACGTACACAGAGATGTGTGAATATACACACTCACACACGTACAAATATATAACAGCTTGTAATAAAATCACACACACACACACACTTTTGCGCACAATTGGGGGGGAAATTTTAAATGATTTAATAACAATAATTTGCTGGAATATGACTAGATTAAGGTTTAGTAAGTGACATGTTTTCGCCTTTTTCTTGAAAGTGCTGATGAAACTATTTCTAGATTTATTTATTTTTTGCAATCATGCAGTTCAGGGGTTTGCAACCTATGGCCTGTGGGCTGGACCAGGCTCCTGAGTCCATTCCATCCAGCCCATGGCGGCGACCCCAGAAGCAGAAGGCGGGTGCAGATACACACGGACAAGCAAAAGCGCAAACACATCCACCACCATTGCATCCAGCCCCACTCTGCTGTCTGGGGATGAGTAGTTTGGCCCATGGCACAAAAACCTTGAGAGTCCCTGTGCATTTCAAAGGAACAAAAAAGAAAGGGAAGATTATATTGAAGATACTGTATAATCAACACAACCAAACTATGAGAAGCAAAATGGTTGACATCAACGCTGCAGAAGATGACTACAACAACAACAGCAGTGGCGGTGACAAGAAGAAGGAGGAGGAGGAGGTGTGGAATTTTTCATGGTGACTCACTATGACTTTTGCTATTTGTGTTATCAATGGCATCACTGACAATTATTATAGGTAGAACAAACTGTAGATATGAATTGGCTAAGAAAGGAGTGAAGGTTTCACATTTGCTCTATATGGATGATCTAAAATAGTTTGGAAAGACAAGAGCTGAATTAAATACTCTGGTGGATAGTACAAAGTAATTCAGTAAAGACATGGGAATGTAATTTGGAATTGACAAGCCAGTCCCAGTTGATATCTAACTGCAGTGAAACTGACAGGTTTCAAACACAGTCCTACCTCCAATGCATTATGGTAATCTAAATAATATGAAAATTCAGATTTATAATCAAATGTAATTTTTATTTAGACATACATTTTCTATACAATTTTAATTCATATACACATTTTTATATATAGCTTCCTCGAGTTTTTGTGCACAACTTTCACCTCTCATATATATCTTTCTATACAGTCATCAAGCCAAGAATTGCTCAGGCAGGATTCAAAGAAGCAATCAATCTGAAGGATAAGTTGTGCAGCCCTCTTATAAGTCTGGGAAATGCCAATCGGGTAGGCTTGCTTAAAAATCAGGATCAGATAAAGTCCTCTCTGCTTCTTCCTTTCACAGAACATATGGAGATTATATCCCTAATCAGATATACCAAACACCAGCAATACATCTGTTTTGTCTAGCCTGAGTTGTATACATCTGTTTTGTCTAGCCTGAGTTGTATATTCGGTTTTACGACATCTCCATGCTGCTAATTTGCACAATGAATTTTCCAATTTTCTTTGCAGAGGAAAGATTCAGTTAATACCTAGTTTTCCACTCTTTTCTCCTTTATTCTGCCCCCTCCGGAGGCAATTAGAAAGACACTCCATGTTCTTTTCCAGTGTCAGTGTTTCTAGAATTTAGTCTCTACATTCACTTAAGTGTCACAAAGCAATTTTGAGTAGGTTTCAAACCCTACCAGGCAAAACAAAACTGTTTCCTGCTCTGACTTGACAACTTTCTTAACACACAGGCCTCCCAGGATGATTTTCTAGGCCCACATACCCAACATACCAGGGGCCAAGACTGTCAAGCAAAAGGAGCCTCCCTTGGTCGAGGGAGGCTCAAAAAAGAGGGAGGCTCGAAAAAGACGCCGCCGACGCGCCCTCCCGGCCCCCGACACCGGCCGTGAGGATAAAAAGAGCCTCCCTTGGTCAAGGGAGGCTCGAAAAGGCCGCCGCCGCCGCACCCTCCCAGCCCCCGACACCGGCCGGGAGAATAAAAGGAGCCTCCTGTGGCCGAGGGAGGCTCGAAAAGGCCGCCGCCACTGCCGCGCCCTCCCAGCCCCCGACACTGGCCAGGAGGATAAAAGGAGCCTCCCTTGGTCGAGGGAGGCTCGAAAAGGCCGCCGCCGCGCCCTCCTGGCCCCCGACACCGGCCAGGAGAATAAAAGGAGCCTCCCATGGCCGAGGGAGGCTCGAAGCAGACGCCGCCACTGCCACGCCCTTTGTTGGACTCTCCCTCGGCCAGTTGTCCTCGAAGGGAGGAAACTGTGGGTCCCGGGCGGCGATAGAGAACTTTGTCTGGCTGGAGTTTGTTTTGTTCTGTTTTGTAATTTGTGATACTGTTTCGTTATGCTGTGTAAAGCCGCCTAGAGTCAGGTTCGCCTGAGCAAGGCGGGGTATAAATTTGAAAAATAAATAAATAAATGATGGACTAAACATAAGTGTTTCTGGCTGGGGAAGACGTGGTGCATGAATGTCAGCACATAAGCACGTTCCAAACCTCCTTGATCAAAAAGAAGAGAATGCCAAGAGATAGTTGGATACGGGTTCTCTAGGGACAATTTTAAAATGGGAACTCAGAGGGATAATGTATATGCATACACCTCATACATCCATGAATGAATGACTGGAAAAGTGTCATCCTCAGTGTCCATACCTTTTGCAGGTTGCATGATGTGCATCAGCATGGTGGGGGCTATCCACACATATCCCTTTCCTGTGACAACACAACTTGATTGCTCAGGATTTATCCTTATGGTGAAAAGTACTACAGTACTTGAATACAGTGGTACCCCGTTTAACAAAAAAAAAATCATACAATGAAGCGTTCGTGCACTATTTGCGATGCCCTCTGTAATGAAAAAAAGTTCGTTATACGGATCGCTATTGCCAATACCCTGTATAACGAACATTTTTCCCGTTATACGGTGCATCACCCATAGTGATCTGTATAACGGGAAAAATGTATAGTGAAGAGCTCCATGGAACTGAGTTTTTTTTCATTATATGGGGTTCTATTGTACATCCTTTTACATGACACTGACCCCACATGGCAGGTGGTACCAGCAAGCATGACTCAATTTCCCCTCGCACTTGTAGGTGCAAGAAGAGATCCAGTCAAATTCCCCATTCCCAGATCGTGAATAAATTATCATTCCTTCAGTATGTTTATTGCTTCTTTTGCATGTACAATGACATGAATTTGTGTCCTAGCATGGGATCAACAAGGACATCTGAGAAAAGAACATGTTGAAATTGAGAGAGTGCGTTCAAACTTTGCTTTCATCGTGATGAGTGCCAGAAGAAATGCCCCTTCTGAACTTCCTTATGAGAAGTAGGGGACGAAAAAACACCCACCTAAACTTCCTTTTGAAGTTTAATGTACTTGGTCATTTGCCAAGAAGCACTTACATCTTGAAGGGGGTGTCTCAGCATTACTCAGAAAATAAAAGCAATCACTTATAGGATTAAGACACAAATATGACTTTGTGGCATTGCCTTCTGCCTTGTGTAAAGTGAAAATTTAGTAAGAATCTCGCCCACGGAATTTGCCTGTGACCTTAACCCTGTACGATTTGAGACACAGTTTAGTTAGGACTGGAGAATAAACACATTTCTGTTTTCATGCTAGCTCAGTTCCGGCCTCCCCGGGCACAGGCTGAAAGTAATATCCAACCATGGCGAATCATTGACAAGCCATTTTATGATGATTATAATTCACAAGGGATTGACCTGACATCATCAAGTTCATTTCATGCAGTAACCCCGTCTGGACTCCAACCAGCATTTAAGGGGAATGTCATCCCCGCTGGCAGGAGCAGACAGATTCACTTCTCAAATAAACTTGCATTCAACCTGTCCTTGGCTATCACTGTCAGGGCTCCAGCTTTGGACACCTTGAATGTTTCGTGTTTGTATCGTGCAAGCCAAAGACTCAACATAGAATTTAGTTTGGTTTGGTTTCTTTTCACTTTTGAAGAAGGATCAAGATGTTTTCACAGATTTCTTTTAAGAGCAATGGGTTATCTATCTTAGCTCACTGATTTCTCAGTGACAAGAAACAAGTTCCTAACCTTTTAAAGCTAGGGGCCGGGTCACACTCTCTCAGTCAGCTTCGGGGGCTGGATGGCCATTTTACCCCACCTGTATGATGTGGGTGGCCATTTTGTCCCAACAGCTCCAAAGGGGTAGGCATTTTGTTTCTTGAATGCCCTTGGAGGGGTGGGGCCACATGAAATGGGGCTGTGGGATAGATCCTGCCCACAGGCCTTAGGATGGGGACCCCTGGCCTAGAGGGTTGTCATATACCCCTTTATTTTCTCCTTTTTGAAATTGTCTTTTTTTTTTTTTTACAATGCAGAAATGTAAAAGGTTGGACTTTAGGTCAAGGTTGAGATAAGGCCAAATCTCTTCACCATGCCTGACATTAGAAGGCTCAGTAGTTGCTGGAAAGGATTTCCTGGGATGTACATTTTATGTGTCTCTATGTGAAGAGCCCAAAGAAATGTGCCAGCTCCCTTTCCAAACCCCTACATTATGAAAGCTTTTCCTGCTATCATAGCAAAAGGCATTTTGCCAGCAACAAAATCTGTCATTCCATCATTCACACAGTTTGTTAATTTCAAACAAATGCTAAAACAATAGCGTTTTATGCCATCCCCCCATTCGCAAAACCAGATGGGGCTTCAGTCACAAGACACAGGAAAAATTTACATCCACTTTTTTTGAGCTGAGGCTCAAAGCAAAGTGTGTGTGTGCATTGGGAGAAGGATACATTTCTCATTCATGCAGGGCTCAGTCACATGGCTGCCCACAGAAATTCTTCCACCATCATAAAAGGGAGTTCACAAAGCTGTTGCCATTTATATTCTAGCAATTACACAACCAACATTCCAGCTCCAAGCACCATCATATTTATTGAGCTTTTGTTGGGTCTATTAATTTGGTTGCTGGCTCTCCAGACAGTACAAATTCTGTACAGATTCAGGTGCAAAGCTTTTGCAATGGAACTGGAGTTTAGGGAAACTGAAGGCATAGAAAAACACACATTTAAGTGGCTCAAGGGGCTAAGACGCTGACTGGGAGGCGGAAGGTCAGCAGTTTGATTCCTGAGTACTGCAGGATGGAATGAGCTCCCATCTTTGTCCCAGCTCCTGCCAACCTAGCAGTTCGAAAGCAAGAAATTGCAAGTAGATAAATAGGGACCACTTCGGTGGGAAGGTAACAGTGTTCCCACTGCCACATGACCACGGAAATGTATGCAGAAGCAGAAAGCACTGGCTCCTTGGCTTTGAAACAGAGATGAGCACTGACCCCTAGAGTTGGATACAACTGGCTTTCGAGCAAGGGAAACCTTTACCTTTAAACTGGCTACAGGAACAGTGGGAAGTGTGGGAAGAAATTCACAGTATCATTTATCTGTAAGCAGAAAACAGAATGTTTGCCTTTCAATTTGGCCTACTTTTCACTATAGTTGTGAATTTTGTCACTAGATTGTGCCACTTTAGACTGCGTGCTGGGGTTCATGAGGCTGAATGCAGCCCCCTAAAATAAAAATATGCATTTTACTTGTTTAAAAGAGTAATGTGCTACTTTTTCAACAGTCGTCTGTCTCCAAGTCACATTCCACCAGGATAGATCCAACTAGATTTCTATGTAGACAAGGGGTGTGTGTGTGTGTGGGGGGGGGGCTTCTACAAATACTGTATATAATCGAATATAAGCTGACCCAAATATTAGCTGAAGTACCTAATTTTGACCTGAAAACCCAAGAAAATAGATTGACCCACGTATAAGCCAACAGTGGAAAATGAAGCAGCTGTTAGTGAGTTTCAATAATCAAAATACATGAAAATATGGTAAAATTAATTAAATTGTTGGTGCATCTCAATCTGGCATGTTCTTGGGACCCTCGTGGTCGTTAACCCAAGTATAAGTCATGTCCCCTTTTTGGGGCTCATTTTTGGGGTTAAAAAACTCAGCTTATACTCAAATATATACGGTAGGTGTTAAGCTCATGAAGTGAAGGTCGGCATGATTGTGAAACCCAAATCTGACAATGTTCTCTAAATACAGCTATGTGTCTTTTTTTTTTAACACAAGCCCTTATGCAACTGCCAAGGCTAGGAGTACACAGTACTTTTGCATCAACATAGAAAAAGGTAGAATATGTTTATCAGACACAGAAAGAGGTTTCATGAGAACCTCTTGGTTTTATTAGTTCTTAAAATCCCACTCCTGTCCTGTATGATTGAAATACTTTGGCAATGTCTGCTGAAATCTTAGCAGCCAATGGGCCTGTCAGTGCATAAGGTCAGGGTGCTCCAGTGGCCACAATGACGTCCTGCCTTTCTCCACAACTAGTAGCAGCAGAATAAGTTATACAAGCCAGTTAATTAATTGCTGAACTTTATGACATCCCAGCAGTCCTTCTTTTTAAAAGCTCAAAGGGCCCTACTTGATCCATTCATCATTTTAGCCTGCAGAGTTGTGCTAAACCAGAGATGGTGCCTTAACTGTCCTTCATCGAGCTTAATTGTTATCAGGCTACCACAGCTCCTCCAGTGGCTTAGTGGTTACGACGCTGAGCTTGGAGACTGGAAGGTAGGATTTTGATACCCAAGGGCTGCACGGGGACATGAAAGGAGCTTTATTTGGGCAACTCCTGAGTGGAGTTTCTCCAGCAAAAATCCTTTCAACCCAGGGTAATCTCTGACACAAAATATTATTATTATTATTATTATTATTATTATTATTATTATTATTATTATTATTATTATTATTATTATTATTATTATTATTATTATTATTATTATTATTATCATCATCATCATCATCATCATCATCATCATCATCATCATCATCATCATCATCACCATCACCACCACCACCACCACCACCACCACCACCACCACCACCACCACCACCACCATACCTTCTCACTATTACATCTGACATGGAGTGATCCATCACTAGGTGACATTTTTATATCAATTTTGCCCTTCTTAAGATGTAGCATGTTCAACTTTACCTTTCTAAAACATTATCGGGAAAAATTATTTTATTGTGCTCAAAGGACAAGTGAGCCCATTTTCATGGAAACATCATTCCGACAAAAGTGGTTGTGAGAATCAATCTTTAGCGTCCTTGTGTATTATTAATAGTCTCTTGAACATACACATTTGTTATTACCTGTGACTGTATAGACATGTAAACAGGCCTATCATTATGGTTTTGCCCCCGGGGGGGGGGGTATTTTACAAACATATCTTTATATATTTATTTATCTGATTTGGTATGTCATTTCATCAGGAATTGTGGGCATCTAACAAATGGAAACATTTAAAAACATATCAATAAGCATAAAAACCTAAAAGAAAAGATTGCACAACAGACACACTATAAAAGGAAATTATATTATAGCACAAGAGCATTCAACTCTGTGCTGCAAATCAAATTCAATATAGCAACCAGTAAAAAAAAATATTAAAATTAAAAGGCTTAGGAAAATAAAGCCCTAATTGACCAATATCTAAATATCAGTCGGTCGAAGACACATGGACTCTAGGAGGGATTTCCAGTGTCAGATGCCACCAGTTAAAAGCCATAGTCTTTGATCTCAATTGACAGGATATCCGCAGGAATGCATCACTTGGTGACATCAAAGCAGAACATGGGGATAAGGAATCCCAAGTAACTTAAAACTTTATAGACCAAAAGCAACACTTTTGAATTGTGCTTAGAAAAACAAGAGAACTAAATATAGTTATAAATATAGTTATAAATATAAACAAGTGGGATATATTCTGCTTAACAAATACCAATTAGCATTCTTCATCAATGGTAGTTTTGAATACGTTCAAATGGAACCTACACATGTACAGTAATACCTCAGATAACGCTAAGACTCGGTTCCACAAGTCTTGGTGTTATCCGATGTTTAGTGTTATCCAATGCATGTTAAAATCCTATGGGATGGCTCAGATAACGTTAAAGTTTCATAGAGATACATTGTAACCGCACAGGCTTTAGCAGTTGTTATCCGATCCATCCCATAGGACCTTAATGTTATTCAATCCAATTCTCCTCCCCAGATTAATTAACGTTATGCGATTTTAGCATTATCTGAGGTAAACGTTATCTGAGGTATTACTGTATTGTATTTAGTCAGTGCAAGGTATCATGGCATGATCTTTCTGTGAGGAGTCCAATGGTTGCTCACCTAAAAACTGAGGAAAAGTGCTTTGTATTGCTGAGGTCAACTGGGTGGCCATAGTGAAGACTGGATCCATTTCCAAACTATAAGCTTGGATCATCACAAGATACAACCAATGTCATGTACATTAGACTAAAGGTACAACTACTCTGAGTTGCCTTGGCAAGGAGAGCAGCATACAAATCTAATAAATAAATAAATAAATAAATAAATATATTGGAAAGTTGAACTGGAAACTTTTGGAAATCCTGTGATTTGATTTGCAGCCTGTATTGCAGTTGAAATTGCAATTACTGCTTGCACAAGGGATGCAAATTGATCAGAGAATTCACCATCAATATATATGATGCAATATGAGTCACATTACAATTCATCAACCCCTTCTTTCCTTCCTCTGGTCCCAACTCTACCAATCCTTTTTAAAATAAAGATACCCAGCAATAAGTTTACAAGGCGATCTAGTACTAATCTGTTATATGTAAGGATGATGAGGATACAGTCTAAGGTACATTTATTGTTCTTATTACATTAATTATATCAAGAGAAAATGATCATCACTTTATATAACTCTAATTAAAAAGAATGGCAAAGGTCACGAGTATACAGATAATTTGTTCCTGTTATATATGGTCAAGACACATCCAATTTATAAGAACCTTATAAGGTTTTCAAAGTATGCAAGATATTCAAGAAGTGGTTCTACCACTGCCATCCTCTTGTGGTTTCCATAGCTGAATAGGGATTTGACTACAGGCTGCCTCACTCCTGGTCTGACGCTATTTACCATACTACATGGGCTCTCATACATTTTGTTTCAATGACAAGCACTCAGTCTGAGACTTCAACTTGTGGGCAAGCCTCACTGACATGGGAAGGGAAAAGGCTTCCTCATTTCTGGAACAGGGGTGAGGTAAGGTGGCAAAAGTCTCTGAACTTCTGCCTGGAAGACATTAGGTATTTGACCTCTTGTTGGGCAGAAAGTCTTTTGCAGAAGCCAAGGTTGCAGTGGAGAGGATGTCCTCCAAAAGATGCTTGAAGCTGCCCTTCCTCCATCGGGTCTTTGGAGTTTCCATCTGTTCTTTCCAACCCTGTCACTGCAGAGGAAAGGTGGGCACTTCAGCCCTTGCTAGAGGACTGAAGGCAAGCTTATTTATTGACTGTTTAAAATAATACTTAGATGGTAAAATAATTTCCAGAAAGTTATATGGAAGAAATTACAGATTCAAGATAACTGAATACATCAAGATGAATTATAATGTTAGGCAAACTTATTTAGAAGACTTAGTAAAATAAGTAAATATTGGCCACTCATTTCAAACCTCTTATATATGTATGCAGAGGGGTGCTGGCTATGCTAAAAGGGCAGTTGACAGGGAGGAGGGGGCGGAGCCTATGGGGTTGTGAGCGGAGTGAACAAGGCCACTGAGGGGGGTGGGGGTGGTGCCTCACCATGCACCAACCAGCCATGGTGGGAGGTGGGGCTGGTTGGTGCATGGCAATGCCCACCCTACAGAAACAGCACCCTGCTGCCTCAAAGGTTCCGGCTTTCTTGGTGTCTGAAATTGTCACCACGAGCCTGTATGTACCGTATGTCCAAGAGTGAACAACAAATCCTATTTGAGTACACTATGCTAAATCTTATTCTCCCATTTTTATCTACCGGTACTTTAGCTAGTGTTTTGCTGCCCATGTCTCATCATTTCTGTGCTTTATAGTCTCTGATGTCTTGGAATGCCAAGATATGGAATGGGTCCTGTCTATGGGGAAAGGTTTCTAGTGGCATTTATATCAACACCTTAGTTCATTTCAGATTTGCATGTCATGACTAAAGCTTTGGACTAAAGCCTTGACAGAAGAGTCAACAATGGGGAGAGTCATCTCCCCAAGGACTCTGTAGCATCCAGAAAATCTTAATGTTCTATTATGGTCTCAGGCTTCAACCTATGCAAAGCATTACCCATCATAGTTTGGAAAGGTGACAGCCTCTAGTTAGTAGGCACTAAAATTCTTTGGATCTAGTTCACAGGTTTATTTGGGAAACAGACTGACCATTGTTACTTGTCTAAGTGCAAATTACATCAGAGGGGGCCAGACTTTCTCTGGGAAAAGTGCAGTGTTGGCAGCTCTCCTGCCAGTTGCAAGAACCTGTTATATCCTCTGGTTTCTGCTTTGTTGGCAAACCAAACATTCCAAATAAACCCCAAAATCTCCTGTGCTCTGTCATCCAAGGGAAAGCAAATCTTGTAGGGATACCGTTAGAAACTGAGAATTATCTATAAATATTTTCATCAAAACAAAATTAAAATAATAATTATCTATAAATATTTTCATCAAAACAAAATTAAAATAATAACATTTTTAAAAATCTGGTGCTATTTCTATCATATCTTTGTATCACAAAATAACCAGAGAAGCATAATTCTTTTAAAAATGGTAAATTGGATGCTCAAGAATTACTGTGGCCCATGTACTCCTAAATCAACAGTGGATACACTGAGGGGCATTATAATAGTAATTTCATGTCAGCAATTATTCTGGGTTAAAAAGATTTTTGCAGAAGAAACACTGCTCAGAGGACCCCCAAATGAGGCTCCTTTCATGCCCCCAAGAGCTGGGACAGAGACAGGTGCTCAATCCGTCATACAGTACCTGGGTCTCAAACTGCCAGCTTGCCAGCCTTCCAGCTAACAAGGTGAGCTTCTTAACCACTGAGCTACTGCAGCTCTTTTCAAGAATCACTTATACACCTGTTATAAGAATTCAACAAACAATTTAAAATCCATGGTAATACATGAAAACAACAACTTTTCCTCTCTTAAATAAGTCTTCAAAAGAAAACTATTAAATGGGTACATCTGTGTCATGTGCAGATTTAGCACCAGCATTAGAAAATAAGTTTTGGACATAACAAGCAACCTGTGTCTCAAAAATGCTCTGGTGTAAATTCTGAAGGGACTGAGTGTAAAACCAGAGCTTGGAAAATTTATTTCCCCTCCTTCACAATTCCTGGAATCCTCATGCTTGTTGGGGCATTCTGGCTCTTCCAGGCAAAAAAGAAAATGACTTTTACAAACTGTGTGTGAAACATAAAAACAGGGTAGCTGAGGTATTGGTATCATCCAATAAAGAGAAACAATTACTTTTTCCTGAGAGAGAGAGAGAGTGCAAAACCAAATTAAAAACCATACTGACTCTGAACCAAGCAAGATCCAGGAATTGTGATACAAATGTCCTCATGTTCAAACACTCCCAGGTAACTGCCTTTGCTCATGGACCAAAGTCCCAGGGGAATAGCACAAATACTCAAAGTTGGCAGGACATCTTAATTGAAGTACTGTACAGTAAAACCCTGGTTCACAATTTTAGTCTGTTCTGACAATTTTGTCAGAAACCAGAACAACCATGAACCAAAGCATGTTTCCTCATAGAAATGCATTAAAAATATTAAAAAAAAAAAAACATTCCCAACCTCCCAAAAAATTCACCACCACCCAAAGAAGAATATAAATAAGGGAGCTAAGCTCCCTACCTTTCCCTACCTTGCCTGGGCTCCGGGGCTTCTTCCTCAGGGTCAGTGTCGGACGATGAACAGGAGTGATTTGTCTGGCCACTGGGACCAGCCATGTCCAGGGATCCCCCGCTGAGGCAAACTGCTCGCCTCCCCCACTTTCTCTGTCTTGGTCCCACAACTGCCAACTTGCCATAGAGCAAATAATGGTATACAAACCAGGAGGTAAAGAGGAAATACATCCAGCAAAAAAGAGAATACTGAGGCCTAAAACATTATGTCCCATAATCTCAGGACACTGCAAAGATCAGTAGAGAAGAACAGGAAAGAAAAGGGTTCCCACATATGGCACAGAATGGAAGTTCAGCCATCAGCAAAGCGTACAAAATCAGGAGAGTGCGGCCATTCAGTGTCCCTTGCAAGCCACATGCTGCTCAGTCCTGGTCTACTAACCCAGCGGTATGCAACACTGACCCTCACTAGATCTCTCCCAACCTCTAATCTCTCTCTCTCATTTTACACACACACACAAATATGTACATACCTTCCAAAAATAAATAAACATTATGAGACATTTATTTATAGAAAATGCTTGTTATCATTTCAGAAATGAATAGCTTGAATAGCTAAGATTCTGAGATAAATGTTATTATGAGCTCTTATTGGAATCATTCAGAAGGTTAACCTCATTTGCAAATGTTTAATGCTACGTGTACTCCTACTAACCATTTGCAATTCAACAGGGCAAAACTTCACAACTAATCCGAAGAACAACCAGAGATCTTCTGCTATTACCAGTTGTAGAAGGCCATACTGATTTGTATACTTATCTGTTATGCTAGCCAACCACTTTATACCTCTGTACCTGATGTGTATAAATTGATGCCACGAAGTCTCACTCTTATGTCTGATGAAGTGGACTTGATCCAAGAAAGCTCACATTTAAATACAGCAGTTAGTCTTTAAAGTGACACAACTTTTTTTGTCTTTTTGTTTTGTTTTATTTACTCTCTGATTTTATATCAATATCTACTCCTTTTATGGAAATTACTGCCTTTTTTGACACTGATTTTTCTTTTAATAGTGAATTGCATAATTCTGACTTTCATAGTAAATACAGACAGTTTCTGTGAAGGCAGGATGAAACTGGATTGTTGAGGGAGGGAAGTCCAAATTCTCCTAAAATAGATCCCCCTTGCTCAAAAGCTAGTTGTATCCAACTGTTCAGTGTTCATCTCAGTTTATAGCCAAAGAGCCAGCTCTGTCTGTGTTTGCAGACATTTCCATGGAAATGTGGCAAGCATGACTAGTGCACGGAATGCTGTGTACCTTCCCACTGAAGTGGTACATATTTATCTACTTGTAATTTTTTGCTTTCGAACTGCTAGGTTGGCAGGAGTTGGGACAGAGACGGGAGCTCACTCCATTGTGTAGTACTTAGGTCTCAAACTGCTGACCTGCTGATCTCCCAGTTGTCAAGTTCAGCATCTTAATCACTAAGACATCACAGTCCTTCCCTCCTAAAATAAGTTCTACCTATATACAATGAAGATTTGGGCTTTTTCTTAAGGACACAAATAGGTCTATTTTGCCAATAACCAGTGGAAATTGTTAAGCTGAATAAGAAATATATAGGCAACCTAGTAAAACAAAAGCATACATTAATCAAACAAATCTAAAAAAAAATGTTCAGTTGCGCAGTCGATTCCGACCCTTTGCGACCCCATGTACCACTGTCCACCAGGCATTTCTGTCCTCCACCATCCTCATCTCGCTCAGCTCTGTGCCCATTGTGTCTACAATATCATCTAGCCATCTCATCTTTGGCCGTCCCCTTCTTCTTTTGCCTTCCACCCTTCCCAGCATCAAAGTTTTCTCAAGCGAATCCTCTCTTCTCATTTGATGTCCAAAGTACTTTAGCTTCATCTTTACTGTTTGACCTTCTAAGGAGCAGTCAGGGTTAATTTCTTCTAAGATTGACCTATTTATTCTCTTTGCTGTTCAGGGGACTCTCAAAACTCTCCTCCAGCACCACATCTCAAAAGCATCTATTCTTCTGCACTCAGCCTTCCTTATGGTCCAGCTCTGATAACCATACGTTGCCACCGGGAATACCATTGCTTTGACTATATAAATTTTTGTTTGCAATTTGATGTCTCTATTTTTCACTATGTTCCCCAGGTTTCTCATTTCTTGCCTCCCAAGAATCAGTCGCCTTTTTATTTCATGGCTGCAATCACCATCTGCAGTGAGCTTTGATCCTAAAATCAAATTATTTCGATGGAAATGTCCATGGAAATTATTTACAACACTGTATTTCTCTAAATTAGTACTTCTTTATTTTCAAGACAGATGTCTTGGGGCTGTTTCAGATATCTTCTGAAATTTTCTGTTTTTTTCTCTCTGAGGAGACTAAGCTTCCTATCCTGCACTGTTTCCCTCCAGTCACAACTCAATCCCAGTCTAACTTTTTCCCTGCTGATCATTCCCACATAAAGTTCACAAAAAATTACTTTCTATTTAGAACACATTGAGCTTATGAACATTCATAAGCTTATGAATGGGCATTCATGACCTTTGTAATTTAAAATGGACATAAAAGTACAATTTTAATTAAAATCTGCAAACACCTTCTTCCTTTGGCCCCAATACAACAATTTTCTCCAACACTGCATAAATCAGCAATATAAACCCTTTCTTTGCCTAAAACAGGGATTCTCAACCTGTGGCCTGTGGGCCGGATGTGGAACACAGCAAAATTTCTTGTGGCCTCCCACCACCTCCACCACACCACGAGGTGCCATTTGGTGGATGAAGGGCAAAATGGCAATCCAGCCTCCAAAGCTGTCTGAGGGAGCATGACCCGGACCCCGGTTTAAAATGGTTGAGAACTGTCCTAAAAGCTATGGGGAGGTTTGAAATTATTCTCCTCATCCTTGTGAGATATTTCATTCCACTCTCAACAAAAGAATTAAAATGAGGATTTTTCCTGTGAATTGAAGAAAATTGCACAAGATGAAGCTTTAACAGCGATATTGATTTAACATAAGCAATGTAACTTGCACAGAATGATGATGGTTGCTGTTTTGTTGAATAATTTTTAAGATTACAAGCATCAGAGGAGGTCTTTGTTTCTCCTTTAACAATCAGCCATTGTTTTGAGCTTCCTCTTGTGTTTGTGGCTGTGAAAGCAGTGGTTCTCAAATGGGATACCTTTCATGGAGACCTTGACAAGCAAAAATATTATTTCTTTTCTACTTCTCACTTATATTCAGGAAATCTTCTGGGGCTTGAAAATTCCTCACTGGAGTATCTCAAGTTAAAAAAACAGCCTAAATCAGAAACAATCAATAATTTAGCAAGTACTATATCTTTAAATTCTTTATATAAACTAAGTAATTGCTTCCAAATTTAACAGGCAGCACTTTTCAATTACTGGGGATAACTTGTCAAAATTTAAATTCCTATTTAAATGTAATTTCATAGCCTTTCTGCCCTAAAATTGGCAAAGTTCACCTAAAGACTGACCACTCCTAAACTGCTAAGTTTCCAATCAATCCACTGAGCCATTTTTGAGCATATGTCATAGAGCAGACATTCACAACCTACGGCCCATGGCTGGACCCAGCCATGGATGCCATTCCATCTGGCCCATGGCGACAACCCTGAAAGTGGAAGCAGACACACCTGCGCAAATGCACCTGCGCCTGCACAAACATGCATTTCTGGGAGGGGAAAATCGTGTGTTCAGCCCGCTCAGTTGTCAAAGGGGGAGTTATTCAACCTGTGGTGTGTTAAAGTTGAGAACCCCTGTCATAGAGACTAGTCATCGCTCTCCTTATTTTCTGTCCATTATGACAGCATTGATTCTTCCAAGGCCATGACTGTGACTAGATGCTAAACACACACTCCCCACACCTTTCTCTTTTACTCTTTTACTCAGTTAAGAGATGGCTGAGAAATTGGCACTGCTTTACTATTTGCAAAGAATTAGACTTACATGGTGTGTGGTGTAAGGACATTTGGATAAGTAGTAATTTGGGATAGATAAGAAAGAATTTTTAACTTCTCTTGTGGGGTGGGATGAGAGTTTGGACTACAGTGTCAAAGCAGGAATGAAAATAATCTCAATACAAAAAGACTTAAGCTGACTCTTTCCTTTGAAGAGTTGTTCTGCTCCTTGCTAGTAGGAATCCAATTAATTCTTTCCATTCTGGCCTGCAGGAGGTATAAATGCTGCAAAAGCAGCAACGGTTCAACTTGGAAATCCATTCCTGCTATCCCACATGCAACCTTTAAAGTCTATACAGCACAGTCAATTCTGTGTGGACTTGCAGGGGGCAAGGGAGGTAGAAATGGCCCTGATCCAGGTGTGCAACAGGAAAATGCAGTTAATGTTTCTGAAGATATCCATGCAAATGTTTATTTATATAGGGTTGTCAGCGTGTATGATATTTTTGCAGAGTAACCCAATGAGCTACAATACACATTTCCATAGTGGAGGGAGTTATAAGGATGAGAGGTAACAGGAACAAGAAGTAATGGAAGAGAATGTGCTGTGGTATGTGTAGTCAATCTCACATTCTCTAGATTTTGGGGTGACAACTTTCTCCATGGACAATCCCACCAAAATGCATGAAGAGCATCAGGCTGTTTGCCCTTGGTCTGAGGTATAGCCTGAGTAGGTTCAATGTGAATGTAAAACAGGAGTTCCCAACCTAAGGCCCGTGAGCTGGATTGAGCCTATGGCACCATTTCATGTGCTCCCCCCAATTCCAAGGACATTTGAGAAACAAAATGGTCACCCCTTTGAAATTGTTGGGGAAAATGGCCACCCCCATTATCCAGGCAGTGCAAAATAGCCATCCAGCCCTTGAAGCTGACTGAGAGAGTGTGACCCGGCACCCGGGTTGAAAAGGTTGGGAACCCCTGATGTAGGAGGTCGTAAAAGTTCTACTGCAAACCTAAGTGTGGTTATTAGGGAGTAAGCCCCATAAAATACAGTGAAACTTAATGTTAAGCAAAGATCCACAACCATATGCTGCAAAGCTTTCAATCTTCTTACAGAAAGGACAGGGTTAGGGATAGGATTTGAGGAATGCTGTGACATCACATAGGTGTTCTAGGAGGACAGAATGCTAGAAATAAATAACGACAAACAAGTTATGGGGAAAAAACCTAAACCAACCAAGAGTCTTACAACAGCTTAAAGAGTTGCAGATTTATTGTGACAAATTTTGTAGACAAGGTCCACTTTGATCTCCTTAAATAAACTGTGAAATCCTGTATCAGAAAGACTGTAACAGGCTTCAATCTTAAGTGTGCCTTCTATGAAGATAAGGTCTCTGGGGTACTCAGAAACAACCGCCTCAAACATTATGGTATATTTGAACCACAATTGGGCATGCCCTAATAATGGCAACCTAGTCAAGACCAGCTAGTCTTTCTCACACTATGTCAGGTGATAGCAACTGCAAAATGAACTCACCAAAATGAACTCACCAGAAGAAGAAGAAGAAGAAGAAGAAGAAGAAGAAGAAGAAGAAGAAGAAGAAGAAGAAGAAGAAGAAGAAGAAGAAGAAGAAGAAGAAGAAGAAGAAGAAGAAGAAGAAGAAGATCTTAGTATTTGCATAGGGCATGGGCAAGGAAAATGTGACTCTCCAGATGTATTGAACTGTGATTTCCACACAGAGGCGTAGCTACCGCCGTATCTGCCGTATCAATTATACGGGCCCCCTGGGCCCCGGGGGCCCCCAATGTGCGTAAGCAAAACAAATCTTTACCCTTCCTAAGGGCCCCCAAACAAATTTTTATACGGGGCCCCGCCAAGGCACGCTACTCTTCTGTTTCCACAGTGCCTTAACAGTGGCCAAACTAGCTGGGCTCCTGGGAACTGAAGTTCCCCATCCCTAGCAAAAGGACTTAAATTCAGCAGTGGGTACTTCTTGTGGAAAAGGCGATAATTTCTGTAGGCCCTTCTTCCTTTACAGTTTCCCTTTATAGCCTTCCATTGCCCCCCAACAGATTGTTTAGGTTTATGAGGAACTGAAAAAATCAACAAAAGTCAGAGCATCCATTTACAGAACTCAACTCAGGAGGTGATACTCCGACTGACAGGATCAAGCTCATATTTCACAATGAAGAGGCCATAAGACACTTTCATGTGCTGTTGCAGATTAACAGGGCTCCCTCTTTGAAAGTTATTTACCAGAGCAGCCAAGTGTTATACAACTGAAGCAAAAACATGGGGAAATAATACAGCAAGAGATAAACTAAGCAAAACTCTTCTTTATGTACTCCAGTTCATGTATTTAAATTTGTTACAATGTTTTCCCTGCTATGGACATCAAAAGACGTTTTAAAGCAAGGCCAATTCAACCAATGATATTTCAGGTTTTGTGGACAATAACAATGAAGTACAGAATATACAATCTTTATCATGCAAAGAGTTAGAGATATGAGTCTCTGCTGCCTAGTAATAAAATGATGAAGTATTCAGAAGATGAACAGGAACAGAATGGAGCACAATTCTAATGTGTTTCTCTTGGTAAAGTAAAGGAACAACCAAAGCTTGTTTTGTAAACAAATTTGAATACAGTAAAACACAGGATAACGACTGGATCGGATAACGCTAAAATCGCATAACGTTAAGTATCTGAGGATGAGAATTGGATCGGATAAGGTTAAGGTCCTATGGGATGGATCGGATAACAACCGCTGAAGTCTGTACGGTTACAATGTATCTCTATGGAGCTTTAATGTTATCTGATCCATCCCATAGGATTTTAACATGGATCGGATAACACTAAAAATCGGATAACAGCAACACTTGTGGAACCAAGTTTTAGCGTTATCCGGTGTTTTACTGTATCAAGTTTCTCTGCAAATGTCTCACAGTTGTTATAAATGTTTGCTGTCTGGAATGTTGTGGAAAACGTGCCTTATTTGCCGGCGTATAAGACACATCAGAGTATAAGACACAACCCACTTTTATACAACTTTTAAAGGGAAAAAATAATTTTCTACATTTTCCATCAATTTCCAAAATTAACTCCAGGAACTCAGAAGGGTGGAAGGGGGGGGGAGACTACTTTGAAGTCCATTTTCCCACCATTACACTGTCTCTGGCCACCAGGAGCTAAGGAGAATGGGATGGGGAAGGGAAAGGTTCCTTTAAGTTTGTTTCTCTCCCTCCCATCCTACTCTCCTTGGCTCGTGGTGGGGTGGAGGAAAAAGAAGGATCCTTTAAGCCCATTTCTTTCCTCCTATCCCACTCTCTTCAGCTGGTGGAGAGAAAAGAAGGATCCTTTAAGCCCATTTCTTCCTCCCCCACCCCTCTCTCCTCGGCTGGTGGGGATGTGGTGGTGAAGGATCCTTTAGGACAGTAGTTCTCAATCTTTTTAAGCCAGGGGCCAGGTGACGCTCCCTCAGACACCTTTGGGGGCCGCATGGCCATTTTACCCTTCCTCCACCACAAGTGCCATTGGTGTGGTGGAGGTGGTGGTGGGCCACATGAAATGGTGCTGTGGGCCACATCTGGCCCACAGGCTGCAGGTTGAGAATCCCTGCTTTAGGCCCATTTCCACCCCATTCCACTACCAGTCAAGGAGAGGATCCTTTCAGGAGGCAGGGAGGACAGGATTGGACAGGACTCAGCCAGGGCAAGATTGCTCCTTTAAGAGCCTCTTGCCTAGCTGATCCCGTCGCCACTGACCATCAAGAGGCAGGGAGGGCAGGATCAGCCAGGCAAGAGTGCTTCTTTGGAAGCCCCCCTTTGCCTGGCTCCTAGCAGTCAGTGGTGGCTAGCCACCAAGGAGCACCAGCAGGGACAGCTGTTACCAGCGTATAAGATGCACTCTGTTTTTCTGGTTTCTTTTGAGGGGGCAAACATACATTTTATATGCCATCAAATGCGGTATATTGTAGCAGCATTTTGTGCAGGGAAGGGAGATATTTGGAGAGCTGTAGGGCAATTAAAGGTTACAAAAACAGAGTCAAAAGACAGGTTTTCTTCAAAAAGTAAAATAACCTAGTTTGCTTTAAAGAAAGTAAAGCAAACTTTAAAGAAAGTACAGAAAGGATTACATTTTGCCATGTATTTTCAGGGAATTAGCATACAGTTTTGTAAGGTGTATTCAAAGTATTTCCGTATTACAAAAAGGATAGAAAAGTTGTGTTTGTTCCAGCCCTGCATGCTTTCAGTAAACCTTCTCTCTAGATTTCTGACACCAGGCTCCTGACATATGTTTTCAAAGGGGAAATCAGCTCCAGGACTGAAACAATCTGAACTTCTGACTGGACTGAATTGAATTATTAACTCCTTCCTGACCAAAGAAAGATTTGCATTTGCAGAAGATTCTGTATCTGGTTGTAATTTTTTTTTTTAAAAAAAGATATTTAAAAATAGTATTATACACATATTCAAAAGTTCAGTTACTGAACCTATGAAGTTACTATTTTTTTTGCTTTGTGACAGGATGGTCTGACTTGATGTTAGCAGAGTTTTGATGCCTATTCTCTTGTATTTCAACCATTCCAACCATTTTCTTACTGTACAATTCTTTTTTTAACAATTTTTTTCATTGAAACAAAACAACTAAACGACAACATTAAAATAACCCACTAACAACTACAATAACCAAACTTTATATAATCCTCTATGTGCTCCCCACCACCCATGGGAGTTTATGATTAATTTTATATTATTATTAACAATATTCTATATCTTTGTCGCCACTTTCCAAAAAGTAGTTATCATGCTAGATGAATTTAAATATGTACTATTAGCCTTATAAAAACAAATATCTTTGAGTTGTGAAAAGTAAGTACAAAGGTAATAGCAAGCAAGAATAAAAGTTTGATTAAATAAATAAACAAGCAAGCAAGCAAGAAAGCAAGCAAGCAAACAAACGAACAAGAATGCACTGATAGAAGGAAAGGGCATCACATGGTTAAATCACATCTTTTTATGTACCGTATATACTCGACTATAAGTCGTCCCGAATATAAATTGAGGTACCTAATTTGGACCTCTAAAACTAGGAAAATAGATTGATCCAAAGTATAAGTCGGGGTGGAAAATGCAGCAGCTACTAGTTAGTTTCAGTAATTAAAATACATGAAAATATGGTAAAATTAATTAATTTAGACATTTGTGTGGGTATGCTTTTGAGTGTTTACATTGACCCGAGTATAAGTCGTCCCATTTTTGGACATCATTTTGGGGGCTAAAAAACCCAACTTATACAGTAATACCTCATATAACATTAGTATTGAATAACACTAAAATCGCATAACATTAAGGAATCTGGGGGGAAGAATTGCATCAGATAACATTAAGATCCTATGGGATGCTTCAGATAACAACCGCTAAAGCCTGTGTGGTTACAATGTATCTCTATGGATCCCATAGAGGATCAGATAACACTAAAAATCATATAACACCAAGACTTGTGGAACCAGGTTTTAGTGTTATATGAGGTTTTACTGTACTTGAGTATATATGGTAGTTATTTTAAAATGTGATTCAAACCATGATTTAAATCATTTTATTTCAGTCAAAATCAACATGAATTATTTCTTTAGTAGAGAAATTCTGCATCACTCCATGTCAATCTAAACAGGGATGTAAGAAGAGAATGCTCATGTCCCCAAGCTGTTCTTTTGCACTGCTATTATATTTCACATACCAACACAGTTTGCAATGTTTTGAAATGTCCCATGTCACTATAAGAGCATTTATTATGGGTTCAATATGTGTGCTCACCCCATGACCTTATGCTATGCACAAATCATTGCCTCTGTTGTTTGTATTGCTTTCTTGCTGTGACATTTCCGTACAGTGCCAAGCGACTGCTTCACCAGCCAATGACTTTGGTACACTTTGCAATAAACTTTAAAGATCAGCCATCAAAAGAGCCAAACCAAAGTCCACACTTTATTGGCATACACTGCTTGGGAAAGTCCTGCTGCCAGAAGTAGTATTTTCACGGTGGGTGTGTTTTATGTGTTTGCCTCTTTTTTCATGTGATTTCCTACTTTTTTCTTTTACTTTTTCTCCCCCTTCCTGCCCCCAAGTATAAGATGAACAATAGCTATATGGCAAACTTTATTCACAGCCTTATACGATAATGCATAAGGTAAGCTACAAGATCAATAGATATATTACTTCTGGCAATTAGTTTTCACGGACATAAACCTTGATGTAGTTACCTAGTGTTCCTTTACTGTGCTTGCTCTTGTGCTCTCTCTCCCTAAGGGTGTAATTTACACATAAAGCTACACTGGAAAGAATGGGTTAATATTAGAAACACGTTGCACTCAGCAATGCCTGAAATGGTCGTCACATGCTTGCTGCAATCTGTTCCATGCTGTCAGCACTGGGTTAGTTATAATAATATCAGATAAGGGCTGTTCAAAGTGACATACTAACCCAACATGTCAGCTGCATGACTTTCTGGCAGCGAGGCTGCCCTTCATTTGAACTTTGACTGAGATATTCATCTGGGATTGTAAAGCAAGGGCCAGACCAGAAGGCACTGCCTTTCTCTGCATCCATGCTACCAATTCCCCCTTTCCTGAACATGAAAGAGGGGAGTCCAGCAATGAAATACTGCAGCCCCTCCCCTCAAAAGAGGTGTCTAGGCAGGAGAAAGAGCCAGGGGGAGAAACATCATCACATACAAATCCCTGTGATCTCACAGAAACAGGAATATATACCTTTGTAACCGCCAAGCTAGCAGTTTGAAAGCAAGAAATTGAAAGTAGATAAATAGGGACCACTTCGATGGGAAGGTAACAGCATTCCATTTGCTCCAGTGTCTAGTCATTCCTGACACATGACCACGGAAATGTCTGCAGAAGCAGACAGCACTGATTCTTCAGCTTTGAAACAGAGATGAGCACTGAACCCTAGAGTCAGATAAGACTTGTTTTCGAGCAAGGGAAACCTTTACCTTCACTAACACAGAGTTTAGTCTGAAAAATCAAAACAGTTAAGAAGTACAGTACAGTAAAACCCCGTATAACAAAAAAACAAACAAACACGTTTCACAGAGCTCTTTGCTATGCGGTTTTTTTTCATTATGTGGTTCCCTTTTGGAGATGCCCTGCATAATGGAAAAAAGTGTTCTTGAAATGTTGTCTAATAAGCAAAGACAAATGTGTGATCCATCCATCCATAAAATAAATAAAATAAAATAGAATAAGGAGGAAGGAAGTGATCCTTTATAGGATCACTTTTTTAAAAAACCAAGCATTGCAAGCTTTCATGATTCAAGATAACTTCTTCAGGCATAGGGTAGGAAAATTGTAAAGAAGTCTGTTGCCTATAGAGTTGTGCAACTTGTATAGCACATAATGCCTATAGAATTCTCTTAAACTAGGGGTAAGAGGCTTGGTGTTCGTAAATGTATGTTATTCTGTTATTGTAAATGTCTGTTATTTTGTTGTTTTCCATGCATTTTATATAACAATAAAGAAATATATTTTTTAAAAAAGAAATCTCTTAAAAAGCAATTCATCTGTACAACAAAATTTTGGCCATTTTTAAATCTTGATTTTAAAGAATAGAAGGTCTCTGATTTTTTTTTCTTCTGTTACCCCTCCTCTCTCTTAAAATAAATTTTTAATTGATGTGCTGGTGTTAAGCATAATCTGTTAAATTTATCTACTCAACATAACCCAAAAGAACCAGCAAGACAGGAAGCAAGGATGCTAATGCAGATCAGAAATACGAATATGTGTGCAAATTACTGACATATACAAGTAATATGGATGCATATTTTGCATGAGCTGAACAATACATGGAAACTGGTGAAAACCTCATTGGTATCAATGGCTGATTTCTCTTTTCTTTTTTCAGTGCTTCAGCTTGTGGTGATTCTTGGAGTTGCCTCCAGGTATCACTCAGTTTATGGTGATGTTTCTTTAAATGTGTAGTTGCCCATATCCATAAACATGGGGCACAAACAAGTAAGGGTAACATATGTAAACTGACCCAGGATTAATTAAAGGAGGAAAACGAATATTGAGGGTAAAACAAGCTTTTGACACTAGATATTATGCAGAAGAAGAAGAAACGGGTTTGTCTTTGCAAAATTTGGAACAAGAATTCTACAAATAAATCTGGAAGCTGAAGCGGGGACTGAAAACAAAGATGAAGAATTATATCGAGCTCTCTGTAGAGAGAGTTAGGTTTAGACCTGGGTTTGTTTTGCTAAAACCTGTTTATTTGTGGCCTTGGGCAAGTCCCTCCTACTCTCTCTCCGTCTCTCTCTCTCTCTCTGCTTCACTTTCTTTCTGTCAAAAGTAGATTACAGTGACCACTTACAACAAGGTGGTTGTTCCTATAGGTTAGATTTCAAACCCAAACAAAATAATAAAGCACTACATAAAATACTATTCCATATGTGAATAATAAATGGTATTAATTTAAATCATTGTAACAACACAAAAGTATTTATTTTAATGTAAACTTTTGTGGATTGCAACCCACTTTTTCAGACACAGGTAGAAGAAGTAAATTGTAGTCCATGAAAGCTCAAACTGAAATAAACAGTAGCCTTAAAGTTGGCCCAAAACTTTTGTTCCTGTTCCTGTTTTCTCATTTCCTTTGTTGTTGTTATTGCACAAAGAGGCAAACCTCTCTGAAAATTGCTAATTTATCATCCTCTTTAAAATAGAATACATAATTTATGCTCTTGTGTTTTGGGAAAAAATAGATAATGATTCCATAAAAGAGCAGGAATCTGACGACTCCAAAACAGCTCTGTCCAAAACAGCTTTGGGATATGATAAGGAGTGTTCAGTTCCAATGGATAAAGTACAGCAGAGTATGTTGGAGTCACGTGAGACTGTAAGATATTAGAAGAATTATGAGTAAATATTCCCTGTGAAATAGGATGAGAGAGCATATGTAGCTTTGCCAGGGCAGCGGTCGATCGAAAAGGCACTCCAGTTCACAAGAGAATACAGATCGTCTCAACTAGGCTTTCACAGCTTATAACATGACATCTTTTATACCCAGTCCCCAGTGGCAGAGGAATGAGAGCTGTAAATATCATACTAGGAGTGCAGTTGTCCTCAGTGCCTCAGGGCATCCCTCTCCCAGTAACTGGATGAAGCTGGCTGAGAGTCCTATTGCAGCTGCAGTGAGCAAAGTCCTAAAAGACTGGGGGTATTAATCCCAATGGAAAAGGCTATGAGATACCAGAGAGGGAAAATCAACCCCCCCCCCGAAATGCAACATTAAAACATTAATCCAAAAACAACCACAACAAAATATCATACATATAAAGCTGAAGCAGCAGCAACATTTTGTGCAAGGATTTTTAAAAAATGTAATATTAACTAGCTAGCTAGGAGGGCCTGATGTACCCAGCAATGATGTTCCATAACATAAAATACTCTTTCTGTTTGTTTGTTTGTTTGTTTGTTTGTTATATTTTTACTCTGTCTTTCTCAAAGAAAGAAAGAAAGAAAGAAAAAGAAGATTTAAGGTTGCTTACATCATTAAAAAGAAATATTTTTAAAACTTCAAATATTTTAAAATAAGAATCAGCATTTTGAAAATATTAAAGGAAAGCATTACTGAAACAGATTTAAAAGCAGCAAAAATACAAGGCAAGGACATTTTAAAACTATCCGGTTAGCCACAAAGAGAAGAGAAATGTCTTTACCTGGACTCCCAGTGTTCACATCACCAGTTTAGCCTCCTGTGGGAGGGAGTCCCAGATTTTGTGAGGAGAAACAGAGAAGGACCTCTCTTGTGTCCCCACTAAATGCACCTGTGATGGTGGTAGGACTAAGAGAAGGGCATCCACTGAAGGTCTTAAAAAACTGGCCTGGATCATAAAGGGAGATGCAGTCCTTAAGATAGCTTCGACCCAAGCTGTTTGGGATTTTATAGATTAAAAACCAGCACTTTGAATTGTGCCCAGAAACAGATTAGCAGCCAGCTGACCTGCTGTAATAGGAGGATTATGTTATCTCTGTAATCAGACCAGTTGATAACCTGTTGCAGCATTTTGGAGCAGCTGAATTTTCCGAACACTTTCCAAAGGCAGCCCCGCGTAGAGCATGTCACCATGGCCAGATCAGTCATCTCCATGAGCAGGCACAGTTGGCACACTAGTTTTAGCTGTGGGAATGCATCCCTAATCACTGCTGAAATCTGGGAATCCAGGTTTAGGGAACACACCTAAGCTGTGTACCTATTTTTTCAGAGAGAGTGGAACCCCACCTGGCACAGACTGGATTCCTGTTCTCTGATCTGACTTTCAGTTTTCTAAGATCTCTTCTTCTTGTCTGGATCAAATTTCAATTTATTCATCCTTATCCATTCCATTACTGAAACCAGACACTGAGATACAATCCAAACAAGTTCCTCAGATTTAGATGGAAAGGAGAGACCAAATTTGGTGCCATTGGCATACTAGTAGCAGCAAAACCTGAAGCCCTGGACAACCTCTCCCAGTAGTTTCACGTAGATCTTAAACAGCATGGGGGCAAAGTAGAACCTAATGGCCAGTGTGTTGAACAGACATTCCTAGCACTACCTTCTGAGTTCTTCCCTTCCAGGAAGGACCAGAGCCACTGTAAAACAGTGCCTCCAAGACTCATCCAAGAGAGATAACGCAGAAGGATACCATAGTTGATTTTACTGAAAGCTTCTGAGAGCTCCGGCAGAACCTATAGGGACACATACCCCTTTTCTAGTTCCTAGTGTAGATCATCCACCAAGGTGATCAAAGCAATCTCCATCCATAGCCATGTCTGAAGCCAGATTGAAGATCCATATTTTGATAATCTGTTTTATTCAGGAAGCCCTGAGCTGAGAAGCCATGATCCATTCCAGCCCCTTATCCAGAGATGAAACATTAGAAACTGGCTGGCTATCATCCAATACTGTGAGATCTAAGGAGGACTTTTTCTACTGCCTCCTTTAAGCATCCTGAGATTCTACATTGCTGTGAGAAGGCATTCACAGCTCCTGCTACCCAGTCAGCCAGTCTCTCTCTTTTATAGCTTTTATAAGCCAAGAAGGGCAAGATTCCAACAGACATGTGGGTAGTCTTCATCTTTCCAAAGGTCCTGTTCACATCATCAGGTTGCAAAAACTGAAACGTATCTATTAATACAGGTCAAGCAAGGCCCAAAATTCTACTTACAGGACCAATATCAACTGTGCAATCTATGTCAGAGTGACCCAAATGATTTTGCCTGCAAAGTGTCATTCAAATTATTCACAGTGTGCTACAGTGTGGTCTGAAATATCTTCCTACATGGCAGATCATCCTGTAATATGCCCTTGGCCAATCCAAAGAGCTTTGTCAGACAGTGCTTTACAGGTGCGATACTGGCAGAAAAAGACTTCTTTGTTGCCACTACTGCCTCAGAACAGGTCTTCCAATTGGTCCTGGGCCTTCTTTAGTCAAATTTACCACAGGTTTTCTCACTCTGGTCTCCCTCCCCTCCCTGGTAAACCAGAGGAGAAGTTTGAATCAATTCCATGGGAAGGGATACTTAGAAGTGATTGTGTCAACAGTCCTGGTCATTTTCTCCATTCTCCTGGTCATTTTCTCAAGCAGGACTTCAAGATAATCACTGGCTAAGATGATATGAACTAATAAGTAAATGATAATAAATAATTTGGCTCCACCAGCCTCTTGAGGAAGACCATCTAATTACCAGGAGGTAATGATCTGTCCATGACAATGAAACTACAAAGAGTACCTCTACATCCACATCACCAGCAACTACTGCAGAACAGAGAATCAGCTCAAGATAGTGGTATGAAATATTAGTGGATCCAGATACCACTTTGGACAGATTCATGGTTGTCATGGTGGACATGAAGTCCTGAGCAACTCCTGACAAAATTGCCTCAGCATGGAGATTTAAGTCCCCCATCACAACAAAGTGAGGAGACTGCAATACCACCTCAAGACCAGCTCAGCTAGCTCAGGAAGGGAGGCCATTTTGCAGAGGGGTTGGGCAGTATATGAGCAGACTACTTATTCTGTCCCAGGCTCCCACTTTCAAGTACAAACGTTCAGACCTGGAAAACTTGGAGATGTGACACCTGATGAGTGGAATGGAAGTATATTGACCATTGCAAATCTACTTCCTTGCTCCCAAGTCTTCTCTACTGCTGCACAGAAAACCCTGGTGGACAAAGTTGAATGAGATTAACATCCCCAGCCCCCCAGCCTCATCCAACCAAGTCTCTGTAATGCAAGCCAAGTTGGCAAGCTCATGCAAGCTCCAGCCCTAGATGGCTGTTGTTTTCCCATTTACCAATCTATTTTTTTCATAAAGTAGTAAGTCATCCTTATTTAATTTATCATTTTGTTGTTCACTCATACAGTGTTTTATTATACTAGTTAATAAAAGAATTATCTTTTACAAAAATAAAACAAACATGTTTTATTTCAATGGAACATTGGTGAGAGCTTGACGGTGCGTGGGGGCTTGAGCAGTCTAACTAGGCCCATTGCTTGTCAATAATGTTAGGCTGGGACTAAAACTCACCAAGGCATCATCCGTCGGATCACTTGGGCAAGGTGAAAGCAGAAGGCACTCATCATGGTCCACCTGGCCAGTGGGTGACATGATATCCAAATAGCTAAAAAAAATGCATGCAAATGGGCTTGATTTCTTGGGTCCATTTGCATGTGTGGAATGTTGTCGCGGAGATGTCTACCAATGCAAAGATTCATCCCTGAATAACAACTCCAAGATATCGAAGGAACATGGGGGAGGGAGATATGCAGCCCAACAAATACACAACTTTGCAAGAACTTTTTTGCCCAGAGGGTCCATGTTTGGTGAGGCTACCATTCCACTTTTGTTGTTCTTGACAAGACATGTCTCTGAATAGAAATAAATATGAAAAGCAAACTGGAAATATATATTTAAAATAATTGTGGCTTTTTTGTTAAGGCTAATCTTTATCAAATATACATTAAAAATAACCAGGGCTCTTTTGTGGTTATTCTTCTTTCAGAATAAACAAATCCCAAGTCCATGTGCATCTAACTTTTGCAGGCCAGATGATTACCACCAAGGGCCACTCAACATTTTCATAAATGACTTGCATGAGAGCATGGAGGGAATTTTCATCAAATTTCCAGATGACACAAAACTGGGTGGAATAGCTAATACCTTGGAAGACAGGAGCAGAATTCAGAAATAACTTGATAGGCTTGAGAACTGGGCGGAAACCAAAAGAATGAAATTTATCAAGGATAAATGCAAAGTTTTACACCTAGAGAGAACAGATACATGGGAAACACTGGGCTTAGTAATACTACAACTGAGAAAGCTTTTGGAATCATTGTAGATCACTGTTTAAATATGAGTCAACAGTGCAATGTGGCTGTGAAAAAGGCCAATGCTGTTTTAGGCTGCCTTGACAGAGTATAGTCTCCAAAACCTGTGAGGTACTAGTCCTCCTCTATTCAGCACTAGTTAGATCACATCTAGAGTACTATGTCCAATTCTGGGCACTGCACTTTAAGAAAGATGCAAACACCTGTAAATTAATCATAAAGACGAAGGGAAGGATCTGTTCTCTAACATCCCAGGGCTGAAACTACAGAAACTATAGGTTGAATATTAGGAAGAACATCTTAACAGAACAGTACAACAGTGGAACCAATTGCCTCAATAGGTGGTGAGCGCTCTAACACTGGAGGCATTTTAAGAGAGAATTGGACAACCATCTGTCATATCTACTTTGATTTGGACTGCAGCATTAAACACAGGGGTTTGACTCAATGGTCTAAAGCAGTGGTTCCCAACAAGGGGTACACAGCCCACTAGTGGACTTCAATTCCCAGAAGCCTAAGTCAGTACATTGGCTGATCAGTGCTTTGGGGAAATGACTTAGGCTTCTGGGAACTGAAGTCCAAAAATCAGCATTTGGGAAACACTGAGGGCCTCTTATAACTCAGTTATTCTGTGATTCTGTGACCAGAGATTATCTGATTTATGCTCAGTAATTACATAGCAACATGCATAGACATAACTACACAAAAAAAATAATTCAACAAATGCTGTGTTTCTTTTGTATATAACTCAGGGATTTTTTTTGCTGCTACCATTTCCAGTGATGGCAAACCTTGGCACTCCAGGTGTTCTTGGACTTCAATTACCAGAAGCCCAAGTTAGCACTCCTGCTGATCAGGGCTTCTGGGATTTGAAGTTCAAGAACATCTGGCGTGCCAAAATTCACCATCACTGATTTCTAGGCATTTTTCCTTGTCACATACTCAGTCAACAAGAAAGGATGTGGTAGACTGACGCCACTAGCCCTGCTTCCTCATGACAATGCATTGTCATGCTCCCCCTCCCACTACATAGCCAGGTTTTTTGATTATCAAGAATCTTCAGTTGTCTAGAAGAGTCATGTATGCGTATAACTTTACATATGTGAGTCATGTCTACATAAAGATTATGGTGCATTCATCAGTTATTGTTTTAAAATATTGCAATGTGTGGCATTGGTAGGAAATCTATTCCAAATGTTTTGAGAAGGTGGGAAATTGAGCTTAGTGATAATGATAAATGATCTAGGACAGTGATGTCCAACCTTGGCACTCCAGGTGTTCTTGGCCTTCAATTCCCAGAAGCTCAAGTTAGAACTCCTGCTGATCAGTGCTTCTGGGAACTGAAGTTCTAGAACACTTGGAGTGTCAAGGTTCGCCATAACTGATCTAGGACTTTCAAACTCTCCTACTCTTATATTAGAGTTCAAAAAAGTGACCTTGTTAAAAATGTAATTATATAATGTACCCAGAAAAACTGGAGATTGACATTTACAGAACTGTAGTCTAGAAAGGTAACTTTTCTAATATTTGTTGTAAATATATTATCAATGTTAGTTTATAGCTTAACAATAGCTCTTTGCCTAAAACAATGAAGTAGGATGAAAATAAATCCCAATGAGTGTCATGCAGAAGAATAGTCTCAAATAAAAATTTGGTGGAGGGAGAATTGTTTGCTTCGTTCTCTCTGAATGGTGTCCCTGGAAAGAATTAAGGGTAGAAGGAAGAAGAACAGATGAAAATATATTTAGGAAATGAGAGGAAATAACAAAATGAGAGAGAGACTTTTTTTCAAGACTAACTCCAAAGGAGGAAACAAACTGTACAGTGAAGATAAGACCATTAATGCAGAAACTGGAAAAAATGTTAAAATGGAATGAAAACGGAGAGGCAATGTAAAGAAAATGAGCAAAGTTTGGATTCTATACAAAACACATTTTTTGTTTATAAGCAGCCTGACCTCTGCTAGCACATGACAATTTCTTTGATTTGAAACATTTAGGTACTTGGGTTAGGACAGAGGGAGGTGTCCAAGGTGGTTCTGGAAAGAAAGTCCAGCACACTCTGGTAAGCAGCCACACTAATATGTGATGGCTTTTTTCTCCAACTGCTGTTGAAAGCAGATATGGTGTGTTGGTACTTCAGATGAAAAAGGAGCATGAGTTAGAAGAGCCCTGCAATGAAAGAAATCTTCAGATATACTGCAACTATATCACTGTGTGCTGGTACTACAGCTTCATTCTTCTTCTGGCCCTCTCTTACAAGTGTTTGTGCTCAATAGAGCACGGCTAGTACTAGTAAGACAATAACCCCGGCCTGCTGGCTGTTTTGATAATTTGCCCCTCTCTCTCTTGATTCTTTTAAATCTTTTAAATTTTAACTGGACTGTTCTGGGTTTTAGAAGTGAATTTTAATGTTGGGATTATGGTGTTTTAATATGTTGTGCTGTTCTGCAGTACTATGTTAACCGCCCTGAGTTGCTCTGCAAGTAGGGCGGCATACAAGTTTGAACAAAAAAAGTTTGAACAAATGGCTATGTGGAACCTGACACATACTGAAATGTTAAATGTAACACATCTGATCTGTGCAATGATTATACACAGTTCCAGCGTGTTATGTAAACACCATTGGTGAGACTACCAAACCTGAAATTAATGCTGGCTTTCATATAAAATATTATGACTCTATACCAGAACTTTTAAAAAATTCAATTAGCCTTTTTTTAAGATTACTTGGTAATCATAATTGCATCTGAAGTACAAAATATGTGCAAGTGCTTTTCACAATTTTGCTTGACATATTAAGCAGCATTTGTTTCATTCTTACAGGCAAAGAAGAGGAACTAAACATTCCTCCTATTCTGCCATGATTGATGCTGTTTTTGTACTGGTGGGGACAATGTTTTAAACAAAAGTGCCAAACTTTGCACAGAATTGCCTATTTTTTATGCCTATTTGTGAAATTTGAGCAGTTACATCAATTGCCCCAAACCAATCTGTCTTCTATTCTGTGTAAGAATCTGAAGTACTTGATATGTTGTTTGTATCTTTCCCAATACTCACCTAGTTCTTCTGTGCTTGGTATGTACATGTGTTTTGCTTCTCAAAGGCAAAGGCTACCAGAGGCATTTTACAAAAATTACAGAGCTGTTAAAGGGGGTGGGGGTGGGGAGCTTCTTTGTGTTGCTCTCAGCTTGTGTCAAGATAAGACATTGGACTTTGAAATTTCTCATTGGGGTTTCTCATCCCATTGAAACAGCATAAATCAGTGGTGGCGAACCTTGGCATTTCCAGAAGCTCTGATGAGTAGGACTGCAGACTTGGACTTCTGGTAACTGAAGTCCAAGAACACTTGGGAGTGCCAAGGTTTGCCATCACTGGCATAAATCAACAAAAGGAAATGATTTAACCAGTTATCCCCCTTCATCCTCATTCTGGAGTTATACTTGTTAGAAAATGAAAAAGAGTGCAAAGCTCCAGTTCTTTAGAAGAGAAAATTCAAGCAGCTACAACTTTAATGCAAGCTACCCTTGCTGAAATTCCCTTCTCCAAACAACTATTAAAGCTATCTGGACTGAGGCCAAGGAGTGCAACATTTTTCTGCATTGGATTTTAGGCCATCATTCTGACAGTTCTCCAAATGATGAAGTCAGTCATGAAATAAATACACAAATACCCCAGATAACGCTAAAACCTGGTTCCATGAGTCTTAGCGTTATCCGTTTTTTAACATTATGCGATATATTTATCACACAATGTTACGAAAAAGCCTGATTCCCTTTCCAAAAAGGAAAGGGAACTTGGGATCAATTTGCCTGCCTCTTTGGAAAGGGCAGTGGGGATTCAATGCATGGAATACCCGCTGCCCTTTCCAAAGAGGCAGGAGGATTGAGCCAAGCCCCAAAGTTGGCAGGACTGGTCTCCGCCTGGGAAGTGCCTTCCCAGATGGAGACCAGCCCTGCCGACTTTGGGGTGTGGCTCTCCGGTGAGCGTTGCCTTCCCCAAAAGGAAGCCGGCATTGGGATGCTCCAATCCTAGTTTCCATTGGCGGAGAGCACACACGCGCATTCCCCCAAAGGAAACTGGTGATTGGCGCATCAGATCACTAGTTTCCTTTGGGGGAGAGCGTGCGTGCACATTCCCCCAAAGGAAACTGGCAATCGGCACATCAGATTGCCAGTTTCCTTTGGGGTTGTGCGCACATGCTCCAATTGCCAGTTTCCTTTGGGGAAACTAGTGATCCGACATTCCAATTGATGGTTTCCATAGGGGGAATATGTGCGCTCTTCCCCAAAGGAAACCAGGGATCTGATGCTCAGATCCCCGGTTTCCTTCAGGGGAAAACACATGTGCATACACTTGACCACATCCTCCAAAGGAAACCAGTGATCAGTGCATCCAATCCGCAGGTTCCTTTGGGGGAAGGTGGACTCCCTTCCCCCAAAGGAAGCTAGCGATGGAAGTGTCCAAATGCCAGCTTCCTTTCGGGGATGGGAGGTGAGTGTCCGATGCCCGGTTCCCTTAACCGGGGATTGGACATTTGGGTCTACGGAGGCTCCCTCCCCCTCCCCCAGCAAGGGGGCCTCCGGAGATCTCTGCTCCAAAGCCCACAGGGATGGTCTCCAGCCCTACGGGCTTTGGGGCAGAAATCAACATCGGGGAATTTGAGGAAAACCTTTGCATCGCACAATGTTAATGTTGTGCAGTGCAAAAGTTTTCCTCAAATTCCCCGACGTTATCCGGTTTTAGTGTTAACCAGTGCATTTGTTAACTAGGTACCACCGTATAAAACTTTTGTATTAAGGGATCAAGTCTGAAGTACTGTTAAAGACCAGAGGAAGAATTTTGATAGAATGACCTAGCCCCAGGCTTGAACAGGTTGGGAACCTCTGATTTAGGCATTGACTGAGATTATGCACATTCTGTTTATAGGCTACATGAACAGCTGCTTGCTTTTGAAAGGATCTGCAGAATGAACTAACCAAAAAGTGCCTTCATTTTGGCAGTTTCATGTCTGGCCTACACATGGAAGAAATATTTCTTACTGTTGTTTCTTTCTCTGAAGGATGTCTTTTTCCCTGCATGTGCACATGTATCATATTGTACAGTTTGAATTACCTGGTCTGTGCAAAATGGAAGATTCCTGCCTGTCTTCTACAGTTTCGGCTCATATTGTTATTTCTCAGCATTTAAGAAGGCAGAGAAAATGGTCTGTTTTCATTGGACTATAATTTACTGTGAAACTGATGCTGTGAGATTTTTTTAAAACCAACTGAATACTTCATTTCTACAAAAATTAACAGGACGTCTAAAACGGCCCTGGAATCACCTCTCTCTCTCTCTCATCTGGAAATTTTCCTTGCTGCTGTTAATGTGCATAAAAATGCTATAGTTACCAGATGCCAAGAGAAATGCACTCTGCATCTTCTCTGAGGCAATTTCCCCCATTTTTCTTTCATGCCGTAAGAGTTAAATCTTAGTGCTAAAAACAGAAACTGGCTGAGCCTTGAAACAAATGGCTTCTTATAACCAAGGTACCCACTCTAAAGTGAAAATTCATAGTACAAAGTACATTTGTCTCTAGTAGAACTCCTGCTGGATTTGAGGAAATCAGAAGAGTTTTAGTAAGACTAATGATGTTTCTCAAAGAGGGTTAGAACTAGCTTTACAGCCCAGAATCAATTCCTTTCTCAAGTAGAAGTATGAGCACTTCAAAGCTAGCCAGTAAGGTACCAACCTATAGGTAATTTACATTAGTTAATTACACTATATATTGCCAGGATGTGTCTGCAAAGAACACTCTGAAAATTTATTATCTGTCTTGTTGTTTCTTTGAACATTCATTACTTATGCCTCCACTTGTTTCCTTCCCCCTCCCTGCAACAACCATGATGACTATTTACATAACTATGTACCTTAATACTGTACTCTGTGCATCTAAGGAAAAGGACTGTAATCAACAAAATGTCACCATGAAACAAATCTGATAGTTTTAAAGGTGATACCATATTTTGATAGTTTTAAAGGTGCCACAATACTGTAGTAAATGGGTCTACAGATAACACCAGCAGCTATAGACTTGTAGTTAACCTTCTTTTTATGGGAAAGGCTATTAAGAGGGCTGATCAGCTGTGGGAGTTCTTGGATGAAACTAATTGTTTTAATCCATTTCAGTCAGCTACCAAGCCACTGGAATCTATTCTATATAACCCTAAATAAAGGCGAAGAGTAACGGTGTGGTCAGACAGGCCTTTTTTGGGTGGTTTGATCTGCTTTGGGCTGATCTGTTTCTTTTTCTGGGAACATGACATATGAGCAATTATCCCTGCTCTATGCCTACCTGGGCCTTTTTGGGCCCCTACTAGGGGCTACTTATATATTTTTTTAACATGGGTAGGTTTGCTTTGGTTTGGTTTCAACATGTGTAATTGCTGAGATCAAACCAAAATGGTTAGCTTGTTATTACTTTGCTTAAAGCCATCTCATGATCTAAATCAGGAGTTCTCAACATTTTTACAATGGGGGTTGGGTAACTATCCCTCAGGCAGCTTCGGGGACTGGATGGCCATTTTGCCCTTCCTCCACCACATGGCACTTCTGGGTGTGGTGGAGGCGGTGGGGGGACCACATGAAATGGTGCTGTGGTAGAGAATCCCTGATCTAAATAGTTATTAGGAAATTGAAAACTTCCTCCTGCTTTCCTGCAGAGGGGAGAAACAGAAAAAGATGCTATGTTATTATAGCTGCATGGGAGTGCAGTAATGTTACTCTTCAGCAGAGCAAAAGAACATTTTACTTGTTTCTGGTGCTGAAATAGTTGATTCACAAGCCAATTCTGTGCTCATGCCATACAGAAACAGTGAGAAAAAAACTGCAGGTTTTTTTCCCTGTTCACCAATGGAGGAGGAGACAGGAGGAAATAAGAAAGGGTTTTTAAAAAATATTCCCCACTTTTTTCTTTTAAAGAAAGGAATTATCTAATTAGGGTCCAGTGAGGTTTCGTATCCTGTTACCATCCAATCCTTGCATGTGGATATGACTCCATATAGTCTAATTGAACCCACCCAATTTAGCTCATAGTTGTACACTATGTTTCACTGAACATAATGGAACTTACCTCTGAGGGGGGAAAAGAATAATTTAGGCTGTAATTTTGATTGGATCCCACCTGCTATATGCAAATTTCATGGAAATCTAGCTGTAACTAATAAACAGCATGAGGCCAGGAAGAATGAGCAGTTCTAAATTCATTTACTTAAAAGTTAGTTCCTTAGAAATTTTAAACAGATCTCAAGAAAACAAGCCTATTAAGATTTCTGCTACATATATGCTAAAAAATTAGGTTATTAGGCTTGATTCTACATTGATTGAATGCATTTTAAAACAGAGTTAGAAAACTCACAGACATGGGGAGGGAAGCTCCAGTAACACCAATGAGGAGGTTTAAAGTAAAGATCTATGTATATCTTCTCAGACATGAGCCCCACTAAGTTCTGAAAAAAAGCGTGTGCTCCAGCTGTTCTTGATCTTCAATTCCCAGAAACCCTAATCAGCATTTGTGCTCACTTGGGCTTCTGGTAATTGAAGTCCAAGAACAATTAGAGTGCCAGACCTGAGTTAGAGTATTTGTTGTGCTGGGGTCTCCTTGAAAATGAAATCCATTATCTTCAACTTAGCAAAACAACATTCTACAAGGCAATTCTAAAAATGTGTAACTTTGAAACTGGACTCCAAATGAGCTTGGTACAGAAGTAGCAGACAGTCTGCTCTTGCTCTGCACCAAGGGTGGGGATGTTGGCAGTAAAAGGCTTTGAAGTTATGATTTTTTAATAAGTAAAACAGTTTCAACACTCCTGCTGAAAAGTGTGGTCTTTTATGCTTTCAGATTTAAGACAGATCAAATAAACTGAAAATATCAATCTTGCTTATCTTGAAGGAAAACAGTTGATCCAACCTGCATTTTTTATTCAGAAGGAATCCTGGCTGCAGAGGCTGAAATATTCATCCTTTTAAAAGGATATTCAAAGGGGAAAACAATGTTAAAAACTGCATTGAGGAGACTAAACAGCACATTCTTAAGTACAGTTGTACCTCATTTAAAGAGCATAATGCGTTCCACAGGATTGCTCTTTAAGCGAGTTTGCTCTTTAAGTGAAACACCATTGTAAATGACCAATTATGGGGGGGATTGCGAACCCCGATTTATTTGCTAAGCGAGTTTTTGGTTGGTTTTATTTGTTAAGCGAAGCGAACATTCAGAGAAAATTCTGCTCTTTAAGCGAGTTACTCTTTAAGCGAAGCGCTCTTTATGGAAGGTTTGACTGTATTGAAACATTGTTGCAAGTTCACTGAGTATTGGGCAATTAGAAATTTTGATCCTGCCAGTAACGGTATAATTAGCTAACACTTAAGAGAAAAACTTATAACTCCATCCTAGCCACTCAAGGATTCTGTTTCCGATTGTAAAAATGTTTTTAAAATGTTTTTTAAAAGTACAGAGAACAAATATTCAAAAGCTCACTTGTTTAAACTGTGAAATTACTGTCTTTTGTTTTGTGGCTGGGAATGACCTTACTAAACTTTAGCTAAACTTAGCTGCCTATTATTCCCATCTTGTCACTATACAAGTGTTAAAATTAAAAAGGGGGTGGGCAGACTTCCAAAAATGCTATGTATCATCACCTCTCTTCTGATGTATGGTGAGTATATGAGTTAGATCTCCAAAATGTCCTATAATTGCTCTGCTTAGGTCTTGCAAACCAACAGCATATTGTGATAGATTCTTCTTTCTTCCTATGCCCCCCTTCCTAGCAATATTGTTTTTTCAAGTAATTTTTGTTGTCTTGAAAACAGTTGTGACTTACTTTGTTAAGTCCACCCTTGTCAAGTTAGGTCTTCTTCTTTTCCTACTGCCTGCTCAAATTTTGCCAGGAATATTGTCTTATCTGATTTGTTTTGTATTTTCTTTGTTTGTACTTGGTAGAATAGCCCTAACTTACTCTTTTTTTTTTCTGTAATGAGAGTTCAAGCTTCATTTGATGGAGCATACATGTTTTTCTCTTTCTAGTTGTTTATGGCAACACTATCTTCTAACATGACATTTCAAATGAATTAATTTCCCTCTTATGTTTCATCCCTATTTTTCTTTCACCTTGGTCTCCAGTGATAATTTTTGCTAATTATCAACTCTCTCTTTCTATTTCAAGACATGAGAGGACGTCTTTTGGAAAGCATACACACATGTTGGTGGAGTTTTTAGTCCAATGTACAGTAAAACCTCGAATAACGCTAAAACTTGGTTCCACAAGTCTTGGTGTTATCCAATTTTTAGTGTTATCCGATGCATGTTAAAATCCTATGGGATGCATCGGATAACGTTAAAGCTCCACAGAGATACATTGTAACTGCACAGGCTTTAGCGGTTGTTATCCGATCCATCCCATAGGACCTTAACGTTATTCGATGCAATTCTCCCCCCCCCCAGATTACTTAACTTTATGTGATTTTAGCGTTATCCGAGGTAAACGTTATCTGAGGTATTACTGTAACTTCTCTTCCTCAGGCCGCCTACCACAAAGAAAGGGTTTGAAAACTGGAATATTTATTTATTTATTTTTCAAATTTCTACTGCCGCCCAACTTGACACTGACTCTGGGAGGCTAAGAGCACTGAAACAAACATTGCCATCATAACTAAAATCCTTTAAAAGCCAATAAAAATACCCACGAAGTTACCCACCCCACCCCATCAGTTAAGAGGGACAGAGAACAATCTTGTTATATGAGCCAGCAGGCAGGGGTAACCATAAAATATAGCTGTCTAGTCTGCATATTGTCGAGTGAGCAGACATTGTTTTACCCGAGAGGATAAAATGTGTTTCTATTTTTCTGAAGTGTATGTTGCAATTATTCACAACTTTGCTTCACCAGTTCATTTAGTCCAAAATAGTCCATCAAAATATTTTGGCACAGCAGGATTTAAGCTACATCCCAGCTGTCCCTGCTTCTGTCCTCTTCCACCAAGCATGATCATGTGATCATTGTCTTGCATCCTCTAGTATCAGGTAATTTTACAGAACCTCTATTGGAATTTAAGTTTAGCACAGGGGTGGGGAACCTTTCCCCCTTGGAAGGCTGCGTTAGATTAGCTGTAATCAAATTAGGCCACATTCAAGAAACTTTATTTAGCTATACCGTATTTGCATGTGTATAAGATGACTGGGCATATAAGACGACCCCCCATTTCCACTCAGAATATAGAGTTTGTTATATACTCGCTGTATAAGACTACCCCCTCCTCTGCACACCTTCCACACACCAAATAAAATGTAAAAGAACATCAGATTTGATTTCAACATGTTAATTTATATTCAGATGCTTATGACATGCAGAAAAACTGTCACAAGGCTGTATGTTATCAAACATGTACAGTAAACATAAAACGGTGCAAGTGCAAAGTGGTACTTATTTATCTACCATATATACATGAATGTAAGCTGACTCGAATATAACCCGAGGTATCTAATTTTGACCTTGAAACCCAGGAAAATAGATTGACCCAAGTATAAGCCAAGAGTGGGAAATGTAGCAACTGCTAGTGAGTTTCAGTAATTAAAATACAGTAATATTAATTTTTTTTATTGATTTTTTAGAACTGTACTTGCACCACCCACCAGTGGTGGCGCTGCAGGTAAAGTGGGTGGGCAGTTCAATTGCACTGAGGCAGGAAGTGTTGCTCTAGCCTAACCTCTTGCTTCCCCTGCAAGCATGGCTTTTTCCTCCATCTTGGGCAGAGCAGAGAGACAAGGGCAGAAGGTACCAGTAAGTGAAACCCTTTCTTTTTCCCCACAAGTTTGAAAGGGAGACATAATTGTAATGTAGAGCTTCTTTCTCCATCTGGATGGTATGTAGAATGAAGTGGGTGAGCATTGGGAGGCCACTATGGGCAGCTATGTCTATCCCAACTGAAGTGCACCCAGTGTATAAGACAACCCCCCACTTGGAGGCATGTTTTTCAGGGGCGGAAAGTCGTCTTATACGCCAGCAAATACGGTACTAAAAATGTACATTATTTTGTAAGAATCTAACTCGTATGTACTTAATAATTTCAAATAATAAAATAAAAACCATGGTCACACTTAAAGGCAGGACGTTCCCTACCCCCTAGTTTAGTATATGTACACTTGAAATTCTGTTTTAAAAAGCCAGAAATTTCATTTTTTTTTTTAAAAAACCCTCCAATTTATGAATGTAATTTATTATACTTGTATATCCATGATGCAAAATGCCAGGAAATGGTTGTCAACTGTTGTACAATACTGTACCCATGTTGCCAGCAGGAAAAGAGTGCCAAGCTTTATATATCGAAGGGCAGCTTGAATGTTGACAACACCAATGACAGCAGACAAATTAGTCTATATGAACATAGAGAATATTACAATTCAAACAGAGATACCAAAAATGAGAAAATCTCAGACACTGCCTCCTTTTCTCATCAGTCTACTACTCTTCACCCAAACACAAAGCAATTGTCATGGCTGGTTGTTTTGTTGTTGTTGTTGTTTGCAAGTATGCATGATAATAAGCATAAAAAGGTGGGATACACAGAAAGATTGTGGTATTGTCCTCGAAGATTATGGTATTTTTGAGCCACAATCAGTCGTACCCTGGTAACAGCAACCTTGTATTGCTGGCTAATCTTTCTCATACTGGGTCAGGTGAAATGAACTGCAGAATGAACTCACCAAAAGGTGCCTTCATTTTGGCAGTTTCACATCTGGCCTAGACATGGAAGAAGACGAAGCATAAAAAGGTATCCTGTAGATGAGTAGTGGCCCAACTTTGTACCCCAGGTGTTCTTGAACTTCAATTACCAGACACCCAAGTAAGCACACCTGCTGATCAGGGTTTCAGGAATTGAAGTCCAAGAACATCTGGGACACCAAGGCTGTGTAGACCATCCTGACATCCGTTGGTGTCACAACATTCAGGATTCCCTTTGCTACATAAAGCTTGACATCATTTTGCTTGCTGGCAATGCAGGCACGATAATGTGCAACAGTGTTGGATCATTTTTTACCATTGTAAATTGTGAATACAAAGGCACAATATCCCACATTCATAAACGGGAAAGCATTGTTCACCAAAGAAGTGAATAATGTTACCATTCTGTTCTATTATATGTTAATTTGCAAGAAACACACAATCCAAGTCATAAAAAAGCATATTGCATTTGTATTCTGCCTTTCCTTCCAAAGAGTTTGTGACAGCATGCTTGTATGTATCTAATGTTATCTTAAAACAATACTGAAAGATAGATGAAGTTGAAGCACCTGGGCCAATTGAGTCAGATCATCGAAGGAAGCTTTATGACGGAATAGAAATGATCAGTGATTGAAATCAGATTCCCCTGCACACCCTGGCTTTGTGTGTATAGCCTCAGCTTCTAATAAAATGTATTTCTACATGGTTTTGCAGGTTAACATAAGAAGTACTCTAAATCAGCATAAAGCAGAATGTAAAGCAAGGCAGCACATGTGATTCTTTCTAAACCTGTGTCACTTTCTAAACCTTTTCCTGCTTTCAGTCCTCTGGAAGTGTCAAACATGAATACAGGTGCTTATTCTGAGACCTATCCAAGTATAGTGGTGTTTTTTGTAGGAAACCCCAGTAGGCAGCATGGTGCTAGGAATCATGAGCAATCTCAAAGAGTCTCCCAAGCTGGCACAATCCAAAGTTTTCTCCATGATCAGAGAAATTTCATCTGCTAGGACAATTCTGGGCATTTCATTCACAAAAGTGTCTAGCAAGTGGTCACAAGAGTTAGGACTTAATCCAGTGGATTGTATTCCTTTTTCTGCTATGCTCCTGTTACCCTACATCCCCAATTAAATCTCCACTTGTATTCAAAGGAAACTGCAAAACTGGTCTTGCAGAAAAAAACTGAGTGGAAATTTATACTTCAGTTGAAGACTCATAATTTAACAGAACATTAATCCCACTTTTCTAAAACAGGCTGTAAAGCAGAATTAAAAATGCAAATCCTCTTGCGCTTTAAACTTGTATCTGTCTGTCCATCCACCCAACCTTCTATCTATTGTACAGGAATTTGCCTTAGACCATGCTGTATATTAATCCACTCATGTAACTCAACTGGAGCATACAAGATTAGGGCAAAAAAGATGTAAAAATAAAATTAAAGGCTTAGGCTACTAGAGAGCCTCAGAAAAGAGGAAATTCTTAAATATGGCACGATTGTTGATAAATAGGAAATGCTACCAATTGGACAGTGACTAAATTCTGATTATATAGATTGGGTTATTTGTATTAATAGCCTCTCATCAGCAAAAAGATACAGTATGAGCTGCAATTTCAAGCCAAAAATATTGCGCTGAAAAAAAATGGGCAGTGGCAGCAAGAGACAGAACAGTATTTTATTAGAGAAGAATGAATAAAATCTGTCCAGAAGACTGAATAACATCTGTCCAGGGGCTCAAAAATCACTCACTCAGTAGCTGTTTGAATTTTCACTACATAACCAATGGTGTCAATAAACACACTCTTAGTGTAAGTTCTTGTCAGGTTATCTTCATTAGCCATGGTTCTTTAAAACTACCCATTCAATTTGAGAGATTGTTTAAAGGAATGCATGACAGGGGGCAGCCTTATTGTTACAGAAAATAAGACACTCACCATAAGTGATAGATCCTAGAAGGCAACAAAGGAATATTGGAGAAGAAAGGAGTTGTGGTACAAGTCCTTCCCTTCAACTTTCACGAAATTTTCTGCCTTCACCTGTGGTGAAATATGTTTTCTCATCCTCAGAGCTGAAGAAACATTCAATTGTCATACCTTTTGTACATCTTGTTCTTCACTTGAGCTAGCCCTGTGACTTACACATCTTTATGAAATGTTGAGATGTGGCCATATATATATATGGATCAAATAGTTAAAATGCTAAAACTGAAGACTGGAAGGTCAGAGTTCAATTCCTGGGTACTGCATGATGGAGTGAGCTCCCATATCTGTCCCAGCTCCTGCCAACCTAGCAGTTTGAAAGCAAGAAATTGCAAGTACAGTAATACCTCAGATAACATTAGTATCGGATAACACTAAAATCGCATAACATTAAGCAATCTGGGGGGGAAGAATTGCATCGGATAACATTAAGATCCTATGGGATGCATCGGATAACAACCGCTAAAGCCTGTGTGGTTACAATGTATCTCTATGAATCCCATAGGATTTTAGCATGCATCGGATAACACTAAAAATCGGATAACACCAAGACTTGTGGAACCAGGTTTTAGCGTTATCCGAGGTTTTACTGTAGATAAATAGGGACCACTTCATTGGGAAAGTTCCATGCACTTCGGTGTCTAGACATGTTTGCCACATGTCCATGGAAACATCTACAAACTGCAGACAGTGCTGGCTTTTCAGCTATAAATAGAGATGAGCACTGAATCCTAGAGTCAGATACGACTGGCTTTGGAACAAGGGTGACCTTTACTACCTAAAACAGTTTTCACTCGGAGCTGTCCATGGTGCTGCTGGCATGTGAGTAAGAGCTAGAGATTAGGCATGTAAATCTTTGCCTCATACCTGCATGAAAGGATAAGGAATCAGAAAATTATCTCCTTACCCCACAAAATAGCAAGATACTTTGTGGTTCTCTTAACAAGAAAAGAAAAAATTCTTTTGCACAAAATAAACCAAATTGTGTAAATTATACTTACAACAACAACAACAACACAGCTCAAATTCTACTGATGTTTGCATGAAGATTGTGTAATTGCAGCTAATTGATGAGATGCTGGAATACACTTTGGTCACATGCCTAGTCATATGTCAATTGCTCATTAACTAGCTGCAATTAGCCACAGCAAATTACATGAACCCTACTCAAACATCAATAAGATAACTAAATAAATTTAATGTAAGAAATTACTCTGGGTTGAAAGGATTTTTTCCTGGAGAGTCTCTACCCAGAGGACACCAGAATGAGGCTGCTTTCATATCCCCAAGATCAATGTTTTACCGCAAGTAAAACAAATTGTGGAAAATGACAGCAGTTGATGTTTTTGTGTATGAACTTTTAAGACAGAAGCACAAAGGACTTGTTTACTACTTTTTTTAAAAAAATCAGTCCTTTTCTGATTGCAATATATATTTTTGTGAAGTGATTGTTTATGCAAATTGGAGACACACTTATAAGAAAAAAAAGGACTGGTTAGCCCTCTTCAGTCATTATTTACATGATGCAGAGAACACACTGCAAGAGAAGTACCATTCCTGGGAACATTGTTTCCATGTGAAGACTGATATTCTTTGAAGAGACAGATCCTCCTTCCATATAGTAGCTACACAAAAGGACAAAACTTCTCCTTTTTGGACATGCAACTCTGCATGTGATGGTGGAGACAGAAGAAGCCTGTTGCCCAGAAGCCAGTGTAATAACTAAAAAGAACATTCATATCACTTTACTAAGAACAAGGGCACAATGGAGTCTTGTTAATTCCTTGTTGTTGAAGTGTCTCATAAAGTTTAATCATCCTACCCAGATACAAGCAAAGAATTTAGTGAGTACTCCACACATCCTTACTATAGACAAATTACAATAGTCATGTGGCTGAATTTTCTCACATTTTTATGACATGGGAGAAAAATTGTGTTGCAATAGCTCCTATACATGAAGATAATATAAAAACCTACCTTAAATGTGAGTTTAAACATTTAACACTCAGGAAGTGGCACACAGTAACCTAAAATGACCTATAATAACACTAAACAAGTGAGTACAGAGAGTCATGCTGGACATCCAACCATTTATTTAAGGCAGGGATTCTCAAACTGTGGCCTGTGATACCATTTCATGTGCCCCCCACACTGCCTCCACCACACCAGGAAGTGCCATGTTGTGGAGATTTAACAACCCAAACTAAGCTCATGGTATACCAAGCTGTTGTTATTTCAACGTTATTGTATGGCTGTGAAACATGGACCCACTATTGCCAAGACATCAAAAAGCTTGAGTGCTTTCACCAACAGAAGCTAAGATCCATCTTGAACATCAAGTGGGATGACTATGTCACCAACATCGCAGTCCTCAAGAAGGCAGAAATCTAAACAGCATTGAAGCTTCCATCATAGGCAATCATCTTAGATGGATAGGGCATGTCTGCTGTATGGATGGTTCTGGGCTTACTCACCAAATTCTTTATGGGGAACTCATACAAGACCTCACAGAGCTCCTTTGAAGCACTATAAGGACCAACTGAAACAAACCATGAAGGTGTCAGGCATAAACCCACAAACTTGGGAGGCAGTGGCCAAAGATCGCCCACTTTGACACCAAACCATCTCTGCTGCTACTGATCACTTCGAAGGAGAATGCTGCAGACACTAAGAAGCTAAGCGACAAGCATGGAAACTTCATCAAACTCAACCATGCCCTCCACAATCTATTCAGTGTAATGTGAGTGGTCACATGATCCATGTCGGGATTGGCTTATTGAGTCACCAGAGACACATCCATCAATTGACAAAATAATGACTTTCAGGGAAAAAATGTATGCTCAGACACGAGTAGCTGCCGCCACCACCTACACAAAGGAACATCTTTGTCCAAGAGCAAGTGTATGGACAGAGGCCTAGCCTTCAGGAAAGAGGGACAACAGGAAAAGTAATGACATAATATTTAGAGAAAAGAGGGGATTACCTTCTCTGCCTACACCCCAGTAATGATAGGAATAAGGTGGAAGTACAGCATCTCAGATGCCTGTAGAAGCATAGCAATGATTTTATCACATCCACATATCACATACAAGTCAGGGCAAGTGACTGCTTTATGTTAGCATGTAATGTTATATCATATAATAAAACAAAATATGACTGTCCATTATTTTTACTGCTAAAATCAATGGTGACAGCAATCCCATGAATTTTAATCAAACTTGCATTTCTCAAATAAAAGGCAGTGATTTCCAACAGAAAGGAAACTATATAGTCATATAGGTGAGTGTGTCAGAGCAGAGAAGCAGCAGAGAGTAAAGCAGAGAAAGAGAGAAGTTATGGAAGCCAGACATACAAGAGGCTTTGTTTTCACAGAAGAATGGTACATCTAAAATATGTTTACTTTTTAGTAAAGGCACATTAGGAGGTCTCACAGATAGCCAAACTAATTAGGATCAAACAAGCGGGGTTGATCTGGATCATGTTGTTAGGAGATAAAGAGAATGTTACCACATCTCAAATCTGGCTAAGCAGTAGAATCTATGGTGAAACCCTGAAATAGAAGTTCTCAGATGGGCATTTGGAACACTTAACTTGTGGGCAGAGAAAGAGAACATAGGGCTAACTGCTTCTGTAAACATTTTTTTATATATTTCCATTTATAGGGACTTTGGTTTGGCAGGCCTTTTTAAAAATGAAAAGTATGTTTTTGCCCTCAAACGTTTGGACTTGCATCAGGCACAGTGCACTCCACAAGTGATGAAAACAGTGGCTAAGATGCAGACTGGGAGGCGGAAAGTCAGCAGTTCAATTTCTGAGTACTGCAGGACAGAATGAGTTCCCATTTTTGTCCCAGCTTCTGCCAACCTAGCAGTTCAAAAGCAAGAAATTGCAAGTACTGTACCTTTATGAAGTTTCCCCTTTAAATTCTAAACAGCCTGAAACCAAGATTGTAGCTCCGCAAGCATTGTCAATGGAAAACAAGCAGACACTGAAACCTTTCACCTACAAAGCAATTAAGCTTTTCATACCCTGCAAAGCCCTGAGAGAACTTCCTTTATTACAGCAATGGACCTCAGCTAAGTCCCAAAGCAAGCCATGGTAGGGGGGCTGATTCTAAATGAAAACATTTTCCTAGCTTCTGTTCAGATCTTTTAAAACAGCACTTTATAAAATTTTCAAAAATTTAAAAATGCTGTATGGCTTTGTTCCCCTAAAGTCAGGGCGGTCTGGCATGTTTTTGTAATGTATTTACCCTTTAGACAATTATTTCTTAAAGTTCTTTAAGTTTCCAGCATGTTTCCTTGACTTTCCCTTGAAGCCTCTGTTGCTTATCTCTATGGAGTTAACGCTATCTGATCCACCTGAATAGGATTTTAACATTATCTGGTGCATGCATCGGATAAGGCTAAAAATCAGATAACATTAAGACTTGTGGAACCAAATCTTAACGTTATCCGAGGTATTACTGTACAGTTGTACCTCCCTTAAAGAGCATAATGCGTTCCACAGGATTGCTCTTCAAGTGAGTTTGCTCTTTAAGTGAAACATCATTGTAAACGACCAGTTGTGTGGGGGATTGCGAACTCTGATTTATTTGTTATGTGAGTTTTTGGTTGGTTTTATTTGTTAAGCGAAGCGAACATTCAGAGAAAATTCTGCTCTTTAAGCGAGTTACTCTTTAAGCGAGTTGCTCTTTATGCGAGGTTTGACTGTAGATAAATAGGGACCACTTCGGTGGGAAGGTAACAGCATTCCATGTGCTCCGGTGTCTAGTCATGTCTGCCACATGTCCACGGAAATGTCTGCAGACACAGACAGCACTGGATCTTTGGCTTTAAACAGAGATGAGCACTGAACCGTAGAGTCAGATATGACTGGCTTTCGAGCAAGGGAAACCTTTACTACATTACATTAAGTATTTCAATAGCTTCCTGATATTACCTTCACCATTTATGCCAGCAGAGTTACATCAACTGGATTCCAGCCAATGTGTGTATGTGCATGTGCAGAGAGCATCAGAAAGAAAAAGGGGAAAAATCCATCAATTCAGGTTCCATCCTTCCTCCAAAGATACTTCACCTTCAGCACACTTAGAACAAAAAGAAGTTTTTCTTCTGCTTATTCTACCACTCTTTCATTCATCCCAGCTCTCATCTATCCCACATAATGTGTATATAAAATAATATACTAGTCAAGTAGAGAAAATCCTTACCAATGGTACTAACAAATAAACCAATATAAAATATCTCCCGAGAAGGAAGATTTACATTAATCTCGTGTTCTGAAGTTTATGAAAGTCATTCTTAGTTGATTTAAAATTTTGTGCATTGCATTATTGCTACAGTGAGCATTTGGGTAGTGTTCCTTATTCTGTCTCTGGAAGCTAATGTTGATATTTTACCTTCTAATAATACCTAATTAATAAGGGGGTTAAGGGAAAATTCCATTAATCTGAATCTCTAGCTACTACTAAGAAGAAATGGAAATTAATCTGTAAACATTAAACATATATAAAACTGCAGCACTAGATTCAATGCATCCAGTTTGAAATAGGCATGTTTAATGTTTGCAAATTGGTCCCTTTGGGAATCCCCGATTTAAGCATATATAACAATACAAGTTGAGAACACAGCTCTACCATAATCGCCTCTTGTTTTGTTCTTTGAACTCCAAAAAGAGAGGCTTTTCTTAGTAAAGATTTACCTTGAGAATCTAGTACTGTATTTACATAAACAATCTGTATCTGCCATACAAGTCCATTCAAGCTCATATAACCCTTTCAACAGACAAAGTCTTTTCAAGTCACAGGCTATAAAGTTGAATACATTTGTGCTCTACAGTTTTCACTTGAGGTAATCTGCACAATTTCCTACATAGGAATCCAGCATGCCTAGAAACCACTTTGAAGTGATTTAAAATAAAGAAAAAGCGCAATGCAACACTTTGCAGAAAAGCCAGCAACTATTTTTTAAAATTATATTTTAACACATAGCTTGTGTGCATTGAAATGTCTGGAATGATACCAATTGTAGGGAAGATAAGAGAAGGGAAGTTAATTCTTTTTTTAGTGTTGCTTGTGAGTTTGTGCAAATCACAAACTCCTGTGGTGTGTGAAATACTAAGGTTACATTGCCCAGAGTCGGGTCTTCCCGAGTGGGGCGGGGTATTAAATGTGAACAAATTAAAATAAATAAATAAAATCAATGCTCAGGGGTTTGCTCTGGATCTGCAGTACCTTCAGAACTCAACTCAAGAGGCTAGTTAGGACCAGTTTAGCTGCAAGGAGCTTGGACTAAGAACAGTTAAAGGACAACATCTACTACTGTACCACACCATGACTTTTACATCAAATCAGAAGAACTGTATTAAATATAACACGTTTCAGTGAATATCTTTCGGAAACATGAATGGAAACATTAGCAGGGGAATATACAAAGGGGTAAACAAGCCTCCTGCCTTCTTTCTTCCTGTCTCCTTTCTTGTTACCCTTCACACATTGACAGCAATTTTTGTGACCTTACATGCTTTCAGAATTCTAAATGAAATGCCTAACTAATGCATTCTCAACAGCTTCTCTCCACTTGCAGAATTCACTTTACCATGAACCTATCCATGAAGTAGTTTTGACAGGAGGTTTAGAATCATTAGTATTTGCTTACCCACCTCAACCCCTGGAAGCTGAAGATTCAAGCACATACTCTCAAATTCCTGAACAAGGATTTAAACTTTTGTTTATTTAAAAATAAGTTTAAAAACACTTTCTGCCACCCTCCAACAACAACAACAACATTATGGGGAAAATGATATTTCTTTATACTAAATACAAAGTTTCTGCTTGGACATGAATGCTGCTGATAAAAAAATGTGAAAAATCTCCCAGCAATTAGCTAATATTTTCAACAAGGTGTCTGGTACGGCAAGAGGATTTTAGTCCATCTGATGCAATACAACTCTTAATTTATTCAAAAGAAACATACTATTTTTGGTAACTTCAGTAACACAAAATACTAAGTTTCTACAAGAATGTAGAGTTCTAGTGCTTAATGTTTTGTCTATTTTGAAATTAATCATATTGAAGCCAAATTATTGTAAACTACCTTCCCGCTTTTTTTTTTACTATAGTCACCTGAGAACAGGAGAATACTGAAAACAAATGAATAAATGAAGAACCGTTTACTTCAGTTTCTAGCAAAACTATATTTTTATTTCATTTGTGATTATTTTTACCTTGAAATCTCAATTATTCTTTTAGTTATTATTTTGCACAGATCTAATTGTACAATAAATACAGTAATACCTCGGATAACGCTAAGACTTGGTTCCACAAGTCTTGGTGTTATCCGATTTTTAGTGTTATCCGATGCATGTTAAAATCCTATGGGATGGATCGGATAATGTTAAAGCTCCATAGAGATACATTGTAACCGCACAGGCTTTAGCGGTTGTTATCCGATCCATCTCATAGGACCTTAACGTTATTTAATCCAATTCTCCTCCCCAGATTATTTAACGTTATGCGATTTATCCGAGGTATTACTGTACTGGTATTTTTGCTCCACAAATATTCTCTATATTTTACATATTTTGCAATGAACGCAATCATAATTTTCCCCCTTACAATCACCTCAGATCCCTTACAAGCAAATGACTTGTTAACTGCCTCTGGCATGACAGTGGGGAATTTAATTTGGATTAATCAAGCTGGGGGAAGATGAGCAGAGGATGGCGAGAGAAAGAAATGGAGCCCCAGTTTCACAAAATTATAAAAATATCTACATAAGTGTGCACAGATATGAAAGTGAAATAAGAAAAGATACCTGGAAACATGCTATAATAAATATCAATGACAAAAACTAGTGATAAAAGCTCCATAATAAAAGTTTGAATTTTGAAGAACATTTTTGGAACAACATTGTTAAGTGCTCATTTACAGAAAAATCAGTGCAAATGTGTATATATTTGTCCAGAAGTACAAATGTGTATATATTTGATCAAAAGTAGTTTGCACTGCATTTCCTGGATTTACTCCCTGGTTCATTAATTAAAGATTGCATCCTTTGTTTAGACACTTATTGCATGGCACGTGCATTTAAACACAGTGAGATGGAAGTGTAGGATTGTGTTAGACAAGTGACTTTCCCAAGAGTTGATTTAAAAAAAAAATATGGAGACCTAAATATAGTATATTCATAAAGGCATTGCAAATCTGGCAGCTACCATGTTCATTCCGGCAGTAACATTTCTTAGTACAAGTGATATGATGTCAGCACATTACAGGTGTCCCTGCTACTAACCGCATAATTGCAGATCTCACAACAGCCTCCATTGCACTTCCCAATTTTCTTTAGCCAGCATAACTTCTAACATTGCCTGCTGGAAATCCAGGGAATTTTAACCTCAAAAGCCACTTCTTTGATTCTCCTTTATCATCTGCTAAGTCTGGAAAGGGAAGGCTAGACATGATGGGATGACTACAATTCCAAAGACAAATTTTGTGATCTTAAAATAAAACTTAAAATAGCTTCTCTTTGCAGTTTTCTCAAAATACGTAATCTAATTTTAACAATTCTCTTGGACTATCTCAGCATACAGGAAATAAACAATTCTAAAATCCTTTAAAACAGGGGTCCTCAAACTTTCCCACACCACAGATCAGCTTCATGCCAAACAACTTTTCCATGGACCAGCAAGTGGGGTCAGTGGGACCGGATGGTGCAAGTACACACAAAAAGAAAAAGACAAAGTGCACACTGTGCACAAGTGGGGGAGGAGCGATGGTACAGCCTAAAAATAAGGAGGAGGGGCTCAGCCGCCCACCAGCCATTGCTTAACTCAGGCAGCGAGACATCACACCGCACATAGGCAGGGGGTGGAGCCCCACTGCAGTTAAGCAACATGGAGGAGCAGCCTGGCCACTTGGCCACCTGCTGTGTCTGAAGTCCACCACCACCACCCCACCCACTGGGCAGACCTGGCGAAGCAAACTGAGGGCAGGAGGCTGCCATTGTGGCTCCCAGTGCCACCCGCCTCCTGCAGCCTGTTTCAGGACAGCCTGTGGCTCAGCACTGGTCCAGGACCCAGTGCTTGGGGACCCCTGCTCTAAAACATAGCACACTTTTTTAAAAAATAGTAATAAGGATATCATTGTCATTTTGGTTAGAAAAATCCCACTTTGAGCTGCTTGTAAACAGACTTTCCAAAAGTGTTGAAAGAGAAAGTAAGGGAAACATTTCACCCAATTTCTCCAATGGCTGAGGAACGTTCCAAAAGTTTCACAGATGTGGGATCATTATTATAGTGATGGTGGTATAGCTTCTTCCTCTTGTTCTGGTTTGTTTTGATTTTCTGTTGTTTCCTCTTGGAAGGGTTTTGCTGCTGACAGCAACCTGACTGCCATTTTACATCTGCTACAAAATCTCAGACATAGGAAAAATATACTAAAATTGGAGCAAAAAAAAAATCTGCAAAGGTGCTTTCCCTCCCTAATGGATGAGAAGAATTAAAATACCAGATAATATTTTCTGAAAATTTTCAACTCACCTGTTAACCTTTACCAGTCTTGGTCATTAATCTAGTATTATGCTGCAAAGCCACAATCAGATTAGTTCACTAAGTTTATGAAAGGCAATGTGATCTATTACCTTATAAAGAGCAATGGGAATATGCAAACTAGGGAAAGTAGTGCAATAACTTTCAAAAAGTTTGCATTCAAAGGAAAATCAAACCACAGCATTCTGGCTGGATAGCAATTGCAGCGTATCTGAAGGCCAGTTCCCAGCAGGCTTTCAGCAGCATCTCACATAAGGCCAACTAGCAACACTTGTGCCAATTAATTAGCAATATCATTAAATAGGAGAAGGAACACTGACCAGGACATTGAGATCAGGCTTTAACTATTTAAACATTGTCATGTAATCTCTTATTCCATCTGTTATCAAAATATTCCAAGGTTAACCTTATGAATTTACAAGTCATTATATTGAAGAAGCAAATACTTATTTCACAACTGCATCTCTTCACTCATGAGTGGCAGTCTGTACCTTGAAAGAGTACTGCAAAACATAATTTGACAGCCTAGCACTTTTTCAAGGACAAGCAAATCTATATTAGACATCCCACAGATGGAGTCCCTCTCTGTTGCTGGCCTGATTCCCTTGTTTCCTTTTATGCTCATTCCCAATTATGATAAATATGCTATTGCTTCAGGACATGCCCTTCTTCACAACAAGATTCAGGTAGTCATGGAACAAGAATATCCTCCTAGCCCCAAATTATAGGCTCCCTCTTGTGCCTCAAGATGATGGCTTACTCCATAGCACACTATTAAAAATGACATTATGTGTGACTAAGATGGGAAAATGTCACTCCAAAACCTGGTTATTCTTTCTATAGTTTGCAAGTAAAATCCATGATTCAGATTTGGCCAATGAATTATTAGATTCTGGTCTAACTTACATGAATAATATTCATTCTCACATAGTGTTGCCATAATTATTTCCCATCAAACTGGGAGAGCCACGTGATGTCATTGCATTCTTGAAACTGTTCATGTATCTGATGGGGCTGTCAGGGAGACTTTAATACCCAGCGGAATCTCCATCCAGGGCAGACAGCCTTCATCAGTTTAAAATAAACTGTAGTCAAGAGGTTTCCCCCTGTTATTCTTCTCACAAAAGACTATTCTTGATAGTTCTATTTTTATTTTTAGAATAAAATTTATTGGGCCACTCTTGAAACCACCCTTCTTCCCCCTGAGGTCACCCCACCCTGACCTTCACACACACTGCACTGAAATAGACGCACCCACAAACCTCACATGAGGATCCCTTGGAAGAAAGTTCTAAAGAGGGGCCAGGAACAACAATACCTTCCACGATGCCTCTGTTTCCCTCAGAAAAGTAGGGACTTATTTTGGAGGAGGACCTTTGCGCTGGAGGACTCTTCACTTTCTGTCCACCCTGTTCCCTTCCTCTCTAGGAATACTGACCCTATGCAATTAACTCTTTGTGGTCACGTGAAGAAGGAATCCTCTGTCCCAGTGTATGGTGGAGGTTTGGCTTCTTAGATATGGATATTTCTTGTTCCCTCCCGGCTTTTGAGGAAAAGGGCTGAGGACGACTCCTTGTCCCCCAAACTTCAAGATGTGCCAAGGGTTATTTGCAAAGAGTTATTTCACTGCCTTTCTTTCAATTATCTCACTTACAAATGTCTCCCCTCCCTCACAGGCTTTTCAGAGTGCTGTTTTGCTTTCGCCGCCTTCAAGCAGGATAAATGAAAGAAAGGCAGGGAGGCAGTGAATTAACTCTTTGCAAAAATCCCTTGGTGAGGGGTGATTTTGCTTCCTTTGTTCATATTTAAAAATCCAGGACTTTTACATGTTATTTCTTGAACCGGCTTGGACAGCTTGAATTTGGGAAAATCCTGAAAAACCTTAATATCACAGTAATTTCTAAAACCTATCGTAGGCATTAATTTGGTTTTACTATCAAAGCCACATGAAAAATTATATAGACATGTTGGCTGCCAATAGTACCGATCTTGTAAACTATGAACCTGAAAATTATTGGGAGTTAATAGAAAACATTGATGGTGAAATATACAGTGCTGTATTTTTTAAAAAACCTATTGAAGCAAGGTATTCATATCTCTTCCTCGGGAAGTTTCAGTTTTATTTGATTCATTTTATGTTTGATGTATGTAATTCATTGAATATGACATATCCCTTTTTTTTTTTTAGTAAAAAAAGAAAAATGATATATTAGAAAAAGATAAAGCTATAAACTATTTTTCAAAAGTTATTTGAAAACAAAAAAAAAGTGCATGTTTGGATCAAGGTGAATATACAAAAGGGAAAAAGGTTATTTTATTATTCCAAGAATTAAAGGGCAAGGTCCAACTTTCAATAACTTGTTTACTTTGTTGATAATTGAATTCCTTTTTTAAAAAAATTAGGAAATTTCCCACATCTTTCTTAGCCAGTCAGATATTCTTGAACTGTTTTATTTTGCCAGAACTGGGAAATTCAGACTTTGGCTGTTGTCAGGACTGCAACAATCATTTATATATCAATCTTCCTTGCCTCATTTTTCAACAAGCACATTTTGATATCTTGACATTTTAGTTGATGATGAAACATAGAGTATTGCACTTTTTAAGGGGTAGAAGACAGGCATATGGAAATTGGGTAATATTCTTTGTAATATCCTTTCTACAGTATATAATACTCTGATTCTTATTATTCACGCATGCTGAACATATTACTTCTAATCCATTTACAATAGTCCACAATGTTCTCTCTCTGTGTGGCTCTCAATTTCTGCCCCACCCCACACATTCCAGGACAGTTGATACAGTATTTTTGTCACATTATTGTCCCAATGCTATCATACAGAGCAGAATTGTGGGGTCTAAATAGAGCCCCACTTCTGGAACAAATACAGTCCTGATTCCTAAGAAATATTTTAGGAACTGATAGCAACACATCTGCACCTTCAATCAGAGCAGAATTGGGCTTCCGCTCCTTGTATAGCCATTTAGTATTTTAAACATTCTGGTATTAGTTGAGGATTCAATCAATGGACTCTAATAGGCTTCCCAAATTATGCTTAACCAAACAGATAAAGTGGGATCATCCCAAATCCTGGGTTAGTCAACTCTGCAAAGTAATTTCTCATTATGGGTTTTCAGTTCAGTATTTGCTCTCAGTAGCCACTCAGGCCAAATAATTTTTTTAAATAGAGAGTCTTACATATCAGTGCACAATCTGACTTGGAACTACTGGCCAAAAATGGTTCTTTAAGATGGCTGTCTGTTAACAAAATTACATTTCAACCTGAAAAATATTTATTAAGGTGCCTCCCTCATCCTTTAAGAAGGGTTTACTATAGAGCCAGATTCGAGTTACTAGATTCCATGAATAAATATGGGCATCTTCACCACTTACCATATCATGAAAGAATGTGTATATGTGGTTCTCCAGATACTGAAAATATATCTCATATTTTATTCGGTTGCCAGTTATACACTGATATTAGATTTAAATACCTTGCATCCCTATTGGAAAATACAACTTTTTGGGACTCTAATCACAAACTGTCATATCTCCTCCTGGGTTCTAACATGCACATTGTATGTAGAACTAACAAGTTTATAACTAAGGCAATGACTAAAAGAATCCAATATGTCAATCAAATTGTGGTATCCTGCAAAGTAGGTAAAGTGTTCAGGTATGTGCGTATTGTATTTTTATTGTATTGTATTGTATTTCATTACACTCCATTGTACTGCATAGATTTTAATTCTACTGCTTTGTTATTGATAAGGTTGTAAGACTAATCAACTAATAAACATTCATTCACAATTCAGTTTGTCCCCTTAAGTGACACCTCTGTAGCTAGCCCACTGGCTAGTGGAGAAGGAAAGCTTTAAATATTTGAAGTTTAATTCAATGCACTCCCTTTTTAGCAGGACTCCTCAGTACAATCATTGTGGTGAACTCTTGCATTCAGTCAGTTCATTAGGTGAATCACTACTATGTTGTTCTATTTCATGATTTTAAACATTTGTAGGATGCCTTTTAAGGTCAAACCCTCCCAAGGTGGCTTCCAGGACATAAATTCACAAAATACAATTAATAACAACTTTTAAAACACACAATAATCTAACAATAAAATTAGCCAAATAAAAACCAACAACAACGCTAACAACACTTTTTTTTCAAAGCAATAAAATCAGATAAATAATTAAAACTGGAGCAACACTATAAAAACAGCAACCCAATAAAGTCTTTATTTAAGAGAAAACTATAGCACACAAATGGGTCTTTTGGGCCTGCTTAAAGGCTTGCAGTGACAGGGCTTGGACTATTTCCATTGTATACATAACATACATTAAACAGCAAGAATAATAATAACAACATTCCTCTATGATAAAGTAGGATATTTGGATTGCTTTGGGAGAAGGCCAGATTCCCCATGATTAAACTTATTTGAATTGATTCAGATTTAAATGATGAGGTGGCAATGGAGGGAGGGGTCCCCATTTTCCCCAGTTGAATTTTTAAAAACTGTACTCAGTCACAGAGTGCTACTGATCACATAACACTGAACAGTCACTAAAGTGACCCCTACTTTAGCCCAGGGGTCAGCAAACATGGCTCACCAGGTGTTCTTGGATTTCAATTACCAGAAGCCCAAGTCAGTACACCTGCTGATCAGGCTGAATATCAGAAAAAACATTTGAACTGCTAGAGCAGTATAACAATGGAACCAATTAGCTCAGGAGGTGGTGCACACTCCAATACCATCTGTCAGGACTTCTTTGATATTAATTCCTGTATTCAGCAGGAGGTTGG